>OX359196.1:6719900-7424900 GCA_947172415.1 Chondrosia reniformis
CTGCTTAAATATCTCTTCAGCCTGGTTCTGTGTGAATGGATTGTAGGATGCACCAGCCCGAGGCCCTGCCCCTGGGGCAGAATGTCCAAACATGTCGTATGACTTCCTCTTCTCCTCGTCTCCAAGGATCTCGTAAGCTTCACCAATCTCTGTAAACTTCTTGGCAGCATTAACGTCATCTTTATTCATGTCAGGATGATACTTTTTGGCCAGCTAACAGAATAACGAGGTCATTAAAATCAAATTAAACACACCCACGACCCCTAAGCTACGTTACGACCAATTGGACTTCCTCAGGCTGCTATTTAGGTTACCTGATAATATGCCTCCTTAATGTCCTTTTGACTTGCATTCTTTGGAACTTCTAGAACCTTGTAGTAATCTTTTTGATGTAATATTTCTATATTAAAAAATAAAAACTCAATATAGTAAAAAATGGGTACGAAAATAAAAGCCTACTTTGAACATGAATGCGTCTCTTTTGCAAATTATTGAAAGAATCTGACGTAGAATACGACCTTCTCCCATTAAATCGATAGTTGGCCAAAGCCAGAACATTTTCTCCTAGCTCTACCTCAGAATAAAGACGGAAACGTTGTCGTGCAGCTTTGGAAAATATCACTCTAGAAGTTCTTATAGCAGCCATTTTAGCTGGCACGTGTGATTACAAATTAATTTCCGGTTTAGCAGCCTTTCCGGTTTTTCTGCAATCTGATTAGTCAATTAATATCTCCAATAATTATAGATTCATTATAATCAAAGTGGTAAGGCTGGTGATACTTGCTTGCAAGGAAGTTGCTCTGAAAGAAATCCTATTTTAACGTGACAATGCAGACTCTAGCTGTTGTTTCCGAATATATCAAACAATTTGTTGCTAAATTCCCAGTGAGTGCAGCAAATGTTCTGTCTGCTTTAACAGTTATGCGAATTTTTCACAAGGCGTCCCATTAATTCTTCAGCAGTACAATCTTTTCTTCCTTACGATAATTCCTACCATAATATTCTAATGTTGTATATTCTAATTGCAAAAAAATATTCTTAGGAAATTCTTCTATCTCTGCAGGGAATACGGATGGTTCTCCGTCAATGGTTCGGACTAATCTGGAACGTCGACCTCAACGCAATCTTGTAAGTTTATGAAATGAAAGATAGAATACCCTCGAACTATATTTTTCAAATCATATTAGAACTCTATAAGGCATATATAAACTTTTATTATCCCAGAAAATATACTAAACCAAGTTTAACAAGTACTGCAGAGAGTGGTGATGAAGGAACACCAGTTGATGGTGAAATAAAGCCAATTGATGATGAAGGAACACCAGTTGATGATGAAGGAACACCAGTTGATGGTGAAGTAAAGCCAATCGATGATGAAGGAATATCTATTGATGATGAAATGAAGAACCTGAGTCCTATTTCAAGTGCAATATCTAGTGATACCAGTTACTGCAGTAGTGACCTAAGCTCTCTCAGTTCTGATGCTAGCAATATTAATACTGTGACTTCTTTACAGATGGTGAGTCTTTGGGTGTTTGGGTTGTATGGTATATATATTACATACAAATTCTTTCAACTATGCTTTTCAGAAAAGTGCAAATAAAAATAAGGCCAAAAGCTGCAAATATAACAAAAAATTGCGGAAAATGGTAGGTTCCCTAGTACTGTGAACTGTATATATATGTGTATATAAGGAAACATATTCAGTATAATATAATTATAATACACCTGATGCATGCAGTGCACATGCATGTTTTATGTATAGGCAATATAAGTGTCAACATGCCCATATAACTGTCAATGAGTTTTATACGTGAATAAACACATCTCTTGCATTTAAGTTTATATGTATATTTGCATAGAATAATGAAATTGCTAACTTGAAGGAGAAAAATAAAGAGATGGTGAGATACTATATTTTTGAGTACTATACGTCTACAATATATGTACTCACGATCATTCTCTCTATGCTTGACAGATTGCTAAATGTGCAACTAATTTCAAAACTATTGCCAACTTAGAAAATGACAAGAAAAAAGCTGTATGTTTGTGCATTCATTTAATTGGATTTACATGTAACCTTAAGTCATGTTCATAAATATAGACTGATCAGACAACTACCCTGAAGAAGATATTGAGAGACGAAACAGTAAGATTTCATAGCACATGTACACACACGCACATTTTATGTAAAGTACAAATGTATGCTATGAATTACCATTTTTAAAACCTTGTGTTTTAGAAAAAGGCAGCTGCAGTTAAGGCTGATTTGGATGCAGCCGAGCTTGAGATGTGAGTGCACATGTAAACATGCACACATATTTTCCTACAAACTTTTACATTGTATTTTCAATGCATGTAGTGCAACCCTTAAAGAAAAGAATTTTACTTTGAAAGAACAGAATGACACAATGACCAAAGTATATATGCACGATTAGTTTGTCTACTACAATATTAATTTTGATCAACCATGTTGTCTTGTGAAATGGATGTTTGACATATTATATATACTTATCTGTTATTATAAAAATATATGTTAAGTAGGCTATATACCTTCATATATGTACCTATTTAGAACTGGGAGCTAGTTTTCAGGACTCTGATTGAAGTGGAAAGTCCTCCAACTGATTCTATTGGCAAGTTGGTGTGGAAGCTGCTTAAAAGAGATGCACCGGCATACAAGAGGTTCAGAAAGGGAGCAGATCTTGTGGCATTTTGTGAAGTAAGAGATCATTACATAGAGCTAGTGGAATGCAAATGTATAGATTTGCTAGGTTGCATGTGAATGTGATGTACATACGTACGTATATATACTTGTATTGCATTATTATCTTCTCCATATACTGTATATAGGATATAATGCAGATAAGTATGCATCAAAAGCAAGACTAAGAATCTACATGAATATACATACTGACTTTCAACTAAGACTAATTTTACAAATTTTGTCAAGTTAATGTATACTTTGTTTACATACATTTCCACATTATGAACTAATATTGCATTAATTCAAGTAAGAGATGGAGGCAAATGGTTCCTCTTTGTCATCTCACTATAATGTGGCATGTGATGGATTAGACTTAACAAGCAAATTATATACACTTACATGCAGTATTGCTTACAGATCAGGTGAAGCGAGCCAAAGTGTGGCTTTTTCACGGATATACACATATGGCACTACATTAGCCATTGTGGGTCTTTTTATCATTCACATGTGTGCATTGTAAATTCTCAATAGTATACATCATTATTTGGAAGATTTATATATAAAGGAATAAAAATAACTGGGTGAATGGGAGTGGTTATGTAATAACACAAAATGATTCCTCTTGGCTCCTATTAGTTCTGTGTTGCGGTCTTGATATTGGCTATAAATAAACGAAATGTTACAATAGTCATATTGAACCAGTGTCTAGATCATGTATAGTTCATACCTCTACTAGTGTTTAGCTACAGCTAGGGTACATATATTACAACGCACACTCATGCTTTGACCTGCAACCCCTGGGTTTCATAATGAGTAATGTAAATGGACAAAAGACCTATAATGCAGCCATTTTATAGGAAAGACTAATAAAGTAATCATTGCCTTACTTTTGGTTTAGTCTCCTGCTCCTTCATAGAATCTGCAATAGCTTGTGCTAAAGCTGCATCCTCATTATATGTCCCTTCGGCAACATTCGAACTGGTCTTTGGATGTTTACCCAGTTCAGGTTTCTTAACGTCATCCTGCAGGCTGTTAGCTACTGCCAAAGCCAAAGCTTCATCCTCACTCTGCAGAGAATCATATGTCGAATCACAAGCTGAGATTGCAATACTTCATTCTGCATTCCTTACCAATGCCACAGGCTGGGACATAGCAGCTGATCTGGACTGTTGAAGACTGGACAGTCTAGCTTGTCGCAGGCTACAGGACATGATTAGGAGCACACACTGATATTCCCTGTCTGTACAAAGTATTCATAACAATCACATTTAATATCTCACCTGTTAAGTTCAGCGCCTTGCTGTGTTAAAAAACTGGTTTGTGGTTGGCGGGGTTTAGAAGGTCCTGTTTTACTGTGTGTGACTGTTGTATTCTTACTTCTATTTGAGGGTTGAGAGGGCGTGGCATTTCTAAAGACAGTGACATTCCATTTAAAACAGTAGTTTCTTATATAGTGACTATATATACCTCATCATTGTATTATATATACTGATAGGTAGATGGATTGTATTATCAGAAATATAGTGATTATTTCAATTCATTCTAATATTTAGTAAAATTTTAGCCAAAGTGACTTCTTTTACAGTGGGTCCAGTAAGACTATATGTATTGTTAATAAGATGTATCCTACTTGGTAGGCTCACCCGAACACTGAGTCATACTTTGGTCTTGGACCTTTGCATTTATGATCACCTTCATGACGATGTTGAATGCAAAAGTTCTGATGACATCTGGTGCATGTAACAGGAATCAGCTACAATATGACAGTAATAAGACACAGACCAGCAGTACCATTGGATATACCACGAGCTCAACACTGTACACAAACCTCTTTTCTCTTGCATCCTTCATGAGAACATCTGTTTGTATACATCTAAATGAAGGTTGATGACAGGTTACCCTGCTTACATAACATATACAACAAATAGGGAGAAAGATATACCTTTTTCTTTTTTGGGACTTCACAATCTCTTGATATATGTTCATTAACCTGTGGGTCACATGTAGTACAGTAACTGATGGTGTGATTGTGTACAACAGGTTATTAGCTTCTATTGAAACATTTAAATGCACAAACAAATGTCTATTTAGGGCTAGAGTGACATATCTCTATGGTATCACATTTGTATTGTAGCCTACCTTAATGTTAGGGTCTTCCCCTCTCCCAACTGGAATAGGACACTCGCACAGTGGACAGATTGGTACTGTTACGTTCTGCGAATGGCAAAATAGGAAGGTATTTTAAAGTTAAGAACAAGCAGGCCTACTAGGGCAACTCACTCGAGTGTGTGAATACGGACAGTGGTGACCTTCGTACCCGTAATGTTCATCGCTACAAAATGGCGTTACATTAAATTTGGGATACAATAAGGTTATTGACAAATTGTGTACTCACCAAAATATTAATTTACACGCGTCACAGACGAATGGTAAGAAATCTGGGCAAGTTTTGAACAAAAGCTAAAGTAGTTGACATGTGAAGTTTCTAGCACACTATCTTACCTAGTTTTGAGCACGATTTCAGAGAACAGTGTTTTCCTAAATCAGGGAATTCCATTTCACACTCTGAATACCTCCAATTCTAAAAAGCTGAATGTAATTTTGTATTTGAGGAAAACCCTCTTTTATATCTATCAATTTGCCAGATCATGTGACGTTGCACTTTAACCACATGATCACTCTGCTCCAGTCCCTTACGTCATAGGGCAGGGCCAAGTTTATGAATGTCATTATACCCCGGATAGAGGTGGGGTAGTTCACGTGATTGTAGGGTGGTTTAGGTCTTCAGGGAGGAGTCTGGTGTAACCGGGTGTACTCGTGTCACTGACAGAGATTATCTATTAGAAAAGGCCAAGCTAGACGTTGACTTTGAAATATCTACGAATGGATAGACATTTGAGGTTAGCGCTAGTTTTTGAGCAAATTTTGTTTATGGATCGACATTATCGTGTTTCCATGTATACTAACCTTCGGACCAGAGTGACTGATCCATTTGTCCCACAGGTTGACTTACAGTGCGGGTGGAAATAGCGATGTCAGACGAAAATCTCAGCTGATTGCACAATCTTCAGACGATATTGCTGACGAGAGAGGTAAACGCAGTATTTCCTGTCCGTTTCTCTTTCCTATTCACAACGACATGTACTACGCAGCCATACCTCATTTCCACGTTCGGAATAGCGCCACCGGTTACCTCATTGTACCACTATTTGTGTGTGTAGACCCATGCCTGCTGTGTGAGTGTGCCGGGTTGTGGTGTGCCAGACATGCTCATAATTAGCAATTAATGACTTTAACATTAACTACCCCACTCTTGCATTATAAAACAGTCTGAAGGTACTTGAGACGGGGCAGATACTTAGATGTAATGTAATGTAATGTCTTCTTGAGATAGCCTGTACTTTGTGTTGTTAATAGAATGATCAGAAGAATTTCTTGTACTTTGTCAAATTCATCAAACTCAAATTCTTTGAATGTCCAAGGATTTAGTTGGTATAAGCTTTTTTGGATATTTCGATCCAGATGATCTTCTGCAATGACTGATTGTATATTGAGTATTGTAATGTACTGTGAGTGTTGCATAATGTACTGTGAGTGTTGCATAATGTAATGTGAGTGTTGCATAATGTACTGTGAGTGTTGCATAATGTACTGTGAGTGTTGCATAATGTAATGTGAGTGTTGCATAATGTACTGTGAGTGTTGCATAATGTAATGTGAGTGTTGCATAATGTACTGTGAGTGTTGCATAATGTACTGTGAGTGTTGCATAATGTACTATGAGTGTTGTGTAATGAAACAGGTTGCAGTCACACTTTACAGTACTGTTAGTAAAATAGCTGCGGGTGTACAGATCACAGTGGAACCACCTGCATGACCTAATTGATCCAGCTACATTAGACAGTTGACTGGATTCGCAGGTTTACAAGTATATATAGATGTAGTGTGAAGTTTTAGGAGTCCATTGAAGTGGGCATTTTAAACAAGTGCCCAATCATACCAGTTTCACTGTAGTTATTTGGCACAACCCTGTGGGACTGTATCATATCCACATACGTACGTATATAGTACATGCATACACACATATACATCAATGGACGAGGCCTAGTGCAGAAGACATCATACTCCTATTCACATTTAATAGAATGAAAATGTTGTCCTCGGATACAATATGATGGCAGCTGCTTGCAGGAATACGGTATTCCTAATTGACCAATCCTTTAGTAGACTGTCACCTCTCACTTTATATGTATTCTCTATGGTATGTTGTTTTGTTTGGGGGAGTGGCTGATGTTGTTTTGTTTGGGGGAGTGGCTGATGTTGTTTTGTTTGGGGGAGAGGCTGTGCTTAAAGTACCACGCCAAGATTGTCTATTTCCGCACTACTTTGTGATGAGGGTGAGGTTCCTTAAAGTAGACATGACCTACTACCTATCTAAATAAGAGGGGACACTGGGGGGAGTAACTTTGTTTAGCAATGAAAACAATATTCCCCAAGTGCAGTTAGAAGTTAAGTAGCAACTCCATGCCTTTTACCATCCACAACATGTGTCTTTTCATGTAATGTGCATGAGATTGTTGGATGCCCTCAGCAGTTCTTTATTGGTCATTATCTAGAAATCTAGTATATGTGTTCCCTCTTAACCAGTGCAGCGTCCTTAGCTACCCAGTAAGTCAGAAAGGTATAAAACACTTACATGTGACTACAGGGACTTGTCTGGTACATGTACAATGTATTGTTTGGTGATATACAATCTGGTAAGAATGAAGATATCAAAGTACAAGTTGGCATTCTTAACATTTCTAGAGATAAGTTTGGCATTTAGCAAACAATTATCATGACAGTCAGTCAGCATTAGCCTAGAACCCACGTCTGCTCACACTGGAATTCTTACTGATGGTTGATCTAAAGATGTTAATACAAATAACCAAGGGTGTATTGGAAACAGTTTAGCTTATTGATCCTGAGTGATGATCTGAACTGAGAGACTTGTGTCTGTTTGTGGCAATGATGTGATGTAGCCTTTGACCTGAGAATCCATCAGAGAAGCATATAATATACTATTTATTGGTTGCTATTGGCAACTAATAACATGGTTGATATCTAAAAAATATAGTTTCACACCAGAAATGAGATAAATGGTTGGTCAAGTGCTAATGTATTTGTCCATGTGTCATGTGATCTGGCAGTAGCAATTTTAACCACCCAAGTTAGTGAACTCTGCATCAGGTAGCACTAACTATTGGATATTATTAGAGGGAGAACGCCCTTTTGGTAGCACTTGTCAGAGTATCTTTACTTTGGCCAACACCTTTGATTTAAGTTAGCTTTAAAAATGCCACTTGTATTCCTTAGAGCTTTATAATTGTATTCACGGTCACTAAGTGCTCCTTCGTAATACATATTATACAAGTTAAGTGTATTCATGAGTTTTGTAGGTGGAGTGGGAGGGTGTGACCTCTCATACTAAATGTTTACATACAAGCTGTGGGAGTTACCTGCAACTTGCCATTCTTGGCAGCAGATGTAGTTCAAACAGGCTTCCTTCCAGACAGCACTGAGCAACTGTTGTACTTCTCTACTATATACATATGCACCTATTAAAAGTGATTGCACAATCTGCTACATATGCACCTATTAAAAGAGATTGCACAATCTGCTACATATGCACCTACGTACATACTATGCACTATATGTATATAAAAGGAATGTCTCACTGTGTGATCATGAGCTGTCCCTTGATGCATGCCTGCGGGACTGGCTACGTTATGATCCTCAAGTATGCTGATATCTCTGCTCTAGATCTGGCAGAGTTTCAGTTTTGTGAAGTTGAGGAAGAAGAGGAGGAAAGAGTTGGCTTCAAGTCTTCACATAAAAATGACCAAAGGTGTGTATTCCTTTCTGTAACTGTATCAATCTCTGTCTACATCCTCCTCAGCATCTGTGTTTAAGTGTTTCTGTGCAAGTTATTTTGTGAGAACTATTTTTGTTATTAGTTTGAACTCTGTGCTTCACTTTAGGAACACTTTTCAGAGAAGGGGTTCCCCCTACCAAATGAACATTATTGGTCGGCAAGCAGCACTTCCTTCAGAGGAGCCAGAACAGTGTCATTTAAATAGAAAAGTAAGATAGATTTTCCACAGATATTGCAATGATAAATTTCTCTGTGCAATATACTGAACAACTGCAATACATACGTACATGAAAAATCTAATACACCATTTTTCCTACATGCTATGCCTACACTTTAAAAAAGCCTATAGGGAACTAAACCTGGAGAGAGCTTTGGATGAAGATACAGGTCCTAGAGACTTTTCTTTTCTTTCTTCTCTTTCTTCTTCTCCACTGGGCCATGCATATCATGTACGTACATATACATTCTTGTATACTGTGTAGTACATTATACGTTACTCCTGTACATTATTAACTAACTTTGTGTACAGGTTAATGAGGAAATAGAATGGAAATCCACAGCTATGTCTCAACCACCAAAGTTAATTCCTTATGCAAAACTGGAAGAGCAAAAGCAAGCTGTTGCTCGTGAACGTATGGCAAAGGAGCACTTACGGCTGGCTGAAGAACAAACCTCTCCAAAGAGGAAAAGAGTAATGGATGGAATATCAGAAGCACCTTCAGTAGCAAAGCAGGTCAGAGATGTAGTTGACAATGTCCCCTCTCAGAGAAACCCAGCAGTTGTCAAGGACAGTTATACCAATCAGATGCCAGCATTTGGTAATAGGGGAAACACCAGTTTGCCTAATGCACCACCATTTTTCTTTATGGTTCCAATGGTTGCCATGCCAACAGGCTCAGGAAATGGATCTGTACCCTATCAGTTTATGATGCCCTCATCAGATAGCATGTTTCCATTCCAATTTCCTGGAATGAAAACTGAAAAGGTGACCAGCTCCAGTAAAGAGGGCGACGAGGACATGCAAGTTGTTACAATGAAAATCATTACAAAAATCCCAAAGCAAACTTCAGTAGAGGAGAAACAGCCTTTAGAGAGTTGCGATCCAGAAACTGAAGAAAATCGTGAATCCTCGGTGGAATTCAGTGGAGAAGAAGGAGAGTTTCAAGAAAGAGAGGTCATAGCCACACCTGATGATACAAGTAGTGCCACCTCAGATATTGAGGCTAAAGATGCTCCATCAGAGCTAACACCACATAGTCTCTATGTCATGCCACAACCGCATGCAAAGATAGATAATCATGTGCAGCCAGCCCCTCCTGAGCTTGGCCAAGCAGACGTTGAACAATCTCCATCTGTTTATAAGAAGACACTAGGTCTTAATGATGAGGGCTGTCCGAGCTCCAAACAGACTTTAAAAACCTCCTACTCTCCAGGTCCAATCCGTGAGACAAGTTCTAATGAACAAACCTTGTGCCCAACCCAGCGACCTCAGATTGCACAAGCTTCAAGCTCATTAGTGTCCTCCTTAGAAGCCAAAGCCACTCTACCGATTTCTACAAGTGCACAAGCCGTGACTCCAGGGGTTGCTCTGCACCTTGCCCAAAGATTCATCCCCCCTGCCTTGGGACTGAACAGTGGCATTGGCGAGGCCACACAGTCCTTGCTTACCCTAGCCTCTGCAGCCAGTTCGCTGAGGAACGAGGCTGCATGTGATAAAACCTCAGTGGACCAGCAGAGCAGCTCTAACCAAGAGCCCACAGCTGACCAAAACTCCAGGCATGAACAAAGGTAGGAGGTGTAGCTATGGTTACAGGGTTCCTTATAGTATTGGAGGTCTATTGTAGCTTCACCAGGTTCCTTATAGTATTGGAGGTGTACTGTAGCTACACCAGTTAAAAAGGCTTGCTACAGTTTTGCAATTCCCTGTGACAATTGAGCAAAATGAGAAGGGGGAGAGTAGGGGACAGGATGAGGAGAGTAGAGGGGACAGGATGAGGAGAGAGAGGAAGGGACAGGATGAGGAGAGGGGAGGGGAGGGGACAGGATGAGCAGAGGAGAGGGGAAGGGGACAGGATGAGGAGAGGAGAGGGGAGGGGACAGGATGAGGAGAGGAGAGGGGAGGGGACAGGATGAGGAGAGAGGAGGGGAGGGGAAAGGATGAGAAGAGGAGAGGGGAGGGGAAAGGATGAGGAGAGGGGAGGGGACAGGATGAGGAGAGAGAGGAGGGGAGGGGATGAGGAGAGAGGAGGGACGGGGATGAGAAGAGAGAGGAGGGACAGGATGTGAAGAGAGAGGAGGGGAGGGGATGAGGAGAGAGGAGGGACAGGATGAGAAGAGAGAGGAGGGGAGGGAGGGGTACAGGATGAGGAGAGATGGGAGGGGAGGGGAGAAAAGGGAGACAGGGTGATAAGTGAGAGAGGTGAAGAGAAGATTGATTAATAGGAATTTTTGTTACAATATCTTCCTCATAACACATTTCCATATACTGTATGTAGAGCCAGTATTCTTAAATGATGTATACTTATTTAGAATTTCACTCATTTTGTTATGTTGATTAAATTAGTTAAGTTATCGATTGACTAGACTTATTGAATGAAAATTCCTTAAACTTGTCACTCACAAAGTTATAAACCAAAAGCTTAAGCTCAGTTGTCTCAAATGCAATTGGATCTTTTTCACTGGAGCAAAATGTCTTAAGCATAAAGAGCAATGCACTATACAACAACTCCATTCACTTAACTTCTCTGTCCTTACCAATATCAGAGATTAAGGTATTGCTTGTCCAGGTGTAGTAACTCATGTGGTTATCAAATCACAACCTATCCTTTGCATATGCTAATTATAATCTTTTAAAGTTATATCAGTGGAGTGTTAGTGTATTTACAAAATTACATTTAAAAGGTTTAATCAAGTTTTAGTATTATAGTAAGGTGATCTAAATTGAAGGTGTAATGTGATTATAGTGAGTATTAATCACATTACAGAATGTTAAATGCTTCAGAGGTGCGACTGTAAGATCATCTTAAAATGTAAGCAACTTAATAGTAAGTAGTTGCACTGCATTGTTCTGCAATCTTAGCTGCTGACTCCACTTGTAAGGTTTTGAGGATAGAAGGGTATCCTTGAAGTGTTTATTATACAGTGTGTCAGTACACATTTTTATTCTTGCTAACTAGCTATAAGGAGGGGTGAATTCTACCTGCTATATAATGATTTATTATTCAAATTGGAATTAGTGTTGTTTAAGGCATTGCAGCAAAGCATAGGTTAATGTATCTAATTATTTACTAACTTGAACTGGGAGCCCATGTGGTCTTGTTTGCCAATGATGTAAAACAGAGATTGCTTGCTAACAATTTATGGTATCATGGATACGTATGTATATATTTATTGACAATTAACTGAAAATAAACACAAACCAGCATGTCTAATAATTTCCACTATATTGTAACTGAAAATAAATTAGTAATTTAATGCAAATTTAGCTTAAATTAAAAATACTGGTATGTATGTCTTCTCTGCATTGATATAATATCTCCATAGGTAAATAGGCTGGTAGGTACCTCTACGGGTAAATAGTCTGGCAGGTACCTCTACGGGTAGATAGGCTGGCAGGAACCTCTATGGGTAGATAGTCTGGCAGGTACCTCTACGGGTGGATAGTCTGGCAGGTATCTCTACAGGTAGATAGTCTGGCAGGTATCTCTACAGGTAGATAGTCTGGCAGGTATCTCTACAGGTAGATAGTCTGGCAGGTATCTCTACAGGTAGATAGTCTGTGCTTATTTTGATTCTGTCCCAAATGGGTGTACATTATACATACCTCATCTACTTACTAGCTCTGATTAAGACAATCATTTTAGCAATTGATTTCTATTACCTTTCCCACTGCTTCAAGTCACTTCTCTATCCCATAATATGTTCAGTAAGATAATATGTTAAATGCAGTTTCAGTTTATTTTTGCATTAACAGTCTTCCTTATGTTACCTTTCATGTTGCAACTATATTGGTTTGAAGAGATAAGGTTTAGAGGAAATATTGTGGGCTGTAACGAGCATACCATTGTTTTAACAAGTACTTGAGTAACACCTTTGCAGTCAGTGCAGTTGACTGGCTGACATAAGAACATAGCGGCAAGTGACTGCTGCTGAGAGTACCAATTCAATAACAAGTGACCGTGACGTTTCTGAGACACTCGTGCAACCTGATATCAATAGTTCTAGACCATAAGGCTCTACTAAGCAGAACAGTGTGGTTACATTATTATGTGTATATATTATTGTATGCACATGTTACAAATATGATAGAATATAGATTCATTGCTACGTTGAGTCTATGACAAGAAGGAATAGTGAGCTTTCCGTATGTTACATGTTACAAGTATTAGTATCTTAGGTAGGTGTATCTTAATGAGTATAAGGCAGCTGGTATTCCGAGAGTTACTCTCCATAGAGTTATTTTTGTACCTGTCTGTACCTTGTACTAATACCTTACACATTCAACGTCACCTGCACAGTTCAAGGATTATTCTTACACTCATGATAATTTGATTAGAGGTTGTGATAGCCACTCCTTTGAAGTCACGCCTTTCCCATGTAGTAGCTGGTCTGCTCTCTCATAATTGGCTTGTCTGGTATCTCTTATTTATTCTGTTAGTGTGGAATTTTAAAGACACAATGCTAGAACTTGCTTTACTTATTCATGAAAAGCCGATGTATTATATGCTCTTAATACTTTGGAATGGAGAGTCTATAGTTGGTCTAATACAAGGAATTTGTATTAGTTTAATATGATTCGTTTGAAGATGTCTGAGGATTGCATACACAAGTATATATTTTATATATATATATATATATGATTTGTTTATATAATATTAGTCATTTATAATGTACCCAGATGAATAGTAAACTCTCTATTTTATCATTTTTATTCAATTTTTGCTCTTAAAGTGGACTCCTGGCACTGGTGCAGGGGTTGTCATATCGTAGGGAATGCACTTACTTAATTGTGACATTATTGTTTTCTCCTCTTAATTGGACTGAGTTTTAAATATTTTTATTGGTCAATGAAAATGCTCTTATTTCTTTTTTCATCTGCATACCTTTTAAGGTCATGTGATTTTTTATCTTCAAATCAGAAGATACATACATGACTTGAAGAACCATAACTTGTTAGTTCAGGCTGCAGCCCTGCAATTCTACAGCCACTAGTCACTTCTTCTATATCAGTTAGGATGATATGAACCAGGCCATTTAATTTACCATTTTTGAAATGTTGAGTCTCAGGTCTGTCTCCCCTGATGACAAACAAATTAGCACCTTAATCTAATAACCTAACAGTCTGGATCATTTGCCTATTAATCAGCAATGCCTCCTGTAACTGCTCCTTTTTGTAATATATTTGGTCCTGATCCCCTTTTGGTCTTGTATGTTATTAGGCAAGTTGACCCTGCTTGACAAATGGTAACTCAATATTCCTTCCCTTTATGCCATCTCTGACCTTACTTCATTTTAGGATAAATCTCTTTGGCCTTAAATTTTTAAAGATTGCTTGCTTCAAAGGTCTGGAATTAGTTGTTGTGAAATTGTCTAATTGGTAATCTAAAATGTACTAATTTACAACAAAGCTTTAAATTGTAATTTAGTTGGAATCCAAAGTCATGTTTTGCTATGTGGAAGAGGTGTGATTTGATTACAGTATCATGAATCTTTTTCCTATTATTCTTACAGGCTAAAGTTTCCCACTACAGTTTCCTTACCCGTGGGAGAAGCAGATCCTGGGCCCATCAAATGGGTTAAGGATGCTAATGGAAAGCGTATATTTCCCTGTGATTGGGAAGGATGCCAGAAGTGCTACTCAAAGAGCAGTCATCTGAAAGCTCATAGACGTACACATACCGGGGAAAAGCCATACAGATGTCCTTACGAGAGCTGTGGGTGGGCCTTTAGGCGATCCGATGAGCTGACTAGACATGTCCGTCGTCACACAGGGGAAAGACCCTACATTTGCAAGCAGTGCAATCAGTCCTTTCCAAGATCAGATCATTTAGCATTACACATGAAGAGGCATCAGAGAGATGTGGAAAATGCAATAGCTACAGTGATGTCCTTGTCCACCGTTCCTTGGGAAAGAATAGGTACTTCTGATGAGAGTAGAAAAGAGCACCTATCTGGTGGCAAAGCAGTGTCCATTGATTCTGGTAATGGTGTGGAAGTTACTTACGTTACCTCACAACCCCTGGATGTTACAGAGCAAAGTGTGACTTTACCTTTTGAAAGTGCTCACATCAACGAGGCCAAAGATGAAGTGTTGTCCCCTGAGCCAGATGAAAAGTCTATAGAATAATTGAATGAGACATTTTGTAATTATTAAATTCCTACTGATGGCTTGATAGGCTATAAACTCTTTGCACTAGACCATTACTCAAACTGATGTTGTTGTACTGTATAACACTCTTTTATTACCTTTTCCATACTTTTCCTAATGTATCTTTGGTGTCTGTTAAACTATAGTTGTCCATTTACATATTACTTTATGAACCATCTGTACCTTGCTGTACAGATGTCTATGTTCTTGAACCAATATTATTTTTCTACACTTTTACTTATCAATCTGCTTTGTCAAGATGTCATTTACTCTGTGAATAGTACTTTATTGAGTCTTTTGAATGCACAAGAATGCAGCATATACGTATATGTGGATCGTGTGAATGTGCAATATAACACATTCAAATATGTAGCTGTTTGGGCCCCATAAACTTAATAGTTAGAATCACATCATCCAGTCTTCGTATTCTTTGTGAAGTGGGAGTTTTATGCATAATAGACACTATATTTCAGTATGTATTGAGGGCTTGGAGAGAGATATATATAGGGTCTATAGTTTGAGATATATATATAATATGGAATCATGTATATAAGTCTGTGCATGCATTTCTAAAGATTGTTTGTATAGTGACAAGGGAATTGGAGATGTGACAGACCTGTGGTAAATGGGGGGGTAAGGGCAGGGCAAAGAATAATTGGTCAAACATATAAGTGCATTGTTTCACAGTTTATTTAGCATTGTCTCATCTATTAATCATTCACAAATTAACTGCACAAGTTTCATATAATACACTTGTACAAGGGAGGGGGAGTGCATTTGGAAAGGCCTGAGTGTGAACTGGTGTAGACATTTTATCTTTTCTTATCTTTTCTTATACTATAACTGAGATCATACAGAGCATTGGTCTATAGCCTGAGGATATATGATGAGTTACACTTGGGTAGGTTTATTGGGAAGCTAGTCAACCCTAATTAAGATCAGCTCTTTGAGCAACTACCATTCAATTACATCCAGCTAAATCACTATCAATGTCAGACATTTATGTCATTACAGATAATATTCTATGTTTTCCTTGCTTATATGGTGTCCATCTCCCCTGTGCATCAGTTGTGATAGATTCCCTTCTAGCGCCTAAGTGTTTTGAGCAGAAGAACACGAGAGAGGACTAGTGTACTCTTCAAAAAAATTCTATATTTATTTCCTAGTTAATCTTATTTGTATATGCTATTAGTTATAGATCACAGGCATAAAAATGATATTTTGGATTATTCAGGAAAACTTTATGCACTGTAGATACTGATAATATCTGTATGTATGTATGTTCTGCATTCTGTACCATTAGAGGTTTCAAAGCCATATCCACAGTGTATGTTCTCCTGGGTTTCCTACAGACTCTTATTTAATAGTCAAATAACTGTGGTTTGGCACTCCTCACATATACTACTTGAAGGTTATCCCTTAATTGCCTTTAAATAGCTTATCTTATCCTTTGAAGTAGTAATTCCAATGTGCATGTATGCAAACATATGGTCATTTGATTGTAGCCATCTCAAGGATTTGGAACATTGTTTATTTTACTGTACTATGCAGGGCTTCTCTTAGATATACAGTTTGTACAACATGTTTTCATATGAATACAATTGGGTTAATCTGCAATTTGAATCAAGAAAATCAGAATTTAACTTTTACAACAAAGTGTTAATGAAAGACAAACATTGAATTTTGAACCGTTACAAAAGCATGAAGGAAACACTAAAATTCAAGTTTAAAACAAAACCAAACAAATAGAAATAACCACATGCCTATGATTATGTATATGGAGTATGGAATTAGATAAACTAAATATTGCAGAGCAAAGTCTTAAGGAAGTGATATAAAAATAAAGAAACAGCTGTTACATTGTACAATTGCAGTGCCCTGACAAAGTTGGGCAATTGCAAGATTGACTACTTATGGCAAAATGATGTGGCATTGCAGAGGTTGTTTAGCATGCATGCATATTTAGATTCACTGTTGGTGCCTCTTTAGATGAAGAGCTAGATGATCCGACCGTGCAAAAGCCTTCTCACAGTGTTGACACTTAAATGGTTTGATTCCTGTGTGCTTTCTCATGTGCCGAGTGAGTTCGTCAGAGCGTGCAAATTTCCACGTACATCCCTCCCAGGTACATTTGTAGGGTTTTTCCCCAGTGTGTGTACGTTGGTGGGCCTTTAGGTGAGAACTTTTGGTGTACACCTTGTTACAGCCGGGATAGTCACATCTGTGAATCCTCCTTTTCTGTTGCTGCTGCTGGTGATGATGAAAGTATGGGTTTGGGTAGTGGCCAATTAGCTGATTTGGAAGAGTGTTGCAAGCTTGAGAAGGTGGACCTTGGATGGCCGGCTGATTGGCCATGTAGGCATGCATTGGGGAGGCGGGGTTGGAGCTTGGAGGTGTTGGCAAGGGATGGTAGTGCATAGGTGGCTGTGAGTAGGCCTGAGGGGAGGGAAGCATCTGGCCATTTATTGAATCTATTGTGCAGCTCTGCATCATTGGTGGCGGGGACTGGGTTGGGTCTGCCATAGAAGGAGTCATGTACTGTTCTTGTTTCACAATGCCGTTATACAGAGTTGAGTTTACTGTGACATAATCATGTGTTGCAGTCTGAAGATTGAGATCCTCAGATTTGAATACAGCTGGAGCAGGTTGATGACCTTGATTGGGAGGGAGAGAGTAGCTTGCCTGGCTGGGGTAGGGGGGAGGTGGAGTGGTTGGAGCCACAGATACTGGGAGCTCACAGAGTGGCAGGTCTTGGCAAATGCTAGGCATCTGCTGCGCATGCGCCATTGAAGACATGTTTGGGTGATGAGTTGGAATGTACTGGGAGATGTGGCGCTCCTCAGGGCTACTCCTTGGTGGGGGCGAGCCGTAGGCATCGCTGGAAAATGAATTTATGGAACCTGGACTTTCTGGGTCCGAATATCTATCTCTGAAAATTAGTTCTTCGCTTTGGTGATGATGAATCGTTCCATTCTAAATAAATATAAAAATGGAAAAATTTATAGAGACCATCCAAAATACGTGTAAATACGTATACAAGTATGCATATATTTTTTACCTCTACCTATGATATCCTTATTAGTTATGTATATTGAGAGGTGGCGACTTACCATATGACGACAGTGGCCAAATTCGCTCTGCTGCCTGTTCTCGTAGGCGGGCTGACGTTCTTGATAGTGATCGCTCGTGTAATGCAGTGTTTCAACCACCGATGACTCCAGATGCGGTTCTCCCGTTGTGAAGCGATGCGCAAAACTAGCACATCTCCCTTCGTAGATGGGAATTTTACCAGTTCCAAAGTCAAGGTTGATGTTAATATTATGCATTTCCATGGCCAGCATGGTAGAATCTACTTGCTAGTATACAGAAGCGGCTAAAGTACTCAGTAAAATATGTGTCCAGCACTGGTATTCAGAAGAGATTTCTAACAGTGGGCTCAGATCCAGCTGAAAACCGATCGAGACCAGCTCGTCTACTCGCCAGCGAGAGAAGCAAATACGTTCGCTACTAGTTAGTCCTGCTATTGCACTTGTTTTGTGTTCCGATGATTGACTCGCGAACTTTTATAGAAGGGTCGCGATTGCGTAGTTCTATGACGTCACTAGAAACAGCCTCATTTTGTCTCTTGCGATATGGCTGCTTTTACAGAATTTTATTCCAAGAATTATGAGAAGTACAAGCAGATTTTCCCATTCATAAAGAAGGCGCAATTGAAGTCTAAAATGAAACAAATTTGGGAACGAGAAAAAGAGCAGAAAGGTGGCCAACCAAGGGAGAACGTGCTAGAAGCGAGCAAAGAGGACAAAGAGAAGTGCCACCGAGGTAATGTATTGTACGTTTCCTAATGTAATAAATGCAAAAATAGCTAAAGACAGAGGACAGTGCAGAGAAATTGGATAGAAAATGCATAAAATGTAAATTCGATTAATCAGCATATATGCATGCCCCATTTCATGTCACGTGCAACATGCTCTACCTCATCTCGAGTATCCGCTCCAGTAGGTACAAGTGCCCTCAGAGCTCTTCTGTAACACTTAAGGAAATCTCATGCATTATATATACCACAAAATATGATATTGTCTCACTTTTGTCAATTTAAGTATGTACCACTTGCAATGGCCACTTATATACATATTAACATGGCCCAAATAAGACACTTATAAGGAAACGTCTACACATGATATCTCTTACTGTACCATGAACTGAATACAGAAGAGAGGCACTTACTATGAATAGAAAATATTAAATGAACAGTGGTGAACTCACTTCCACACACCCCTCCTCTCCCTTCTCCCTTCCACACACCCCTCCTCTCCCTTCTCACTTCCACACACCCCTCCTCTCCCTTCTCACTTCCACACACCCCCTCCCTCTCACTTCCACACACCCCTCCTCTCCCTTCTCACTTCCACACACCCCCTCCCTCTCACTTCCACACACCCCCTCTCTCTCACTTCCACACACCCCCTCCCTCTCACTTCCACACACCCCTCCTCTCCCTTCTCACTTCCACACACCCCTCCTCTCCCTTCTCACTTCCACACACCCCTCCTCTCCCTTCTCACTTCCACACACTCCTCCTCTCCCTTCTCACTTCCACACACCCCCTCCCTCTCACTTCCACACACCCCTCCTCTCCCTTCTCACTTCCACACACTCCTCCTCTCCCTTCTCAATTCCACACACTCCTCTCCCTTCTCACTTCCACACACCCCCTCCCTCTCACTTCCACACACCCATCCTCTCCCTTCTCCCTTCTCACTTCCACACACCCATCCTCTCCCCTCTCACTTCCACACACTCCTCCTCTCCCTTCTCACTTACACACCCCCTCCCTCTCACTTCCACACACTCCTCCTCTCCCTTCTCACTTACACACTCCCTCCCTCTCACTTCCACACACTCCTCCTCTCCCTTCTCACTTACACACCCCCTCCCTCTCACTTCCACACACTCCTCCTCTCCCTTCTCACTTCCACACACCCCTCCTCTCCCTTCTCACTTCCACACACCCCCTCCCTCTCACTTCCACACACCCCCTCCCTCTCACTTCCACACACCCCTCCTCTCCCTTCTCCCTTCCACACACCCCTCCTCTCCCTTCTCACTTCCACATCCCCTCCCTCTCACTTCCACATCGCTCCCCCTCTCTAATCTAACAATCCCTTTATTATTATATAATACCTACATTTCTGTATAAATTAAGTCATTTGTTTAGAATAGAGCAGCTGTCATCAATCAGTTCCTATATCCTACTTTTGTTTCATTTTGAATGTTCCAAAGATTATATCATGAAGAAGATTATGCCATAATATTAATTATCATTTCAAAATCTTTTGTTTTATTTTTATAATGTCATTCTAAAATTCAATTACTTAAAATCCTTGTTACAACTTATAACTATATTACCAAGTAAGGTTTGACTATTCTATCAAATTTGAAATGTGATATACTCTCAACGCAGGAAGACGGAATACAAGTATTGCTTCAGTAGGCTTGAATATTCAATTTAAAAAATGATAGTAAAAACAGAGGCCTTATAATCTCTAATGCATATGTAGCAACTATTATACAATTACCGAACCTTTGAACCATACATTACATCATATATACACTAGTACAGAGCTGAACTGTTTTAGTGACACTGTCTTGTTGAGCATACAGCTGGAGCGGCAGTACTTGACAGAAGAGAGGAAGATTTATCAAGAGTTGGTGATTTCTTCAATGCTGTACCACCTCTGTTGTTGATATAGTTAACTGATTGGTCTTGTTAGGTTTCTATGACACATGTTCTGTATATCTCAGTTGATGTCTTAAATACTGCTTAAAATAAAATAATTTAATTAGTCACATGTCCCACCCTACAGTGTGTCTTCTCATATGTAGTGTGATTACTGAATGTTTGACTATAAAAATCACTGGAAATTATGCCCAACAAATGAAGTCACCAAATGTTACTTTGGCGGGGGGGGGGACCAAAGTCCTATTAAGATAGTAACTGGTGATTGGCTGCTAATAGTAATCTCTTATATAGTTCAATTGATTTGCTTGGCTATGGAGTTAGATGATGTCCCTGACCCATGTTTTAATTAACTCAGGTAGTAAAATCAATTACACTACTATTTAGAGTACTGTTTGATGTTGCCGTCTTATCACTGTTTATTATGGAAATTGATGATAATAATCTAATACTGTATATAAAGGGAACTTCACTTCACTATATATGCAGACTATATATATATGCATTGAGGATGAGTTGATTTAAGGTACTGTTAATCTACATGTATATACATATGCATGCAGTATATAATACTTATGAATATACATGATTTCATGCAATGTGAATACATTTGATGGGCGATGATGATGTAATCCTCGTCGATGATGGTGTAATCCTCGTCCTGTACATTCCTTACATTGAGTATACGAAACACCTAACTGGACTATACTATCCACAATTTGGGAAATACAGCTGTCTCCACATCTGTCTAGTTAAGGTTCTTCTGTCTAATTAAGAAAATAGACTGTCCAGTGAAGGTCCCTATGTATTGAAATGGGTTCTCCATGTGGAAGTCAGGTTCTTCTGTCTAATTAAGAAAATAGACTGACAAGTGAAGGTCCCTATGTATTGAAATGGGTTCTCCATGTGGAAGTCAGGTTTTTAGGAAATTGAAGTTTCAGGAATTGTCTACATGTTTTTTCTGAATATACAAATGATTTACCAATTATCTACATTGCACACCATCTCATATTTTAAACTGTGCACCTATGTGTGACTAATACATAAAGTATGTGTGTGATTAATACATAAAGTATGTGTGTGTGATTAATACATAAGGTATATGTGGTTAATACATAAAATATGTGTGGTTAATACATAAAGTATGTGTGGTTAATACATAAGGTATGTGTGGTTAGTACACATGTAGTGTGCAATGTTATTGAGTGGGTACCCATACGTGATGTGCGAGTACCTCAGGGTTGCCCTCTAAAGTGAACTGTGATAATAACAGAAACCTCTCGTCGAATGGTGCCAATGAATCAGTATGCAACCCTGTAACCTTTGGATTCATTGAAAACAGTATACCTCACTTACTTTGAGACACTGATAACAGTTGAATTTGTATGATGTTTCATTTATGTTCCTAAACCACAAATTTAAAAAAGTTGGTGCAGTATTCTTGAGTAAAATTAAATATGTTTAAAAGGAGAAAAATCTACTTGTTATCTCATACGTAGTTCTATTATTTTATCATTGTACATGATTGACTGATTGATGGATGGACTGATGGATGACTGATTGATTGATGGTTGGCTATGCAACAGTTAGCGCATGCTAATGGATATAATTCTAGAACAATACTGGTAATTGTCCTTGGGGCAGCTGCAATGTCAGCATGACCAGTAAAGATTAGTGGTTGGTTATTAAATTATCTTCCCTTTTAACTTCTTCATACTTATGCTCCATTGAGCATCTTTTCCCCCAAGGTCTTAACTTGATATAGGGTGATATGGTACTACTATGGTGCTACGTACTTAGACTTTTAGACTTACTAATAGAGTTAAAAGTGCCAGCCCGCTATAGAGCTATTACATCACTGATGACCACCTTGGATCACATTGAGCTGCTAAATGACACTTTGTATATGTCCATGTATTGTCCCTATGCTTGGCTCCCTTTGAAAGACTGAGAGTATGTCCCATCCAATTGCTTTATGGGTGATGGGGGCGGGACCAGAGGTTCCTACTAGCTGTGTGAATATTCAATATTTGAACTCTGACCTCTTGTTGTGCTACATAGCAGTACTCGCCATGGTTCTCTTGATTTAAAGTACATACCTAATTCTCATTGTGTACGTTATGCACATGTATGTACACATATGTGTGTGCTGTATATACAGATTTGTGCTGTGTATACTCTGTCCTAATTGAGAGTCCAATATTGATTGGGGTTGCTGAATCACTTGGAGGTCATCCCACAAGTTCTCTTGATTGTAATTCACTTACAAGATGTCAGGATTTTTGTGGAGTGGCTAATCGGATTGCACTCTTCGGGGAATGTGCTGTGAGGCTGAGAGATAGTGCTGGTTGCACTTGATACTGGTTAGCTAGGAATGTCTGTGTGAATGCAAATCACCTGGCTCTAATCTGAGATCAGGCCCCTATCAGCCATTTTTACCTTTTAAGAAGACTTATTTGCAGGTACGGAATTCTACTTGTGATAGTTAAACATTCTGTAAAGTGTTTGGAAAATTTTTCAACTCTTTACTGCCCTTTGTGTTAATATTACACAATCACTGCACACATACATAACACAATCGCTCTCTCCCTCTCTTATATGTATAACTTATCCACACTATAATGACTCACTTTCTCTCACCGTTGTCATTTTATGGTTCCTACAGTGTATGTTACTTCCTATTAAGCAATTACATGAGCTAACTGGGAAAGCTCTATTGAACACTGTTTTTTGTTACTATTTTTATAGAATTGGAAAGGGGTCACACCTTCCTAATTACAAATATAGAAACTTCCCAATTGGCTTGTTGAGAAATCATAACTCACTTCTATAGCTGGGTAATAACATAGCGCTAATGTCATGTCATATAATGACATCATTCTAGGTCTTAGAGTCTTGGCTTGAATTGCTATTTCTGTAAATATACAAGTTCTGTGTTATAATTCACACATATAATTTATGTCTACAAGATTAAAAGTTAACAAGCTGTGTCTCTGGTTGATTAGCCGGGTATTAGGCCAACCTGGGTGTCTTCTAGAGCCAACACTATAGCATATAGACTAGTTAGTATCACCAGATAGTGCAGACTTTGTGTACTTATTGTAAATGGATGACTGTGAACGCTTCAGTAAGTATTTGAAAGGCAGGGAATGAACTGGAGAGGACTCTAAGTAGAAGCAGTTGTCACATCAAATCCTCATGCCAAATTCCTTGTACAATTAGAAGCCAGTTTGAAGAATACTCTACTTTAAAGGATTCTTTTCAGTGACTCCATACCTTCTCCTCTAAGGCTTCTGATATTTTGACCTCCATAAAACATTAATGTTGGCTGTCAACATATAATTGCTCATAAAATCAGCGGTGTAAATTAGACTTGTGTTGGCAGCAGTCCTTTTTGTCCCAGCAGGTGACGCCTTGTTAAGAGTGGCCCCACTTGCAGTGATGGTTCATTTGTGGTACTGTACTCAGATAGAATGTACATATATGAAAATATTTTATTTATTTTTAATTAGTTTGGATCTAATGAAAGTCTTAAAAGCTTTCATAGCTTAAGTATAAAACACACATCACTACTGTATGTCCCTTTTGTGTGGATAGTATGGACTATATATATTATTGAATTAATTATTATAATTACACAAATAGTTGTATTAATTAGTATTATCGCCAGTATGTAATATTATGAAGTGCTAATTTTATTGTACTGTTGATCTCTGTGGGTAGCAGGTATCATCAGCAATAAGATTTCCCAAGATTACAAGGCATGGCTATAACCTTAAAAAAGATGATACAAAGAGAATTATCTAAACTAGAAAAAGCCTGCCTGTCTTGTACTGATGATAAGGAGGGGAACTCCAGGATGGCTTCTGATCCATTGCATCACTTGACTATGCTAACACAATCTCTGGTAGTTTGGGAAGTTTTGTGGATTGCATTCTCCTAATAAACAACTTGACTCACCATTAGTCTTCTGAAGATCTTCATGTGTCCAAAATATTCTTAATTTGTATAGAAAACTTATATATGTACATTTGTATATGGATAGAATAGAACTCCTAGTACTTGTACATAAATATATTTTAAGTGTTTTGATATTTCAACTGTTTCATGTGTATGGGACTAGTCACATATGGTGACAGTACAATCAGATGGTTCCGCTTCATTTGGTGTATACTTCTGCCAGAATCATTGATAGGTTTTCTATTCCTTTTGATTCAAATATTACCAAAGGATTGTCTGATTAACCACAGGGAGATGGATGTGAGGGGAGCCCTTCCTACTGCTCCAATTTGAGCACACTTCTCATCAGGTACTAAATATAGAATGGTTGCTACTCTCCATATTCTTGATTGTGGTTAGACTGCTTATAATGCATCTATTGTCAGACACGTATCTTAGTAACAAATTATATCTTAGTAATACATTGTATCTTAGTAACATACTAACATGTTAATAGAATAAGGATTCCTTATAACTGCGTCGAACTTATCTTTGGGATGGTACATCCTTCGACTTTTGAGCGTTTAAAAACACAGTTGGTTTTTTTTTGTCACTTCAGTCACTGAGTAAGACCCCCAGGGTCGAAACGTTTGACCAAGAATTGGAAAAAAAAAAAAAAACAACTGTGTTTTTAAACGCTCAAAAGTCGAAGGATGTACCATCCCAAAGATACTAACATGTTGTATCTTAGTGACAGTCCCCTCATTCAGTCTACATGTATCTATAGGTTAAGAAGCATTAAGGTGACAGTTTTGATATGTTGTCTTTATTGCCATTGTGTATAGCATTGTTGTGATATTATTATGGTCCAGTTAGGAACTAGCAATCAAACCCTAAACAAATACAAAGGAAAAACACAAAATAAACATTTTTGGGGAATGATTTAAGGGGAATACTCATTAATACCATGATCACCATAGCAACACTTCAACCACACCTCCCTCTAAAATGACGTTATTTGTTCTTTTACTAATTGTGTTATTCAATTATACCGGATCAGGATGGACATATGTTGAAACAGTGTGTGCTAAGGAATTGTAATTATTGGCATCTGTGTCCTTAACCTCAAATACCTCTACTGGTATATTATCCAAAGATATATCTACGTATGTATACTATTGCTATGTGATACAAGTACGTATGTCTAGGGAGGGTTTGCAGGACATGAAATTTGGGTGTTTTATTGGCGGTAAATATTTCGGTAAAGTGATCTAGTTTATATATAATGCATGTACCAAGGTGTAAATACTGGTAGTTTTATATAATTCATTAAAACAAACATACCAACTGCCACAGCTGTAGCCATCTAGCTTCCTCACCGGCTATACCACTTAAGCACCATTAATTACAGAATAGGAATCAAGGTAAGTAATCGTTACAGTTGGAATTTTGTATGTAGGGATGTGCCAACTTTTAATTTTCACATGTAATATATACACAGAAAATAGTAAACCTTTTAATATCAATTGTGCATACCTTGAAATTCTACACACCCAGTACCAAATTAGTGGCGTGGTATTTGGTATTTATGAATAATAAACAAGGTAATTAATTGTTACTATTTTTGTATTAAACTGTTTGGAATGCCCAACTTTGATTTCCTAGGGGAACCAACTGACTTGCCCTGTCACATTTTCTTAATTCATAGTTGTACATTACAGATGTGCATGTGTGTATACGTATGTTTGTGTACAAACATTACAAGTCTTGTTTATAAACACTGGTTAACCTCTGAAGACATGCACCCACTACGTTAGAGTCACTTGATGACTAATATTAATGAATATGCACGAAAGAGCACTTTCACCACTTTTCTATCTTTCTAAATATGTACTTGTTTTATATACAGAGACAGTACAATTAAAGACATTTCATATTTACTGTAAACAGATCATGTAAAAGAACATATTTATAAGAATATTTCTAATGCTTCCACTTCATTAAGCAATAAACTGTCCAAGCATATTTATTAAAGCTCTCAAGGAGTTTCTCTGTTTAGGAGGTGTAAAGCATTTAGGTCATGCAAGTTTGGTTTCTTTTGGTAGCTCTATCTCCCTAGTATCCGAGGTGATGTTTTATTCCATTCTGCAGGAGTGTGTCCAGACAAAGAAAACGCTAGCAACAAGAACCAAAAGGAGTAAGTAAACAGAGACTTTAGAGAGACTGATACTGCAGCTATAGTACGTAGGTGTTATGTAACTTGGTCTATTTCATTGGTTATTTTCAAGCATTCAAAGGGTTTAATAGGCACATGCTGACATTCCTAGCTGAGCCTCGCCCTCATCTTCCGATTACTTGTATACATACCTGCATAACTACTGGTATATGGTTGATATATACAGTATATAGATACAGACCTCTCCAGTTTCAGGAATTAGCATAGTCTAGACTATACTGTTTCCTTAGTATACGTAAGATACGACAAGCAGGTCGTGTGT
Source organism: Chondrosia reniformis (assembly GCA_947172415.1). Taxonomy (NCBI): domain Eukaryota; kingdom Metazoa; phylum Porifera; class Demospongiae; order Chondrillida; family Chondrillidae; genus Chondrosia; species Chondrosia reniformis. Next base: position 6,747,066 of record OX359196.1, read on the forward strand.
ATCTTGTATACCTTCGTACTGACTGTGTTCAGATGTCAACATAATGCATCCATATCTATGCTGTTTGCCAGTGTGATAGGCGATATCTGATTTCCTGATTTGTTTAATCTTTTCGGTTATAGTAGTGTGGTGGTTTCTAATTGGATCAGTCACTCTTCTTATTTATCTGGATATCACACCTACTTTACTATAGCATCTGAAGGAGAGAAGCCCAAGCCATATGTGTATAGGAGCAATTATTAGGTTTAACTTTGATTTGTATGGCATTTACAAGCATGACTGACTCCCTATACAAATCTGCTAAACCATAGGATCCTGTCTTAATTAGATGACAACTGACTTGTTGAGTGGAACTTTGTGGTCTTGATGGATATATATCCCAAAGTATGATGGGTTGCAACAGTGATGATGTCATCCATGGTTGTCATGCATTATATAAAAAGTTTGACCTTACAGTTCCTAGGCAACAACCTCCTGTGTTCATTTCCTGAGTACTGAGCACATGGTTCTATAATATTTACCTCCCCATGACCCAATCCATGCAGTGATTCTATTTGGTGTTATAAAGTACTCTCATAGTTGGTCAACCTTTCTGTGTACAGTATGCATATACTGTACATTATTGAGATATACCTGCTAATTGGGAGCCCTTGAGATTATTAGCTTGAGAAATGAGATGCTTTGTTAACTGTAGTCTTCCAACCCACGTGTCTACATGCAGTAGCTAGTATGCCACTATCACTGTCTAGCTGTTTGAGCCCTCTCATATGTAGATAGATAGATATGTATATTTCATATAGTCGCAGTGTCTAGAAGTTAGAAGTCCGATCAAAGGCCTCAGCATCATGTACACTTTAATTTGTCTCTAGCAGTTAGAACAAGCCATGAAAATCAAAGAATGATCTCAACATTCAAAAGTTATTTAAGGTTTCCAGAAGACTGTATGTGTCTCTCTAGTCTGGCTATCTTGGACCAACCACCGCAGAATGAAGCAATCTGAATTGATGTCAAAGCTCCAAGTTGGAATAAGGGACCTCCCTTTGACAAACAATTGAGGAAACCCTTACTTCAAACCGCCAGCAACTGTAAATGAATGCAATAAAAGTTAAATGTTTTCAATTTGATCTATCAGAGTATTCAGCCAGTTAATTGAACAGTGTTTGATAATGGGATGTTGATAGGAACTAGAGGGCAGTGTGGTTCTAGCTGGTTGGAAGTGACCAGATGTAGTCTCTTTCAAGTCTTACACATTTCTAACTTCAATGGAGTGTCAGACATATTCCACTGAAAATGAATATGGTGACCTCAGTTACTGGTATCAATGTTTATAGGTATACCTATATGTATGTAAGACCTGTAAAATATAGCAGTATATGCTACATATTCAACGTATATGTTTACACTCAGTTTAGCTACACTGTGTCAAGCAGGGGATACCAGTTAACTGCAGGCTTCCATTAAATGTGTAGGCATATACACACACTGTCATTTTAGTTTTGAATCATTCCAAATACACTTCCTTAACTTTCAAAATCTCTGAAATGGAGCAAATTAAAAATAATAAAATGTTTTCTTTTACAAGTTGCTTGAGAAGACCAGGCTGAGTTGGTTGTATGATGAGAAGGGATCAGATTGGAATTGATAAAGATTGAATTAATGAGGATTGATTTCTGGATTGATTTTGAGATTGATTTAAATTGCTCAGTACTAATTTTAACTTCCATTGTTTGACGATGAACACCATAAAGATCAATTAATCCGTAAGGGAGGGAGTTTAATGAAGGAAAGTTAGCCTAAGTTGATGTAGTGGAATGCCAAGCGCTTGATTCCTCTAGGGATAATTCAAGTGATAGCATTTCATGAGGTAAAGCATGTTTACAAAATTTGAATGAGGAAGGTTTCGTAGTGTATTGGTTTTTGATTAATTTTAAGATTATGACCAGTATTGCTTAAGTGTTTATACGTATGTAACTTGGTGGACAGTGAAGGGTAAATTTTAAAGAGTCTTTAACTGATAACATAGATGACAAGATGACTGTGCTGCTTTTGAGGCTGACCTTCCTGTACAGTGAAGCATGTCACCACTATACTCTTGCTAGACTCAAGGTTACGTCTATGGCTTATGAATAGAGTAAACATTAGCACTTTCTATGCAGTTTGGAGTTACCATGGTTATGGTTCCTCCTAAGTTGTATGATAACAGTTAGCACCTACAGACGACTGAAAAAGGATTAAACTAATTTAATTCATGTGTACTTTCAGTATAGCAGACTTGACTGAAGTATGACCACTAGAGTATTGTACCTATTGACAATTGTGGTTTCTCATAAATCCCAATTTAGCAGTATGATGTAATCTATAGTACAGGGGTGCTTATGAATAATGGTTCAATCTCTTCATAACCAATAATTTTCTTTTTTATTTTCTGGAGTGATGAAGCCTTCTTGTGAACCAACTTCTCTAAACAGTGTACTCCTAAGGCTATCATGTGACAGCTAATTTCTGAGAATTGTCAAAGTCATTTATCCCATGAAGCATATCCATAGCTTGATACCACTGTGACAAAGGTTATTGATTCATTTGGGATATTCAGAAAAGACCAGAGTTTTAAAATAATAGCCTTGTACATTACTGATAGGATTGCCATACTTCACTTTGAGGTGGTCTAATGAGCCTGATGGTGTGGGTGGTGTTGTTGAAGTGCTTGATTCCATGGCATAGTTTAGGGTTGTATGTCATCCGGTGTCAGACAACAACAAGTGACATCACAAGTCAGGCCGTTTGGGTGGGAGCACCTTTGACATGGGGTATGGAGAAACCTAATTTTTGTTTAAACTGGTCTTGGTACCCTGTTGAATTTGATTTACAAATGGAAACTTGTTAGAAGTGAAGTTGTGAAAGTGTTGCAAAAGAATTGGCTTTCAGACAACCAATCCCAGTGGTGTCGTTTAGGACCTTTGCACTTTATTTGAGTTTTGGAGTCATTAGAGAAGTGGTTTGATTGTGTGGCATTGCTATTTGGTGCTTACCTGTGGTTATGCATGGACAATTATAAGAAGGTAGAGACCTATCTGTATGATACATCCGGCTGTTATACATTCTTCTTTGATCTTGGTCCTATATATAGCATGCACACATTTGAAGTTATGCAATTCATAAGATTATGGGGACTTTTTGTGGATTTAATGTAACTCATTCATGACATTTACATTCCTAGTTTGATGTTGCATTGTTTTAGATTGTTGTGCGAGTGCCATAGATTTGAAATTGGTTTACTAAAAGAATCCTCACCAGCTTTTTATTCTTAATTGTGCATATGTTCGTCATTGACATATTAAGCAGGGGTCCAGAATAGTGTGTCCCTATTAGAGAATGCATCCTTACACTTCTCTCCATTTAAAGAAATAGCTATTGTTGTTAGTTCAAGTGGACAAAACCTCCAGTGTATCCAATATTTCTTAAATAGGAATATTCAATGCTTTGATAATACAAATTAGTATTTTCTAGTGTGATAGAATACATGATATGTAGCAGCGTGTTATCACTGTGGTTTTGTTTTAATCTGTGGTTGGTTCACTAATCTTGTGTGTAGTTCCATTTCAGGTATAGTTCTATTGGTTTATTGGTTTTCATTAATTCACCAATTGGCTTCTCCTTGCCTTATTCTCTTAGGTTTTGTCTTCTCCAACACCATACTAGGAACATGTTGTCAACACAGGGTCGCAAAGAAGCCACATTGGTGAGGATTTCTATGGTAACTCCTGTAATCAATTTTTTTGCATGGTCGCCAAATGCTTAGTAGACAGTCTCTGTGGCTCTCCTTATGTGTGCTCTGTGTTTCTGGGGAAAAGATGATGATACATAACTTTGGTAGCTGTATCAATAAATGAGTTTGTATATACCCAATAGTGGAATTACCTGACGATCTTCCTTCCTTCCTTCCTGGGCTCATTCAAAAATGTAATTTACTACTCTGGATTGGGCACAGATGGTCCTACTGTATTTGGCTCTAATGTGCCTATCCCAGCGAAGAAATGTAAACAGACGCTTTGCCTAAACTCTTAGCAATACATAGTACATCTCCTGTACTTGATTGCGTGGTTATGTCAGGATTGGTGTGTCCAATTGTGTTTGCTATTGAACATATGATGGGGCCAAACAAGATGATGATGTTTGATCCATTCTACTGTTGTTTGATCCATTCTACTGTTGAACTTTAAACTTTAATTAATGTAAGTTTTTTAATTGGCTTCATTAATTAATTTTGTTTCAATTATGGGTTGCTAGACTATCTTGAATGTTGTGTATCCTATGATATGGAATTTGTAAAAGAGATATATTGTTGTATCAACAGCTCCTTTTCATGTTGTCAGGGAGTGTTAAATCGAAATGAGGCTGAATTAATTATTTTACCTGTTCCAACTTCCCTGACAAACGTGACAGAGTGACTATATTTGAGTATTGTGTGGTTGCAGTTGATTGACCAACAATATATCACCATAATTGAGTTAGCAGCTTGCTTTGAAATTTAATTGTACTCTATGGATTTGTTACGATATTGTCTTCCTTGACAGCTGCGAATTGTGTCATTGGAGATCTCATTCATACTCCACCATCTGATTTTACACCACTGCATTCTCTCTGTAATATAATAAGGTTCCATGGTTGTGATTTCTTATCACTCTTTTAGTCATCACTGTTCCTTACTAACCTGTAGGAACACAGAGAGCTTGAGTCTTCACTAAGTACTCTTCAAGTTCCAGATGGCCATGCTAAAATAGAAGCAGAAATGAAGTCGGACCAAGTTTGTCCGGTTTTAAAGCCTCTTTCCCAGTGTAATCTGCTCAAAGAAAAAACACAATGTTCGTCCACTGCATCATGTCCTGATGATGATGCTGAAGCAAAGAAGAGTTCAATCTCTGAAAACCAAGAAGACTCTTTCTCTTTTCCAGATAATGAACAACCACTGATCTTACCTAAATTTAAGCCAAATCATTTCTTGGACCCTTGTTCTGATGAAGATTTCACAGATCTTTCTCCCCTCTCCCAAATGAGTTACAGCCAGGGCAGTTCGGGTAGTCCAGCCTCCTTTGGTAGTACAACCAGTGCTTCTCCTTTTAACAGTCAATCTAGTAGCAGCTCTTCAGGAGTCAGCATCAAAAGGAGAAGAACTGGAAATAGAGGAAGAAGGAAGCGAGTGCAGAAAATGAGTTCTCAGTTGAATTCAGCCTCTTCAAAGGTTTTACCAGGTAGATTAAACATGTGGCTGAAACAGTTTGATGAAGAACCTCATTCGACTATTGAAAAGGATGCCATCAGTTTGAAAGGTAAGAAAATAAAGAACTTATGACTTCAATTGCACCTACTTACGCATTGATAGATCCTGATTAGAATAATGTGACACTCAACAAGATATATATATACGTACTATTGGGTATATGAGTGAAGATATTCATCTATATATATGTCTTTTATGTGCACTGTGATATGTATGTTTTGAGGTTTTTTCATGTGTATTCATGTGATATGTAATAGCTATGTTTTGATAATCTTGAGTGTGTGCTATAGGTTCTGTAGAAGTGAGTGTAAATGGAAGTCATCTGGACTCCGAGAAGGAGTACACTGGTGGTTTTTCTGATGAAGAAAAAACTCTTCACTACAGTACTCATCCAGGAAAACAAGCTTCTCAAAATGTATGTACTTATAAGTGTGGATAATTCTTACTTCTTTATCAATCACATGTATACATACATTTACACAATCTTCAATCAATGGACTCTATTACGCAGTTTACCTGACCTATTAAAGGTGTTTTTAACACTTATTTTTAGGAATATCAAAGTTGTGACAATGGTGGAGATGTCATGTGTGATTTATTTAAGCCTCTACAGCCTGACACATCGTCACAGACATCTGACCGTGATACCCTCGGCAGTCCTGTATCTGCAGAATTCCCTAGGAAAAGGTGAGTGCTTGTATACAATTCTTTACTGTACATCTTGTTAAATCTGTCTTTTCCTTCTTTGTAGGACCTTTGTCTGTGTTACCCTGAACAAGCTAAGGAGCACCAGATACAGTCTTATGGAAAACGAGGATGATATCTTCATGATGTAATTGTACAGCAACTATTCATGTTAAACCACTCATTTTACCGATCAACTATATACATTCATTAATTCTTCTGCTGTGAACTCTTATTATGCGACTGAAACTCCAGTTATGTAGTTTTTACTTGTCTCTCTAAGCTGACTATACACGTACATCTATATTATTTAAGTACATATCCATTTTTGGATGTTAACGTATGGCTTCCTGTTCGTAACCTTGTATATATATATATATATATTATACCTACCTATACCTACCGATACCTGCCTACCTATACCTACCTATACCTACCTACCTATACCTACCTATACCTACCTACCTATACCTACCTACCTATACCTACCTACCTATACCTACCTACCTATACCTACCTACCTATACCTACCTACCTATACTTACCTATACCTACCTATACCTACCTACCTATACCTACCTATACCTACCTATACCTACCTTTACCTACCTACCTATACCTACCTACCTATACCTACCTACCTATACCTACCTATACCTACCTACCTATACCTACCTACCAACCTACCTATACCTACCTACCTATACCTACCTATACCTACCTACCTATACCTACCTATACCTACCTATACCTACCTACCTATACCTACCTACCTATACCTACCTACCTATACCTACCTATACCTACCTACCTATACCTACCTATACCTACCTACCTACCTATACCTACCTTCCTATACCTACCTACCTATACCTACCTACCTATACCTACCTACCTATACCTACTTATACCCACCTACCTACCTATACCTACCTTCCTATACCTACCTACCTATACCTACCTACCTATACCTACTTACCTATACCTACCTATACCTACCTATACCTACCTATACCTACCCACCTATACCTACCTTTACCTACCTACCTACCTACCTATACCTACCTATACCTACCTACCTATACCTACCTACCTATACCTACCTATACCTACCTACCTATACCTACCTATACCTACCTACCTATACCTACCTATACCTACCTATACCTACCCACCTATACCTACCTATACCTACCTATACCTACCCACCTATACCTACCTATACCTACCTACCTATACCTACCTACCTATACCTACCTATACCTACCTACCTATACCTACCTACCTATACCTACCTATACCTACCTACCTATACCTACCTATACCTACCTACCTATACCTACCTATACCTACCTACCTATACCTACCTATACCTACCTATACCTACCTACCTATACCTTCCTACCTATACCTACCTATACCTACCTACCTATACCTACCTATACCTACCTACCTATACCTACCTATACCTACCTATACCTACCTACCTATACCTACCTATACCTACCTACCTATACCTACCTTCCTATACCTACCTACCTATACCTACCTATACCTACCTATACCTACCCACCTATACCTACCTATACCTACCTTCCTATACCTACCTACATATACCTACCTACCTATACCTACCTATACCTACCTATACCTACCTACCTATACCTACCTATACCTACCTACCTACCTATACCCACCTACCTCCCTACCTACCTACCTACCTATACCTACCTACCTATACCTACCTACCTATACCTACCTATACCTACCTATACCTACCTACCTATACCTACCTATACCTACCTACCTACCTATACCTACCTACCTATACCTACCTACCTATACCTACCTACCTATACCTACCTATACCTACCTATACCTACCTACCTATACCTACCTATACCCACCTACCTACCTATACCTACCTATACCTACCTATACCCACCTACCTACCTATACCTACCTATACCTACCTATACCCACCTACCTACCTATACCTACCTTCCTATACCTACCTACCTATACCTACCTACCTATACCTACCTACCTATACCTACCTATACCTACCTATACCTACCTATACCTACCTACCTATACCTACCTTTACCTACCTACCTACCTATACCTACCTACACCTACCTACCTATACCTACCTACCTATACCTACCTATACCTACCTACCTATACCTACCTACCTATACCTACCTATACCTACCTATACCTACCCACCTATACCTACCTATACCTACCTACCTATACCTACCTACCTATACCTACCTACCTATACCTACCTATACCTACCTACCTATACCTACCTACCTATACCTACCTACCTATACCTACCTACCTATACCTACCTACCTATACCTACCTACCTATACCTACCTATACCTACCTATACCTACCTTTACCTACCTACCTATACCTACCTACCTATACCTACCTACCTATACCTACCTATACCTACCTACCTATACCTACCTACCAACCTACCTATACCTACCTACCTATACCTACCTATACCTACCTACCTATACCTACCTATACCTACCTATACCTACCTACCTATACCTACCTACCTATACCTACCTATACCTACCTATACCTATCTACCTATACCTACCTATACCTACCTACCTACCTATACCTACCTTCCTATACCTACCTACCTATACCTACCTACCTATACCTACCTACCTATACCTACCTACCTATACCTACCTATACCTACTTATACCCACCTACCTACCTATACCTACCTTCCTATACCTACCTACCTATACCTACCTACCTATACCTACTTACCTATACCTACCTATACCTACCTATACCTACCTACCTATACCTACCTACCTATACCTACCTATACCTACCTACCTATACCTACCTATACCTACCTACCTATACCTACCTATACCTACCTATACCAACCTACCTATACCTACCTACCTATACCTACCTATACCTACCTATACCTACCCACCTATACCTACCTATACCTACCTATACCTACCCACCTATACCTACCTATACCTACCTACCTATACCTACCTACCTATACCTACCTATACCTACCTACCTATACCTACCTACCTATACCTACCTATACCTACCTACCTATACCTACCTATACCTACCTACCTATACCTACCTATACCTACCTACCTATACCTACCTATACCTACCTATACCTACCTACCTATACCTTCCTACCTATACCTACCTATACCTACCTACCTATACCTACCTATACCTACCTACCTATACCTACCTATACCTACCTATACCTACCTACCTATACCTACCTATACCTACCTACCTATACCTACCTTCCTATACCTACCTACCTATACCTACCTATACCTACCTATACCTACCCACCTATACCTACCTATACCTACCTTCCTATACCTACCTACATATACCTACCTACCTATACCTACCTATACCTACCTATACCTACCTACCTATACCTACCTATACCTACCTACCTACCTATACCCACCTACCTCCCTACCTACCTACCTACCTATACCTACCTACCTATACCTACCTACCTATACCTACCTATACCTACCTATACCTACCTACCTATACCTACCTATACCTACCTACCTACCTATACCTACCTACCTATACCTACCTACCTATACCTACATACCTATACCTACCTATACCTACCTATACCTACCTACCTATACCTACCTATACCCACCTACCTACCTATACCTACCTATACCTACCTATACCCACCTACCTACCTATACCTACCTATACCTACCTATACCCACCTACCTACCTATACCTACCTTCCTATACCTACCTACCTATACCTACCTACCTATACCTACCTACCTATACCTACCTATACCTACCTATACCTACCTATACCTACCTACCTATACCTACCTTTACCTACCTACCTACCTATACCTACCTACACCTACCTACCTATACCTACCTACCTATACCTACCTATACCTACCTACCTATACCTACCTACCTATACCTACCTATACCTACCTATACCTACCCACCTATACCTACCTATACCTACCTACCTATACCTACCTACCTATACCTACCTACCTATACCTACCTATACCTACCTACCTATACCTACCTACCTATACCTACCTACCTATACCTACCTACCTATACCTACCTACCTATACCTACCTACCTATACCTACCTATACCTACCTATACCTACCTTTACCTACCTACCTATACCTACCTACCTATACCTACCTACCTATACCTACCTATACCTACCTACCTATACCTACCTACCAACCTACCTATACCTACCTACCTATACCTACCTATACCTACCTACCTATACCTACCTATACCTACCTATACCTACCTACCTATACCTACCTACCTATACCTACCTATACCTACCTATACCTATCTACCTATACCTACCTATACCTACCTACCTACCTATACCTACCTTCCTATACCTACCTACCTATACCTACCTACCTATACCTACCTACCTATACCTACCTACCTATACCTACCTATACCTACTTATACCCACCTACCTACCTATACCTACCTTCCTATACCTACCTACCTATACCTACCTACCTATACCTACTTACCTATACCTACCTATACCTACCTATACCTACCTACCTATACCTACCTACCTATACCTACCTATACCTACCTACCTATACCTACCTATACCTACCTACCTATACCTACCTATACCTACCTATACCAACCTACCTATACCTACCTATACCTACCTACCTATACCTACCTTCCTATACCTACCTACCTATACCTACCTACCTATACCTACCTATACCTATACCTACCTATACCTACCTACCTATACCTACCTATACCTACCTTCCTATACCTACCTACCTATACCTACCTATACCTACCCACCTATACCTACCTATACCTACCTACCTATACCTACCTTCCTATACCTACCTACCTATACCTACCTATACCTACCTACCTATACCTACCTACCTATACCCACCTATACCTACCTATACCTACCTTTACCTACCTACCTATACCTACCTACCTATACCTACCTACCTATACCTACCTATATCTACCTACCTATACCTACCTACCAACCTACCTATACCTACCTACCTATACCTACCTATACCTACCTACCTATACCTCCCTATACCTACCTATACCTACCTTCCTATACCTACCTACCTATACCTACCTACCTATACCTACCTACCTATACCTACCTATACCTACCTACCTATACCTACCTATACCTACCTATACCTACCTTTACCTACCTACCTATACCTACCTACCTATACCTACCTACCTATACCTACCTATACCTACCTACCTATACCTACCTACCAACCTACCTATACCTACCTACCTATACCTACCTATACCTACCTACCTATACCTACCTATACCTACCTATACCTACCTACCTATACCTACCTACCTATACCTACCTACCTATACCTACCTATACCTACCTACCTATACCTACCTATACCTACCTACCTACCTATACCTACCTTCCTATACCTACCTACCTATACCTACCTATACCTACCTTCCTATACCTACCTACCTATACCTACCTACCTATACCTACCTACCTATACCTACCTATACCTACCTACCTATACCTACCTATACCTACCTATACCTACCTTTACCTACCTACCTATACCTACCTACCTATACCTACCTACCTATACCTACCTATACCTACCTACCTATACCTACCTACCAACCTACCTATACCTACCTACCTATACCTACCTATACCTACCTACCTATACCTACCTATACCTACCTATACCTACCTACCTATACCTACCTACCTATACCTACCTACCTATACCTACCTATACCTACCTACCTATACCTACCTATACCTACCTACCTACCTATACCTACCTTCCTATACCTACCTACCTATACCTACCTACCTATACCTACCTACCTATACCTACTTATACCCACCTACCTACCTATACCTACCTTCCTATACCTACCTACCTATACCTACCTACCTATACCTACTTACCTATACCTACCTATACCTACCTATACCTACCTATACCTACCCACCTATACCTACCTTTACCTACCTACCTACCTACCTATACCTACCTATACCTACCTACCTATACCTACCTACCTATACCTACCTATACCTACCTACCTATACCTACCTATACCTACCTACCTATACCTACCTATACCTACCTATACCTACCCACCTATACCTACCTATACCTACCTATACCTACCTACCTATACCTTCCTACCTATACCTACCTATACCTACCTACCTATACCTACCTATACCTACCTACCTATACCTACCTATACCTACCTATACCTACCTACCTATACCTACCTATACCTACCTACCTATACCTACCTTCCTATACCTACCTACCTATACCTACCTATACCTACCTATACCTACCCACCTATACCTACCTATACCTACCTTCCTATACCTACCTACATATACCTACCTACCTATACCTACCTATACCTACCTATACCTACCTACCTATACCTACCTATACCTACCTACCTACCTATACCCACCTACCTCCCTACCTACCTACCTACCTATACCTACCTACCTATACCTACCTCCCTATACCTACCTATACCTACCTATACCTACCTACCTATACCTACCTATACCTACCTACCTACCTATACCTACCTACCTATACCTACCTACCTATACCTACCTACCTATACCTACCTATACCTACCTATACCTACCTACCTATACCTACCTATACCCACCTACCTACCTATACCTACCTATACCTACCCACCTATACCTACCTATACCTACCTACCTATACCTACCTATACCTACCTATACCTACCCACCTACACCTACCTATACCTACCTACCTATACCTACCTATACCTACCTTCCTATACCTACCTACCTATACCTACCTACCTATACCTACCTATACCTACCTACCTATCTACCTATACCTACCTATACCTACCTACCTACCTATACCTACCTTCCTATACCTACCTACCTATACCTACCTACCTATACCTACCTACCTATACCTACCTACCTATACCTACCTATACCAACTTATACCCACCTACCTACCTATACCTACCTTCCTATACCTACCTACCTATACCTACCTACCTATACCTACTTACCTATACCTACCTATACCTACCTATACCAACCTACCTATACCTACCTACCTAAACCTACCTATACCTACCTACCTATACCTACCTATACCTACCTACCTATACCTACCTATACCTACCTATACCAACCTACCTATACCTACCTATACCTACCTACCTATACCTACCTTCCTATACCTACCTACCTATACCTACCTACCTATACCTACCTATACCTATACCTACCTATACCTACCTACCTATACCTACCTATACCTACCTTCCTATACCTACCTACCTATACCTACCTATACCTACCTATACCTACCCACCTATACCTACCTATACCTACCTACCTATACCTACCTTCCTATACCTACCTACCTATACCTACCTATACCTACCTACCTATACCTACCTACCTATACCCACCTATACCTACCTATACCTACCTTTACCTACCTACCTATACCTACCTACCTATACCTACCTACCTATACCTACCTATATCTACCTACCTATACCTACCTACCAACCTACCTATACCTACCTACCTATACCTACCTATACCTACCTACCTATACCTCCCTATACCTACCTATACCTACCTTCCTATACCTACCTACCTATACCTACCTACCTATACCTACCTACCTATACCTACCTATACCTACCTATACCTACCTACCTATACCTACCTATACCTACCTACCTACCTATACCCACCTACCTACCTACCTACCTACCTACCTATACCTACCTACCTATACCTACCTACCTATACCTACCTATACCTACCTTCCTATACCTACCTACCTATACCTACCTACCTATACCTACCTACCTATACCTACCTATACCTACCTATACCTACCTATACCTACCCACCTATACCTACCTTTACCTACCTACCTACCTATACCTACCTACACCTACCTACCTATACCTACCTACCTATACCTACCTATACCTACCTACCTATACCTACCTATACCTACCTACCTATACCTACCTATACCTACCTATACCTACCCACCTATACCTACCTATACCTACCTACCTATACCTACCTACCTATACCTACCTACCTATACCTACCTATACCTACCTACCTATACCTACCTACCTATACCTACCTATACCTACCTATACCTACCTACCTATACCTACCTATACCTACCTACCTATACCTACCTATACCTACCTATACCTACCTATACCTACCTACCTATACCTACCTATACCTACCTATACCCACCTACCTACCTATACCTACCTATACCAACCTATACCCACCTACCTACCTATACCTACCTATACCTACCTATACCCACCTACCTACCTATACCTACCTTCCTATACCTACCTACCTATACCTACCTACCTATACCTACCTATACCTACCTATACCTACCTACCTATACCTACCTATACCTACCTACCTATACCTACCTATACCTATACCTACCTATACCAACCTACCTATACCTACCTATAACTACCTTCCTATACCTACCTACCTATACCTACCTATACCTACCCACCTATACCTACCTATACCTACCTACCTATACCTACCTTCCTATACCTACCTACCTATACCTACCTATACCTACCTACTTATACCTACCTATACCTACCTACCTACCTATACCTACCTTCCTATACCTACCTACCTATACCTACCTACCTATACCTACCTACCTATACCTACCTATACCTACCTATACCTACCTACCTACCTATACCTACCTCCGTATACCTACCTACCTATACCTACCTACCTATACCTACCTACCTATACCTACCTACCTATACCTACCTATACCTACCTATACCTACCTATACCTACCCACCTATACCTACCTACCTATACCTACCTACCTATACCTACCTACCTATACCTACCTATACCTACCTATACCTACCTATACCTACCCACCTATACCTACCTATACCTACCTACCTATACCTACCTATACCTACCTATACCTACCCACCTACACCTACCTATACCTACCTACCTATACCTACCTACCTATACCTACCTTCCTATACCTACCTACCTATACCTACCTACCTATACCTACCTATACCTATACCTACCTATACCTACCTACCTATACCTACCTATACCTACCTTCCTATACCTACCTACCTATACCTACCTATACCTACCTATACCTACCCACCTATACCTACCTATACCTACCTACCTATACCTACCTTCCTATACCTACCTACCTATACCTACCTATACCTACCTACCTATACCTACCTACCTATACCTACCTATACCTACCTACCTATACCTACCTACCTATACCTACCTATACCTACCTACCTATACCTACCTTCCTATACCTACCTACCTATACCTACCTACCTATACCTACCTATACCTATACCTACCTATACCTACCTACCTATACCTACCTATACCTACCTTCCTATACCTACCTACCTATACCTACCTACCTATACCTACCTATACCTACCTATACCTACCTACCTATACCTACCTATACCTACCTACCTACCTATACCCACCTTCCTATACCTACCTACCTATACCTACCTACCTATACCTACCTACCTATACCTACCTATACCTACCTATACCCACCTACCTACCTATACCTACCTCCCTATACCTACCTACCTATACCTACCTACCTATACCTACCTACCTATACCTACCTACCTATACCTCCCTATACCTACCTATACCTACCTATACCTACCCACCTCTACCTACCTACCTATACCTACCTACCTATACCTACCTACCTACCTATACCTACCTACCTATACCTACCTATACCTACCTATACCTACCTATACCTACCCACCTATACCTACCTACCTACCTATACCTACCTATACCTACCTACCTATACCTACCTATACCTACCTACCTATACCTACCTATACCTACCTATACCTACCTATACCTACCCACCTATACCTACCTATACCTACCTACCTATACCTACCTATACCTACCTATACCTACCCACCTATACCTACCTATACCTACCTACCTATACCTACCTATACCTACCTTCCTATACCTACCTACCTATACCTACCTACCTATACCTACCTATACCTACCTATACCTACCTACCTATTCCTACCTATACCTACCTACCTACCTATACCCACCTACCTCCCTACCTACCTACCTACCTATACCTACCTACCTATACCTAACTACCTATACCTACCTATACCTACCTATACCTACCTACCTATACCTACCTATACCTACCTACCTACCTATACCTACCTTCCTATACCTACCTACCTATACCTACCTACCTATACCTACCTATACCTACCTATACCTACCTATACCTACCTACCTATACCTACCTATACCTACCTATACCCACCTACCTACCTATACCTACCTATACCTACCTATACCTACCTACCTATACCTACCTATACCTACCTACCTATACCTTCCTATACCTACCTACCTATACCTACCTACCTATACCTACCTATACCTACCTATACCTACCTATACCTACCCACCTATACCTACCTACCTACCTATACCTACCTATACCTACCTACCTATACCTACCTATACCTACCTACCTATACCTACCTATACCTACCTATACCTACCTATACCTACCCACCTATACCTACCTATACCTACCTACCTATACCTACCTATACCTACCTATACCTACCCACCTATACCTACCTATACCTACCTACCTATACCTACCTATACCTACCTTCCTATACCTACCTACCTATACCTACCTACCTATACCTACCTATACCTACCTATACCTACCTACCTATTCCTACCTATACCTACCTACCTACCTATACCCACCTACCTCCCTACCTACCTACCTACCTATACCTACCTACCTATACCTAACTACCTATACCTACCTATACCTACCTATACCTACCTACCTATACCTACCTATACCTACCTACCTACCTATACCTACCTTCCTATACCTACCTACCTATACCTACCTACCTATACCTACCTATACCTACCTATACCTACCTATACCTACCTACCTATACCTACCTATACCTACCTATACCCACCTACCTACCTATACCTACCTATACCTACCTATACCTACCTACCTATACCTACCTATACCTACCTACCTATACCTTCCTATACCTACCTACCTATACCTACCTACCTATACCTACCTATACCTACCTATACCTACCTATACCTACCTACCTATACCTACCTATACCTACCTATACCCACCTACCTACCTATACCTACCTATACCTACCTATACCCACCCACCTACCTATACCAACCTATACCTACCTATACCCACCTACCTACCTATACCTATCTTCCTATACCTACCTACCTATACCTACCTACCTATACCTACCTACCTATACCTACCTACACCTACCTATACCTACCTATACCTACCCACCTATACCTACCTTTACCTACCTACCTACCTATACCTACCTATACCTACCTACCTATACCTACCTACCTATACCTACCTATACCTACCTATACCCACCTACCTATACCTACCTATACCTACCTATACCTACCTACCTATACCTACCTATACCTACCTACCTATACCTACCTTCCTATACCTACCTACCTATACCTACCTACCTATACCTACCTATACCTATACCTACCTATACCTACCTACCTATACCTACCTATACCTACCTTCCTATACCTACCTACCTATACCTACCTACCTACCTACCTACCTACCTATACCTACCTACCTACCTACCTACCTATACCCACCTACCTACCTACCTACCTACCTACCTACCTACCTACCTACCTACCTACCTACCTACCTACCTACCTATACCTACCTACCCACCTATACCTACCTACCTATACACACCTACCTATATCTATATACCTACCTATACCTACCTATATACCTACATATAAGGCGAAGAAACAACTGTACTTTACACTAATGTACTTTCATGCATATCTTTATTGTGCGCATACGCTCATTTTGCCACAATTTGCTTTTCTTCCTATGCAGACTCACGAGGTATTTATAGGGTATCATCATTTAAAATACACGTTTTAACAATTTCTCTAAATGTGATTTTGTAGCCTGTTGCTTAGAGAAAGTCTCCAGAAAGTCTCCATAACAACCAGGTGCAGTTCCCTGGCAACCATTGAACATTTCACTTGTAAACAAACTTTCACACATACTGATCCCTGATTGAGTTTAGGCAGTTTCTCCAAAGAATGTATGCACATGAGAAACAAACAAACATTGATTTGTATGTACGTATAGGTGGTGTACTTCATGTGCATGTCCTTTTAACAGGACCTATTTGTGACTGCTATAGGTGGAGAATCAGTGACACTTTTCTGCCCAACTGTTACACTGTAACAGCTCATGACAATGGTTGATGCAATAACATGTTTTGGAACCATTATGCCACCATTGAATTAATGTATACACTTAGCGCTACTTAAACTTGGAAGTGTTATGTTTGGTTATAAGTCACTTGATTCCTGTCTTGTTTTTCACTATTTTATCCAGATGTGCTATATAGTCACTGTTGCGAGCACTGCCATACCCTCAGACATTCCTTCTTCTTGCTTCAGTTTATATTATATACAGAAACAAACCAAGATGGGTTACAACAAATTTAAACAAAATGAATGACTTGTAGTTCAAGAGTTCAAATTCATTTGAAATATAAAGGCAATTCAACACTTCCGTTTAGTCCCACCAAATGAACTAAATCCCATCATTGATGCCATCTCTGGGTCTAAGCCACTGTCCAAATCATCCTCCTCCTCTTTATCTTCATCTGCAGTTTCTCCCCTTTGACGTCTTTTTCTCTCCTTTCGCTTCTCTCTTCGATATTCCTGGAAAGCAGCTTCCTATACAATAATATATACATACTTGAAAGCAAAATATTGAACATTCTCTAACTATAGCTATCATTCCAGCATATACAAAGAATGTCATTTGGCCACTAATGTTACCAAATTGCACTTAAACATTTCAAATATATTAGAAATGCATATACATTTCAAATATATTAGGAATGTATATACATTTCTCGGGTATACAGTGAAAGATAGATATATGGTGCAAGTCAATGATTCCTATACATACCTCGGATTGTAATTCTTTCATTCTTTGTTCGTAATCTGCGACAAATACAATTAAATAGCACGTGAAGTACACTTGATCAAGATTGAATTAATAGCAATCAAAACAATCATGGAAAAATTGCAAGAATTCCTTCTTGCTTAAGATGATAATTCTAGACTATAATACACATGAATGTGGTTATCCTCAGGGATGGCTTCTTGTAGACACATATTTTCAAGGTAAAAGAGACTGACCATATTCTTTGGCTTTCTGTTCTTTCATTTTCTTGTTGTGATCAAACCTCTTTTTTACTTGGTCCAATGTTGATTTTTCTACCTTCATTGACATGCCAAGATTTCTTTGATCTATAGGTAGGAAATAATCTGTATATATAAACATTAGAAAAGATTTAAAAAAAAACAAGATAGCTTGTTAGGACATAAAATCAGTGAATCCACATGAGTAATCAAAACACAATATTCTAACATACTACATCTATTCTACAGTAATAGGCCTATAGGGAAATAAACCTAGTGAGGGCTTTGGATGAGGATTGTCTATTATGCATGCTTCTACTCCACTTGGTGAGACAGCTTTTCTGGGAATACCACATTTCATCAATGACCCCAGACATTCTTCTTTAAATCCTTAGATCATGTGTACACATATGTACATATGTATGGAAATCCAATAAATTGATGCAACTTACATAGACTGCTCAACTTAAAAATAAGTGTTTAATTGGTTTGATCTCAGAAAGCAGACTTACGTTTTCTTCCATTAATATGGTCAAGGTAGTTTAGGGAATCCTTTACTATGCAATCACAGACATCACAGTAATAGCTACAGAGTGACAAACATGGATCAACGATGGACATAATCTTCTAAAGTATATACATAAGCATGCCTTTATGAGAGCTTACCCTGGTCCTTGACTGGATGGGGCAGACTTTGTTACTACTACAGTTTTTCCCAACTTGGAACTCAAATCTACCTGCCAATCAGATTGTAATACTGTGATACAATATGCAAGGTCCTAAAAATAGTTTGCCTTATCAATCAAGAGACAGCTTATAGAGGGGAAGTACCTTTTCTGTTCTCGCTTTTAACAATTCCCTTTCAACTGGGTCTAGTTTCTTTTTAGCTAAAGTTCATGGTAAAATGACTCAAAACGAACTAGGAACATTAGCAATGCCTATTAGCCACTTACAATCTTCTTTCTCTTGTAAAATTCTATCTCTGGCCTTCTTTGCATATTCATCCTTATCCCACGTTTTTCTGAAGGCATCATTATGTCCCAGTGGGTTCTACAAGGACATATTGGTTACCATCAACTTTACATAACACAGAAGATTTCCAAGTCTTACTTCACTGGACGCCATTTTAATTTTAACACAACTCGAATTACAATCTTGGTCTTTTTGGGTTCATAATTCTTATGTATATGTAGTGTGGTTCGTAGATCGGTTAATAAACAATATGAACAGTGACGATGAATTTGCCAGCGCTGAGAGTGATGCCGAATTATCTAATATAAGCGAACAAGAAAACGACCCCTCTTCCAAAAAGGATGAACCTGAGGATAGTGAAAAATTAAAGTCAGTTGTTCCTGAAGTCTCAAAAGAACCTGAAAACAAGGATCAGTCATCTATTGAAGTCATTAAGGATACGCCTCCCCCGGGGGGTGGGGGTGGTGGTGGAACAAGCCCCGAGTTTCCAGACGATGGTCCACCATCGCAAGATAAGAGAGAGGAAGATGTCACTACTGAGCAGCCAACCATCAAGACACAGGTACTCATTTGCAGTATATGTGAACATCATTGATGCAGAATTGTACTGTTTCATATTAGTTACTATGGAGTGTTTAAATAGTCTACAGCACAATGTTCCCTGGTGTATATATGGCTAACAGGAACATGTAGTTTTTGGGAATCCCAACCTTTGTTAGTAATCCTTGCAGTCTTATTCTTCTCATCCATTTCAAGTCTTGTATTTTCTCAAATTCCAGTCAGGATCCGGAAACCTGTGATATCTGCCAATGTTAGGTGCATATATTAAGCATTCTATTTAATGCTCTCCCTAGAGTACTGAAGAGGCCGAAGCTTCCAGTGAAGGGGGGTGGGGCTGGGGGTGGGGTAAAAGCCTGTGGTCCACAGATCCCCTGGGGCAGCTCGGCCAGGGAATATCGTCTGTGATTCACAAGGTGGAGGAAGGATTGGGCATTAACGAGAAAGAAGACAAAGACAACAAAATGGAGGCAACTCAGCCTGTGGAGAAGGACAAGCTAGATGAACAAGATGCTCCTATTAAGAAAGAAGGTACAAGTTGCAGAATAATTTATTTCTAAACTGATATAAAGGAACATTTAATTACGAGAGAGATCATTACTATGGTAGAGGAGGAGGAGAGCTCAGAGATTAAAGAAGAGAAAAGAGACCCTTCTTCTGAACAGGGTGCTGCTGGTGGTTGGAGTACTTTTGGATGGGACATATCCGCTCTTACCAC
Source organism: Chondrosia reniformis (assembly GCA_947172415.1). Lineage (NCBI taxonomy): Eukaryota > Metazoa > Porifera > Demospongiae > Chondrillida > Chondrillidae > Chondrosia > Chondrosia reniformis. Next base: position 6,768,831 of record OX359196.1, read on the forward strand.
AGCTGTAAGTGAACTAGCTTCATACATATGTAGCCTTCTTACTACTGTATATACGTACGTATGTGGAGTTAGTACACATACAGTATGTATTTAATATAGAGTAAAGGATTCGTGAGCTCAGGGCTGGATGCATTGGAAATTGTTGGCAAAAAGACTATGAATATGCTTTCAGAGGGTGACCCTGGTTTGAGGAGAGTCAGAGAGAAATTGGGATCCAACCACTCTACCCTGTCTGATGTGAGTTGGCTGTGCTAGCCAATCAAAGATTAGTGTGTGTGATTGTGTCAGTGTACATACGTATGTGTGATTGTGTGTTCTAGTTGATCCGTGAAGCCAAGGAGAGAACAGACAATGAATCAAAAGAGAAGGAGGAAGAGGTATGGATTGGTAATTGCATCTTGTGCTGTTTTATAAATTTGGTCTTAGCGGTCATCTGACTGGATAGGTACAGTTACTGTATAACAATGAGTGTGTTTCAAGTATGTAGAAACATCCACTTGCTGTAAAGCAGTATACATACGTACATATACATCCTATGTGCATGAATGTGTATAATTAATGATAAGTACATACATAGTGGTTGAGATATGGATGTTATATACTTAATATAGGAGGAATGGGAGATCAGCTTTTCATTGTTTTTTGATGAGTACCAAGGCGAGTGTATTGATGTTTACTGTTTCTATAGAAATATGTATATAAACCTTATGTATATAAACCTTATGTATATAAACCTATTTCTACACATCTGTCTTCTTAGGATTGGTTCATTTGGAGGCATTGGAACTGTTATCAAAAGATGCAAGCTCTACTGTTAGTAATGTCTTGAGATGTTAGGGTGGTGACTGTTTTCCGTGCTCTACAATGGTGTTGCATGTGTCACCAATGTAGTACCAGTTGGCTGAGTCTGGTCTCGTGGGAAAGGATCAGGCTACAATCAAGGAGACACTTGAAGAATTGAAGAAGTATTTTGAGGAAGACGTGGAAAATGAAGGTACTTCACATCTTCCTGTGTAGCTCAAAGTGACATGCACGTACTCTAAACCTGTAGATGTAGAGGTTGGGGATTTGTTGGAGGAGTTGGGGAACTTATTTAAAGGTTCAGTGTTACCCCTGAAGATGGATAAATTGGTTAATGTCATTCTACAGTGGAGAGACCATATCTCTTTATTAGACAGTGGAAGAGAAGAGAAGGGAGCCGAGGAGGAAGATAAAACAAAAGATGGCAAGAATGTAAGACAGCTCTGATGAGATGTGGGAATACTGTCAGTCTGACATATGAAATATCTAATAAACTATTTTCCTGGACCTGTGACTGTAGAGACGGACATTGAATGTAGAGCTTTAGATTTTCTAATATTCATACAGATAAGTGTCTGCATCCTTCTGAAACTTTAGATCATCAAAGTGTATGAAGATGGTATTAGGAGTCTAGCTCAGATCATCTCGTGTACAATAGAAATCTTTAGAAAGTGTGGTGAATTAGTTCGTTTACCAGGAGTGAGTTAGTTAGTGCTATGAATTTAATATCAGTTAATCTCCATTTCCTGTTTACCTGTTACAAAGATGGACGACTTATCAGTTGAAGATCTTGCTAGAAGATTGAGAAGGTACGGACGCATGTACTATATAGTGCCTTTCAAATGTGTTTGTAGAACATATATATTATTATATAAGAAGAACTTGAATAAGTTAAATGAGTCATATCTACCAAGTGTATATTAAAGCCATCTTGGAGATACTGTATTTGTAAATATTTTTATTTACTGTTTAGACTAACCTTTTTGATTGGTCACGAGTTGAGCACGCTAACAGAGTCATACACTGGTACAATACAGGCAGAGGTACATTATTGTGTGTTGCCATACTACTCCCATTAACATATGGTTGAGCTGTACATTGTCTTTCCATATGATGCTTGTATGTACACATTCTTGTGTCTTGGTCTTGTAACATTTCACATATGGGCATTCCCCTCAAGTGTTACAGCTTCTGTTCATATTTTACTGCCTGCAGGAGTCAGAGGAGGCAAAAGGATTTGCAACTAGTCTTTTCTTAGAGGTACCGGTACAACTGTGACTCTTGTTCAGTCTCTTGTGTGTATTATAGTTTTGAATGACCAACCCTTTGGTCCTCGGAGCCCAGCCAAGATGCCACGTATCAGATAACTTTGTGTTACCTAAGTGATTAATGGTTGTTATACAGTACATGTGCACAAGATATGTAATTTATATGTTTGCATATGTAGTCAATCGTTTTATGGTCAGTTTTAAGGTACATTTATGTTCTTTTTCCTCTTAGGCTTCTCGTTGCAACTCACATGTTGAAGAGGCGTTTAAGCTGCTTCTGCCAATTTTGGAATTGAGAGTCGTAAACTGTCAATAATCATAATCTATTCCATGCAGTGTCATTAAATACTGTTTACTCACGCTTTTAATTTACATAATATATATTATAAACATAAAATATAGATTTAGATATATTCAAGCAAAAGGGTTAATAGGCCTTTCTTTCTTTACAAAATTACGCAATCTCGAAAAATGTCTCTCGTGGCTTACGATTCGAGCGATGAAGATAGTGGTACGGAACAAGAAAACTACTCCGTTTCAGCGACCAAACAAAGAAGCCAAAGGAGCTTAATTTCAATCCTGCCCCATCCATCTAATTCAGGATCAAACTCTAGCTCCAATAAAAAGAAAACTGTTCGAATAGGACTCCCAACGTTTACCAACCAGGTACGTTTATCTCTGCTTGTTGTATCACAGACATATACACGACTAAAGGCAGTCGCCCTAGATTCCTATAACGTTGCTCTGATTATATTTCTGACCTCAGGATGATTCGGATGTCGAGGAAGGTGGTCCTCCTGCGTCCAAAAAGACTAAAGGAGCTGGTCCTGTAAGCGATGTAGTTAGACACCTAAATATACAGAGTAGTGCCAGTGGTTAAAATTTGAAAGCTTCCACGTAAAATAATGGCTAAATATGAGGTGACTTATTATAATGTGTTAATTTTGGGACTTGATCAAGTAGCTAGTGGCTGTCCTCGAGAGGTGACTGTTCATAGAGATTTCGCTGTATATCCACTTTATTAAGTGTATCTGTCTTTCCTTAGGGAACCTCAGGGCTAATGTCCCTCCTGCCCAAGCCAAGAGCTACTCATGGTCAGGTACAGTTGGATGTACCATCATTTCCCAAGAGGAATGTAGATAAGAAAACCACAAGTACACTTGTACCACACAGTGTTAGCAAGAATAGAAAGCAAAAGTTGGATGAAAAACCAACATTGCAAGTAGGTAGTCATGAGTGTATAGAGTACTTTTGTATTAACCTACATCTTGTGATAATTCTTCAATCAATAATTTTGCTAATTGAGTTTTTCAGTACACCAAATATTGATTCTTACAACAGAATGACACTTCTGATGATGATGAAGAAGAAGGTGGGCCCATTTCTTTCTTCTCATGCCTAAGCCAAACAAAGTCAGAAGAGACAGTAGAAGTAATGCCCCAAGCGGGTAGCATCAACCCTTCTCCCTCTCTCCAGTCTCTGCCCTCTCTCCAGTCTCCCTTTTCAATACCCACCAGTTCTTCTCACAGCTCACCCTCTGCAGGCAGCCATCCTGACTATGATGGATACCAGCATATGTATGCTACTAGTGTGCAACCTTCTGAGTATAACCCTGTTGATTATGCTGTGGGTGGATCTACAAGCAACATACCTCAGGAGGTTAGGGAGAATGGCAACATGCAACTTAATGATGAAGCTGTGAGTAGAACCCTAACTGTCATGAGCATGCTAATACCATTCTCTGCTTGTCTCTTAATTAGATGAAGAGACTCATGGGCCACAAGAACTGGAAAAGGAAAAATGAAGCAGTGAACTTAACTAATATCAGTGAGAATGAGATAGTTCAGTCTGGTCAGCACATGCGTTTGTTGCACAGTACGGAGGAACAGCAAATACTCTCATCTCAGGTAAGGAATACTATCTTTATCTCCATCACTCTAATAGGATTTCAGTGTACAGTACCAGTACAGTGCCAATCAATGTTTGTTGTATTCCGTGTGTATATTTAGCCATATATACGTACACATATGTACGTATATATGGCTGCTTGTCCCTAGGATGTACGTAGTTAAATGTATTAAGCTCTTAGCCATTTTATTGATCATCATTCATTGGCTCTTTGTAGGCTAAAAAGAATGTGTCGTCAACAGCAAAACGAAAGCATCAAATAACTTTTTTAGTTGCCGAGGTAAAGTTATCTAATCTTGCACCGCTTTCCTTGCACCTATTATTACTTTTGCCACTTCAGTACCTGGAATACACTATATATTGTTGTCAATCGATAAGTATATAAGATAGAAGCTCAGACACTAATTGTTGAGTTTGTGTTGTGATGGTAAAGCAATTTTTGTGTCAATTATTAGGCGCAAGCTCGCGAATTGGAACTTAAGAATCAATGGGCACAAAACAGACTTACAAGAAAGCAAACTCAAATGAAATATGGATTTTAAACATTATGTATTTAATAACATTGTTATATACATATGTACACTCCACATGCAAGCATTGTATGCAGTTGTCAGCAAATAAAGATTGTTAACTGTTTATTGACAATAAGGGTTCTTTATGACATCTTGCTCTATATCCAGGTTGGATGTCTGTTCAATTTGTACTTCAACCTGTTGATCTTTGCGTGAAAGGGTAACTAGGCCATCTGTGAAGGAATCCTGGGAATTTGAGCTGTCATCTTCCTTTGGTTGTAGATAGATGTTGGGTTCGTAGATGTTAGCTTTTGATTCATTGCACTGAGAAGTGTACTCTGATTCATAGTGAGATGGGTCAGTCTTTGACATCTGCCCACTTTGCAGTGTAGAGAGCTCAAACTCATTCACATGTGTACTGCTCAGCTTAGTAGTTGTAGTTCTCTGCTTTATTGTGAACCTTTTGGCAAGAGATTGTGAAGTACGTCTTCCTAGAGTGGTAATCTTTGTAGCTAGTGTACCAGTCCATCCACTGCTACTTGGCTCCAATGAATGTTTAGGTCTCTTGCTCTCACAACACAGAATCCTCTTCCAGACCTTCCTCACTTCAGCTGCTCTCAAGCAGTAGAGAATGAATATGATTAATCCTTGAAATGCTGTCATTATTGTGAATGCCCATTCAAAGATTATATGAATAAATGAAGGCAGTCCTGTGGTGGCTAGGAGTCCAATACCCCAACCTAGTCCAAAGAGTACTGATAGTCCCATGGCAACCCACAGGTTCTCTTTCAACTTGCGGTAGTTGGCTTTCTTGCTGCCTTCCTTCTTCAAGTTGGGTCTTGAAGAAAGAGACACCATTATGAGAATGAAGATGACCCAGTTGAAGATGTAGACCAGTCCAAAAGGGATAATCACTCCAAAGTAGAAGGAGTAATCATAAACACGACAGCTAAAGTGGAGCATTAAAGGGATTTGAAATAATACAACTAAGAAAATTGCATATCCTATACATGCATAATATATAGATTTGTGTTTACAATAAACTTACAAGTTCTGATGGAAGTAGTTCTGATATCTTGGAGCTAAGGAGAATGCCACGATGAAGGCTGGAACAACTGAAAGTTTAAAATATGGAATGACATATAATGCTAACTAATGGTGTATTCTCAAATATAATCCATCTTACCCCAGCATGTTGCCATGGCAATAGCTACATAGCTTTTGATATCAGGTTTGAACACTTGCACCAGCTTTCGATATAGATTGATAGCCTCTGCAGTCATCCAGAAGAAGGTAGCCAGGAAGAAGTATTGCATTAAAGCAGATATCACAATGCACCACTGCCACACTGCCATTGAGAAGGTGCTAATTATGAAGGTAGCATACAACCCTGTGAGGGCTACACAGAGATTAATCAGGAGCTGTCTGTGGATCCCTTGTCGAAGTGTCCTAAGTGGAAAGAAAACAGAATATATATACTTATGTACATGTATGGCTAAACATATGTATATTGATACTAGTAGATGTCAATGGTTAAAATGCACATTTGATTGTTCATTATGTAAAGGATTAATCAAATCCTTTAACTTACTTTTCTACTAAATAAGTCACTATTGTTAGAATAAGGCAAATGATGGATATACTTGTCCCAATGTATGATACAGCTGTCAGGAACTGGTCCACCAGTGGAGTAGATCCATTGGGTTTCATTGGATCAGGAAAAATATCCTATAATCAATGCACACAACTTACAATGACTCAAGCTAGATCATCTAGTAGAACATTACAACTCTGATGAGATACACCTGGTAATTAAAGACTTAAATCAAATAATTTATACCAGTATCAATGTAGGGGGCAGAGATGGACTAATTGTATATACAGTGACATGTTGAACAATTAAACCTTTCACATAACATGTATACATATAGCAATCAGACAATGAGTGATTCTATCTTGAAGATTAAGGTAATTATATATAATAAGATTACACATATGTAAGTACATATATTATATAGCTGTATCTGTATACTAATGAATATATACATGAAACGTACCAGTAGAATTGCAAAATTTGTCAAATGGTCACATTTACATATATTGGTGTCATTGGATGAATTAATGAGAACACAACCAGATGGATCCCAGGCACCGAAACCATCTGAAACAATGAAATACAAATATATATGTAAGGAATATATATCTACATATTATATATTTATATATACATATATATCACGTTACCAGGGCAACCGGCCTGGGGCAGATATCACTTATGCATCACACTTGAGTATGGTATATATAACTAGTACATATATATACAGTGCAAGTTATATATTTACATATATACGTATATATATTGTAACTTGTACTGTATATATACACACCTATCATTTCTTAAGGGAATGGTATATACGTACATAGATATATATATAGACTACTTTATAGACAATACTCAATAATATGTTCTTACTCACCATCACTAGCAAAATTCCAGAATACACACCTCGGAAAGACTCCCTAATGAAACGTATAGCATGAGAAATGCACTGGTTGCTAGGCATATGTATAACACAGACAAACTGATTTAACCTATTTATTTAAAAGCCTTCAGAAGAAAGAATTACAAAATAATAAGGCAGCAGATCTGTTGGAGCTTGTCACTTTTTGTTATGGGGGTACATAAACCACATGTACAGATAACTATTTTATGTAGCTAAAGGTTAGATTTCAGTTGAAATATACATACTCAGAGAGTGATTGCCATTACTCTCTGATATACAGTATATGTATATGTACGTATGGACATGTACGTATGTATATATATGTAATTATATAATACACACATTAAATATCACACATGATGTAAATACACCTTATACTTAGTTCACTGTACCTTCGGGCTTGTCTTTCCCAAAGTAATTGTCACAGCCTCCTCCAAATCAGATATTTGTTGTCCATTTGTAAAGATAGATAATGAAACCACTGCACTTCCCACTTTTGTTTCATCTAAGAAAAGCAGTGTGTTATTTCTTTGTTGGAACAGTGTGGCATCAGTATACAGGGCGGCTGAGACACGGAGTGCAGTACTGTTGGGAATGGCTGATCCCGGTAGAGCTATGTTGGCTAAGGGAGGCCTCATGTTAGAGTTATTAACAATGCTGTCAGCAATGCTGGACAGGTCTGGTACTAGGGGTGTATCCGGATCAACCATTACTGTCTGCACTTGAAGACCAAAGGATTCTCCAACAAACTGTAAAGTCTCATTTCCCTCCAATGGAACGTTTTCAGTGACAGTCTGAATAATACCTAGTATTCTAACAATGTAATATATACATGTATTAAACAAAGTGAATACATATGTATATCTTATATATGTTTGCAAGAAAAAATTGCAGATATTTGCTATTTCTACATGTATGTACATATATTCTGAACGTTTTGACCATGAAGATTACTCTTTTGCTGATGAAGACCTTTGTGGTCGAAACATTCAATAATCTGTGTAAAATTACTGTTGCTGATGCTAATATGAAATCCACTGATCTTATAATGAATGCAACAAACAAGCCATATCATTTCATTATACACGGACATACAGTATATATGTAAATAATCAAGCAATGTGAATATAAAAATGTGAAATCTTTGTTCAGCCAGAAATTTGAGAAAAGTTTCATCTCACATACAGTATTTAAACACATACATTAGCCTATACTAGGATACTGAGATTATTGAGCAACTGCAACATACATAAATTCTTTTAAATAGAATGTTTCAACCTGGAGATCTTCATCAGCAATGTCCTATTATGATTGCAACAAATACCACGGGGCCTATCACTTTGAAACCAATTTCCTGTGTGTGTGTTTTATTAGACTGGTTTAGTAGTTGTTTCATTATTAGTGAATTGTCAAGTGAATTTACGGCAAACCGCTCTATACGTGAAGCGATCGACATGCATTATTGTTTTTGAACGTTACATGTATATACACAAGTAAAGATAAATTGTAACTAGATGTTTAGCACAACAGCTTTGTAAGTACGTACATACCTCCCTGAGGTATTGGCACTTTGCTGACTTTCCCCTAGTGTGTCAGCTGGTGCATTAGTAAGCTGATCTACTGTTACCAGTATATCCGTGCTCACCTGCAAAACAATAAAGATATTATATACATATGACATACCTACGTATGTACGTACATACATAAATATAAACAGTACATACATACATACATACTATTACACATAAGAACATACACAATATAGTCATGAAATACATAGCTTTTGAATTTTACTTCAAGCTTACATCTATATCATTTTGGATTTCTGAGGCAGAAATTCCTTGCAAAAGATCGGCACTCAAGGCAACATCTTCAGGCATAAATTCTTCCGTGTTGTTTGTTATTGTTACTAAGGCATTGGCCAACTGAGCTCCGCTATCAATCTAAGCACATGAAAATTGTTACGTAAGATATATGCATATTTAGGGTACAGGTACATTTTATTGATGGATATACGTATATACGTATACACATATGTATACAACTATACACAAGTCATATATAAGTTATATATACACGTATGTACGCATACAACTATACACGTATGTATAAACTGGAATGTAGTATATAGCATTACAGTAACAACACTGCCTACCATAAGTTCACAAAGTATCCTTGTGGGTCCTGTTAAGTTGCAGTTTGAACATTCTGGAACACTCCATATTGCTCCAGTTGCAAAATCTCCTATGCACTCTCTTGTGGCTACCAAATCAAGATCTTCAAATGTTGTGGAACTAACACCACATGGACATGGTTGCCTGGATTCCCCACCTATCTCTGTCTCTGGCCAATAAACACTACCAATGTTTCCACATGGAGTCTCTTCAGCTGGACAACCATCTACATGTATGTATACAGTACATATATGTATCTATCTACCTACGTACCTATACCTACGTATACATGACATATACCACCTGTGTACATGCATAGGAATACACAGAGTGCAGGTGTGTCGGTTCGTTACTGTGCTTTTCACGAAAATTTTGGTGAAGTGCTTTATGGAAATTAATGAATGTTCATAATAAAGCATGCTTTATAGGATTAAAGTACTCAAAAATTATTTTGATCCGACCACTTTATAGTAGAATTAAAAGAATTATATACATATATCTTTTAGATATTTAATTTATGGTCTTACATATATCTAAAGAGATGGATGGATACATAGGTTGCTAGGTCATTCAAATCCTAATCAATGTATCTTGCGATTATATGATATGGATAAAATAAGCACAGTTGGTAATCCTGATTAAGGTTGAAACAAACACTTACCAAATCTAACGATTTGAGACACTTGAAGTGGTTGGTTGATGACTTGGGATGCTTCCTGGACAACCTCTCGCAGTGGTGCCGCCAGTAGAGTGGACAACTGGGGGGTTTCTGTGGACCGATCTGTGTCAATGATGTTAGTGACAGTGGTCACTAGAAGAACATTATCAGGAGCATCAGGCAGAGAAGAAACACTTATTATCTCTGATTCCAGAGTGTCATTGCCACTCTGAAGTGTAAGCTCCATACCAGATAAGAGGGCATTGACCTGAGATTAAGATGTATAATCAAGCTAAATAGCTGCATGTACATACATATATGTATATACTTGTATACATACGTACGTATAAATATGTACACACACATACTTTACATAGTGTATATATACCATGTACTATTATATACATAATATTTTACAGTACCCACTTCTTCTATAAAACTACTGTTTTCATTTTGCTGTCTTCTCCTTCTACTGGACAAGTCAACAGTTACTGCCTGCTGAATAAGTCCTTCATGCAAATATAAAGCATATATATGTATGTATATACATACTGTACATACACATTCCATATTGATATGTACGTACCTTTAATCAAGATTGATGCAGTATTTGAATCAACTATTTTACTAAATGCTATACTGGTGGCTCTGCAGTGGTAAAATCCTCTGTCATTTGGTTGTACAGAATTGATTGTATACGCTTGACCAAACACATCTAATGGCTTATCATCTTTGTACCACCGAATAAGTGGTTCAGGGTTGCCTTCTGCCAAACAAGATAGAGTTAATGAACTATACAGATCTACTTCATTTCCGTCTTTTGGATCTTGAGTGATTTCAGGTGGTGTGTTTACAGTGACCTCTACAATGAAATCAAAATTAATATCCATGATTTCCTTGAATAATGCTATTATTTAGATTATGTGCATATGTATGTATGTACGTACATACAAAGAGATTGTCTAAGAAATTACAAATTCTATTAGATGATCACTGATCAAAATACAGCCTTGTAAAGTATATGTACAGTACCTCTACAACCTAAAGACATGAGTATGTATAAACTTGTTTACCTTCAGAACATGTTTTCCCTGTATAGAATCCACTTGAAGAGTCAGTACACATACAAGTAAAGTCATCAATCCCATCAATACAGCGCCCTCCATTTTGACATGGACCAGAATCACAGTTATTAAAGGCTACAATAACAATATTAAGGTTCACAAGATAATGTACGTATGTATATATGTGGATAATGTAGATAAATTCCACAACACCTGTACACATTGAGTATAATTATATTTACTCTATATAGGAATACCATTCTGTGATCTCACCTTTTAACAAAAGGTCAAATTGCCACACATTTTGTCCAATAATGGGAGCCACAACTCCACTCACTGCTCTACAGGAGTACTGTGCAGCATCACTTAACTGCAGTCTGGTAAAATGTAAGGAGCTGTTTCTACTCAAGATACCCTCACCATGGTCAGAATCACTGGGTGTAACATTCACACGTGTTCCGTCTCCTTGTAATATAGCTTCATTTCTCAACCATTGTATGGAAGGTTGAGGTAGTCCACTAGCTGTGCATTGGAGAGTGATAGTAGATCCTTCTTCCCTTTCAAGTTGACCATTATGAAAAACAGTATCAACAGCTTCTCTTATAACTGAAATAGTCGGTCTCACTGAAGAGGGTGATTAAAGTACTAAAACAATATGTACGTATATATGTATGTATGTATGAACATGCCTGTACATAAATATGATGAATTCACATACACTTGTATTTCATTTATCAGAACTAGCTGATAAACAGGACCCAGCCCATTTCCAGTGGGAGGGGCCAGCTTTACCAATTGGCATCTGGCCACCATCATCCACAGAACAGCTGTTAATAATCAAAGTGAGAATCAAGCCCAGACCTCAAATGCTTAAAATATTTTTATACATGCTCCAACTGACCTACTATATCTACAGTGAATGTGGGAGATGATGTGTTTCCAATCTCATTCATAGCAACACATGAATATTCTCCAGCATCACTTAAGCTGAAGTTGCTTATCACTAATCTACTTGTTGCAACTCTGTCCTGAACACTTTCAGATGTACTGATATTTAGGATGGAGCTCTCCTTCATCCAGATTATTGATGGAGGTGGATTGGCAATGGCCTGGCATTCTACAGTGAGCACTTCTCCCTCAACGACATCACGAGTTTCAGAAGGTGTCAACAAGAATGTTGGTGGACCTGGTATTACATAAGAAATAAATAATTAACTTGTAACATGCAAAGCAGTTACACACAAGCAGATAAAGAAACCACGTGTATGCTCTTTCACATTTTGGTTGAAACATGCGTATATACATTCATAGAAAGTATCATATTGACCAGATAGAGGAACTATGCATATATATGCTCTTTCATATTCAAAACAATAATCACACATTTAATTTCTGTGTATGTACATATACGTACATGTAAATCTATGTATAGTATATATTAGTGACACTGTGTAATAAGTATATGTACGTATGTATGACAGAACTATACCCAGTATGGTAATGAAAGCTGATGTGCTGTCTGGACCAAATCTGTTGGAAACTGAACAGTTGTAGTCTCCCTCATCACTTCCTGCAACTCCAACAACTGTCAATGTACTGACACTATTGTTACTGACAATCTCATACTTGTTAGCGATAGTAGAGATCCTTTCCCCTCTAAATCTCCACACAAACACTGGACTAGGGTCCGCCACTGCAACACATGTTAAAATGAGACTTTGACCTTCCACAACAGTTGTGTTCCGCAGAGGAGTGGTTATTTGAGGAGATACTGCATAACAAATGGTTTATGGTTATATATATATATATTGTGGGATTAAGGTACCGTATATAGTACATATATGTATATAGTCCTACATATGTTATGAATGTTGCAATAGAACATAACAAGTGGTACGTAGCTTACCTCCAGTGACCATGAGGGTAATCTCAGCTGAAGCTGTTCCAACTGCATTGCTAGCATCAACACTGTATGTCCCTGCATCTACTCTTCTGGCCCTTTGTATCCTCAATGTGAGTCTGTCTTCAGAAAACACATAATTATCTCCTTCACCACTTCCTAAGTCAAATGTGCCACTACTGTTTGTTATCGTCCACACAATGTCGTCAGGTGTGACTGGAGGCACAGCTTGTGTGATGGAGAAGGAGAGGACTATGGAATCATCTCTACTAACTGAGACAGATGTTTCGTTATTAGAAACTATCCTTGGTATTTCTGTGAATGAAACAGTAATAGGTGATTAATTCCTAGGGTAAAATCATGTTTTTTTCTTTTTCTTAACATAAATATATGGAGTGTTTGTTGTATTCGTGATAAGTATACAATACATAATATATGGATATAGACCCACCTCCGAGTGTGGTAGCTGTGAGATTAACATTCTCTGAACAGGCAATTGTAAAAGCACAAATAGAGAGTTTATATGTTGTAAATGGTTCAAGGTTTTTAAACGCTACTTCAAGAGATGTTGTGTTCTCGGAAGTTACTAAGTAACCAGTAGGACCAATCAGTTTTAGATAATAATATCGTATAATTCCATTGGGCCAAACAGGAGGATTCCACAAGATTTCAACAACATCCAATGTTACATTTCCTAGACTCACACTGGCAGGCGGACTTGGAACTATGTATAATAATAGACAGAAGAAAAAGATAATGAATTTGTCAGGGACATATAATGTAATTTATTTTTTTACTTAACTAATATATTTATAACATACTATCTTCCAGTGTTTCCACATCTTTTCTCAGGCTGTACACTCCAAAACCAGCAGCAGTCTTAGCTCGTACTTGAACTTGGTAGGTTGAATAAGAAATAAGATTTACCAACATCTCAGCCGTCTCAGTAGTATTGAGTGTTACACTTTCATAGAATTGAGGAGGAACTGGATTTACACTGTCAACTCCAACTATTGTGATCTCGTAAAGGGATATAAATCCATTAGGAATGGAAGGCACCATCCAAGATATATTAAAAGAAGTAGAAGTCACATCTGTGACTGTGACACCTACAGGAGCTGCTGGCACTAGAAAAGTATTGAGAAACAGAAACAGACAAAGGCTTTCCTTCACCATTTCATTTACTTGCTATTTATAACACTTAAAACTAATTAGCAGGCAATCAAGTGACAATTAGACACAAATATGCATTTTGCTTCACCTTTCTGTTTGCATTTCTGATAAATTTTTAAAAAGGACAGATGCATCCAGATGACTATATCAAAAAGGAATCATTATATGACTCACCATCTTCCTGGGTCCTCCCTGTAGTGACTGCTTCATCGGACACTCCAAATCCATTTACAGCCCTTACTGTCACTTCATATACTGAATAAGGCTCCAGTCCATATAAGTGGATGGAGGTGCTGCTCACCATATCCTCACTTGTATTGTAGAAGGATTCATTGACAGTGTTAAGTGTCTCTACTCCAGTAAATGTCACTAGATAGTGCTCAATGATGCCGTGAGGAAAGAGAGGAGGTTGCCACTCCACCCACAGAGAGGTAGAGGTCCTATTGGTCACCGTCACATCACTTGGAGCTGAAGGAGCTGTTCGGTGGAAGATTACAAAAGAATTAGGTCAAGCATACATAAGTGAGCTTCTCAAACCATAGTCACTCACTTCCTTCTTCTGTCATAAGGACGGACACTGAAGAAGGAGGACCTTCTCCAACACTAGTGGTTGCTGACACAGTGATGTTGTAAGTAGAAAATGGCACCAGTCCAGTAAGGAAGGTAGATGTCACATTGTAGACTGTCACATCCTGCACTTTGTTGAAAGAACTGTCCACTGAAGAGGTGCTTTCTACGCCAGAGTACTCTATTCTGTAAGACAAGATGATTCCATTGGGCATGGTAGGAGGATCCCAACTTAAGTACAGAGATGTACTGTTGGCAACTGCTACAAATACATTCACCGGAGCTGATGGAACTGCAGAGACAGAGATTGGGTAAAAATCATTATTTGTAAAGCTAGGTATTTCTGTTTGTTGTATAAATGTGGAAATGGCTGCATGACAAATTGAGAATAATCATCTCACCATCTTCCTGGGTCCTCTCCATAGTGACTGCTTCATCAGATGGTCCAAATCCATTTATAGCCCTTACTGTCACTTCATACACTGAATAAGGCTCCAGTCCATATAAGTGGATGGAGGTGCTGCTCACCAAATCCTCACTTGTTTGGTAGAAGGATTCATTGACAGTGTTAAGTGTCTCTACTCCAGTAAATGTCACTAGATAGTGCTCAATGATGCCGTGAGGAAAGAGAGGAGGTTGCCACTCCACCCACAGAGAGGTAGAGGTCCTATTGGTCACCGTCATATCACTTGGAGCTGAAGGAGCTGTTCGGTGGGAGATTACAAGAGAATTGGGTCAAGCATACATAAGCGAGCTTCTCAAACCATAGTCACTCACTTCCTTCTTCCGTCATAAGGACGGACACTGAAGAAGGAGGACCTTCTCCAACACTAGTGGTTGCTGACACAGTGATGTTGTAAGTAGAAAATGGCACCAGTCCAGTAAGGAAGGTAGATGTCACATTGTAGACTGTCACATCCTGCACTTTGTTGAAAGAACTGTCCACTGAAGAGGTGCTTTCTACGCCAGAGTACTCTATTCTGTAAGACAAGATGATTCCATTGGGCATGGTAGGAGGATCCCAACTTAAATACAGAGATGTGCTGTTGGCAACTGCTACAATTACATTCACCGGAGCTGATGGAACTGCAGAGACAGAGATTGGGTAAAAATCATTATTTGTAAAGCTAGGTATTTCTGTTTGTTGTATAAATGTGGAAATGGCTGCATGACAAATTGAGAATAATCATCTCACCATCTTCCTGGGTCCTCTCCATAGTGACTGCTTCATCGGACACTCCAAATCCATTTACAGCCCTTACTGTCACTTCATATACTGAATAAGGCTCCAGTCCATATAAGTGGATGGAGGTGCTGCTCACCATATCCTCACTTGTTTGGTAGAAGGATTCATTGACAGTGTTAAGTGTCTCTACTCCAGTAAATGTCACTAGATAGTGCTCAATGATGCCGTGAGGAAAGAGAGGAGGTTGCCACTCCACCCACAGAGAGGTAGAGGTCCTATTGGTCACCGTCACATCACTTGGAGCTGAAGGAGCTGTTCGGTGGAAGATTACAAGAGAATTGGGTCAAGCATACATAAGCGAGCTTCTCAAACCATAGTCACTCACTTCCTTCTTCCGTCATAAGGACGGACACTGAAGAAGGAGGACCTTCTCCAACACTAGTGGTTGCTGACACAGTGATGTTGTAAGTAGAAAATGGCACCAGTCCAGTAAGGAAGGTAGATGTCACATTGTAGACTGTCACATCCTGCACTTTGTTGAAAGAACTGTCCACTGAAGAGGTGCTTTCTACGCCAGAGTACTCTATTCTGTAAGACAAGATGATTCCATTGGGCATGGTAGGAGGATCCCAACTTAAATACAGAGATGTGCTGTTGGCAACTGCTACAATTACATTCACCGGAGCTGATGGAACTGCAGAGACAGAGATTGGGTAAAAATCATTATTTGTAAAGCTAGGTATTTCTGTTTGTTGTATAAATGTGGAAATGGCTGCATGACAAATTGAGAATAATCATCTCACCATCTTCCTGGGTCCTCTCCATAGTGACTGCTTCATCGGACACTCCAAATCCATTTACAGCCCTTACTGTCACTTCATATACTGAATAAGGCTCCAGTCCATATAAGTGGATGGAGGTGCTGCTCACCATATCCTCACTTGTTTGGTAGAAGGATTCATTGACAGTGTTAAGTGTCTCTACTCCAGTAAATGTCACTAGATAGTGCTCAATGATGCCGTGAGGAAAGAGAGGAGGTTGCCACTCCACCCACAGAGAGGTAGAGGTCCTATTGGTCACCGTCAGATCACTTGGAGCTGAAGGAGCTGTTCGGTGGGAGATTACAAGAGAATTAGGTCAAGCATACATAAGTGAGCTTCTCAAACCATAGTCACTCACTTCCTTCTTCCGTCATAAGGACGGACACTGAAGAAGGAGGACCTTCTCCAACACTAGTGGTTGCTGACACAGTGATGTTGTAAGTAGAAAATGGCACCAGTCCAGTAAGGAAGGTAGATGTCACATTGTAGACTGTCACATCCTGCACTTTGTTGAAAGAACTGTCCACTGAAGAGGTGCTTTCTACACCAGAGTACTGTATTCTGTAAAACAGGATGATTCCATTGGGCATGGTAGGCGGATCCCAACTTAAGTACAGAGATGTGCTGTTGGCAACTGCTACAATTACATTCACCGGAGCTGATGGAACTGCAGAGATTGGGTAAAAATCATGATCAAAGCCATGCAAATATGCTCTAAATGTATTTTGGTTCAAATAAAGATTTATAATATATATTTTGCTTAGAACACTTATACATATATTCACAATTGACTCACTGTCTTCAAAAGTTCTCTCTAAAATTTCACTTGAATATGGGCCTGTAATATCTGTATTTAATACTCTAACAGATATTGAGTACAGAGTGAATGGAATTAGACCAGAAACTGCTAGAGAGTTGGACTGTGAAGACAATGTCAGAACTCTTGTTATATTACCACCATTTGGACTATCGTACAGTGCAATCAGAATTTCATAGCTGGTGAAGTTTAGTCCTAGAAAGTCAGGTATGCTCCATTCAATGAAAAGTCCAGTGCTAGACAAAGCAGTTGCATTCACAACTTCAGGAGCTGATGGAACTGAAAGGGGACATACAATTTTGTGTTATACCTTAACTCAATAATAGTATAACTGAACATATAAAATTTAATACATATATACTACCCATATTTATACATACACACCAGTATATACGTATATACATATATAAGTTGTATGCATGCAAAAATATTATTAATACACCATGCAAATCAAGCATTAATGAAGTGCATTAATCCTATTGAATAGCTTGTTAACAGTTTCTTACTAGTCTGCATTGGGGTCTCAACCTCCATGTATCCAACTGCCAGTAATACACCAGACTGAGCGAAGGCCCGTATTGTTATGTTATATACTGATACTGGTACTAGGCCAGTGATTAGGAATGAGGTTTCATTGAAGGACACAATTTGGTTGGTCAAATCTGTGTCTCCGAGTAAAGAATAGGAGATTTGGTAGTATGGACTATCTAGTGGATATACATCAGGAGTGGTCCAAAATAAGGAGATCGTGTTGTGAGTAGAGGATTCATTCAGATAAATTCGCACTATAAAGAAAGAGAAGAAAAAAAATATAGTTCTCTGTTTCTATACAATAAGTAGAGCTGATTTGCATGCTGTACGTATGTTAAACAAGAACATCTAGGATGGAGAGACAATGAATTAAATTTTAAATACAGTATCCCTATATATATTCAGACAGTACTACTGTATTCTCTGATATATATACATACGTAGTTGTTTGTATATATACGTATATATATTTAATGATATGGAGCCTTTATATATATATATAATATATGTATTAGTACCTTGCCGAACAATAAGAACGTCCAACTTAAAGTCTATTGCAGTCAGGTTGTCAAGGTGATCCCTGGCCTGGCAGGTGGCAGCACACGTGAACAAGCCAAAATCATCAGATGTAGTTTCTCTATTTAGAGCAATATAAGAAAATGTGTCACCGTATTCAGTTGGCTCTAAAATGGAGCCAAAAGTGTAATCTTCTTTTTTAGGAAAGACATCTGCCACTTCTCTATTAAGAAGAAAATGTCCGACTATTAGATCTTCATTTAGAAACCATGCATAATAATAGGCTGGGCTGTCAAAGACTCCGCATCCTATGGAAAATGAACTAACATCTTCTGGAAGACTAAATACAGTTATGTTGGACTCCAATATAAGAGAAGAAGAACCAAATGCACTTAAACTTGCTTTTAACCTTAATTCCATCAGTGCATCGCTACCTATAAAAAGAAATTACAAGTGTGTATGAAAATATACATAAAAATTACATGTATATATCTACTTATTATATAAAGCATCATAGAACATACATAGAGTATATGGCATGTGCATTCAGTTGTAAAACATCACATTCTTACCATTTACAAACTCATCAAAGAGCACATTAACAATGGCATTTGGACCTTCTCCAGCATCATTTTGCAGTGCCAAACTCACAAACTGATTAGTAGAGCAGGGAAGGAGGAATTGAAAATCCTCCAAAGGAAGAGAGTTTGAAGGATAGGGATGCGTTACTGATTCAATGATACCAGTTTCATTACTGAGATGAAGGTTGTAACTTAAATTTCTTAAATTTTCTGGCACAAGATCAGGATAGCCAAGATCTTCAGGATGATCCCACTGAAGCAGTGATCCATTTTGGATGAAGTTGAATGGCAATCCAGGTTGTTCTATACGTATATTGGAAACAAATAGTACAAGTAATCTATGTATATACGTATATATATAGCTATTCACATGTACTTTGTAGGAAATGTATATGTATATGTATTTATATACAGATCTTTATACGTAAGACAGACAATACTTACTAGCCACAATTAGATATACATCGTGTCTGTTGTCCACAATGGCTGACAGATTATTCATGGCCTCATCGGCTCTGCAAGTGGCAACACAAGTGTACAATCCAGCATCAGTAAAACTAACATTGCTGGTTTGAAAATCGATTTTACGAATGCTTGAGTGAAAGCTAAACCTTCCGTTTTCTTGACTAGTAGAGTTTACTGTAGGTGTTAGAGTCACATTGTAGATTTCCAAGCCATCCTTAAAAAATGCCCAATAGTAAAAATCTCCATCAGAGGAACAGGAAATTGTGGCCAAGTCTCCAATAGAAGTAATCACATTAGAATCACTTAAATAGATGAGGTTGGATGATTCGGTGAAAGTCAAACTTGAGTTCAACCCACTTTGTGATAAAGATTCGTTAACAAAGGCCATTGAAGTAACAACAATCTCATATGTACTGCAAGACATTATAACACTAGCTAAGTCTATTTGCAACTGGGTAGTACTAGTGGAGAAGATGAGTTGTTTGTTTCCACTGTTAAAGGGAATTTCAAAGAGCTCAACCAAATACCATAAATCTTCCGTTCCTTCTTCAAAGGATGGAAATCCTGTAACAAGGGGCTTCTCCCAGGTAAACTGAGTCTGGTTTCGATTTAAATTTTCAGGAGCACTTGGGTTGCCTGATAGGAATTGTATAGAATGAAATACGTAAAGTATGAAACCATTTTTGCCATACAAAGATAATCTTTAGGATATGTACGTATATATGCATACATACATTCATTTGCACTGTATATCTATCTATACTAACCTATAACAGTTAATGTAATATTAGCTGTAAAATTTGAATTCAGATCACCAATAGAGCTGGTAAACTTAGCATTGCAAGTAGCTGCACAAGTGTACAGGCCAGAGTCTTCAACAGTCACTTCATCCAAAGCAAATAGTGAATAAAAGAAACTTGATTCAATTACTCTGGAATCAAAGGAATCAATATCGAATATGCTTCCTTCTGAGCTAATTGTTTCAGCATGAAGCCTAGATGTCTGATTATACCATGACCAGTAGAAAACACCAATATCATTTGTGGATGAGCATTCTATGAGAACACTATCTCCCGCAGCCACTCTTGGTTGAAATGGAAGAATTTCGATGAAGGGAAGTGGTCTAAAATCTACAAATCAAAAGTATAAAAATTGTTTTTTCACACCTTTATAGTATCCATGTACTTACATATATATATAAGTTGTTCAGGTATCAGGTATATTATAAATTACGTACAGTATATACCCCAAAGAAACTATATACATGTAGGTTTGACACTATATACGTTGTACTCACCTTCTTCTGAAAATGTGAAAGGAAGTGCTAGAAAGTTACTTTGAGAATTTCCAGCGGTACTGCTTGTAAATGTTCTAAAACCAGCCAAATAGTTAACACATGGCACAACTACTTCTCTAGGTATAGATAGAGAACTGTTTGGGTACAGAATAAATACAGAATATAAGTTTTCAGTAGCTGCAGCATTTAAAAGAATGAATAGATAAAAGATTTGAGGTTCTCTGAACAGAGGATATCCAGTCATGGTTGGGTGATCCCATGAAAAGAGTAAACCCTCTCTGCTGATATTTTGAGGAGCATCTGGAATACCTGCATAATAAAAATATATCTAGATCTCTAACCACTCAAAATACGTAGGCAAGTCATCTTCTCCACTATATGATGTATGTGCTTTAGTGGTACGTACCGTATGTCATGCCCTTTGTATTATATATATATTAGATTACCTTAGTACGTATATTGTAACTTGTACTGTATATAACTCTAGTAACTTACCAATAAAGGACACTAAGACAGAGGCTTTAGAACGTTCATCAAAGTCAGCCGGTAACAGCTCATTTATTGCCACTTCATGGACAAGGGAAATGCAGGTGTAGTTCGCTGAATCATCTACTGTTGAATTGGTGATTAAGAGTACTGAATGAGTGGAATTACTGGTCACACTAGAAGTGGTAACCATATCTGGTGTAAAGGTGGTCCTATTATTGATATCCTTGTAGTAGATGAGATCATTAAACTTGTGCCAAGCAACGTATGCACCTGGACCTTCCCAGGAACACACTATCTCTAGATCAGAGCCCGCTAGGTATTCCTCATCTAAATCAGCGATGGATGGATCCAGCAGAACTAAAATTACAGAAAATAAGAAACAAAAACATTATATTCTAATAATCACTACTATACGTTAATTAAACAAATCATTTAAAACCAATACATACATATTACATAAATGTATATGAAGTAGCTAAGGAATAGCTACGTACAATAAATACACATATACTGTATATGCACTATGTAATAACCACATAGTGTACATAGGTACATGGTAGTTGCTATCAACTATATAATCAGGGTGGAGCAGCTGTTTATCAATTAGTCAGGACTTTTCTATAGGAAATACTTCTCATAGTTTCACTGACAAAATATGTAAGGTGATACATGATCTATATATAGAACCCCTCCTATGAAGGTAACTGGATTGTAGTAATTACGGGGATTCACCACATAGCAGTTCAGGTAGTGGGGAGGTAAATAAAATCACCGCAGGTATGCCATTTAAAGTTCAAAGGATTACAGACAATCAGCATACATTCCACAAAGAGCTGCACGTCTATTAAAGTGCATGTGAGACACTTGGGACAATATCTACAGTATACTGGACAAAACACAAGACTACTTCAGATGAACTCTGGTTTGGTTTCCTGTCATGATCATTTGTCCTTAGCTATAGAGTTCCCATTCAACTCTTTGATTAAGTCATGTAGCTATTTCAGCTCAATATTGAGTTGGTCATATATGGTGTCTGTGATCTAGCAAGGATACACTTTTATGACTTCTTTAGTGGAAATAGACTGATAAATTATCGGCTGAAGTCTGAGCACTCTTCCTTTCTAAATTGAATGTGCATACCATCAAGATGGGAATGTACTATATATAGTACTTATTAAAAGACAACTAAATTAATTTGTTCACTCCTACAAAATAATAATAGTGGGTCTCTGTATTATCTACATAATACTATGGCCACTACTCTATGTACATTTTACCCATATATACTGTATGTATATTATATTCATTAGACATTACATTTTTAGCACACTCAGTAATGATAATTATAAAAGAATTATCTAAAACACCATATTCCAAAATCTATGGTTATCATAGTCATTTTAAAGGGTTATATGTTGGTCAAGTCATTGAAATGATACAAGGATTCACAGAAGATCAAAATAAAGAAAAAGACAAAGACTCCCAGGATCACTGATGAAGGGATGGAATTCCCAGAAACAGCTGTCTGGCCCAGTGGAGCAGAAGAAGAAGAGGAGACACCTGTATCTTCATCCAAAGCTCTCTCCAGGTTTAGGTCCCTATAGGCATTTAATTAGGCACAGCATGTAGGAAATTGGTGTATTAGATTATTCATATATATAGCGATGATCAGACCACAAATGGCTACCATGAAACACTAAGAGGGAATATACGTAGTTATAGTGTTTTATACCAACCATATATGTTAGATGAGGCCAATCCAAATCCAGCCTCATTTGAAACTTGACAGAGATATACTCCTGCATTATTTGGTTGAGCACTTGAGATGGTCAGATTTGGAGATATCTCTCGGAAGAGGGGAGTATTATCAAAGTACCATTGGTATTCATTTAAGGGTCCACCTTCAGACAAGCAATGTAACTGGATAGTCTGACTGACAGCATAAAATGTCGTGACAGACATTATACTTACTGAGCCATTTGGAGAAACTGAAGAATATATAGTAATGAATGTATTATATAGATACAATACATATAATGTATTAGATTTTATGTATACACATGTGTGAGTGAGTTATATTATGACAGACCATATAGCTGGAAATTTTTATGGGTATGTATTTTTAGGAATACCTGTACATTTGCTATATGATATAATTTGAATCCTCAAAAATAGCAAAATTGAATATTTAAAGTATACATACAGATGCTATCAGTTATATTGTTGTCCTGATTCCTCAGACAATTATGTAAATATATTTAATAAAATCTTATAGCTATGTAAACTAACAATGTACTACATAACCAGCCCTGTAATGTAATCTATACACATTTATATAACTTCACATGGTTTCCATGACACTGGTTTAGAGATAATAATCTGAAAGGGATAAGGTTACTTCTTGAGTTGTTAGTACATTTATGTATGTAAAATTTTTATACGTATATAAACTCTAAGTATACTATAACTGTAAGTATAGTATAAGTATACTAATATGCATATATATATATATCTAGTCTATACATGTACCACTGTATCCACTTCATATATATATATATATAAATAAAGGCTATATTTTCAAGCACATATTATTGAAATATATACTGTTTACACATAATATGTGAGGAGGCGGGAAAGGAACTATGCATGGGGTGAAAGGTCAAAATGAGATTTGTCTTTTGCAAAATTTGGGCATAAGTCTCCTACACTATTTTAAGGAACAATGTATCCATAAGTACTGCCTTCAAATACATATATATATGTACCCATTGTGCAATTGTGTATATAAGTGAAGTGTTATATGTGAATAGTTTATATACTCTTCCAAAATGATAAAATGAAGCTTTTATTGACATAGATTCTTTCCCACGTCTCCTGACAATACGTACAGTAAGTATACACATATATGATAGATGATGGATTACCTGACAGTTCAACCGTAGTTGTTTGCATGGAAAGTGAGCTTTCCACTGTACATTCATATACACCAAAGTCATCTCCAAGGACACTCTCTATAGTCAGTTGCAGACTATCAACTCCTCTTATTCTGCCTATTCTGAATGAGTATTCAGTGAACTGTTCTTCAACACGAGTATTTCTCCATGTCACATTAAGGCTTCCATTCAATGTAGTGAAGCAGCTGAGAGTAATTCTGTCACCAATGTTCACTAAATGATTTACTGAAATGGGCAAAGGAATGCATAATTATGAAACTATACAAGCAGAGTTATATGGCATGATAAGGTACTCCTACTAGACACTAATAGAATATAGGTACTAGATAGCATTCACACACATTAAATAATGGTGATTTATTGTATTACTGATGAAGACCTCTGGATCGGAATGTCCATCAAATTTATTGAATATAGATATAGAATGGAATATATACCATTATAGAACAAACCTAATCGTATATAATATTGACATGCGCACATGTGCATGTCCTCATTACATGTAAATAACAAAACAGTTCAAAGGTCAGATTCAATTTTGATTTCTTAATATTTCCCTTCATGTACTCACTTGGAGTAGTAGACTGTGAGATTTCACTAGAAAACTCATCAGAGGTTGCTGTGACTCCTGACAGTCTAAAATGATAGAGGACTCCAGGAAACAGATTGTGAAAGGTAAAGTTGCTGTTATTGGTCGAAGAAAGGAATTCTCCTGGATCAAGCTCAACTCTGTAGCCTGTCTCGTTCAGACTTAAGTCGGGAGGAGGATCCCATCCAAAAGAAATACTAGTATTGGTAACTTCCAAGACAACTACAGGTATTGATATACCGTCTGCAAAATATAAAAAGATGATTAGTTGGTAAATCTCTTACTTTTCTCTGACTTTTTATTGTGTTCTGAGCATGACCGCATGAGTTTCCTATTTTGGTATATACTAAAAGGAGCTTATCATGATTATACAATAAACTCCCTTAATGATGTGAGATTACCAGTCTATCTCAGCATTCAAAGGTGCAACAAGAAGATATTACTGGTACACTCAAGAATTGTGCATGTAATTTGCAGGATCTGCTCGAAGATCCATGAAAGCAGCTATTTATCTAGTTATCTACTTTTAACTTATAAGTTAACTTTAAAACAATTTGGTACTTCTTTCAGATGAATTTGACTATAATATACGAGAGAGTAGCCACATATGATAAACTCGGTATCTGATTGAGTTTCAGATTGATTGAAATGTATCTCAGGGCCGTACGCAGCTCCAAGACTGGGGAGGTTCTTCTGTTCTCAAAGTGGAACTCATCATATAGATTAACATGTAGCATGTGATGCTTTCTCATTCGCCACGCGTAAAGTGTTTCGCACGTCGCCCTCCAATTTCTGGCGTGCGCAAGGAGAAGGTCTAGCTTGCATCCGCTAGCTAGCAGCTAAGGCTATCGGTATAATAATAACTTGCTGCTCAGGACCCCTAGTCGAGCGGGGGGTTGAACGCGCGATGGTCACACATACCGTATTACATCTATATTATAGACAAATAATTTGCACTTACGCGACACCATTGCCTCTGTCATTGTGAATGGTATAAATAGCAGACATTTGAGCATACAACAGCTAATCATTTCGAAGGAATCTCTTTAATAATAGCATTTATCAGTCTTATAGTAGTATAACTCAGCCAACCAGTATTAGTTTCTTGACTATATATACGATACGAATATACGATAATCGGACAAAGTTAAAATTGGTCTATCACTAACAACTAACACAGAAAATATTTGAAGTATGCACCAGAAGGAGGTAATTGCGTAATCATTAGAACAAAGGGCGACCTAGGGTGATCCCAAAAACAGATTTTTGGGTGTTTAAGAATTAAGTGGCTAAAAGCTGAACTTGCACTGTATAGGTAGCACTTGATTGTATAGTTATAGGTTGTATATGTCCCAGAGACTGATTTATAACACACTGTATGAACACACTAACTGCAATCTACAAGTAGGTACGGGCGATAACTGGTCCCTGCTTCGCTTGAGAAGAACCTTCTGTCTCTTGCTACGATGTTTTCGTTTGTAGCCAAAACTAGAATTCCATAATTTGGATTTCCTCTATTCCAAGATTTGGCAGCTACTGTTATATCAAATGTTACGTTACTTCCAAAATCGGGCCATGGCTGTAGCGTTACATTACTGAGACATGTAGAAGAAGCGCCGTCACCGAGTGGTATATAGCCAAGTCCCACACCTCCAGAATCCTCACTCCAGGATTTCAGGACCCTATGGGCGCACAAGGTTCTTTCGATAGGAAGGCTTGAAGTAGAACTAGGAGTGGAAGAATGTGAGTATTTCAAAACCATGGTAGCCCTATAAACAGATGAACACTGTGCTGGTATATCTTCGAATTGAATGACAAATCTTTTAATTGGATAAAGTGGATGATTGCCAACAAGTAAAAGTCCATAGGAACCAAGATTTGAATGAATTTCTAAAGTAGTGTCCTTTACAACAGTTAAGTTAAAGACATCTCCTTGCACAGGAACAATTACAATCTCGATAGCAGCAATTGCAACTAATAGTAACATTATGCTAGCGCTATGCATGGCGCTATTATGAGAATATAGTCTATAAATATGTTTGGCCGGATTATATTCATTGGTATATTGGTATGCATTTTTAACCACAAGTAATCATAAATACTCTGCCACTGAGCTAGCTATAATTGCCACCATTCATCTGTTTTCCCTCCTACAAAGGTAATGTATGTATTCCTATCCCGGCAGCCTATTTAAATATAAGCAAAAAGTAGCTAGTATGTAATGACTGTTCTAATTATGTTACCCCACCTCCAAAGAAATGTTACGACTATAAGACCTAAGGGTAGACTTATGTAATGTGTCCTACTTGTCTCTTGTGCTGAGTCTGTTTTGCCTGTACAAGCCAGATTACTAATTCATAAAATTTAATTTAACTTACATTCTATTCCTTTCATAAACTTAAATTTAATCATGTGTCTTACGTAGTTAACATCTTAATATTCAACTTTTGGTGCCAAAATAATGTATATAAGGCCCCTAGATTTAACATAGAGAGCCAAGGATTCACAGAAGATCAATAAAAAAAGAAAAAGACAAAGACTCCCTGCTGGAGGATCACTGATGAAGGGTGGAATTCCCAGAAACAGCTATCTGACCCAGTGGAGAAGAAGATGTAATAGAGAGGAAAAAAAGAAAGAAAAAACTCCTGTATCTTCATCCAAAGCTCTCTTTAGGTTTAAATCCCCTATAGGCTTTTTTACAGAATAGGCATAGCATGTAGGAAAATGGCATATATTAAATTTTTCATGTACAAGCTGACATACGCATTTATATGTACACATTATAAAGTATATAAAATGACAATTCTTTTCATTATATGTGCATGCATGGAGATATTTAAGCTGTTAATGTAGTAACGTTTGTGCATCTAGTTATTGTACTTTATCTTTTATCTTGACTTTGATTGAATCAGTGCCACTTTTTATTATACACTTTACATAATAAATGCATTATACACACATAATAACCCCACCCACTCATATGTGAGCAATGAGCCAATGGGTGGAACTACAGTCACACTGTAAATTGTACACATTGTAGAATATACCAATTAACTTACTTCTGGATACATTGCTCACTACTCCAGCAAAGCTCCAGCTTCACAGACCAACACTTGTAGCCGCTCTAACCCTGATTGTGCAGTTTGACAGTGAGCTACTATTACCAGTGATGAATAACTGCGTGGACATTGATACGTTATAGTAGATTTCAGTTGACTGGCTGTCTGTGGAATAGGCTTTGTGAACCTCATAGTACAGTATGATCCCATTGGGTCTCAGAGGTGGATCCCAGGTGACAAGAAGAGTATCATTATTCATTACTGACAATGACACATTTACAGGGGCTGAGGGAACTATATAATAAAATACCATGTGGATATAATGAAATGGAGATACGTAGTACATCTTGGAGAGTTCTGATTTCAGTTGTTAATGAATTAGATGAGAAACCATGAATGTTTACTGCTATTATAGATATCTTATAAACTGAATATGGCTCCAGTCCACTCAAAGTGATGGACTCAGTGGGACATTCCAGAGAGAAATAGTAATCGTAGACATAATCTATTTCAAAAAGAGGTGTTGCATTTACCAAAACATTTGCTGTTTGGTAAAATATCTCATTAACAAGGTTTCTAGTAGAAACACCTCGATATGTAACTTCATAAAAGCTAATAACACCAGCAGGTTGTGAAGAACTCTGCCATTCTACTTGTAGTGTATTTGCAGTGTTATTCATAACAGTGACATTGATTGGAGGTGAAGGAGCTATTGAAAGAAGTCAGAGTCTATATCATACATACATGTCCACAGTTAGGTGTACAAGATTATATTTTCTAACCTCCTGCTAGAGTTCTTCCATTAACCGAGCTACTGTAACTACTCAAGCCAATGTTATTTCCAGCTCTAATGTGGAAATTGTAATTCCAACTTGAATATAAGTTACTGAAGTTAAATGATGTGCTTCCATTAATTGTAATAGTATTGGAGTAGTAATCATGCTTGCAGTTATATATAGTGTAGTAAAAATAATACGAGGAGCCATATGCTTTGCCAGAGTAGTATACTTGATAGTGAGTAATGATTCCATTTGCTTTGTCAGGTGGTTCCCATATCAGTAGGAGGCTAGTGTTGCTAATTGATGATATCTTTATCAAACGTGGAGCTGATGATGGAACTGTAGTACATGCAAACATGCAAACATATGCATAACATGTGACATACTGCACATACAGTATGTGTAAGCTGCTAATATAATTGCTACTTACCACTTTCAAGTGTTCTACTAAGCATACTTGTATATTTGTCTAATACAGAGACTGATATTTCATATTCTGAGTATGGTTCCAATGAATTTATTGTATAAACTGTGCTGTTAATGTCAACAGTAGCTTCCATTACATCATAAAATGATCCACTGACTGAGTTTTCTGAAGATATTCCTCTGTACCTTATTTGGTAATATCTTGTAGTGTTAATAAGGTCAACCGAAGAGTCCCATTCTACTGTTAAGGATGTTGCAGTCTTGTCCAAAACAGTTATGTTGAACAAAGGAAAATATCCTGAACAATGTTACCAACAAGAGAGCTTATAACTTTTATATACTACATCTATATGCATCTATACATCACCCTATCCATCAACCCAATTATCTATCTACGTATGTCTATAATTGTATTTGACTTACTTTCACTGAACATTAAAGTAACAACTTCAGATGAGGAATTCCCTTCTCCAACACTTGTCCTAGCAACCACCGTGATGATGTACATTGATAGATAGGTCAAACCTGTTAAGGTTACTTGATTCTTTTTAGTAGTCACTGATTTCACATCTGAACTGTTTGCTGAAGTATTTAAAGTTGTAGTCATATATTCAACCTTGTAGTCAACAATAATTCCATTAGGATTGAGTGGTAGGTCCCAGAAAACAGATAGCGTAGTGTTATCTATAGCAGTTGCCCTCACATTCACTGGAGGTGATGGAACTATAGGGAAGATATGGCTGTTAACTATATATGTACACATGCAGTTTAGAGAGGCTATAGTAGCAGACATACCATCCTCAAGAGTTCTCCTTCTAATGCAAATATAGTCGTTTCTGGTATACACTTCATTCCGTGTATAAACACAAATTTGATAGTCTGAATATGGTTCTAATCCACTCAGATAAACTGATGTCTCCGTAGAGTTCACACTTAAAGTTGCAGAACGGTAGAAAATATAGTCAACTCTATAAGGTGTGAACCATCTATAATAGTAAACTCCATATTGTGTGATAGAACCACGAGGTTGAGAAGGAGGTTGCCATTCAATCAGCAGAGAGGTAGATGTTTTTGTTTGTACTTGAACTGTTTTTGGAGGTAGTGGACCTGGAAAATATCCATACATATAAAATACATCAATACTGAAAGTCACATTTAAAGTATGTATAAACTAACGAGTGGTATGAGATATAAAAGGAGTGAAGTCTCCAGGACCAACACTTGTAACAGCTCTCACTCTAAAACTGTAGGTTGATGATGGAATTAAATATATAATATATACATAGGTACGAATTACAGATATTGATGATATCTGAGAAAATCCATTTTCTTGATCTGTTTCTGCAGTAGTTTCATTGCCAACATACTGTACTTCATAGTATTGTATAATACCATTTGGTCTAGCCGGTTGAGACCACCCGAGGTAAACTTTACCATGACCAGTGACTATATTAGCAGGATTATAACTATATAGATTTTGAGGCTCTGAAGGAACTGTATATAAAATAAGCAAAAAGAAGAGAGGATGTATGTAAATATAGATTTAAATATGAACAAAATTCAAATGTGGAAGTCCTTGGTGCATGAACATATTGCTGATCTCCATTTAGGACTAAACTGACAAATAGGATTTGCTTTAGAATCCTGTTGTCTCTGGATTGACCTAACCATTTTAGCACATAATCTAGCTGCTTTCTTATACTACTTGCTGGGGCATAGAGCAGTATGGCCTGGCAACTTTTGTCATTTTCACACCTTGAACCGACTAATGAAGCAATTGTTGCATAAGGTTAATAGAATTGGTCACTCTAGCTGTTGACACTTTTATTTGCTCTGAAGGTATTAATGTCACCCTTAAATTACTATTTCAGAAATTCCTTTAGCAGATCAAGTGGGATGCTACCCTGGGTGTTAGCAAAGCCTCAAAGACAGAGAGCTTCTAAAACATACTTGGTCTGGTTGTCTACTTAAGACTGAGCAAGAGGAACTTCCAACTGTGATAGATCCTCATCCAATCACTACATCATGTACGTAGGTCAAGTGCCAAAAGACCATGTTCCAAGACAGCCCATGCATGCATGGTTACAGACACTATCCTGTCTTCTTTGTGGATTGTCCTCTCCTTCATCTTTCTTGAACTGTCCTACCTCACTGGTGTGGGATCTTGTACTTTGTAAACAATTATTGTTTCAGCAAAATATGGCTTATTTGTTGAGCTTTCAAAGTCAGCTGAGAAATGTGTGCAAAAATGTCTAGTGATGATGGACCTCCTTGGGAGGCACTTCCTTGTTATTATAAAGTGGCTTGAAAAGAATTCTGGCAACATCCTCCTTGGCTGCATGCTGCATGCAATGACTGAATAACATTTTCAAACCATATCCATATGCTGTACTGGGGATTCATTATACAAGGTGTGAAATTGACATTAGTTGCTAGCGCCAATATAATATTTCTTCATCAAGAGGAAGTATAGGGGCTAGTGGCTAGACTAGTTCCAAGCCAGGCTTCAATCTGGTCCCTCACCAGATGACTTGCCTGGCATGGGTGACCCTACCAGTAGCTAAGCTATATACCCTCAGTATGACTCACTTGGTTGCATGGAATATATACGTACATATTCATCATCCCCACTATATACAGGAAGGTATATACCCAACCAGTCAGGACATTGGTGTCCATATATCTACGTATATGCTAAAAACTGACTATACGTATGACTCATGTTAATTTGGGGAAACAATAGTGTGACTAACTTCGCTTTCCTGAAACTACTCTAGCCAAACACTGAAAAAATCAAATCAAACTTTTCAACCCCAATCCAGAGGTCCTCATCAGTGAATTGACAAGGTGGCTTATATACTACAGTGTGGGGGAGAAATCAATAAAAAGTGTGTGAGGGCGTATCAATGACAATAGGTGATGCAATAGCATAGAAAAGGCAATTGTCATAATTGTCAATTCACTTTTGTCCACAGTGAATGAGAGGGTTGTACACCGAGGGCAAAGGGCCCGCATCTCTGTTCATTGTATTGTCTTGTGCACGGATGTGCCAGGCCTCCAAAGCACATCTCTGGTGGAAATGGAAGTGGCCGTCTACCATTGTTGCTTCCATCCCGTCTATGTCGTGCCTATCATCCACTGCATGTTGAGCCACTGCAGACAGATCGATCTCTCCTAAAACCAGTGCCCTTCTGTGCTCCTTCAACCTATGCTATTGCATCACCTACAGTACGTATTGTCATTGATACGCCCTTACACACTTTTATTGATTTCTGCCCCACACTGTAGTATATAAGACACCTTGCCAATTGGTTGTACTTATTATCACTGATGAGGACCTCTGGATTGGGGTCAAAACATTTGATTTGATTTTTTTCAGTGTTCGGCTAGAGTAGTTTCAGGAAAGCGAAATTATTATGACACCTAGCCACTTGAGTGTTTTCAAGTTAATAGTGTGATTATAAATTTGGTTACATTAAATCTACTTGAGATTTACCTGCTGGTGTGGGTGTAGGTGATGAGGACAGTTCATATGTTGTCTTAAGTCTTGTAGTCGAAGTGACATCTATGACACATGTCTGACATTCATCAACTGAAGTGGTACCTACAACTATAGATGAAGGTTCTGCAATCAAAGTTGTTTCAGTGTTAGCTCTCTCGGATTTATCAACTGAAGTTGTATCTATGAGTGTAGATGGAGGTTCTGCAATCAAAGTTGTTTCAGTGTTAGCTCTCTCGGATTTATCAACTGAAGTTGTATCTATGTGTGTAGATGGAGGTTCTGCAATCAAAGTTGTTTCAATGTTAGCTCTCTCAGATTTATCAACTGAAGTTGTATCTATGGGTGTAGATGGAGGTTCTGCAATCAAAGTTGTTTCAGTGTTAGCTCTCTCGGATTTATCAACTGAAGTTGTATCTATGGGTGTAGATGGAGGTTCTGCAATCAAAGTTGTTTCAGTGTTAGCTCTCTCGGATTTATCAACTGAAGTTGTATCTATGAGTGTAGATGGAGGTTCTGCAATCAAAGTTGTTTCAGTGTTAGCTCTTTCGGATTTATCAACTGAAGTTGTATCTATGTGTGTAGATGGAGGTTCTGCAATCAAAGTTGTTTCAATGTTAGCTCTCTCAGATGTATCAACTGAAGTTGTATCTATGGGTGTAGATGGAGGTTCTGCAATCAAAGTTGTTTCAGTGTTAGCTCTCTCGGATTTATCAACTGAAGTTGTATCTATGAGTGTAGAGGGAGGTTCTGCAATCAAAGTTGTTTCAGTGTTAGCTCTTTCGGATTTATCAACTGAAGTTGTATCTATGAGTGTTGAATTTGCAATGGTGATGCATAATCCTAATGAATGAATTCAAAGAGTAGATACTGAGATTATTCTTGTAAAACTACTTTTGAACCTAATATATAATAAATTCAAAATATATATAGTGGATGTCGGATTACGTAGTAACGATCGAACTTCAAATTTTGTTCTAAAATTACTACATGATCACTTTTCAAACTTTTCGGACACACACTGTATCTGAAGATCAAAAAGAAAGCTTCTTTTATATTAGTTATATGTAGGACAGTTCATAACGAACACGACCAAATTTGGTTTGAAAAAAACGGGTTTAAGCAATTATTAAACCTTTGGTTTATAACGAAATTTCAGTTACAAAACTTAGGAAGATCAGTTCTGTACTAATCAATATTATTATTCAATAAATAGAAATGAACACAGACTAACCAAAAGTGAAAAGAAATATAATTTTCCAGCCACAATCCCTGTCCATTTCTTCCTGAGAATTGTCCACAGCAGTGAAAACTATACTGTGCACATATACTCAGCTGAATATATATATACTTTAAAGGATCCATAACTAACTATATGTGTACACATACCTTATACTGTCAGGCATTCTATATATTATATATTATTGCTTAACTGACTATACAAATTATGTATAATTGAATAGTGATATATGTATAGGCTTATACACGCAGCTGTACACAAATACTTTATGAAACCTGATTGCTTATCACAATAATATATATATATATCTCAAGTGGAATGGACCGGAATGAACAAATGTTGAACCTATAACACCCAATAGAGGCATGTACATGCCATTAGTAATGCTGTGAGCTTTAAATTCCAAACTACAAAATTATATTTAATAACTGCACCTTTAGATACTCAATGAGTTAAAAGATGAAGAGTTATATATATATATTCCAATAACAAATTAAATAACTTTACCAGCATTTCAACTAGAGGATCAGCAGACTAGTTGACTACTGTCTAGTACCACCTAAATACAAAAATTACTACAGCAATTTTGACCTAAGAAGGACCAAATTACCCGACCACATGTCTCTTGAAATGGAATCTAAGCATACCTGTAGACAAAGGCACTGAAGAAACTGTCAGAGGCGAGGAGCCCCTTTTGAACAATACACTTTATAGATGATTTAATGAGGAGCTAACTAGCAATCTAGACACATCCTCTGTTTCCATTGAAGACAACTATAACAATCTCTACAAATTACTGCTGTCGGCACTACCCAAAGCTACATGCAGAACGAGCAGCATACATTAACACACAGAGAAAATCTTGATGGAATAAAAAATTAGGAGAAACTTGCTTTGTTGACTTCAAGAAAACATTTGACTATATCAACAGGGAACACTGTCTTAATTCCATTTCATATAATATTAATAGGCTAGCTTTTAATAGGTGGACTAGGGAAATAGATAAGATAGAAGTAAATAGTAGGTCTGGTGGGAGGTTGGCCTTTTACAGGCAATTGAAGAGATGTCTATGTGCAGAAGCATATGTAATGATGGGGTGTCATGAAAGGAGGAGAATCCTGGCTGCACTCAGATGTGGATGTCTTCTGCTTCAAATAGAAGCAGGTAGGATCTGGCAACCTAAAGTGCCACTGGAGGATAGGATCTGTAAACTGTGCCAAATTGATGAGGTCAAGGATGCATCACACTTTTTAATCACATGTCCAACCCTACACAACCTAAGATGTAAGCTATTCGCAGAATGCAGTCAAATCATCCCTAATTTTCACTTGTTTAACACATTGTAAAAAACGTTATTCATTCTCTCATATCTGAATAAACCAATCACTAACTTAATCTACTATATGTACTTACAGCGTAAATCACTTTCATGATTTTGACATAGTTTTATAAGCATAAACCAACACCCTTAAGCTTCACTCCCCCGAGAAATAAATGTGACTTGTTAACCAAAGCTGGTTGGGCCATGATTTGAACCTACTATTGGATGATGCATGAGTAATTAGAATAATATTACTGTCATGGATGATGTGTGATCATGACAGTAATATTGTTCTAATTAGATAGTTCACAGTGTATATCATAACAAGTCTGAATATACACAGTATATGAATTACCTTCTGTACAGATTTTCAGACCCCATCATTGTGATCTGTACAAGGTGCATCATAGAAGGCAATTATTCCTGGGTGAAAATTGTAAAGTATATGTAAGTAGATATGTAAACAGAGAACCGGTATTTCATTGGGGGAATACATTGTGCATTCCTAAACCAATAAAGGAGTGTCTACAAGTGTAAACAATCTTTTGTGAAATGATTGACATTCTGTGCTTAGCTAGTCTACATATATGGAGAGTCCCCCTCCTTCAACCTACGTACAGACACTAAGAAAAGAAATTCTTGTAGATGGCATTACTTCTAACAATAATGTAAGAGCTGTAAAGGGTGATTTAAAATAAAAAGTAGCTCAGGGAATATATATAAACAAATAGAACATTTCATAGAAGGCAATTATTCATGTTGAAAGTTGTATATAATTATAAAGTATATATATGTGTAAAGAAAAATTAGTGTTAATACTAATTACAATCTAGAACTAAATATATATACAGTGCAAGTTATTTGTAAGTGCTCTGACTCCTAGGATAACTACATATATACATACAATTAAGTTATTGTAGTCATTTGTATACTTTAAATTACAGAACAGGGGCAGGCGAGAGGGAGGGACAGGTACAGGGGCAGGGACAGGGACAGGGACAGGGACAGTGGAGAGGGGAGAGGGAGGGACAGGGGAGAGGGAGGGGCAGGGTTAACTAACCTCAGTTAGGACGGCTTCATTGTGGTTGTTTATAGTGATTGCATATACATAATATAAGCAAAAAGTAGCTAGTATGCTTAATGACTGTCTTGTGTTACCCCACCTCCAAAGAAATATTACGACTATAAGACCTAAGAGTAGACTTATGTAATGTGTCCTACTTGTGTCTTGTAATAGTTATGCTGAGTCTGTTTTGCCTGTACAAGCCAGATTACTAATTCATAAAATTTAATTTGACTTACATTCCTTTCATAAACTTAAATTTAATGTATCTTACGTAGTTAACATCTCAACTTTTGTCATCAAAATAATGTATATAAGGCCCCTAGATTTAGCATAGAGAGCCAAGGATTCACAGAAGATCAAGAAAAAGAAAAAGACAAAGACTACAATTATTTTCATTATACGTATGTGCATGCATGGAGATATTTAATTATAAGCTGTTAATGTAGTAACGTTTGTGATTCTAGTTATTGTATATACTTTATCTTTTATCTTGACTTTGATTGAATCAGTGCCACTTTTTATAGTGAATCCTCTACTTGTACTTGTACGTTTTCAGCAAATGAACACAAATCCTTTTGAGCCATGGTATTACCCTTTTCAGTCACAGCTGGTTGCAGATGTATATCTACTCTTTGAAACTGAAACTGCTGGGAATCCTGATGGCTTTGGTGGCTACTTGTCTGCTCTGATACAAAGTTGAAAGAGCTTGGCTCTGTCTTACTCTCCTGAATAGAAGAATTTGATATAATTTGACCAGTTTCTGTTGATCCAATTGTAGATGCCTTCTTTGCAGCAAACCTTTTGGCAAGGGACTGTGAAGTACGTCTTCCTAGAGTGGTAATCTTTGTAGCTAGTGTACCAGTCCATCCACTGCTACTTGGCTCCAATGAATGTTTAGGTCTCTTGCTCTCACAACACAGAATCCTCTTCCAGACCTTCCTCACTTCAGCTGCTCTCAAGCAGTAGAGAATGAATATGATTAATCCTTGAAATGCTGTCATTATTGTGAATGCCCATTCAAAGATTATCTGAATAAATGAAGGCAGTCCTGTGGTGGCTAGGAGTCCAATTCCCCATCCCAGTCCAAAGAGTATTGATAGTCCCATAGCGACCCACAGGTTCTCTTTCAGCTTGCGGTAGTTGGCTTTCTTGCTGCCTTCCTTCTTCAAGTTGGGTCTTGAAGAAAGAGACACCATTATGACAATGAAGGTGACCCAGTTGAAGATGTAGACCAGTCCAAAAGGGATAATCACCCCAAAGTAGAAGGAGTAATCATAAACACGACAGCTAAAGTGGAGTATTAAGGGATTTGAAATATACATATATACAACTATAGGGTTTGTATGTAATATATATATAATACATTTTTGTGTGTATATATACACAATAAACTTACAAGTTCTGATGAAAGTAGTTCTGATATCTTGGAGCTAAGGAGAATGCCACTATGAAGGCTGGAACAACTGAAAGTTCAAAATATGGAATGACATATAATGTTAAAATGCCAACTGATGTTTTATTCTTAAATATAATCCATCTTACCCCAGCATGTTGCCATGGCAATAGCTATATAGTTTTTGATATCAGGTTTGAACACTTGAACCAGTTTTCGATACAGATTGATAGCCTCTGCAGTCATCCAGAAGAAGGTAGCCAGAAAGAAGTACTGCATTAAAGCAGATATCACAATGCACCACTGCCACACTGCCATTGAGAAGGTGCTGACTATGAAGGTAGCATACAACCCTGTGAGAGCTACACAGAGATTAATCAGTAATTGTTTGTGGATCCCTTGTCGAAGTGTCCTAAGTGGAAAACATTAAGATATAATATGTGTTATATGTGATGTATGCTTTATATGCCCCTCCCACAGGAAATGATAGTTGATGTGCAGCTGGTTAGACTATTAAATTACTGAATGATGAAAAACTGATTTTAATTAAAGCATTTCTGTGATTATTGTATACATACGTATATGTATGTAGTTCAGCAATAGAGAGAGCTGTATGGTGACTTATACACATACCAGTTATACATATATAAATAGAAATGAAGATATACGTACGTAGAAGTATAGATGGTATATTGGAAAAAAGACAGCTACTTACTGTGATAAGGTTAGAATATGTACAGAGGTAGCATGTTATATTGAAGTTTAAGTGATTATTAGATCTAGAAATGAACAGTGGAAGTTGTGTAAGGAGTGTGGTTGAAGGAAAGGTGGAAGGAAACAACCTGGAAGTATTAAGACCAAAGACAAGATGGATAGACAATTTTAAATGACGCACGTTAATTATTGATACTTTTACTTCCTATTTCTAGTAAGGATGACCTCCTGTCTAGGAGATATGTTGATTGATTGATTGATTAAGTGATTCAATAACTCTCTGTATATATTTAGGTGCATCATTATACTGGGATGGATGATGTGCCTAAAGTGTATAGAGTTATCATGATGTGTGAAGTTCCTTCAATATGTATACACACAAGGTTTTAGCTTACTTGTCTGCTAAGTAAGTCACTATTGTTAGAATAAGGCAAATGATGGATATACTTGTTCCAATGTATGATACAGCTGTCAGGAACTGGTTCTGCAATGTAAGATTATCAGTCGGTCCCGGTACATCTGGAAAAATATCCTAAGTATAATGTAAAATACCAACAATATACAGTACAACATGTTTAAATATAACATGTATAGTATTTGTATTATATATACATATAATATATAAACAGCTGCAGCATCTGCTATAACATGTTAAATTCTTAATAGTACTTAATAGTAGTGCTATTGAAAATTTGGGTCATTTTCAGCTGTTTCGAAATAGTATGCGAATGTGTACCACATCAACTGTTAAACTATACAAGGAATAGCTGATATAGCTGCTATTTCAGATAAAACATACCAAAAGAATTGCAAAGTTAGTCAAGTGATCACATTCACAAACAATATAGTTATTTGTTGAATTAATAAGATCACAACCAGAATTGTCCCAGGCACCAAATGCACCTAAAAACAAAAAAAGAAATGTGTATATATAGAATGTCTCCCTTAGCTGAACTTGTATATACTGCATAAATAGTGTACAGGGTTAATGTATTGTTACAAGTAAGATAAAAAACATTTACAAAAATGATGATGTTAGAAGTAGGAATGGTGCGCCCAAACAAAGAAGTGTATGTTTAAGTTACTAATTAAATTCCAGTATACAGTGAATATTCATTAATTCGCCCCCGGTTAATCCGCCAAACCACTTAAACCGCCACTATTTCTTGAAATGAATTCAAAGGTATGGTAGTAGTATATAGCCATTTTTTCTGAACCAATTAGAACTTAGTATGTAATTTGATGACAGATAATCTGCCAAGTGTCAAGCTGGACATTGCTGCCACACAGAATGCAACTCAGACCTCACTACTCAAATACTTACACTACTCCTGTATGATTAGCCTTATCACATAATCACTGTCTTGTTCTGTTATTTTTTACAGATGTACTATATACAGTAGTCACAGGCCTATTTCTGGTTAACTGTATACTTTTAGAGCGTCGAAACATGTTTTGGCTTTTAGAAAATCGTACATAAATGGCTGCCAATAATTGCTTTGTTGGTGATTTATGAGGTGTTGATTGATAATACATTGGATAGGGCGGCCATTTTTTCCTACCATTCCTATTTAGAGAGTACTACTGTACTCTCTGATATATATGCATGTATGTCTGTACGTGTATGTATTTGCGTGCACACATATATACATACATACATATATACATGTACGTATAAGTATCAATATAACTGTGCATACGTACGATCCAAAGAAAAATTCCAAAATGTACACCTTGGAAAATAACCCTAAAGAATGATTTATATATAAATATTCATATATCATATATACAATATATACATATAGTTAATGGTCTATATATGTATATAGTGTGAAAAAGATAAAAGGCATAGATGTATGCATGAAAAATAGCAACTAAACATTTGTTCTACCTGATCGTTCATTATTCCCAATGCAATTGTTACAGCCTCCTCCAAATCAGATATTTGTTGTCCATCTCTAATGATAGAAAATGAAACCACTGCACTTCCCACTTCTGTTTCATTTGAGAAAAGCGGTGTGTTATTTCTTTGTTGGAACAGTGTGGCATCAGTATACAGGGCAGCTGAGACACGGAGTGCAGTACTGTTGGGAATGGCTGATCCCGGTAGAGCTATGTTGGCTAAGGGAGGCCTCATGTTGGAGTTATTAACAATGCTGTCAGCAATGCTGGACAGGTCTGGTACAAAGGGTGTCTCCGGATCTACCATTACTGTCTGCACTTGAAGACCAAAGGATTCTCCAACAAACTGTAAAGTCTCATTTTCCACCAATGGAACATTTTTAGTGACAGTCTGAAGAATATCTAGTAATCTGAGAGATGAAAGATAAGTGCTTGAGTAGATGTATTAATTTTGTAAAACAGGTTCATAAACACACATATCATGAAAATGGATATTTTCCTTTCAGAAAAAGGGCACATGCCATAGGTAGGTACCTTGATGAGGAATTTGTATTTTGTTGACTTGCTCTAATTGATTCTTGTGGTGCACTAGCCAACTGATCTACTGTTCCCAGTATATCTAAGGTCACCTGTAGATTATATATTATATGTAAATAAATATATTGTAGCTAGTATATACATGGCTAAACCATTAGTAAATAGTAATTGAACAATCTCTTGTAAATATGCAGTAAATGTACAATTATACATAGTGATAATGTCCTGAATTTTTCACAATATGACATATGTACATATGTCAATATTAGATGAGCTGGATGAATAGGAGGATATAATGATAAAATCTCAAACTTACTCTGTCATCTTCCTGAATTTCTGAGGTAGGAATAACTTCCAAGAGATCAGCACTCAAAGCAACATCTTCAGTTCTCAGTTCTTCTGTGTTGTCTGTAATTGTTACTAAAGCACTGGCCAACTGAGCTCCACTATCAATCTGAAAAGTATCAAAGAAAACGGTGTCTTAAAATGTTAACAACTTTCAAGCTTAAAAGCATAACAAAAAACTATTTGAAAATTAACAAATTGCTCCCATAGATACATTTATCCTTTAAATGTCATCATTTAAGAGAAATTGAAGGCAGGAAAAAGGGAGAGAAATTGAATTAACACCATAAAAAGCACATAAAAGAACTTAAAGCTGCCATTTTACTGGATATATATTTTGGTACACATCCATATGTAAATGCATAATAATTGTGAAGGTATATATACATATGCAATCTTGTATAGATGTATATATATATATGTACATAATAACTATTATGAGTTGCCCAAACTGTGACATATGCAATTAATGGAGGAGAACTTAGCTACCAACATATAGGTCAATATAACAACGGAGACTTTATAAAAATAACTATGGTACGCATATATGAGGGAGTTTTGTAATTTAAATGTTGTAAGAAAAATTAAATTAAACTTTTCTTACATTGACAAGTTCACACAAAGCTCTAGTCACTCCTGTTAAGTTGCAGTTAAAACATTCTGTATTACTCCATATTGCTCCAGTTGCAAAATCTCCTATGCATTCTCTTGTGGCTACCAAATCAAGATCTTCAAATGTTGTGGAGCTAATACCACACGGACATGGTTGTCTGGATTCCCCACCTATCTCCGTCTCTGGCCAATAAACACCACCAATGTTTCCACATGGAATCTCTTCAGCTGGACAACCATCTACATGTATGTATACAGTACATATATGTATCTACCTACGTACGTATATCTATATATACACATATAACAATACCACCTGAGTACGTATTCACATATGTAACACAGAGTGCCTTGCATGGATGTACTACTGGCCTTTTCACGAAATGTTTGGTGAAATGCTTTATAATAAAGCATACTTTATAGGATTAAAGTACTCAATCCACCCACTTTATGGACAACCTCTACATGTACGTATATATACGTATACTGTATGTACGTATCTATCTACCTACATATACATGTCTTGTACATAAACTTACCAAATCTAACTATTTGAGACACTTGAAATGGTTGGTTGATGACTTGAGATGCTTCCTGGACGACCTCTCGCAGCGGTGCTGCCAGTAGAGTGGACAACTGGGGGATTTCCGTGGACTGATCTGTGTCAGTGACAGTGGTCACTAGAAGAACATTATCGGGAGCATCAGGTAGAGAAGAAACACTTATTATCTCTGATTTCAGAGTACCATTACCACTCTGAAGTGTAAGCTCCATACCAGATAAGAGAGCATTGACCTGAGATTAGGATGTATAATCAAGCTAAATAGCTGCATGTACATACATGTATGTACGTATAGCTGTATATATGTATAAATATGTACACACATATACTTTACATTAGTGTATACTGTATATACCATGTACTATACATAATAATGTATATACAGTACCCACTTCTTCTATAAAACTACTGTTTTCATTTTGCTCTCTTCTCCTTCTACTGGACAAGTCAACAGTTACTGCCTGCTGAATAAGTCCTTCAAATATAAAGCATATAAATATCAATAAATTATTGACTCTCTCTATATACGTACTGTACTTACACATTCCATATTGATATGTACGTACCTTTAATCAAGATCGATGCAGTAGTTGAATTAACTATTTTACTAAATGCTATACTGGTGGCTCTACAGTGGTAGAATCCTCTGTCATTTGGTTGTATAGAATTGATTGTATACGCTTGACCAAACACATCTAATGGCTTATCATCTTTGTACCACTGAATAAGTGGTTCAGGGTTGCCTTCTGCCAAACAAGATAGAGTTACTGAACTAAACAGTGCTACATCTTTGTCTTCTGGACCTTGAGTGATTGTAGGTGGTGTGTTTACAGTGACCTCTACAATGAAATCAAAATTAATATCCATGATTTCCTTGAATAATGCTATTATTTAGATTATGTGCATATGTATGTACATACAAATAAAATTACAAATTCTATTAGATGATCACAGTGTGGTATAGATCAAAATACAGCCTTATAAAGTATATATATGTACAGAACCTCTACAACCTAAAGACATGAGTATAAACTTGTTTACCTTCAGAACATGTTTTCCCTGCATAGAATCCACTTGAAGAGTCAGTACATATACAAGTAAAGTCATCAATTCCATCAATACAGCTGCCTCCATTTTGACATGGATCAGAATCACAGTTATTAAAAGCTACAATAACATTTCAAAGGTTCACATGATAATGTACATACGTATATATACAGTATATATATGGA
This sequence comes from Chondrosia reniformis, assembly GCA_947172415.1. Taxonomy (NCBI): domain Eukaryota; kingdom Metazoa; phylum Porifera; class Demospongiae; order Chondrillida; family Chondrillidae; genus Chondrosia; species Chondrosia reniformis. Next base: position 6,812,293 of record OX359196.1, read on the forward strand.
TATATAAAATAGAGATACAGTACATTCTACAACACCTGTACACATAAGGCATATTCCCTATACTATTGGTAGTTTATATTTACTCTATATAGGAATTTCATTCTGTGATCTCACCTTTTAGAAAAAGGTCAAATTGCCACACATTTTGACCAATAATGGGAGCCACAAATCCACTCACTGCTCTACAGGAGTACTGTGCAGCATCACTTAACTCCAGTCTGGTAAAATATAAGGAGCTCGTTCTACTCAAGATACCACCACCATTTTCAGAATCAGGGGTGGATGTAACTGTCACGCGTGTTCCATCTCCTTGTAATATAGCTTCATTTCTCAACCATTGTATGGAAGGTTGAGGTAATCCACTAGCCGTGCATTGGAGAGTGATAGTAGATCCTTCTTCCCTTTCCAGTTGACCATTATGAAAAACAGTATCAACAGCTTCTCTTATAACTGAAATAGTCGGTCTCACTGGAAGAGGGTAATTAAAGCACTAAAACAGTATATGTATGTATATACAATACTGTACGAACTATACTGTACGTACTTATCTTTAGGATGGTACATCCTTTGACTTTTGACCATTTAAAAACACAGTTTGGTTTCGTTTCTAGGTCAAACGTTTCAACCATGGGGATCTTCTTCAGTGACTGATGAAACCAACGAAACAAAACCAAACTGCACTTTTAAACGCTCAAAAGTCGAAGGATGTACAATCCCAAAGATAAGTTTGACGCAGTTAGAAGGAATCTTCATTCTATCATATACGTACTTGTATGTATGTATGTATACAGTATATATGTGTGCATAAATATGATGGATTCATGCTAATTTATAGCGATTGTAATTTATCAGAACTAGCTGATAAACAGGGACCCAGCCCATTTCCAGTGGGAGGGGCCATCTTTACCAATTGGCATCTGGCCACCATCATCCACAGGACAGCTGTTAATAATCAAAGTGAGAATCAAGTCCAGAAACCTCAAATGCTTAAAATATTTTATACATGCTCTAACTGACCTACTATATCTACAGTGAATGTGGGAGATGATGTGTTTCCAATCTCATTCATAGCAACACATGAATATTCTCCAGCATCACTTAAGCTGAAGTTGCTTATCACTAATCTACTTGTTGCAACTCTGTCTTGAACATTTTCAGATGTACTGATATTTAGGATAGAGCTCTCCTTCATCCAGATTATTGACGGAGGTGGACTGGCAATGGCCTGGCATTCTACAGTCAGCACTTCTCCCTCAACAACATCACGAAACTTAGAAGGTGTCAACAAGAATGTTGGTGGACCTGGTATTACATAAGAAATAAATAATTGACCTAATACACATTGTTCCATGCAAAGCAGTTAAACACAATTGACCAGATAGAGGAACTATGCATATATTCATATTCAAAACAATAATTACACATTTAATTTCTGTGTATGTACATATACATACATGTAAACCTATGAAAAATCTAAGATACCATTTTCCTACATGCCATATGCCTATTCTGTAAAAAGAGCCTATAGGGGAACTAAACCTAAAGAGAGCTTTAGATGAAGATACAGGAGTCTTTTCTTCCTTCTTTTCCCTTCTTTCATCTTCTATGTATAGTATATATTAGTGACACTGTGTAATAAGTATATGTACGTATGTATGTACGTATGTATGACAGAACTATACCCAGTATGGTAATGAAAGCTGATGTGCTGTCTGGACCAAATCTGTTGGAAACTGAACAGTTGTAGTCTCCCTCATCACTTCCTGCAACTCCAACAACTGTCAATGTACTGACACTATTGTTACTGACAATCTCATACTTGTTAGCGATAGTAGAGATCCTTTCCCCTCTAAATCTCCACACAAACACTGGACTAGGGTCCGCCACGGCAGGACATGTTAAAATGAGACTTTGACCTTCCACAACAGTTGTGTTCCGCAGAGGAGTGGTTATTTGAGGAGATACTGCATAACAAATGGTTTATGGTTATATATATATATATTGTGGGATTAAGGTACCGTATATAGTACATATATGTATATAGTCCTACGTACGTATGTTATGAATATTGCAATAAAGCATAACCAGTGGTATGTAGCTTACCTCCAGTGACCATGAGGGTAATCTCAGCTGAAGCTGTTCCAACCGCATTGCTAACATCAACACTGTATGTCCCTGCATCTACTCTTCTGGCCCTTTGTATCCTCAATGTGAGTCTGTCTTCAGAAAACACATAATTATCTCCTTCACCACTTCCTAAGTCAAATGTGCCACTACTGTTAGTTATCGTCCACACAATGTTGTCAGGTGTGACTGGAGGCACAGCTTGTGTGATGGAGAAGGAGAGGACTATGGAATCATTTCTACTAACTGAGACAGACGTTCCGTTATTAGAAACTATCCTTGGTATTTCTGTGAATGAAACAGTAAACAGTAATAGATAAAACATGCAGTTTAAATATGCTATTACTCTCATTATATACATATACACCTCAGTGAATTTGTAGCTTCATTATACACCATAGAAGTGCACATTTTGGACATTGAAGCTTAAAGTCCCTGAAATAAGGATATTCCATAATTAGAACATTTAATTTAGGCGTTGTCAAGAGTGTCTGGATTATAGGGGTTCCCTTGTATGTGTTTATATGCAGACAAATCATCTTTCACATATATATATGTACACATGCATGCTTAGTGAATTATACACTTTACATAATAAATGCATTATACACACATAATATCCCACCCACTCATATGTTCCCTGAGCAATGAGCTAATGGGAGTAACTACAGTCACACTGTAAATTGTATACGTACATTAATTGTAGAATATACCAATTAACCTACTTCTGGATACATTGTTCACTACACCAGCAAAGCTCCAGCTTCCTGGACCAACACTTGTAGCCGCTCTGACCCTGATCGTACAGTTTGACAGTGAGCTATTATTACCAGTGATGAATAACTGCATGGATGTTGTTATGTTATAGTAGATTTCAGTTGACTGGCTGTCTGTGGAATAGGCTTTGTGAACCTCATAGTACAGTATGATCCCATTGGGTCTCAGAGGTGGTTCCCAGGTGACAAGAAGAGTATCATTATTCATTACTGACAATGACACATTTACAGGAGCTGAGGGAACTATATAGTAAAATACCATGTGGATATAATGAAATGGAGATACGTATATAGAATACATACATACATATGTATATCTTACAAATTATAAACCTACCATCTTGGAGGGTTCTGATTTCAGTTGTTGAAGAGTTAGATGAGAAATCATGAATGTTTACTGCTATTACTGATATCTTATAAACTGAATATGGCTCCAGTCCACTCAAAGTGATGGACTCAGTGGGGCAATCCGGAGGGTAAGAGTCAGAGTACATAGGATGTATTTCATATGTTACATTTGCTGTTTGATAAAATGTTTCATTAACAAGGTTTCTAGTAGAGACACCTCGATATGTAACTTCATAAAAGCTAATACCACCAGCAGTTTGTAAAGGACTCTGCCATTCTACTTGTAGTGTATTTGCAGTGTTATTCACAACAGTGACATTGATTGGAGGTGAAGGAGCTATTGAAAGAAGTCAGAGTCTATATCACACATACATGTCCACAGTTATGAGTACAAGATCACATTTTTCTAACCTCCTGCTAGAGTTCTTCCATTAACAGACCTACTGTAATGATTCAAGCCAATGTTATTTCCAGCTCTAATATGGAAATTGTAATTCCAACTTGAATTTAAGTTACTCAAGTTAAATGAGGTGTTTCCATTAATTGTAATAGTATTGGAGAAGGAATCACTCTGGCAGTAATAATATGCAGGGTAATATCCATATCCATATGCATATCTTTGACCTGAATAGTCTACTTGATAGTGAGTAATGATTCCATTTGGCTTGTCAGGTGGTTCCCATGTCAGTAGGAGACTAGTGTTGCTAATTGATGATATCTTTAGGAAACGTGGAGCTGATGATGGAACTGTAGTACATGTAAACATGCAAACATATGCATAACATGTGATATACTGCACATATGTGTAAGCTGCTAATATAATTGCTACTTACCACTTTCAAGTGTTCTACTAAGCACACTTGTATATTTGTCTAATACAGAGACTGACATTTCATATTCTGAGTAAGGTTCCAATGAAGTTATTGTATAAACCATGCTGTTAATGTCAACAGTAGTTTCCGTTACATCATAAAATGATCCACTGACTGAGTTTTCTGAAGATATTCCTCTGTACCTTATTTGGTAATATCTTGTAATGTTAATAAGGTGAACTGAAGAGTCCCATTCTACTGTTAAGGATGTTGCAGTCTTGTCCAAAACAGTTATGTTGATCAAAGGAAAATAACCTGTACAATGTTACCAACAAGAGGGGTTACAACGTTTATATACTACATCCATATGCATGAGATACTGAGATTATTGAACAACAGCAACATGAATTGGTTAGATAGAACGTTTCAACCTGAAGATCTTTATCAGCAATATCTCAGTAATCTCAATAGCTCAATATGATTGCAACAAATACTCCCTATCAATTCATATGCATCTATACATCACCCATCCATCCATCTATCCATCTAATTATCTATCTACGTATGTACATGTATGTCTATAATTGTATTTGACTTACTTTCATTGAACATTAAAGTAAAAACTTCAGATGAGGAATTCCCTTCTCCAACACTTGTCCTAGCAACCACCGTGATGATGTACATTGATAGATAGGTCAAATCTGTTAAGGTTACTTGATTCTTTGTAGTAGTCACTGATTTCACATCTGAACTGTTTGCTGAAGTATTTAAAGTTGTAGTCATATATTCAACCTTGTAGTCAACAATAATTCCATTAGGATTGAGTGGTAGGTCCCAGAAAACAGATAGTGTAGTGTTATCTATAGCAGTTGCCCTCACATTCACTGGAGGGGATGGAACTATAGGGAAGATATGGCTGTTAACTATATACGTACACATGCAGTCGAGAGAGGCTATAGTAGCAGACATACCATCCTCAAGAGTTCTCCTTGTAATGCAAATATAGTTGCTTCTGGTATACACTTCATTCCGTGTATAAACACAAATTTGATAGTCTGAATATGGTTCTAATCCACTCAGATAAACTGATGTCTCTGTAGCGTTCACCCTTAAAATTACTAAATGGTAGAAAGTATAGTCAACTCTATTAGGTGTGGACAGTCCATAATAGCGAATTCCATATTGTATGATAGAACCATGAGGTTGAGGAGGAGGTTGCCATTCAACCAGCAGAGAGGTAGATGTTTTCTTTTGCACTTGAATTGTTTTTGGAGGTAGTAGATCTGGAAAATATACCGTACATATAAAATACATAAATATTGATCAATGTTGAAAGTCACATTTAAAGTATGTATAAACTAACAAGTGGTATGAGATATAAAAGGAGTGAATTCTCCAGGACCAATACTTGTAACAGCTCTCACTCTAAAAATGTAGGTTGATGATGGAATTAAATTGAAAATATATACATTGGTATGAATTGCAGATATTGATGATATCTGAGAAAATCCATTTTCTTGATCTGTTTCTGCAGTAGTTTCATTGCCAACATATTGTACTTCATAATATTGTATAATACCATTTGGTCTAGCTGGTTGATACCACCTGAGGTAAACTGTACCGACTCCATATGAATAAATATATAGATTTTGAGGCTCTGACGTAACTGTATATAAAACAAGCAAAAGAAGAAAGAGGAAGTATTATAATACGTATATATATATATAGATCCCATAAGTACATTTGGATATATCTACGTATACAGACTATCCAATATATATAAGTGTACATACGTACGTACATCATCACCTTCATACTATATATATGCTCTTATACTTAAAATGGAACAGTCAGTATATACATTACAATTGTGTAAGAGACTATATACGTATACTATATTCTCTATGCAATGTACATACATATATGTGAAACTATAGGGGGTATATGTTGCATTCATAATGAAAAGGTAGGTATATGTATTTGAGCATCAGCAACTCTTATATTCGATAAACAGAGATTGGAGTGTTTCAACCCCTAGCAAGGTGACCCATTAGGGCCTCTTCTCTTTGCCTCACTATATATCCACTGATCATTAACCTCATATCAGAATTTCGTGTTTTCTTTTTAAATGATGACACACTCAGTGGCTCTATAAGAAGCATGTCCTGCAGGACCTGGAGTTTGTTGAATAAGAAGCAGCTGCCTTTGGTTTACAGCTTAATCATGCGAAGACAGAGTTGATTTGTGAAGACCTGGCTGGGTCCTTTTTTTAAAGTCTCTATAACAGTCAGCCCCTGATCTGTGCAAAGTGTCCCCTGATGAAGCTGTTTTACTAGGTTCCCCAATTGGTTGCCTAAACTGTATTGATGCTGTCATTTCCAGCAAGGTAAAGGACCTTAGAACAATATGAGATACAGATTGCAATACCTTCAGAAGCAGGATGCCCTGTTGTTACTGAGACATTTCTTTGCCATTCCAAAGATCGTGTACTGCCTCAGAACCACACCAAGCTTCCTGTCTCCTACTACCCGGGCATTTGACCACAAACTTCGTTCTGCCTTGTCCAACATTCTTAATGCCAACCTGGATGCTCACTAAACCTGGACCCAAGTCACCCTACTGAACACCTTGGGGGGTCTTGGCATTCGAAGCTACTCATCTTTTCTCTGTATGCCTTTCTGGCATCTGCTGCTGGGTGCACTGACCTTATTACCCAGATCCTTCTTGACAGGTTAAAGGACATCCCATACTCCTCTGTGGAGGATGTGCTCCAGGAATGGAAGAAAGACCACAGTGGGCTACCACCCAAAGGTCAGCTACATAAGCAGCAGAAAGCCTGGGATGCCCCACATGTACAAGGTTATTACCATAATCTGCTCAGCAAGGCTACAAGCCACAAGGAATGAGCCAAATTCCTGGCAAGCACCACAAGGGAATCTGGTGCATGGCTTAATGCACTTCCTGTTGCATCCCTAGGGCTCCGCCTTGATGACGAGGTTGTCTGGGAGTCCCCCTATATGTGAGCCACACCTATGCCACCATTGTGGTAAACAAGTGAACAAGTTTGCCACCCATGGCCCCAGCTGCACCAAGAGCCAGGGATGCCTCAATCAACGCCATCGTCAAGACATCTCTGGTTAGAGTGCAGATTCTAAGCACCCTGGCACCTGTGGGCCTCAGTAGAACAGATAAGAAGCAACCAGATAGAGTGATCATCATCCCCTGGGAAAGTGGGGGAAATCCCTCATTTGGAATGTAACCTGTCCCGACACCTTCGCTGCATCCCATGAGGCAGCAGCTACTAGGGCAGCCGGGGCAGTAGCTGAAGAGGAAGGAGAGGAAGAAGCACAAATACAGTGAGTTGGCCAGGACTCTTCATGTGATTCCAGTGGCCATCGAGATAGCTGGAGTCTTCTGCCCTGATGCCTTTAAATTCTTCAATGCCTTAAGTAGAAGAATCAACACAACCACCAATGATCCCCAGGTCAGATCACACATGATCCAGCAAACTTCAATTGCCTTACAGCGAGGCAATGCTGCCTCAGTGTTGGGCACTTTCATTCTACCATATAACAGCTACGTATTAGTAATATGTTATATTGTATTAACATTACAATATAACTCCTATATTAATGTTATTTTATTTATTTTTGTATAGAATAAGAATATTTTGACAGTTAAAAAATTGTTTCTCAAATATAAGTGTTGCTGATGCTCAATTCATATGTATACGTTTATATATAATTACACTCAAGTACACTACACAGTGAAAGCTACAAATTTAAAGAGATCCAAGTGACCCCTAGGATAATCAGTATTTTAAAGAGTACAAGACTTTAGTCACACTGTTGCAGGCTTTGAAATCCTCAACTACTGCATAGAGAGTAGTAGTTGATACAGATCATCATGGACATCATATGACATACATATATAAAGGCCTTGATTTTATGTCCTTGTGTACAAGTTACAAAATGGTCTCTAACCCTGTTGATTATGCGAATGCATGCAACCAACCGTCGGTATTCTTAGCTCCCTCACAAGGCAAATCAAATCTGCTGTGGTTATTAGCTGAGACCCCTTTAAGACTGGAACCTTTGTTGATATATGGCATGCAGATGCATCATCTTCAGTCTATACTAAGGTGTGAAAAGGTAATTGGTCGGTCATGTGTTCTACCTTGCAATTGGATGATCTGTATCAACTACTTCTCTCTATGCAACAGTGTGACTAAAGTCTTGTACTGTTTAAAATACTGATTATCCTATGGGTCACTTGGATCTCTTTAAATTTGTAACTTGAACTGCATGTGTAGCTAGTACTTGATTGTAATTTTAATATTATATACTAGTCACTTGGACCTCTTAAATTTGTAACTTGTACTGTGTAGTACTTGATTATATATATATATATATGCATATACGTACGTACATTCTAGGTCTATATATAATTATATTCATTGATTTGGTTGATTATATTGATTAACTACATATTTGCAACAAAATTTAATGTTTCAACCTGCATGTTGTATGGTCTCTTTTAGCAATAATGAGAACATGAAGAAATTATAATTGTATCACCTTAATGATCACTTGACTCTGGATTTACCCCACCCACTCATATTTTCCCTGAACTAATGGGTGGAACTACAGTTACACTTAAATATACCAATTAACTTACTTCTGGATACATTGCTCACTACTCCAGCAAAGCTCCAGCTCCCCAGACCAACACTTGTAGCCGCTCTGACCCTGATCGTGCAGTTTGACAGTGAGCTACTATTACCAGTGATGAATAAATGAGTGGACATTGTTATGTTATAGTAGATTTCAGTTGACTGGCTGTCTGTGGAATAGGCTTTGTGAACCTCATAGTACAGTATGATCCCATTGGGTCTGAGAGGTGGTTCCCAGGTGATAAGAAGAGTATCATTATTTATTACCGACAATGACACATTTACAGGAGCTGAGGGAACTATATAGTTAAATACCATGTGGATATAATGAAATGGAGATACGTAGTATACATAATATCTAACAACTTATAAACCTACCATCTTGGAGAGTTCTGATTTCAGTTGTTGAAGAGTTAGATGAGAAATCATAAATGTTTACTGCTATTATAGATATCTTATAAACTGAATATGGCTCCAGTCCACTCAAAGTGATGGACTCAGTGGGGCATTCCAGAGAGAAATAGTAATCGTAGACATAATCTATTTCAAAAAGGGGTGTTGCATTTACCAAAACTTTTGCTGTTTGGTAAAAAGTCTCATTAACAAGGTTTCTAGTAGAGACACCTCGATATGTAACTTCATAAAAGCTAATAACACCAGCAGGTTGTGAAGAACTCTGCCATTCTACTTGTAGTGTATTTGCAGTGTTAATCACAACAGTGACATTGATTGGAGGTGAAGGAGCTATTGAAACAAGACAGAGTCTATATCATACATACATGTCCACAGTTAGGTGTACAAGATTATATTTTCTAACCTCCTGCTAGAGTTCTTCCATTAACCGAGCTACTGTAAGGACTCAAGCCAATGTTATTTCCAGCTCTAATGTGGAAATTGTAATTCCAACTTGAATATAAGTTACTGAAGTCAAATGATGTGCCATTAATTGTAATAGTATTGGAGTAGTAATCATGCTTGCAGTTATATATAGTGTAGTAAAAATAATACGAGGAGCCATATGCTTTGCCAGAGTAGTATACTTGATAGTGAGTAATGATTCCATTTGACTTGTCAGGTGGTTCCCATGTCAGTAGGAGACTAGTGTTGCCAATTGATGATATCTTTAGGAAACGTGGAGCTGATGATGGAACTGTAGTACATGCAAACATGCAAACATATGCATAACATGTGACATACTGCACATACGTACGTACGTATATGTGTAAACTGCTAATATAATTGCTACTTACGTACCACTTTCAAGTGTTCTACTAAGCACACTTGTATATTTGTCTAATACAGAGACTGATATTTCATATTCTGAGTAAGGTTCCAATGAATTTATTGTATAAACTGTGCTGTTAATGTCAACAGTAGCTTCCATTACATCATAAAATGATCCACTGACTGAGTTTTCTGAAGATATTCCTCTGTACCTTATTTGGTAATATCCTGTAGAGTTAATAAGGTCAACCGAAGAGTCCCATTCTACTGTTAAGGATGTTGCAGTCTTGTCCAAAACAGTTATGTTGAACAAAGGAAAATATCCTGAACAATGTTACCAACAAGAGAGCTTATAACTTTTATATACTACATCTACATCTATATGCATCTATACATCACCCTATCCATCCATCTAATTATCTATCTACGTGTGTCTATAATTGTATTTGACTTACTTTCACTGAACATTAAAGTAACAACTTCAGATGAGGAATTCCCTTCTCCAACACTTGTACTAGCAACCACCGTGATGATGTACATTGATAGATAGGTCAATTTTGTTAAGGTTGCTTGATTCTCTGTTGTAGTCACTGATTTCACATCTGAACTGTTTGCTGAAGTATTTAAAGTTGTAGTCATATATTCAACCTTGTAGTCAACAATAATTCCATTAGGATTGAGTGGTAGGTCCCAGAAAACAGATAGTGTAGTGTTATCTATAGCAGTTGCCCTCACATTCACTGGAGGGGATGGAACTATAGGGAAGATATGGCTGTTAACTATATACGTACACATGCAGTCGAGAGAGGCTATAGTAGCAGACATACCATCCTCAAAAGTACTTCTTCTAATGCATGAATAACTGCTAGTATAACTGTTGGTATACACTTCATTCTGTGTATAAACACAAATTTGATAGTCTGAATATGGTTCTAATCCACTCAGATAAACTGATGTCTCTGTAGAGTTCACACTTAAAGTTACTGAACGGGAGAAAGTATAGTCAACTCTATTAGGTGTGAACCGTCCATAATAGCGAATTCCATATTGTATGATAGAACCATGAGGTTGAGGAGGAGGTTGCCATTCAATCAGCAGAGAGGTAGATGTTTTTGTTTGTACTTGAATTGTTTTTGGAGGTAGTGGACCTGGAAAATATACCGTACATATAAAATACATCAATACTGAAAGTCACATTTAAAGTATGTATAAACTAACGAGTGGTTTGAGATATAAAAGGAGTGAATTCTCCAGGACCAGCACTTGTAACAGCTCTCACTCTAAAGCTGTAGGTTGATGATGGAATTAAATATATAATATATACATAGGTACGAATTATAGATATTGACGATATCTGAGAAAATCCATTTTCTTGATCTGTTTCTGCAGTAGTTTCATTGCCAACATATTGTACTTCATAGTATTGTATAATACCATTTGGTCTAGCCGGTTGAGACCACCAGAGGTAGACTTTACCATGACCAGTGACTATATTAGCAGGACTATAACTATATAGATTTTGAGGTTCTGAAGGAACTGTATATAAAATAAGCAAAAAGAAGAGAGGATGTATGTAAATATAGATTTAAATATGAACAAAATTCAAATGTGGAAGTCCTTGGTGCATGAACATATTGCTGATCTCCATTTAGGACTAAACTGACAGTTTGATGGTTGCAATTTTTCCTTCTACTACGTAGTTAGCCAAATAGGATTTGCTTTAGAAGCCTGTTGTCTCTGGATTGACCTAACCATTTTAACACATAATCTAGCTGCTTTCTTATACTACTTGCTGGGGCATAGAGCAGTATGGCCTAGCAACTTTTGTCATTTTCACACCTTGAACCGATTAATGAAGCAATTGTTGCATAAGCTTAATAGAATTGGTCACTCTAGCTGTTGACACTTCTATTTACTCTGAAGGTATTAATGTCACCCTTAAATTACTATTTCAGAAATTCCTTTAGCAGATCAAGTGGGATGCTACCCTGGGTGTTAGCAAGACAGAGAGCTTCTAAGACATACTTGGTCTGGTTGTCTACTTAAGGCTGAGCAAGAGGAACTTCCAACAGTGATAGATCCTCATCCAATCACTACATCATGTAGGTCAAGTGCCAAAAGACCATGGTTCCAAGACAGCCCATGCATACATGGCTACAGACACTATCCTGCCTTCTTTGTGGATTGTCCTCTCCTTCATCTTTCTTGAACTGTCCTACCTCACTGGTGTGGGATCTTGTACTTTGTAAACAATTACTGTTTCAGCAAAATCTGGCTTTTTTGTTGAGCTTTCAAATTCAGCTGAGAAATGTGTACAAGAATGTCTAGTGATGATGGACCTCCTTGGGAGGCACTTCCTTGTTATTATAAAGTGGCTTGAAAAGAATTCTGGCAACATCCTACTTGGCTGCATGCATGCTGCATGCAATGACTGAATAACATTTTCAAACCATCCACATGCTGTTCTAAAAATAACTGCCATTGATTATACAAGGTGTGAAATTGACATTTAGTTGCTAGATCCTATATAAAATTCCTTCATCAAGAGAAAGTATAGGGACTAGTGGCTATACTAGTTCCAAGCCAGGCTTCAATCTGGTCCCTTACCAGATGACTTGCCTGGCATGGGTGACCCTACTAGTAGCTAAGCTACCCTCAGTATGACTCACTTGGTTGCCATCCCCACGAAATACAAGAAGGTATATACCCAACCAGTCAGGACATTGGTGTCCATTTACGTATATATGTCCATATATCTACGTATATGCTAAAAACTGACTATACGTGTGACTCATGTTAATTTTGGAAAAACAATAGTGTGACTAACTTCGCTTTCCTGAAACTACTTTAGCCGAACACTGAAAAAATCAAATCAAACTTTTCGACCCCAATCCAGAGGTCCTCATCAGTGAATTGACAAGGTGACTTATATACTACAGTGTGGGGGAGAAATCAATAAAAAGTGTGTGAGGGTGTATCAATGACAATAGGTGATGCAATAGCATAGAAAAGGCAATTGTCATAATTGTCAATTCACTTTTGTCCACAGTGAATGAGAGGGTTGTACACCGAGGGCAAAGGGCCCGCATCTCTGTTCATTGTATTGTCTTGTGCACGGATGTGCCAGGCCTCCAAAGCACATCTCTGGTGGAAATGGAAGTGGCCGTCTACCATTGTTGCTTCCATCCCGTCTATGTCGTGCCTATCATCCACTGCATGCTGAGCCACTGCAGACAGATTGATCTCTCCTAAAACCAGTGCCCTTCTATGCTCCTTCAACCTATGCTATTGCATCACCAAACAGTACCTATTGGTATTGATACGCCCTTACACACTTTTATTGATTTCTGCCCCACACTGTAGTATATAACCACCTTGTCAATTGGTTGTACTTATTATCACTGATGAGGACCTCTGGTTTGGGATCAAAACGTTTGATTTGATTTTTTTCAGTGTTCGGCTAGAGTAGTTTCAGGAAAGCGAAATTATTATGGCACCTAGCCACTTGAGTGTTTTCAAGTTAATAGTGTGATTATAAATTTGGTTACATTAAATCTACTTGAGACTTACCTGCTGGTGTGGGTGTAGGTGATGAGGACAGTTCATATGTTGTCTTAAGTCTTGTAGTCGAAGTGACATCTATGATACATGTCTGACATTCATCAACTGAAGTGGTACCTACAACTATAGATGGAAGTTCTGCAATCAAAGTTGTTTCAATGTTAGTTGTCTCGGATTTATCAACTGAAGTTGTATCTATGAGTGTAGATGAAGGTTCTGCAATCAAAGTTGTTTCAGTGTTAGCTCTCTCAGATTTATCAATTGAAGTTGTATCTATGAGTGTAGATGGAGGTTCTGCAATCAAAGTTGTTTCAATGTTAGTTGTCTCAGATTTATCAACTGAAGTTGTATCTATGCGTGTAGATGAAGGTTCTGCAATCAAAGTTATTTCAATGTTAGCTCTCTCGGATTTATCAACTGAAGTTGTATCTATGAGTGTAGATGGAGGTTCTGCAATCAAAGTTGTTTCAATGTTAGTTGTCTCAGATTTATCAACTGAAGTTGTATCTATGCGTGTAGATGAAGGTTCTGCAATCAAAGTTGTTTCAATGTTAGCTCTCTCGGATTTATCAACTGAAGTTGTATCTATGAGTGTAGATGGAAGTTCTGCAATCAAAGTTGTTTCAATGTTAGCTCCCTCGGATTTATTAACTGAAGTTGTATCTATGAGTGTAGATGGAGGTTCTGCAATCAAAGTTGTTTCAATGTTAGTTGTCTCAGATTTATCAACTGAAGTTGTATCTATGCGTGTAGATGAAGGTTCTGCAATCAAAGTTGTTTCAATGTTAGTTGTCTCGGATTTATCAACTGAAGTTGTATCTATGAGTGTAGATGAAGGTTCTGCAATCAAAGTTGTTTCAGTGTTAGCTCTCTCAGATTTATCAATTGAAGTTGTATCTATGAGTGTAGATGGAGGTTCTGCAATCAAAGTTGTTTCAATGTTAGCTCTCTCGGATTTATCAACTGAAGTTGTAGCTATGAGTGTAGATGGAGGTTCTGCAATCAAAGTTGTTTCAATGTTAGCTCCCTCGGATTTATTAACTGAAGTTGTATCTATGAGTGTAGATGGAGGTTCTGCAATCAAAGTTGTTTCAGTGTTAGCTGTCTCAGATGTATCAACTGAAGTTGTATCTATGAGTGTAGATGGAAGTTCTGCAATCAAAGTTGTTTCAATGTTAGCTCTCTCGGATTTATCAACTGAAGTTGTAGCTATGAGTGTAGAGGGAGGTTCTGCAATCAAAGTTGTTTCAGTGTTAGCTCTCTCGGATTTATCAACTGAAGTTGTAGCTATGAGTGTTGAATTTGCAATGGTGATGCATAATCCTAATGAATTCAAAGAGTAGATACTGAGATTATACTTATAAAACTACTTTTGAACATATAATAAATTCAAAATATATAGTGGATGTCGGATTAATAACGATTGAACTTCAAATATACTACATCGTCATAACCAAATTTCGTTCTAAAATTGCTACATAATCGCTTTTCAAACTTTTCGGACACACACTGTATCCGAAGATCAAAAAGAAAGCTTCTTTTATATTAGTAACTGATTTTCCTAAGTTATGTAACTGAAAGTTCGTTATAAACCAAAGGTTTAATAATTGCTTAACCCGTTTTTTCAAACCGAAATTTGGTTAAATCCGCGCGTGTTCGTTATGAACTGTCCTACGTACAGTATATTGTCTAATCAATATTATTCAACATATTATTTAAATAGAAATAAACACAGACTAACCTAAAGTGAAAAGAATCATAATTTTCCAGCCACAATCCCTGTCCATTTCTCCCTGAGAATTGTCCACAGCAGTGAAAACTATACTGTGCACATATACTCAGCTGAAAATATATACTTAAAGGATCCATAACTAACTATATATGTACACATACCTTATACTGTCAGGCATTCTTAACTGACTTGTATAGTGATGTATGTATAGGCCTATATACACGTAGCTGTACACAAATACTTTGTGAAACCTGATACAGTATATATATATGTTACTATATATATATACAATATACAGTAAGTGTCATGAAGTCCAATATACACAATTACAAGACTACTACATGGGTGACTTGTAATTCACAAAGTATATATACATAACAAGTGTAAATAGACCTTTTGTACATGCTCCATATACGTATAGCAATCTCAGGTGGAATGGACCGGAACAAACGAATGCTTAACTTGTGATACCCAGTTCACAAGAGGCATGTTGCTATATAAATAGCTGATAAGCACTCCTACATGAATACGTATATCATGTACATGCCATTAGTAATGTTGTGAGCTTTGAATTCCAAACTACAAAATTATATTTAATAACTGCACTGTTAGATCAATGAGTTAAAAGATGAAGAGTTATATACATATTATTGCAATAACAAATTAAATAACTTTACCAGCATTTCAACTAGAGGATCAGCAGTATAGTTGACTACTGTCTAGTACCACCTAAATACATAAATTACTACAGCAATTTTGACCTAAGAAAGGCCAAATTACCTGACCACATGTCTCTTGAAATGGAATCTAAGCATACTTGTAGATAAAGGCACTGAAGAAACTGTCAGAGGCGAGGAGCCCCTTTTGAACAATAAACCAATTAGAATATCAATACACTTTATAGATGATTTAATGAGGAGCTAACTAGCAATCTAGACACATCCTCTGTTTCCATTGAAGACAACTATAACAATCTCTACAAATTACTGCTGTCAGCACTACCCAAAACTACATGCAGAACGAGCAACATACATTAACACAAAGAAAAAATCTTGATGGAATAAAAAATTAGGAGAAACTTGCTTTGTTGACTTCAAGCATTTGACTATATCAACAGGGAACACTGTCTTAATTCCATTTCATATAATATTAATAGGCTAGTTTTTAATAGGTGGACTAGGGAAATAGATAAGATAGAAGGAAATAGTAGGTCTGGTGGGAGGTTGGCCTTTTACAGGCAATTGAAGAGATGTCCATGTGCAGAAGCATATGTAATGATGGGGTGTCATGAAAGGAGGAGAATCCTGGCTACACTCAGATGTGGATGTCTTCTGCTTCAAATAGAAGCAGGTAGGATCTGGCAACCTATAGTGCCACTGGAGGATAGGATCTGTAAACTGTGCCAATTTTTAACTTGATGAGGTCAAGGATGCATCACACTTTTTAATCACATGTCCAATCCTACACAACCTAAGATGTAAGTTATTCACAGAATGCAGTCAAATCATCCCTAATTTTTACTCGTTTAACACATTGTAAAAAACGTTATTCATTCTCTCATATCCGAATAAACCAATCACTAACTTAATCTACTATATGTACTTACAGCATAAATCACTTTCATGATTTGACATAGTTTTATAAGCATAAACCAACACCCTTAAGCTTCACTGCCCCAAGAAAAGAATGTAACTTGTTAACCAAAGCTGGTTGGGCCATGATTTGAACCTACTATTGGATGATGCATGATCTAATTAGAATAATATTATTGTCATGGATGATGTGTGATCATGACAGTAATATTGTTCTAATTAGATAGTTCACAGTGTATATCATAACAAGTCTGAATATACACAGTATATGAATTACCTTCTGTACAGATTTTCAGACCCCATTATTGTGATCTGTACAAGGTGCATCATAGAAGTAATTATTCCTGGGTGAAATTTGTAAAGTAAATGTAAGTAGATATGTAAACAGAGAACCGGTATTTCATTGGGGGAATACACTGTGCATTCCTAAACCAATAAAGGAGTGTCTACAAGTGTAAACAATCTTTTGTGAAATGATTGACATTCTGTGCTTAGCTAGTCTACATATATGGAGAGTCCCCCTCCTTCAACCTACACACAACACTAAGAAAAGAAATTCTTGTAGATGGCATTACTTCTAACAATAATGTAAGAGCTGTAAAGGGTGATTTAAAATAAAAAGTAGCTCAGGGGAATATATATATATAAACAAATAGAACATTTCATAGAAGGCAATTATTCATGTTGAAAGTTGTAATTATAAAGTATATAAGTGTAAAGAAAAGAGGGACAGGGGCAGGGGCAGGGGGAGGGGGAGGGACAGGGACAGGGACAGGGGCAGGGGCAGGGGGAGGGGGAGGGACAGGGACAGGGACAGGGGCAGGGGAGAGGGGAGAGGGAGGGACAGGGTTAACTAACCTCAGTTAGGACGGCTTCATTGTGGTTGTTTATAGTGATTGCATATATATACGTAATATAAGCAAAAAGTAGCTAGTATGCTTAATGACTGTCTTGTGTTACCCCACCTCCAAAGAAATATTACGACTATAAGACCTAAGAGTAGACTTATGTAATGTGTCCTACTTGTGTCTTGTAATAGTTATGCTGAGTCTGTTTTGCCTGTACAAGCCAGATTACTAATTCATAAAATTTAATTTGACTTACATTCCTTTCATAAACTTAAATTTAATGTATCTTACGTAGTTAACATCTCAACTTTTGTCATCAAAATAATGTATATAAGGCCCCTAGATTTAGCATAGAGAGCCAAGGATTCACAGAAGATCAAGAAAAAGAAAAAGACAAAGACTACAATTATTTTCATTATACGTATGTGCATGCATGGAGATATTTAATTATAAGCTGTTAATGTAGTAACGTTTGTGATTCTAGTTATTGTATATACTTTATCTTTTATCTTGACTTTGATTGAATCAGTGCCATTTTTTATAGTGAATCCTCTACTTGTACTTGTACGTTTTCAGCAAATGAACACAAATCCTTTTGAGCCATGGTATTACCCTTTTCAGTTACAGCTGGTTGCAGATGTATATCTACTCTTTGAAACTGAAACTGCTGGGAATCCTGATGGCTTTGGTAGCTACTTGTTTGCTCTGATACAAAGTTGAAAGAGCTTGGCTCTGTCTTACTCTCCTGAATAGAAGGATTTGATATAATTTGACCAGTTTCTGTTGATCCAATTGTAGATGCCTTCTTTGTAGCAAACCTTTTGGCAAGGGACTGTGAAGTACGTCTTCCTAGAGTGGTAATCTTTGTAGCTAGTGTACCAGTCCATCCACTGCTACTTGGCTCCAATGAATGTTTAGGTCTCTTGCTCTCACAACACAGAATCCTCTTCCAGACCTTCCTCACTTCAGCTGCTCTCAAGCAGTAGAGAATGAATATGATTAATCCTTGAAATGCTGTCATTATTGTGAATGCCCATTCAAAGATTATATGAATAAATGAAGGCAGTCCTGTGGTGGCTAGGAGTCCAATACCCCAACCTAGTCCAAAGAGTACTGATAGTCCCATGGCAACCCACAGGTTCTCTTTCAACTTGCGGTAGTTGGCTTTCTTGCTGCCTTCCTTCTTCAAGTTGGGTCTTGAAGAAAGAGACACCATTATGAGAATGAAGATGACCCAGTTGAAGATGTAGACCAGTCCAAAAGGGATAATCACTCCAAAGTAGAAGGAGTAATCATAAACACGACAGCTAAAGTGGAGCATTAAGGGATTTGAAATAATACAACTAAGAAAATTGCATATCCTATACATGCATAATATATAGATTTGTGTTTACAATAAACTTACAAGTTCTGATGGAAGTAGTTCTGATATCTCGGAGCTAAGGAGAATGCCACTATGAAGGCTGGAACAACTGAAAGTTCAAAATATGGAATGACATATAATGCTAACTGATGTTGTATTCTCAAATATAATCCATCTTACCCCAGCATGTTGCCATGGCAATGGCTACATAGTTTTTGATATCAGGTTTGAACACTTGAACCAGTTTTCGATACAGATTGATAGCCTCTGCAGTCATCCAGAAGAAGGTAGCCAGGAAGAAGTACTGCATTAAAGCAGATATCACAATGCACCACTGCCACACTGCCATTGAGAAGGTGCTGACTATGAAGGTAGCATACAACCCTGTGAGGGCTACACAGAGATTAATCAGTAATTGTTTGTGGATCCCTTGTCGAAGTGTCCTAAGTGGAACACATTAAGATAAAATATGTGTTATATGTGATGTATGCTTTATATGGCCCCTCCCACAGGAAATATGTGTTATATGTGATGTATGCTTTATATGGCCCCTCCCACAGGAAATATGTGTTATATGTGATGTATGCTTTATATGGCCCCTCCCACAGGAAATATGTGTTATATGTGATGTATGCTTTATATGGCCCCTCCCACAGGAAATGATAGTTACTGTGCAGCTGGTTAGACAATTTAATTACTGAATGATGAAAAACTGATTTAATTAAATTATTGTATACATACGTATATGTATGTAGTTCAGCAATAGAGAGAGCTGCATGGTGGCTTGTATACATACCAGTTAGAAATGAAGATATACGTACGTAGAACTAGTAAGGATGACCTCCTGTCTAGTTGATTGATTGATTGATTAAGTGATTCAATAACTCTCTGTATATATTTAGGTGCATCATTATACTGGGATGGATGATGTGCCTAAAGTGTTTAGAGTTGTCATGATGTGTGCAGTTTCTTCAATATGTATACATACAAGGTTTTAGCTTACTTATCTGCTAAATAAGTCACTATTGTTAGAATAAGGCAAATGATGGATACACCTGTTCCAATGTATGATACAGCTGTCAGGAACTGGTTCTGCAATGTAAGATTATCAGTCGGTGGTACATCTGGAAAAATATCCTAAGTATAATGTAAAATACCAACAATAGACAGTACAACATGTTTAAATATAACATGAGTATTGGTATTATATATACATATAATATATATATAAACAGCTGCAGCATCTGCTATAACATGTTAAAATCTTAATAGTAGTGCTATTGAAAATTTGGGTCATTTTCAGCTGTTTTGAAATATATAGTATGCAAATTTGTACCATATCAACTGTTAAACTATACAAGGAATAGCGCTTATAGCTGCTATTTCAGATAAAACATACCAAAAGAATTGCAAAGTTAGTCAAGTGATCACATTCACAAACAATATAGTTATTTGTTGAATTAATAAGATCACAACCAGAATTGTCCCAAGCACCAAAGGCACCTAAAAACAAAAAAAGAAATGTGTATATATAGAATGTCTCCCTTAGCTGAACTTGTATATACTGTATAAATAGTGTACAGGGTTAATGTATTGTTACAAGTAAAATAAAAAAACATTTACAAAAATGATGATGTTAGAAGTAGGAAAGGTGCGCCCAAACAAAGAAGTGTATGTTTAAGTTACTAATTAAATTTCAGTATGCAGTGAATATTCATTAATTCGCCCCCGGTTAATCCACCAAACCACTTAAACCGCCACTATTTCTTGAAATGAATTCAAATGTATGGCAGTAGTATATAGCCATTTTTTCTGAACCAATTAGAACTTAGTATGGAATTTGATGATAGATAATCTGCCAAATGTCAAGCTGGACATTGCTGCCACACAGAATGCAACTCAGACCTCACTACTCAAATACTTACACTAATCCTGTATGATTAGCCTTATCACATAATCACTGTCTTGTTCTATTACTTTTTACAGATGTACTATATAGTCACAGGCCTATTTCTGGTTAACTACTTTTTGAACATTGTAGAGCATCGAAACATGTTTTGGCTTTTAGAAAATCGTACATAAATGGCTGCCAATAACCGCGTATAGCCGAAAATCGCTTCGTTGAGGTGTTGATTGATAATACATTGGATAGGATATTTTTTCTACCATTCCTAAATAGAGAGTACTACCGTACTCTATGATATATATGCATGTATGTCTGTACATTTATGTATTTGCGTGCACACATATATACATACATAGATATATATGTACATACAGTACTGTATATACATGTATAAGTATCAATATAACTGTGCATACGTACGATCCAAAGAAAAATTCCAAAATGTACACCTTGGAAAATAACCCTAAAGAATGATTTATATATAAATATTCATACGTATATCATATATACAATATATATATACATGTAGTTAATGGTCTATATATGTATATAGTGTGAAAAAGATAAAAGGCATAGATGTATGCATGAAAAATAGCAACTAAACATTTTGTTATACCTGATCGTTCATTATTCCCAAAGTAATTGTTACAGCCTCCTCCAAATCAGATATTTGTTGTCCATCTCTAATGATAGAAAATGAAACCACTGCACTTCCCACTTCTGTTTCATTTGAGAAAAGCGGTGTGTTATTTCTCTGTTGGAACAGTGTGGCATCAGTATACAAGGCGGCTGAGACACGGAGTGCAGTACTGTTGGGAACGGCTGATCCCGGTAGAGCTATGTTTGCTAATGGAGGCCCCATGTTAGAGTTATTAACAATGCTGTCAGCAATGCTGGACAGGTCTGGTACAAGGGGTTTCTCCGGATCTACCATTACTGTCTGCACTTGAAGACCAAAGGATTCTCCAACAAACTGTAAAGTCTCATTTCCCTCCAATGGAACATTTTCAGTAACAGTCTGAAGAATATCTAGTAATCTGAGAGATGAAAGATAAGTGCTTGAGTAGATGTATTAATTTTGTAAAACAGGTTCATAAACACACATATCATCAAAATGGGTATTCAGAAAAAGGACACATGCATATATACCTTGATGAGGAATTTGTATTTTGTTGACTTGTTCTAATTGAATCTTGTGGTGCACTAGCCAACTGATCTACTGTTCCCAGTATATCTAAGGTCACCTGTAGATTATATATTATATGTATATATATATATTGTATACGTAGCTAGTATATACATGGCTAACCATTAGTAAATAGTAATTGCACAATCTCTTGTAAATATGCAGTAAATGTACAATTATACATAGTGATAATGTCCTGAATTTTTCACAATATGACATACGTACATATGTCAATATTAGATGAGCTGGATGAATAGGAGGATATAATGACAAAAACTCAAACTTACTCTCTCATCTTCCTGAATTTCTGAGGTAGGAATAACTTCCAAGAGATCAGCACTCAAAGCAACATCTTCAGTTCTCAGTTCTTCTGTGTTGTCTGTAATTGTTACTAAAGCACTCGCCAACTGAGCTCCACTATCAATCTGAAAAATATCAAAGAAAACGGTGTCTTAAAATGTTAACAACTTTCAAGCTTAAAAGCATAACAAAAGACTATTACAAATTAACAAATTGCTCCCATAGATACATTTATCCTTTAAATGTCATCATAATGGCAGAGAAATTGAATTATAAAACACCATAAAAAGCACATAAAAGAATATCATTCCTTAAAGCTGCCATTTTACTGGATATATATATTGGTACACATCCATATGTAAATGCATAATAATTGTGAAGGTATATATAGATATACAATCTTGTATAGATGTGTATATATATACATAATAACTATTATGAGTTGCCCAAACTGTGACATATGCAATTTATGGAGGAGAACTTAGCTACCAACATATAGGTCAATATAACCATGGAGACTTTATAAGAATAACTATGGTACACATATATGAGGGAGTTTTGTATATAATTTAAATGTTATAAGAAAAATTAAATTAAACTTTTCTTACATTGACAAGTTCACACAAAGCTCTAGTCACTCCTGTTAAGTTGCAGTTAGAACATTCTGGATCACTCCATATTGCTCCAGTTGCAAAATCTCCTATACATTCTCTTGTGGCTACCAAATCAAGATCTTCAAATGTTGTGGAGCTAATACCACACGGACATGGCTGCCTGGATTCCCCACCTATCTCAGTCTCTGACCAATAAACACCACCAATGTTTCCACACAGAGCCTCTTCAGCTGGACAACCATCTACATGTATGTATACAGTACATATATGTATCTATCTACCTACCTATACCTACCTATACCTACGTATATACATATAACAATACCACATGAGTACGTATTTACATATGTAACACAGAGTGACTTGCATGGACGTACAACTGGCCTTTCACGAAAATTTTGGTGAAGTGCTTTATAATATAGCATACTTTATAGGATTAAAGTACTCAATCCGTCTACTTTATGGACAACCATCTATATGTATATATACATATACATACTGTATGTATCTATCTACCTACAATACATGTCTTGAACATAAACTTACCAAATCTAACTATTTGAGACACTTGAAATGGTTGGTTGATGACTTGAGATGCTTCCTGAACGACCTCTCGCAGCGGTACCACCAGTAGAGTGGACAACTGGAGGATTTCTGTGGACTGATCTGTGTCAGTGACAGTGGTCACTAGAAGAACATTATCGGAAGCATCAGGTGGAGAAGAAACACTTATTATCTCTGATGTCAGAGTACCATTGCCACTCTGAAGTGTAAGCTCCATACCAGATAAGAGGGCATTGACCTGAGATTAAGATGTATAATCAAGCTACAGTAAATAGCTGCATGTACATACGTACATGTACGTATAGCTGTATATATGTATAAATATGTACACACATACTTTACATATAGTGTATACTGTATATACGTACCATGTACTATACATAATAATGTATATACAGTACCCACTTCTTCTATAAAACTACTGTTTTCATTTTGCTGTCTTCTCCTTCTACTGGACAAGTCAACAGTTACTGCCTGCTGAATAAGTCCTTCAAATATAAAGTATATATACGTATGTATATACATACTGTACATACACATTCCATATTGATATGTACGTACCTTTAATCAAGATTGATGCATTGTTTGAATCAACTGTTTCACTAAATGCTATACTGGTGGCTCTGCAGCGGTAGAATCCTCTGTCATTTGGTTGTATAGAATTGATTGTATACACTTGACCAAACACATCTAATGGCTTATCATCTTTGTACCACTGAATAAGTGGTTCAGGGTTGCCCATTGTCATACAAGATAGAGTTACTGAACTAAACAGTGCTACATCTTTGTCTTCTGGACCTTGAGTGATTTCAGGTGGTGTGTTTACGGTGACCTCTACAATGAAATCAAAATTAATATCCATGATTTCCTTGAATAATGCTATTATTTAGATTATGTACATATGTACATACAAAGAGACGGTGTAAGAAAATTACAAAGTCTATTAGATAATCAGAGTGCAGTATAGATCAAAATACAGCCTTGTAAAGTATATGAACATTACCTCTACAACCTAAAGACACGAGTATAAACATGTTTACCTTCAGAACATGTTTTCCCTGTATAGTATCCACTTGAAGAGTCAGTACACATACAAGTAAAGTCATCAATCCCATCAATACAGCGCCCTCCATTTTGACATGGACCAGAATCACAGTTATTAAAGACTACAATAACATTCCAAAGGTTCACATGATAATGTACACATATGTGTCTACATATATACAAATATATGTAAAATAGACATACAGTACATCTGTACACATTAGGTATAATTCCCTATTTATATTTACTCTATATAGGAATATCATTCTGTGATCTCACCTTTTACCAAAAGGTCAAATTGCCACACATTTTGACCAATAATGGGAGCCACAAATCCACTCACTGCTCTACAGGAGTACTGTGCAGCATCACTTAACTGCAGTCTGGTAAAATTTAAGGAGCTGGTTCTATTCAAGATACCACCACCATTTTCTAAATCAGGGGTGGATGTAACTGTCACACGTGTTCCATCTCCTTGTAATATAGCTTCATTTCTCAACCATTGTATGGAAGGTTGAGGTAATCCACTAGCCGTGCATTGGAGAGTGATAGTAGATCCTTCTTCCCTTTCCAGTTGACCATTATGAAAAACAGTATCAACAGCTTCTCTTATAACTGAAATAGTTGGTCTCACTGGAAGAGGGTGATTAAAGTACTAAAACAATCTGTAAGTATATATGTATGTATATATGAACATGCCTGTACATAAATATGATGAATTCACATACACTTGTATTTCATTTATCAGAACTAGCTGATAAACAGGGACCCAGCCCATTTCCAGTGGGAGGGGCCAGCTTTACCAATTGGCATCTGGCCACCATTATCCACAGGACAGCTGTTAATAATCAAAGTGAGAATCAAGTCCAGAAACCTCAAATGCTTAATATATGTTTATACATGCTCTAACTGACCTACTGTATCTACAGTGAATGTGGGAGATGATGTGTTTCCAATCTCATTCATAGCAACACATGAATATTCTCCAGCATCACTTAAGCTGAAGTTGCTTATCACTAATCTACTTGTTGCAATTCTGTCCTGAACACTTTCAGATGTACTGATATTTAGGATGGAGCTCTCCTTCATCCAGATTATTGATGGAGGTGGATTGGCAATGGCCTGGCATTCTACAGTGAGCACTTCTCCCTCAACGACATCACGAATTTCAGAAGGTGTCAACAAGAATGCTGGTGGACCTGGTATTGAATAAATAATTGACATGCAAAGCAGTTAAACACAATTGACCAGATAGAGAAACTATGTATATGCTCTTTCACATTTTAGTCGAAGACAATATATGCATAAATTCACACATTTACTTCCTACGTATATAATACATATAGGTATAACCTGTGTACAGTATATATATATTTGTGTTATACATATACTGTACGTATGTATGTATGACAAAACTATACCCAGTATGGTAATGAAAGCTGATGTGCTGTCTGGACCAAAACTGTTGGAAACTGAACAGTTGTATTCACCCTCATCACTTCCTGCAACTCCAACAACTGTCAATGTACTGACACTATTGTTACTGACAATCTCATACTTGTTAGCAATAGTAGAGATCCTTTCCCCTCTAAATCTCCACACAAACACTGGACTAGGGTCCGCCACTGCAGGACATGTTAAAATGAGACTTTGACCTTCCACAACAGTTGTGTTCCGCAGAGGAGTGGTTATTTGAGGAGATACTGCATAACAAATGGTTTATGGTTATATATATATATATTGTGGGATTAAGGTACCGTATATAGTACATATATGTATATAGTTCTATGTTATGAATATTGCAATAAAGCATAACCAATGATATGTAGCTTACCTCCAGTGACCATGAGGGTAATCTCAGCTGAAGCTGTTCCAACCGCATTGCTAACATTAACACTGTATGTCCCTGCATCTACTCTTCTGGCTCTTTGTATCCTCAATGTGAGTCTGTCTTCAGAAAACACATAATTATCTCCTTCACCACTTCCTAAGTCAAATGTACCACTACTGCTAGTTATCGTCCACACAATGTCGTCAGGTGAGACTGGAGGCACAGCTTGTGTGATGGAGAAGGAGAGGACTATGGAATCATCTCTACTAACTGAGACAGATGTTTCGTTATTAGAAACTATCCTTGGTATTTCTGTGAATGAAACAGTAAACAGTAATAGATAAAACATGTAGTTTAAATATGATATTACTCTCATTATATACATATACACCTCAGTGAATTTGTAGCTTCATTATACACCATAGAAGTGCACATTATGGACATTGAAGCTTAAAGTCCCTGAAATAAGGACACCCCATAACTAGAACATTTAATTTAGACGTTGTTAAAAGTGTCTGGATTATAGAGGTTCCACTGTATGTGTTTATATGCAGACAAATCATCTTTCACATATATAGATATATATATGCACACATGCATGCTTAGTGAATTATACACTTTACATAATAAATGCATTATACACACATAATACCCCACCCACTCATATGTGAGCAATGAGCCAATGGGTGGAACTACAGTCACACTGTAAATTGTATACATTGTAGAATATACCAATTAACTTACTTCTGGATACATTGCTCACTACTCCAGCAAAGCTCCAGCTCCCCAGACCAACACTTGTAGCTGCTCTAACCCTGATCGTGCAGTTTGACAGTGAGCTACTGTTACCAGTGATGAATAAGTGAGTGGACATTGTTATGTTATAGTAGATTTCAGTTGACTGGCTGTCTGTGGAATAGGCTTTGTGAACCTCATAGTATAGTATGATCCCATTGGGTCTGAGAGGTGGTTCCCAGGTAACAAGAAGAGTATCATTATTTATTACCGACAATGACACATTTACAGGAGCTGAGGGAACTATATAGTAAAATACCATGTGGATATAATGAAATGGAGATACATAATATCTAAAAACTTTCAAACCTACCATCTTGGAGAGTTCTGATTTCACTTGTTGAAGAGTTAGATGAGAAATCATAAATGTTTACTGCTATCACTGATATCTTATAAACTGAATATGGCTCCAGTCCACTCAAAGTGATGGACTCAGTGGGACAATCCAGAGGGTAATAGTCAGAGTACATAGGATGTACTTCATATGTTACATTTGTTGTTTGGTAAAATGTCTCATTAATAAGGTTTTTAGTAGAGACACCTCGATATGTAACTTCATAAAAGCTAATACCACCAGCAGTTTGTAAAGGACTCTGCCATTCTACTTGAAGTGTATTTGCAGTGTTATTCACAACAGTGACATTGATTGGAGGTGAAGGAGCTATTGAAACAAATCAGAGTCTATATCATACATCCATACATGTCCACAGTTAAGTGTACAAGATTATATTTTCTCACCTCCTGCTAGAGTTCTTCCATTAACAGACCTACTGTAACTACTCAAGCCAATGTTATTTCCAGCTCTAATGTTGATATAGTAATTCCAACTTGAATATAAGTTACTCAAGTTAAATGATGTGTTTCCATTAATTGTAATAGTATTGGAGAAGTAACCACGCTGGCAGTTATATATAGAGTAGTAATAATAATACGAGGAGCCATATGCATTGCCATAGCAGTATACTTGATAGTGAGTAATGATTCCATTTGACTTGTCAGGTGGTTCCCATGTCAGTAGGAGACTAGTGTTGCTAATTGATGATATCTTTAGGAAACGTGGAGCTGATGATGGAACTGTAGTACATGCAAACATATACATAATATGTGACATACTGCACATATGTACGTACGTATATGTGTAAGCTGCTAATATAATTGCTACTTACCACTTTCAAGTGTTCTACTAAGCACACTTGTATATTTGTCTAATACAGAGACTGATATTTCATATTCTGAGTATGGTTCCAATGAAGTTATTTTATAAACCATGCTGTTAATGTCAACAGTAGCTTCCATTACATCATAAAATGATCCACTGACTGAGTTTTCTGAAGATATTCCTCTGTATCTTATTTGATAATATCTTGTATTGTTAATAAGGTCAACCGAAGAGTCCCATTCTACTGTTAAGGATGTTGCAGTCTTGTCCAAAACAGTTATGTTGAACAAAGGAAAATATCCTGAACAATGTTACCAACAAGAGAGCTTAAAACGTTTATATACTATATATATCTATATGCATCTATACATCACCCCATCCATCCATCCATCCACCTAATTATCTATCTACGTATGTCTATAATTGTATTTGACTTACTTTCACTGAACATTAAAGTAACAACTTCAGATGAGGAATTCCCTTCTCCAACACTTGTCCTAGCAACCACCGTGATTATGTATATTGATAGATAGGTCAAATCTGTTAAGGTTACTTGATTCTTTTTAGTAGTCACTGATTTCACATCTGAACTGTTTGCTGAAGTATTTAAAGTTGTAGTCATATATTCAACCTTGTAGTCAACAATAATTCCATTAGGATTGAGTGGTAGGTCCCAGAAAACAGATAGCGTAGTGTTATCTATAGCAGTTGCCTTCACATTCACTGGAGGTGATGGAACTATAGGGAAGATATGGCTGTTAACTATATATGTACACATGCAGTCGAGAGAGGCTATAGTAACAGATATAGACATACCATCCTCAAAAGTACTTCTTCTAATGCATGAATAACTGCTGGTATACACTTCATTCCGTGTAAAAACACAAATTTGATAGTCTGAATATGGTTCTAATCCACTCAGATAAACTGATGTCTCTGTAAAGTTCACACTTAAAGTTACAGAACGGTAGAAATTGTTGTCAACTCTATTAGGTGTGAACCGTCCATCATAGTAAACTCCATATTGTATGATAGAACCATGAGGTTGAGGAGGAGGTTGCCATTCAATCAGCAGAGAGGTAGATGTTTTTATTTGTACTTGAATTGTTTTTGGAGGTAGTGGACCTGGAAAATATACCATACATATAAAATACATCAATGCTAAAAGTCACATTTAAAGTATGTATAAACTAACGAGTGATTTGAGATATAAAAGGAGTGAATTCTCCAGGACCAATATTTGTAACAGCTCTTACTCTAAAACTGTGGGTTGATGATGGAATTAAATTTGTAATGTATACATAGGTACGAATTATAGATATTGATGATATCTGAGAAAATCCATTTTCTTGATCAGTTTCTGCAGTAGTTTCATTGCCAACATATTGTACTTCATAGTATTGTATAATACCATTTGGTCTAGCTGGTTGAGACCACCTGAGTCTAACTGTATCAGGGACGATATAAGAAATAGAGCTGTGTAGATTTTGAGGTTCTGAAGGAACTGTATATAAAATAAGCAAAAAGAAGAGAGGATGTAAATATAGATTTAAATATGAACAAAATTCAAATGTGGAGGTCCTTGGTGCATGAACATTGTGTTGATCTCCATTTAGGACTAAACTGACAGTTTGATGGTCACGATTTTCTGCTATTTGAAAGCCTATTAGGTCTGATCTCACACAGTCATTCCACCTCATCTTGGGCTTGTATTGTGATTTTTCCTTCTTCTACATAGTCAGCCAAATAGGATTTGCTGTTGTCTCTGGATTGACCTAACCATTTTAGCACAGTCTAGCTGCTTGCCCATACTACTTGCAGGGGCATAGAGCAGTATGGCCTAGCAACTTTTGTCATTTTCACACCTTGAACCGATTAATGAAGCAATTGTTGCATAAGCTCAATAGAGTTGGTCACTCTAGCTGTTGACACTTTTATTTGCTCTGAAGGTATTAATGTCACCCTTAAATTACTACTTCAGAAATTCCTTTAGCAGATCAAGTGAGATGCTACCCTGGGTGTTAGCAAAGCCTCAAAGACAAAGAGCTTCTAAAACATACTTGGGTTGGTTGTCTACTTAAGGCTGAGCAAGAGGAACTTCCAACTGTGATAGATCCTCATCCAATCACTACATCATGTAGGTCAAGTGCCAAAAGACCATGTTTGTCCTCTCCTTCATCTTTCTTTAACTGTCCTACCTCACTGATGTGGGATCTTGTACTTTGTAAACAATTACTTGTTTGAGCAAAATCTGGCTTATTTGTTGAGCTTTCAAAGTCAGCTGAGAAATGTGTGCAAGAATGTCTAATGATGATGGACCTCCTTGGGAGGCACTTCCTTGTTATATTATAAAGTGGCTTGAAAAGAATTCTGGCAACATCCTTCTCGACTGCATGCAATGACTGAATAACATTTTCAAACCATCCACATGCTGTTTTAAAAATAACTGCCATTGATTATACAAGGTGTGAAATTGACTTTAGTTGCTAGACCCTACATAAAATTCCCTCCATCAAGAGGAAGTATAGGGTCTAGTGGCTAGACTAGTTCCAAGCCAGACTTCAATCTGGCCCCTTTCCAGATGACTTGCCTGGCATGGGTGA
This sequence comes from Chondrosia reniformis, assembly GCA_947172415.1. Taxonomy (NCBI): domain Eukaryota; kingdom Metazoa; phylum Porifera; class Demospongiae; order Chondrillida; family Chondrillidae; genus Chondrosia; species Chondrosia reniformis. The sequence continues at coordinate 6,843,347 of OX359196.1, forward strand.
CCCTACCAGTAGCTAAGCTATATACCCTCAGTATGACCCACTTGGTTGCATGGAATATGTTACATCATCCTCACTATATACAGGAAGGTATATACCCAACCGGTCAGGACATCGCTGTCCATATATCTACTTATATGCTAAAAACTAAATATATATGACTCATGTTAATTTGGGGAAACAATAGTGTGATTATAAATTTGGTTACATTAAATCTACTTGAGACTTACCTGCTGGTGTGGGTGTGGGTGATGAGGACAATTCATATGTTGTTTTAAGTCTTGTAGTCGAAGTGACATCTATGATACATGTCTGACATTCATCAACCGAAGTGTTACTTACAACTATAGATGGAGGTTCTGCAATCAAAGCTGTTTCAATGTTAGCTCTCTCGGTTGTATCAACTGAAGTTGTATCTATGGGTGTAGATGGAGATTCTGTAATCAAAGTTGTTTCAATGTTAGCTCTCTTAGATTTATCAACTGAAGTTGTATCTATATGTGTAGATGGAGGTTCTGCAATCAAAGTTGTTTCAATGTTAGCTCTCTCAGATTTATCAACTGAAGTTGTATCTATGGGTGTAGATGGAGGTTCTGCAATCAAAGTTGTTTCAATATTAGTTGTCTTGGTTTTATTAACTGAAGTTGTATCAATGGGTGTAGATGGAGGTTCTGTAATCAAAGTTGTTTCAATGTTAGCTGTCTCGGATTTATCAGCTGAAGTTGTATCTATGGGTGTAGATGGAGGTTCTGTAATCAAAGTTGTTTCAATGTTAGTTGTCTCGGATTTATCAACTGAAGTTGTATCGTTGAGTGTTGAATTTGCATTGGTGATGCATAATCCTAATGAATGAATTCAAAGAGTAGATTATTCTTATAAAACTACTTTTGAACCTAATATATAATAAATTCAGTGGATGTCGGATTAGTAACGATCAAACTTCAAATATCGTCATAACCAAATTTCGTTCTAAAATTACTACATAATCGCTTTTCAAACTTTTCGGGCACACACTGTATCCGAAGATCAAAAAGAAAGCTTATTTTATATTAGTACGTAGGACAGTTCATAACGAACACGACCAAATTTCGGTTTGAAAAAAACGGGTTTAAGCAATTATTTAACCTTAATTTGGTTTATAACGAACTTTCAGTTACAAAATTTAGGAAGATCAGTTCTGTACTAATCAATATTATTATTCAATAAATAGAAATGAACACAGACTAACCTAAAGTGAAAAGAAATATAATTTTCCAGCCACAATCCCTGCCCATTTCTCCCTGAGAATTGTCCACAGCAGTGAAAACTATACTGTACACATATACTCAGCTGAATATATATACTTTACAAGATCCATAACTAACTATATAGGTATGTATATACACATACCTTATACTGTCAGGCATTCTATATATTATATATTATTGCTAAACTGACTATACAAATTATGTATAATTGTATAGTGATGTATGTATAGGCTTATACACGCAGCTGTACACAAATACTTTGTGAAACCTGATTGCTTATCACGGTATGTTACTATATATATATGTACAATATACAGTAAGTGTATTATACAAGGCTACTACATGGGTGACTTGTAATTCACAAAGTATATATACATAACAAGACTTAGTGTAAATAGGCTACCTTTTATACATGCTCCAGGTGGAATGGACCGGAACGAACAAATGCTTAACCTATAACACCCAGTTCACAAGAGGGATATATTCTATTGCTATATAAATAGCTGATAAGCACTCCTACATGAATACATATATCATGTACATGCCATTAGTAATGTTGTGAGCTTTAAATTCCAAACTACAAAATTATATTTAATAACTGCACCGTTAGATCAATGAGTTAAAAGATGAAGAGTTATATATATATTATTGCAATAACAAATTAAATAACTTTACCAGCATTTCAACTAGAGGATCAGCAGTATAGTTGACTACTGTCTAGTACCACCTAAATACATAAATTACTACAGCAATTTTGACCTAAGAAGGGCCAAATTACCCAACCACATGTCTCTTGAAATGGAATCTAAGCATACCTGTAGACAAAGGCACTGAAGAAACTGTCAGAGGCGAGGAGCCCCTTTTGAACAATAAACCAATTAGAATATCAATACACTTTATAGATGATTTAATGAGGAACTAACTAGCAATCTAGACATATCCTCTGTTTCCATTGAAGACAACTATAACAATCTCTACAAATTACTGCTGTTGGCACTACCCAAAACTACATGCAGAATGAGCAACATACATTAACACAAAGAGAAAATCTTGATGGAATAAAAAATTAGGAGAAACTTGCTTTGTTGACTTCAAAAGCATTTGACTATATCAACAGGGAACACTGTCTTAATTCCATTTCATATAATATTAATAGGCTAGCTTTTAATAGGTAGACTAGGGAAATAGATAAGATAGAAGGAAATAGTAGGTCTGGTGGGAGGTTGGCCTTTTACAGGCAATTGAAGAGATGTCCATGTGCAGAAGCATATGTAATGATGGGGTGTCATGCAAGGAGGAGACCTGGCTACACTCAGATGTGGATGTCTTCTGCTTCAAATAGAAGTAGGTAGGATCTGGCAACCTATAGTGCCACCGGAGGATATAGGATCTGTAAACTGTGCCAACTTGATGAGGTCAAGGATGCATCACACCTTTTAATCACATGTCCAATCCTACACAACCTAAGATGTAAGTTATTCACAGAATGCAGTCAAATCATCCCTAATTTTCACTCGTTTAACACATTGTAAAAAACGTTATTCATTCTCTCATATCCGAATAAACCAATTACTAACTTAATCTAATATATGTACTTACAGCGTAAATCACTTTCATGATTTTGACATAGTTTTATAAGCATAAACCAACACCCTTAAGCTTCACTCCCCCGAGAAAAGAATGTGACTTGTTAACCAAAGCTGGTTGGGCCATGATTTGAACCTACTATTGGATGATGCATGATCTAATTAGAATAATATTACTGTCATGAATGATGTGTGATCATGACAGTAATATTGTTCTAATTAGATAGTTCACAGTGTATATCATAACAAGTCTGAATATACACAGTATATGAATTACCTTCTGTACAGATTTTTAGACCCCATCATTGTGATCTGTACAAGGTGCATCATAGAAGTAATTATTCCTGGTGAAATATGTAAGGTATATGTAAGTAGATATGTAAACAGAGAACCGGTATTTCATTGGGGGAATACACTGTACATTCCTAAACCAATAAAGGAGTGTCTACAAGTGTAAACAATCTTTTGTGAAATGATTGACATTCTGTGCTTAGCTAGTCTACATATATGGAGAGTCCCCCTCCTTCAACCTACGCACAGACACTAAGAAAAGAAATTCTTGTAGATGACATTACTTCTAACAATAATGTAAGAACTGTAAAGGGTGATTTAAAATAAAAAGTAGCTCAGGGGAATACATACGTATAAACAAATAGAACATTTCATAGAAGGCAATTATTCATGTTGAAAGTTGTAATTATAAAGTATATATAAGTGTAAAGAAAAATTGATGTTAAAGCTAATTACAATCTAGAACTAAATATATATACAGTGCAAGTTATTTGTAAGTGCTCTGACTCCTAGGATAACTACATATATACATACAATCAAGTTATTGTAGTCATTTTTAAACTTTAAATTTGAACTGCATACATGTATGTATGTATGTATTACTAGTACTTTGAATGTAGTTGGAATCATATATGAAACATTTTGTGTGACATATATACATACAATATTATATACAGAATAGGGCAGGCGAGAGGGAGGGACAGGGGCAGGGGGAGGGACAGGGGTAGGGGCAGGGGAGAGGGGGAGGGACAGGGGTAAGGGAGAGGGAGGGACAGGGGCAAGGGGAGGGACAGGGGCAGGGGCAAGGGAGAGGGAGGGACAGGGGCAGGGGCAAGGGAGAGGGAGGGACAGGGGCAGGGGCAGGGGAGAGGGGGAGGGACAGGGGCAGGGGAGAGGGAGGGACAGGGGCAGGGACAGGGGAGAGGGAGGGACAGGGGCAGGGGGAGGGACAGGGGCAGGGACAGGGGGAGGGACAGGGGAGAGGGGAGAGGGAGGGGCAGGGTTAACTAACCTCAGTTAGGACGGCTTCATTGTGGTTGTTTATAGTGATTGCATATACGTAATATAAGCAAAAAGTAGCTAGTATGCTTAATGACTGTCTTGTGTTACCCCACCTCCAAAGAAATGTTACGACTATAAGACCTAAGGGTAGACTTATGTGATGTATCCTACTTGTGTCTTGTAATAGTTATGCTGAGTCTGTTTTGCCTGTACAAGCCAGATTACTAATTCATAAAATTTAATTGTCTTACACAATTAACATCTCGACTTTTGCCACCAAAATAGTGTATATAAGGCCCCTAGATTTAGCATAGAGAGCCAAGGATTCACAGAAGATCAAGAAAAAGAAGACTCCCAGGATCACTGATGAAGGGTGGAATTCCCAGAAACAGCTGTCTGACCCAGTGGAGAAGAAGATAAAAGAAAGGAAAAGAAGAAAGAAAAAACTCCTGTATCTTCATCCAAAGCTCTCTTTAGGTTTAAATCCCATATAGGCTTTTTTACAGAATAGGCATAGCATGTAGGAAAATGGTATATATTAGATTTTTCATGTACAAGCTGACATACCCATTTATATGTACACATTATAAAGTATATAAAATGACAATTATTTTCATTATATGTGCACGCATGGAGATATTTAAGCTGTTAATGTAGTAACGTTCGTGCATCTAGTTATTGTACTTTATCTTTTATCTTGACTTTGATTGAATCAGTGCCACTTTTTATAGTGAATCCTCTACTTGTACTTGTACGTTTTCAGCAAATGAACACAAATCCTTTTGAGCCACGGTATTACCCTTTTCAGTCACAGCTGGTTGCAGATGTATATCTACTCTTTGAAACTGAAGCTGCTGGGAATCCTGATGGCTTTGGTAGCTACATGTTTGCTCTGATACAAAGTTGAAAGAGCTTGGCACTGTCTTACTCTCCTGAATAGAAGGATTTGATATAATTTGACCAGTTTCTGTTGATCCAATTGTAGATGCCTTCTTTGCAGCAAACCTTTTGGCAAGAGATTGTGAAGTACGTCTTCCTAGAGTGGTAATCTTTGTAGCTAGTGTACCAGTCCATCCACTGCTACTTGGCTCCAATGAATGTTTACGTCTCTTGCTCTCACAACACAGAATCCTCTTCCAGACCTTCCTCACTTCAGCTGCTCTCAAGCAGTAGAGAATGAATATGATTAATCCTTGAAATGCTGTCATTATTGTGAATGCCCATTCAAAGATTATATGAACAAATGAAGGCAGTCCTGTGGTAGCTAGGAGTCCAATTCCCCATCCCAGTCCAAAGAGTACTGATAGTCCCATGGCAACCCACAGGTTCTCTTTCAGCTTGCGGTAGTTGGCTTTCTTGCTGCCTTCCTTCTTCAAGTTGGGTCTTAAAGAAAGGGAGACCATTATGACAATGAAGGTGACCCAGTTGAAGATGTAGACCAGTCCAAAAGGGATAATCACTCCAAAGTAGAAGGAGTAATCATAAACACGACAGCTAAGTGGAACATTAAGGGATTTGAAATATACATATATACAACTATAGGGTTTGTATGTAATACAATACATTTTTGTGTGTACGTATACACAATAAACTTACAAGTTCTGATGAAAGTAGTTCTGATATCTTGAAGCTAAGGAGAATGCCACTATGAAGGCTGGAACAACTGAAAGTTTAAAATATGAAATGACATATAATGTTAAAATGCCAACTGATGTTGTATTCTTAAATATAATCCATCTTACCCCAGCATGTTGCCATGGCAATAGCTATATATTTTTTGATATCAGGTTTGAACACTTGAACCAGTTTTCGATACAGATTGATAGCCTCTGCAGTCATCCAGAAGAAGGTAGCCAGGAAGAAGTACTGCATTAAAGCTGATATCACAATGCACCACTGCCACACTGCCATTGAGAAGGTGCTGACTATGAAGGTAGCATACAACCCTGTGAGGGCTACACAGAGATTAATCAGTAATTGTTTGTGGATCCCTTGTCGAAGTGTCCTAAGTGGAAAACATTAAGATAAAATATATGTTATATGTGATGTATGCTTTATATGGCCCCTCCCACAGGAAATATGTGTTATATGTGATGTATGCTTTATATGGCCCCTCCCACAGGAAATATGTGTTATATGTGATGTATGCTTTATATGGCCCCTCCCACAGGAAATATGTGTTATATGTGATGTATGCTTTATATGGCCCCTCCCACAGGAAATATGTGTTATATGTGATGTATGCTTTATATGGCCACTCCCACAGGAAATGATAGTTAATGTGCAGCTGGTTAGACAATTTAATTACTGAATGATGAAAATCTGATTTAATTAAATTATTGTTACATACGTATATGTATGTAGTTCAGCAATAGAGAGAGCTGCATGGTGACTTATATACATACCAGTTAGAAATGAAGATATACGTACGTAGAACTAGTAAGGATGACCTCCTGTCTAGTTGATTGATTGATTGATTAAGTGATTCAATAACTCTCTGTATATATTTAGGTGCATCATTATACTGGGATGGATGATGTGCCTAAAGTGTTTAGAGTTGTCATGATGTGTTCAGTTTCTTCAATATGTATACATACAAGGTTTTAGCTTACTTATCTGCTAAATAAGTCACTATTGTTAGAATAAGGCAAATGATGGATACACCTGTTCCAATGTATGATACAGCTGTCAGGAACTGGTTCTGCAATGTAAGATTATCAGTCGGTGGTACATCTGGAAAAATATCCTAAGTATAATGTAAAATACCAACAATAGACAGTACAACATGTTTAAATATAACATGAGTATTGGTATTATATATACATATAATATATATATAAACAGCTGCAGCATCTGCTATAACATGTTAAAATCTTAATAGTAGTGCTATTGAAAATTTGGGTCATTTTCAGCTGTTTTGAAATATATAGTATGCAAATTTGTACCATATCAACTGTTAAACTATACAAGGAATAGCGCTTATAGCTGCTATTTCAGATAAAACATACCAAAAGAATTGCAAAGTTAGTCAAGTGATCACATTCACAAACAATATAGTTATTTGTTGAATTAATAAGATCACAACCAGAATTGTCCCAAGCACCAAAGGCACCTAAAAACAAAAAAAGAAATGTGTATATATAGAATGTCTCCCTTAGCTGAACTTGTATATACTGTATAAATAGTGTACAGGGTTAATGTATTGTTACAAGTAAAATAAAAAAACATTTACAAAAATGATGATGTTAGAAGTAGGAAAGGTGCGCCCAAACAAAGAAGTGTATGTTTAAGTTACTAATTAAATTTCAGTATGCAGTGAATATTCATTAATTCGCCCCCGGTTAATCCGCCAAACCACTTAAACCGCCACTATTTCTTGAAATGAATTCAAATGTATGGCAGTAGTATATAGCCATTTTTTCTGAACCAATTAGAACTTAGTATGGAATTTGATGATAGATAATCTGCCAAATGTCAAGCTGGACATTGCTGCCACACAGAATGCAACTCAGACCTCACTACTTAAATACTTACACTAATCCTGTATGATTAGCCTTATCACATAATCACTGTCTTGTTCTATTACTTTTTACAGATGTACTATATAGTCACAGGCCTATTTCTGGTTAACTACTTTTTGAACATTGTAGAGCATCGAAACATGTTTTGGCTTTTAGAAAATCGTACATAAATGGCTGCCAATAACCGCGTATAGCCGAAAATCGCTTCGTTGAGGTGTTGATTGATAATACATTGGATAGGATATTTTTTCTACCATTCCTAAATAGAGAGTACTACCGTACTCTATGATATATATGCATGTATGTCTGTACATTTATGTATTTGCGTGCACACATATATACATACATAGATATATATGTACATACAGTACTGTATATACATGTATAAGTATCAATATAACTGTGCATACGTACGATCCAAAGAAAAATTCCAAAATGTACACCTTGGAAAATAACCCTAAAGAATGATTTATATATAAATATTCATACGTATATCATATATACAATATATATATACATGTAGTTAATGGTCTATATATGTATATAGTGTGAAAAAGATAAAAGGCATAGATGTATGCATGAAAAATAGCAACTAAACATTTTGTTATACCTGATCGTTCATTATTCCCAAAGTAATTGTTACAGCCTCCTCCAAATCAGATATTTGTTGTCCATCTCTAATGATAGAAAATGAAACCACTGCACTTCCCACTTCTGTTTCATTTGAGAAAAGCGGTGTGTTATTTCTCTGTTGGAACAGTGTGGCATCAGTATACAAGGCGGCTGAGACACGGAGTGCAGTACTGTTGGGAATGGCTGATCCCGGTAGAGCTATGTTTGCTAATGGAGGCCCCATGTTAGAGTTATTAACAATGCTGTCAGCAATGCTGGACAGGTCTGGTACAAGGGGTTTCTCCGGATCTACCATTACTGTCTGCACTTGAAGACCAAAGGATTCTCCAACAAACTGTAAAGTCTCATTTCCCTCCAATGGAACATTTTCAGTAACAGTCTGAAGAATATCTAGTAATCTGAGAGATGAAAGATAAGTGCTTGAGTAGATGTATTAATTTTGTAAAACAGGTTCATAAACACACATATCATCAAAATGGGTATTCAGAAAAAGGACACATGCATATATACCTTGATGAGGAATTTGTATTTTGTTGACTTGTTCTAATTGAATCTTGTGGTGCACTAGCCAACTGATCTACTGTTCCCAGTATATCTAAGGTCACCTGTAGATTATATATTATATGTATATATATATATTGTATACGTAGCTAGTATATACATGGCTAACCATTAGTAAATAGTAATTGCACAATCTCTTGTAAATATGCAGTAAATGTACAATTATACATAGTGATAATGTCCTGAATTTTTCACAATATGACATACGTACATATGTCAATATTAGATGAGCTGGATGAATAGGAGGATATAATGACAAAAACTCAAACTTACTCTCTCATCTTCCTGAATTTCTGAGGTAGGAATAACTTCCAAGAGATCAGCACTCAAAGCAACATCTTCAGTTCTCAGTTCTTCTGTGTTGTCTGTAATTGTTACTAAAGCACTCGCCAACTGAGCTCCACTATCAATCTGAAAAATATCAAAGAAAACGGTGTCTTAAAATGTTAACAACTTTCAAGCTTAAAAGCATAACAAAAGACTATTACAAATTAACAAATTGCTCCCATAGATACATTTATCCTTTAAATGTCATCATAATGGCAGAGAAATTGAATTATAAAACACCATAAAAAGCACATAAAAGAATATCATTCCTTAAAGCTGCCATTTTACTGGATATATATATTGGTACACATCCATATGTAAATGCATAATAATTGTGAAGGTATATATAGATATACAATCTTGTATAGATGTGTATATATATACATAATAACTATTATGAGTTGCCCAAACTGTGACATATGCAATTTATGGAGGAGAACTTAGCTACCAACATATAGGTCAATATAACCATGGAGACTTTATAAGAATAACTATGGTACACATATATGAGGGAGTTTTGTATATAATTTAAATGTTATAAGAAAAATTAAATTAAACTTTTCTTACATTGACAAGTTCACACAAAGCTCTAGTCACTCCTGTTAAGTTGCAGTTAGAACATTCTGGATCACTCCATATTGCTCCAGTTGCAAAATCTCCTATACATTCTCTTGTGGCTACCAAATCAAGATCTTCAAATGTTGTGGAGCTAATACCACACGGACATGGCTGCCTGGATTCCCCACCTATCTCAGTCTCTGGCCAATAAACACCACCAATGTTTCCACACAGAGCCTCTTCAGCTGGACAACCATCTACATGTATGTATACAGTACATATATGTATCTATCTACCTACGTACCTATACCTACGTATATACATATAACAATACCACATGAGTACGTATTTACATATGTAACACAGAGTGACTTGCATGGACGTACAACTGGCCTTTCACGAAAATTTTGGTGAAGTGCTTTATAATATAGCATACTTTATAGGATTAAAGTACTCAATCCGTCCACTTTATGGACAACCATCTATATGTATATATACATATACATACTGTATGTATCTATCTACCTACATACATGTCTTGAACATAAACTTACCAAATCTAACTATTTGAGACACTTGAAATGGTTGGTTGATGACTTGAGATGCTTCCTGAACGACCTCTCGCAGCGGTTCCACCAGTAGAGTGGACAACTGGAGGATTTCCGTGGACTGATCTGTGTCAGTGACAGTGGTCACTAGAAGAACATTATCGGAAGCATCAGGTGGAGAAGAAACACTTATTATCTCTGATGTCAGAGTACCATTGCCACTCTGAAGTGTAAGCTCCATACCAGATAAGAGGGCATTGACCTGAGATTAAGATGTATAATCAAGCTAAATAGCTGCATGTACATACATATATGTATATACTTGTATACATACGTACGTATAAATATGTACACACACATACTTTACATAGTGTATATATACCATGTACTATTATATACATAATATTTTACAGTACCCACTTCTTCTATAAAACTACTGTTTTCATTTTGCTGTCTTCTCCTTCTACTGGACAAGTCAACAGTTACTGCCTGCTGAATAAGTCCTTCAAATATAAAGTATATATACGTATGTATATACGTACTGTACATACACATTCCATATTGATATGTACGTACCTTTAATCAAGATTGATGCAGTATTTGAATCAACTATTTTACTAAATGCTATACTGGTGGCTCTGCAGTGGTAAAATCCTCTGTCATTTGGTTGTACAGAATTGATTGTATACACTTGACCAAACACATCTAATGGCTTATCATCTTTGTACCACCGAATAAGTGGTTCAGGGTTGCCCATTGTCATACAAGATAGAGTTACTAAACTAAACAGTGCTACATCTTTGTCTTCTGGACCTTGAGTGATTTCAGGTGGTGTGTTTACGGTGACCTCTATAATGAAATCAAAATTAATATGATTTCCTTGAATAATCCTATTATTTAGATTATGTGCATATGTACATATGTACATACAAAGAGATGGTGTAAGAAAATTACAAAGTCTATTAGATAATCAGAGTGCAGTATAGATCAAAATACAGCCTTGTAAAGTATATGTACAGTACCTCTACAACCTAAAGACACGAGTATAAACATGTTTACCTTCAGAACATGTTTTCCCCGCATAGTATCCACTTGAAGAGTCAGTACACATACAAGTAAAGTCATCAATCCCATCAATACAGCGCCCTCCATTTTGACATGGACCAGAATCACAGTTATTAAAGACTACAATAACATTCCAAAGGTTCACATGATAATGTACACATATGTATCTACATATATACAAATATATGTAAAATATATAGACATACAGTACATCTGTACACATTAGGTATAATTCCCTATTTATATTTACTCTATATAGGAATATCATTCTGTGATCTCACCTTTTACCAAAAGGTCAAATTGCCACACATTTTGACCAATAATGGGAGCCACAACTCCACTCACTGCTCTACAGGAGTACTGTGCAGCATCACTTAACTGCAGTCTGGTAAAATTTAAGGAGCTGGTTCTATTCAAGATACCACCACCATTTTCTAAATCAGGGGTGGATGTAACTGTCACGCGTGTTCCATCTCCTTGTAATATAGCTTCATTTCTCAACCATTGTATGGAAGGTTGAGGTAATCCACTAGCCGTGCATTGGAGAGTGATAGTAGATCCTTCTTCCCTTTCCAGTTGACCATTATGAAAAACAGTATCAACAGCTTCTCTTATAACTGAAATAGTTGGTCTCACTGGAAGAGGGTGATTAAAGTATTAAAACAATCTGTAAGTATATATGTATGCCTGTACATAAATATGATGAATTCACATACACTTGTATTTCATTTATCAGAACTAGCTGATAAACAGGGACCCAGCCCATTTCCAGTGGGAGGGGCCAGCTTTACCAATTGGCATCTGGCCACCATCATCCACAGGACAGCTGTTAATAATCAAAGTGAGAATCAAGTCCAGAAACCTCAAATGCTTAATATATGTTTATACATGCTCTAACTGACCTACTGTATCTACAGTGAATGTGGGAGATGATGTGTTTCCAATCTCATTCATAGCAACACATGAATATTCTCCAGCATCACTTAAGCTGAAGTTGCTTATCACTAATCTACTTGTTGCAATTCTGTCCTGAACACTTTCAGATGTACTGATATTTAGGATGGAGCTCTCCTTCATCCAGATTATTGATGGAGGTGGATTGGCAATGGCCTGGCATTCTACAGTGAGCACTTCTCCCTCAACGACATCACGAATTTCAGAAGGTGTCAACAAGAATGCTGGTGGACCTGGTATTGAATAAATAATTGACATGCAAAGCAGTTAAACACAATTGACCAGATAGAGAAACTATGTATATGCTCTTTCACATTTTAGTCGAAGACAATATATGCATAAATTCACACATTTACTTCCTACGTATATAATACATATAGGTATAACCTGTGTACAGTGTATATATATTTGTGTAATATATGTATAAACTATACCCAGTATGGTAATGATAGCTGATGTGCTGTCTGGACCAAATCTGTTGGAAACTGAACAGTTGTATTCTCCCTCATCACTTCCCCCAACTCCAACAACTGTCAATGTACTGACACTATTGTTACTGACAATCTCATACTTGTTAGCAATAGTAGAGATCCTTTCCCCTCTAAATCTCCACACAAACACTGGACTAGGGTCCGCCACTGCAGGACATGTTAAAATGAGACTTTGACCTTCCACAACAGTTGTGTTCCGCAGAGGAGTGGTTATTTGAGGAGATACTGCATAACAAATGGTTTATGGTTATATATATATATATTGTGGGATTAAGGTACCGTATATAGTACATATATGTATATAGTTCTATGTTATGAATATTGCAATAAAGCATAACCAATGATATGTAGCTTACCTCCAGTGACCATGAGGGTAATCTCAGCTGAAGCTGTTCCAACCGCATTGCTAACATTAACACTGTATGTCCCTGCATCTACTCTTCTGGCTCTTTGTATCCTCAATGTGAGTCTGTCTTCAGAAAACACATAATTATCTCCTTCACCACTTCCTAAGTCAAATGTACCACTACTGCTAGTTATCGTCCACACAATGTCGTCAGGTGAGACTGGAGGCACAGCTTGTGTGATGGAGAAGGAGAGGACTATGGAATCATCTCTACTAACTGAGACAGATGTTTCGTTATTAGAAACTATCCTTGGTATTTCTGTGAATGAAACAGTAAACAGTAATAGATAAAACATGTAGTTTAAATATGATATTACTCTCATTATATACATATACACCTCAGTGAATTTGTAGCTTCATTATACACCATAGAAGTGCACATTATGGACATTGAAGCTTAAAGTCCCTGAAATAAGGACACCCCATAACTAGAACATTTAATTTAGACGTTGTTAAAAGTGTCTGGATTATAGAGGTTCCACTGTATGTGTTTATATGCAGACAAATCATCTTTCACATATATAGATATATATATGCACACATGCATGCTTAGTGAATTATACACTTTACATAATAAATGCATTATACACACATAATACCCCACCCACTCATATGTGAGCAATGAGCCAATGGGTGGAACTACAGTCACACTGTAAATTGTATACATTGTAGAATATACCAATTAACTTACTTCTGGATACATTGCTCACTACTCCAGCAAAGCTCCAGCTCCCCAGACCAACACTTGTAGCTGCTCTAACCCTGATCGTGCAGTTTGACAGTGAGCTACTGTTACCAGTGATGAATAAGTGAGTGGACATTGTTATGTTATAGTAGATTTCAGTTGACTGGCTGTCTGTGGAATAGGCTTTGTGAACCTCATAGTATAGTATGATCCCATTGGGTCTGAGAGGTGGTTCCCAGGTAACAAGAAGAGTATCATTATTTATTACCGACAATGACACATTTACAGGAGCTGAGGGAACTATATAGTAAAATACCATGTGGATATAATGAAATGGAGATACATAATATCTAAAAACTTTCAAACCTACCATCTTGGAGAGTTCTGATTTCACTTGTTGAAGAGTTAGATGAGAAATCATGAATGTTTACTGCTATTACTGATATCTTATAAACTGAATATGGCTCCAGTCCACTCAAAGTGATGGACTCAGTGGGACAATCCAGAGGGTAATAGTCAGAGTACATAGGATGTACTTCATATGTTACATTTGTTGTTTGGTAAAATGTCTCATTAATAAGGTTTTTAGTAGAGACACCTCGATATGTAACTTCATAAAAGCTAATACCACCAGCAGTTTGTAAAGGACTCTACCATTCTACTTGAAGTGTATTTGCAGTGTTATTCACAACAGTGACATTGATTGGAGGTGAAGGAGCTATTGAAACAAATCAGAGTCTATATCATACATCCATACATGTCCACAGTTAAGTGTACAAGATTATATTTTCTCACCTCCTGCTAGAGTTCTTCCATTAACAGACCTACTGTAACTACTCAAGCCAATGTTATTTACAGCTCTAATGTTGATATAGTAATTCCAACTTGAATATAAGTTACTCAAGTTAAATGATGTGTTTCCATTAATTGTAATAGTATTGGAGAAGTAACCACGCTGGCAGTTATATATAGAGTAGTAATAATAATACGAGGAGCCATATGCATTGCCATAGCAGTATACTTGATAGTGAGTAATGATTCCATTTGACTTGTCAGGTGGTTCCCATGTCAGTAGGAGACTAGTGTTGCTAATTGATGATATCTTTAGGAAACGTGGAGCTGATGATGGAACTGTAGTACATGCAAACATATACATAATATGTGACATACTGCACATATGTACGTACGTATATGTGTAAGCTGCTAATATAATTGCTACTTACCACTTTCAAGTGTTCTACTAAGCACACTTGTATATTTGTCTAATACAGAGACTGATATTTCATATTCTGAGTATGGTTCCAATGAAGTTATTTTATAAACCATGCTGTTAATGTCAACAGTAGCTTCCATTACATCATAAAATGATCCACTGACTGAGTTTTCTGAAGATATTCCTCTGTATCTTATTTGATAATATCTTGTATTGTTAATAAGGTCAACCGAAGAGTCCCATTCTACTGTTAAGGATGTTGCAGTCTTGTCCAAAACAGTTATGTTGAACAAAGGAAAATATCCTGAACAATGTTACCAACAAGAGAGCTTAAAACGTTTATATACTATATATATCTATATGCATCTATACATCACCCCATCCATCCATCCATCCACCTAATTATCTATCTACGTATGTCTATAATTGTATTTGACTTACTTTCACTGAACATTAAAGTAACAACTTCAGATGAGGAATTCCCTTCTCCAACACTTGTCCTAGCAACCACCGTGATTATGTATATTGATAGATAGGTCAAATCTGTTAAGGTTACTTGATTCTTTTTAGTAATCACTGATTTCACATCTGAACTGTTTGCTGAAGTATTTAAAGTTGTAGTCATATATTCAACCTTGTAGTCAACAATAATTCCATTAGGATTGAGTGGTAGGTCCCAGAAAACAGATAGCGTAGTGTTATCTATAGCAGTTGCCTTCACATTCACTGGAGGTGATGGAACTATAGGGAAGATATGGCTGTTAACTATATATGTACACATGCAGTCGAGAGAGGCTATAGTAACAGATATAGACATACCATCCTCAAAAGTACTTCTTCTAATGCATGAATAACTGCTGGTATACACTTCATTCCGTGTAAAAACACAAATTTGATAGTCTGAATATGGTTCTAATCCACTCAGATAAACTGATGTCTCTCTAAAGTTCACACTTAAAGTTACAGAACGGTAGAAATTGTTGTCAACTCTATTAGGTGTGAACCGTCCATCATAGTAAACTCCATATTGTATGATAGAACCATGAGGTTGAGGAGGAGGTTGCCATTCAATCAGCAGAGAGGTAGATGTTTTTATTTGTACTTGAATTGTTTTTGGAGGTAGTGGACCTGGAAAATATACCATACATATAAAATACATCAATGCTAAAAGTCACATTTAAAGTATGTATAAACTAACGAGTGGTTTGAGATATAAAAGGAGTGAATTCTCCAGGACCAATATTTGTAACAGCTCTTACTCTAAAACTGTGGGTTGATGATGGAATTAAATTTGTAATGTATACATAGGTACGAATTATAGATATTGATGATATCTGAGAAAATCCATTTTCTTGATCAGTTTCTGCAGTAGTTTCATTGCCAACATATTGTACTTCATAGTATTGTATAATACCATTTGGTCTAGCTGGTTGAGACCACCAGAGTCCAACTGTACCAGGGACGATATAAGAAATAGAGCTGTGTAGATTTTGAGGTTCTGAAGGAACTGTATATAAAATAAGCAAAAAGAAGAGAGGATGTAAATATAGATTTAAATATGAACAAAATTCAAATGTGGAGGTCCTTGGTGCATGAACATTGTGTTGATCTCCATTTAGGACTAAACTGACAGTTTGATGGTCACGATTTTCTGCTATTTGAAAGCCTATTAGGTCTGATCTCACACAGTCATTCCACCTCATCTTGGGCTTGTATTGTGATTTTTCCTTCTTCTACATAGTCAGCCAAATAGGATTTGCTGTTGTCTCTGGATTGACCTAACCATTTTAGCACAGTCTAGCTGCTTGCCCATACTACTTGCAGGGGCATAGAGCAGTATGGCCTAGCAACTTTTGTCATTTTCACACCTTGAACCGATTAATGAAGCAATTGTTGCATAAGCTCAATAGAGTTGGTCACTCTAGCTGTTGACACTTTTATTTGCTCTGAAGGTATTAATGTCACCCTTAAATTACTACTTCAGAAATTCCTTTAGCAGATCAAGTGAGATGCTACCCTGGGTGTTAGCAAAGCCTCAAAGACAAAGAGCTTCTAAAACATACTTGGGTTGGTTGTCTACTTAAGGCTGAGCAAGAGGAACTTCCAACTGTGATAGATCCTCATCCAATCACTACATCATGTAGGTCAAGTGCCAAAAGACCATGTTTGTCCTCTCCTTCATCTTTCTTTAACTGTCCTACCTCACTGATGTGGGATCTTGTACTTTGTAAACAATTACTTGTTTGAGCAAAATCTGGCTTATTTGTTGAGCTTTCAAAGTCAGCTGAGAAATGTGTGCAAGAATGTCTAATGATGATGGACCTCCTTGGGAGGCACTTCCTTGTTATATTATAAAGTGGCTTGAAAAGAATTCTGGCAACATCCTTCTCGACTGCATGCAATGACTGAATAACATTTTCAAACCATCCACATGCTGTTTTAAAAATAACTGCCATTGATTATACAAGGTGTGAAATTGACTTTAGTTGCTAGACCCTATATAAAATTCCTTCATCAAGAGGAAGTATAGGGTCTAGTGGCTAGACTAGTTCCAAGCCAGACTTCAATCTGGCCCCTTTCCAGATGACTTGCCTGGCATGGGTGACCCTACCAGTAGCTAAGCTATATACCCTCAGTATGACCCACTTGGTTGCATGGAATATGTTACATCATCCTCACTATATACAGGAAGGTATATACCCAACCGGTCAGGACATCGCTGTCCATATATCTACGTATATGCTAAAAACTAAATATATATGACTCATGTTAATTTGGGGAAACAATAGTGTGATTATAAATTTGGTTACATTAAATCTACTTGAGACTTACCTGCTGGTGTGGGTGTGGGTGATGAGGACAATTCATATGTTGTTTTAAGTCTTGTAGTCGAAGTGACATCTATGATACATGTCTGACATTCATCAACCGAAGTGTTACTTACAACTATAGATGGAGGTTCTGCAATCAAAGCTGTTTCAATGTTAGCTCTCTCGGTTGTATCAACTGAAGTTGTATCTATGGGTGTAGATGGAGATTCTGTAATCAAAGTTGTTTCAATGTTAGCTCTCTTAGATTTATCAACTGAAGTTGTATCTATATGTGTAGATGGAGGTTCTGCAATCAAAGTTGTTTCAATGTTAGCTCTCTCAGATTTATCAACTGAAGTTGTATCTATGGGTGTAGATGGAGGTTCTGCAATCAAAGTTGTTTCAATGTTAGTTGTCTTGGTTTTATTAACTGAAGTTGTATCTATGGGTGTAGATGGAGGTTCTGTAATCAAAGTTGTTTCAATGTTAGCTGTCTCGGATTTATCAGCTGAAGTTGTATCTATGGGTGTAGATGGAGGTTCTGTAATCAAAGTTGTTTCAATGTTAGTTGTCTCAGATTTATCAACTGAAGTTGTATCGTTGAGTGTTGAATTTGCATTGGTGATGCATAATCCTAATGAATGAATTCAAAGAGTAGATTATTCTTATAAAACTACTTTTGAACCTAATATATAATAAATTCAGTGGATGTCGGATTAGTAACGATCAAACTTCAAATATCGTCATAACCAAATTTCGTTCTAAAATTACTACATAATCACTTTTCAAACTTTTCGGGCACACACTGTATCCGAAGATCAAAAAGAAAGCTTATTTTATATTAGTACGTAGGACAGTTCATAACGAACACGACCAAATTTCGGTTTGAAAAAAACGGGTTTAAGCAATTATTTAACCTTAATTTGGTTTATAACGAACTTTCAGTTACAAAATTTAGGAAGATCAGTTCTGTACTAATCAATATTATTATTCAATAAATAGAAATGAACACAGACTAACCTAAAGTGAAAAGGAATATAATTTTCCAGCCACAATCCCTGCCCATTTCTCCCTGAAAATTGTCCACAGCAGTGAAAACTATATATACTGTGCACATATACTCAGCTGAATATATATACTTTAAAGGATCCATAACTAACTATATATGTACACATACCTTATACTGTCAGGCATTCTATATATTATATTATTGCTTAACTGACTATACAAATTATGTATAATTGTATAGTGATGTATATATGTATAGGCCTATACATGCTTGCAGCTGTCCACAAATATATACTTTGTGAAACCTGATTGCATTGTAACTTGCACTGTATACCATATACAGTAAGTGTCGTGAAGTCCAATATACACAATTACAAGCCTACTACATGGGTGACTTGTAATTCACAAAGTATATACATAATAAGTGTAAATAGGCTGTCTGACTACCATGTATACATGCTCCATATATAGGTATAGCAATCTCAGGTGGAATGGACTGGAACGAACAAATGCTGAACCCGTAACACCCAGTTCACAAGAGGCATGTTGCTTTATATATAAATAGCTGATAAGCACTCCTACATGAATACATATATCATGTACATGCCATTAGTAATGTTGTGAGCTTTATATATTCCATACATTAACACAAAGAGAAAACCTTGATGGAATAAAGAATTAGGAGAAACTTGCTTTGTTGACTTCAAGAAAGTATTGGAGCGACTACTGTTGCGAGCTAAATAGAGAAGGGAGAAATGTATTGCTATGCACCCTGGAAGATGGCAGTACCTTCATTCACAAAGAAATTGGCCCCAGTCTGAGCTATTCTCACTGCATGGAAGGAGTGGTGTTTGACCTCATACAATTTCCACAGGGGCAGGGGAAGGGACAGGGGGAGAGGGAGAGGGAGGGTTAGGGGCAGGGGCAGGGGCAGGGGCAGGGGGAGGGACAGGGGCAGGTTAGAGGGAGGGACAGGGGCAGGTTAGGGGGAGGGACAGGGGCAGGGGCAGGGACCAGGGACAGGGACAGGGGAGAGGGAGGGGTAGGGTTAACTAACCTCGGTTAGGACGGCTTCGTTGTGGTTGTTCATAGTGATTGGCTCATTCTGTAACAAGCTTAACTCCTCTTTCTTGCTCTCACAGTACAGAATTCTCTTCCAGACCTTCCTCACTCAAGTAGTAGAGAATGAATATTTGAAATGCTGTATTTATTGTGAATATTTTGCCCATTCAAGGTACAGTAGTTCCATTCTGGCAGAACACTGGTGGTCATAACAACAATATATCAATTATACTTCCTTTGTAAAGTATATAACACACTGTAAATATAATAAGGATGAGTATATGGCTCTAAGGAATACAAAAACAGAACATTCTAAAGTATGCAAAAATATGCACACTGCATGGTATTTCATTGGGGGAGTACACTGCATACTTAGGCCAATAAAGGTGCGTCAACAAGTGTAAACAATTTTTTGTGAAATTATTGGTATACTCCCCCAACCTACCTATAGACATTTATAGGAAAAGATCTTGTACATGACACTATGATTATTATGCATGATAATACTTCAATACCTCATAGTTATACGATATTGGTGCCCATGAGGTGAATGACCAAATATTCACAAAATATAAAGCATTAATGTAATAATATGATGCATATAGTATATATAGCTGATGTTTTTATATACTGTATTGAGCACATGTATACTCCTATAGATAATGTTTTAATGTTTCTGATTCCAATCCTTGTTGGAAGTTATTTAAAACTACATTTCAGCAGTGACTGATTCATTGGCAAACACTCCTTCATCACTGTGATCTGGTTTGACCATGTTATTATCAAGACTGGACCCACCATTAGCTGGTATATTGTCTCCATTAGTGTTTCTAATGACTGAAACAGCTGAATCATTGACAAGACCATTTTCAGTTTCTATAACAACATTTTTTTGCTTTCTCCATCTACAAAATAGAAAGTAATGTGTATAGCAAAGTTGCAAGTTCTTACACTATTAGGTATACGTATATAGTGTTATGGTGCATTCTTAATTGTATATACATACATATATTGACTATTAAAATGAAGCGAGACGTTCTCATATGCACCGAAAGTGTGATCATATATGACAAATGTGGTGAAATATTGCCCCAGTCTGAGAGATGATCTCACTTTGATCATTTTAACAGTGTTCAGATCTCATCAATGTATGTATTGTAAAGTACAGTACATACAGCTTGCCAATTTTTGGATGCTTCAGAACTTACGCAATAATCACTCCTCCCACAATGGCAATAATAACAAAAACAACAATCACTGCTACTACAATTGGAATGATGATAGCCACAATGGCCACAGGGGCTATGGGTGGGGAAGGCTGTTCGTCAAGGACCTATATATGAATATCAAACATCATATCATAGTATGTATATCATATATATAGGTGAAAATTTATATACTTTGCAATATCAAAAATCAAGTATTAGTTTTGTATATATAATATACATATATATATACCAATACAATTGCAACTTAATGTATACATATACGTATATGATAATCATGAGCGATATATATGTATATAGGGCAAATATGAGTAAACATCAAAATGTTTTATCAATGTCTGTGAATGCTGACACCAAGTTTCAGGCTCATATCTGTCCATTTAACAGAGTTACAACACTAAATGTACATGAAATATTGGTATACCAATTTAATATATGGTAATAGAGATAGGAAAAATTTATTTCAACATCTAATTTTCCAAAAACTCATTGGACATTGTGGATGTCTATGAATGCTTATATAAGTATATATATATATCTAATCCATAGCCTGCCCCTTGATTATATAGCTAATTAATACACTCAAGTTAATGGTGTATATATATATACTCACTGATAACACAGCATAGGTTGTGGCATGGTTACATCTGCATTCCACCTGTCCATTGGTTGGGAATAATGTCAGACATCCATCTGTCCTAAAAGCTGTTTTATATGAGAATATTATTAGTAGTAACTTTAGCATTCCAAGAATTGTAATTATACAAGACACTTTAGTCTACAAATCTTTATATAATTATATGTATATAAAGATTATATATATGCTTGAAATACGTATGTGTATATATATATACACATATATTGTTCTACCAGTATATAATAAATATATGTGAATAATATTATACAGCAGAATACTGACCATCTCCTGACTGTCTTCTTGCTCGGCATTCAGATCTTTTTCCACTTCCAGCATTCTGTGACTACATTGTTACACACAAAGTACATGTACATATATACAAAGGATGGATATTATACACTCCTTAAATCAATACGTTAATTCTACTGAATATAGAGAGTGTCAACAACATGAATGTAGAGCAATTTCCTAAAACAATGCTGAATGGTATACGTATACCCACATTGAGTTTCCAATTGGATGGTTCTATAATATATATATTCCTACTTGGCAAATGTTCAAATATAATTATATACCTAATAATAATGCATAATAGGAGAAAATTGTCACAGTGTGTCATTTGATACAATATATAAATGCTCACCCTATGTCTAATTCTGATTGGTCTTTGAAGGTTTGAAATGCTCCCAATACCAAAGTTAATATCTATGACTTCACCAAGCACATCATCCAGAAATGTGATAATACCTCTCCTTCGAATAATTACAATTGTTACTTCAACAGTAATATTTCCAAACACCTCTGCTGGAATACCAATGTCTAATTCATTATTGGTTTCATTAGTATATTGAGGACTGTATTCCTCAGTGTCTGGATCAATATTATTTAGATTAACATTTATTTTTGATGCAATAATAGTATCTGTTTCCACGGTGATGTCTTCACTGAATCCATTGACAAAATTAGCAGCCAAATCAATAATCCTTTAAGAGTTGAAATATTGTCATATAAGTATAATTATTACTTCAACTTGTAGGTAAGTGTTAAATTGAAAAACAAAATTATTATTAATATAATAGGGGACGTACGTATATCTGGTTTTGCAACACCTTGACCAACTGGTATAACAGTAATTATATTGGTCACAGTGCCAGTCACCAATTAATTGGTGCCTATATTGACTGTATAAGCATATAAATGCATATGTTATATAGGCAAATATAGCACTATATAGGTCACAGTGCTCCACAAGATATTTATCTTACATGAAAGGATTGAATTTCACAGAAGATCAAGATAAAGATAAAGAAAAAGACTCCCAGGATCACTGATGAAGGGTGGGATTCCCAGAAACGGCTGTCTGACCCAGTGGAGAAGAAGATGAAAGAAAGGAAAAGAAGGAAGAAAAGACTCCTGTATCTTCATCCAAAGCTCTCTTCAGGTTTAGTTCCCCTATAGGCTTTTTACAGAATAGGCATAGCATGTAGGAAAATGGTATATTAGATTTTTCATGATATATGGATGGATTGTAAATAATTGTTTGGTTACCTATAGCTACGTATATACTTGCAATGTAATTTGAACTCAAAGCAAAGAGTTTTATATGTATTATAGGACAAGTACGTAATACTGTGTATGTTATCTCACATTGCTCCAGTGTCAATATCTTGATGGCTGTCTCGTAAGACATCTTCATCAGCCTCTCTGATAAGCTCATCGGTATTCCTAATTACCATCTCCTGGGGAACAGAAATCAGAATGAATAAACAATAAGGCAAAATGGGCTCCCATTCATTTCCATAGCAACCGCTAATCATGAATAAACTTACGTACAGTTAGATTATTTAAGTCCAGGTCAATTAATCCTTCTGCTATAGTGGCCACATCACTGCCAGTAATATTACTTCCATTTCTACTTATAAGCTCTTCCAATATTTCTATGACACTCTCACCCTGCAGGTACATGATGCAATAAAACCATTTTACAATACATTCAATGTAAATGTTTCCATTTTGAATTTAATTTGTATGCTTATGGAAACAATTTTTAAAAAACATACATACATATATATCATGTACATATACGTATGTCATACGTATATTACTATATATATGCAGGACATAAAATTATTTCTTGAAAACAGTGTATTATATACAATCTTAAATCTTAAATCTTAGATTCTAAAATACGTAGATCAAAGATATCTCTACTTATTTGCATATCAGTACTTACATTGCATAGTCTAACTAATGCCATGCCAAGACAATTGACAAAATTGGATGGAGCCCATTCTCCATTTGGTAGACATTGTCTTCTTGCTCTTTGTCCTGTGTTGCTCTTCATTGGACAAGGACAGAATACAACAGCTTCATCACCAAAAGCTGTCAGGGGCCACTGGACAGTCTCATTGTATTTCTCAGTCATAAACAGCTCAGATTCTACAGGACAACCATCAGCTACAGAAAACCAAACAAAGGGAGTCACATATAGATATTAATATATGTATGTATACTACTATCACCATCAGTTTGTTTGTATTAGAGGTGTAACTTATTAGTGTCATTTTCAGCTGATGAAGGTCTACGAACTGAAACATTCTAAAATAATCCAGTAATTGTTTTGCATTACTACAGAAAGCTCGTCATTTAGCCACTTCCACATGACATCTAACTTTGGCACAGGTATTGCGCAGTTAACCCAATCCTTCTCATACATATATATTGCACATGAATGATTACAAACATGTAGTATATGCACATATGTGATTTATGCTCAATAGTGTGTAAGCACGCTTCTCAGCTTACCAACACATGTTTTCCTATCTCCAGACAATTTAAAGCCATTATTGCAAGTGCAGTTAAATGATCCTTCAGTGTTGACACATTCTTGATTACATCCATGATCACCATCACATTCGTCAATGTCTGAAAATAATGTATATACAAATTTAAATTTCCTTACCCCATCCTTTATTATTCTATATAATTTGATTGGAACTTATCAACCTATATAATTTACGTAGATATTTCACGGAAAACAGTATAATATGTGTCAAGGTCTGGGAAAAGCATCAAAACCTTAAAATGGACCAAATGACTTTTTCCAAGTCCTGACACACACATGTATACATGTACTGTATATATGTACAGGAAGGAACAATTTACCTTGTATATGTATATATGTATTATGCAGTTAACAAGTGGCTTTGCACAATATATGAGTGTGTACGTCATCCTGTATATGTACATCCATTCTAACCTTGACAGGATGTTTCATTGATTAGAATAAATCCTGGTCTACAAGTACATTCACGTCCACCGGCAACATTGAGACAATTGTGATGACAGCCTCCGTTATTTATAAGACATTCATTTACATCTATTATATTTGTTAAATACAGTACGTATACATATTATGAAGTAACTGTATATAGCTTATAAATTCTTCAGGAACAATGCATATGTCTATTCTCTATAACATATGGCACCATATATATGTGTTGTACATATATGCACAGCCAATTGGCCTAAGCCTATATACAGTGGAAGTATATATAAGTAACAGTGTAAGTCGTACACATGCACATACAATACGTATATAAATACAAGAGTATATACCTACCATTGCATGCTCTTTCTCCCACTTTTATGTATCCTTCAGGACAATCACAAGTATAGCTACCTTTTGTATTGTTACACAAGCTTCTATCAAAGCACATTTGTTCACCATTTTGACATTCATCAATATCTACAAATCAAAAGGATTTGGCAAATTGTCCCATTTAATATTATGCAGGGAGACATGTACGTACTTGTAATAATTGCCTATACATACCTATTGACTACTATACATTGTGAATCACATATATACATGTGTCTAAAGAATGCGAGATTGCAAGCTTTTTTGCCTGCATCCGTAATCTTTTGATGCGCATTGATTTGACACCTCTGTAATTCTGTATACTATAGGTTCACCTTCATCTAACATTCTTTTAACCACAATGTTTTCTTGTACCTGTAATTTTTAAATCACCATCTATATATTACCCTTATATTCAATTCATGATATATGATATATACTGGGAGACATACCTTCACAATCAGTTATATTCACAAGTTTAAACCCAGATCTGCAGCTGCACACAAAACTATCCATTGTGTTATTGCACACATGAGCACACCCTCCATTGTTCTGACTACACTCATCAATATCTATAATTAATGAATACATACATAAGCATATTAAACAAGTACGTATATACATATATGATGAGTATAATAGAATTTCATGTGTTCAAGTAAATTAGAAATATTGTAGAAACTGCAGCTGGCTGTAGAAATACTTCCTAAATCGCAGTGTGGATTCAGGAATTGTACTGATATATACACTGTACATCAGTTGGGAGAGAAGTCATGGAAAAGGACAAATCCTTCTTGACACTTGTAGACTTGAACAAGGCTTTTGACTCTGTGTCGAGGAATGCCATGCATTGCTTAGCTAGCTAAGGCTTAAGGGAGACTCTAGTTCCCATTAAGCAAACTTCGGTTCCACCCTTTGTTCGAATCCATCATGCTCCTCATGCAGGATATATTTGTGTGGAGTAAAATCCAGAATCAGAAGATGGTACATCACAGCCTTAAGATGAGCTTCAGATCTTAAAGTCCCATATTTGATTATTTGCTCCATTCATCAAGGAATGCAAGCCAGAATACACAATACACAAGAGGAGATCCATGTTGAAAATGGATTAAGGCAAGGTTGCTACATGACACTAGTCCTAGGTCTACTTAATCTGTGTGTGTTTTGCAGGTTGAATGCTGGCATAAAAGGATACACAGCACATTGACTTCAAAGACATTAGTGTTACGTTGAAATTCAAGTCTGACCAGAAACTGTTGCATGAGGAAGTATGCAAGGAATGCAGGTGACAGGAGCATTAGTGCATTACTTGTATCTACTGGATTAGGAGCAAAGGCATCCAGATCATATAAATCAAAAATTGCTCTGTTTGGGTGTAGGGTTACCTCAATTTAACCATGACCCGTATGTAGTCCAAGAGTGAGAAGGAGATAATTATTAAGATGGATGAAAAGGAGTGGTATACATACAGTGGCAACTACTTCCAGAAGAGGATGGGGTCAATATATATGCAGAATTAAGTGTGGAATACAAGACTCTTTTGGCACAAGAACTCGTGATATTTTCAGATTTGTTCTAAAACCGTTCAAAGGGAAAGCCACAAAAAGATATACTTATAAATCAACCCACGTGATGCTGCTAATGCATAAAGTACAAGAAGTGGTTTAAAAGTAAAGGTGGCATGGCAGTAGATGCAGCCAGAACCCCATGGATAAGCTAGTAAGTGTGTGTGTGTGCACTTAGGTGTGAATGTAGTCAAATTTCCTGGTCTTAGCTATGTATGTCTGCATTTAATACATCTACTTGGGACTTACCTATTGGTGTGGGGGTTAGCAAAGGCAGTGAAGAGGACATCCCTGCAGCTGAAGTAGAATCAATCAAGGTTGTCTCAAATTCATCACTCAAGGTGGCATCGATCAAGGTTGTCTCAAATTCATCACTTGGGGTGGCATCCATCAAGGTTGTCTCAAATTCATCACTTGATGTGGCATCGATCAAGGTTGTCTCAAATCCATCACTTGAGGTGGCATCGATCAAGGTTGTCTCAAATTCATCACTTGAGGTTGCATCGATCAAGGTTGTCTCAAATTCATCACTTGAGGTTGTTTCAAATCCATCACTTGAAGTGGCATCGATCAAGGTTGTCTCAAATTCATCACTTGAGGTGGCATCGATCAAGGTTGTCTCAAATCCATCACTTGAGGTGGCATCGATCAAGGTTGTCTCAAATTCATCACTTGAGGTGGCATCGATCAAGGTTGTCTCAAATTCATCACTTGAGGTGGCATCGATCAAGGTTGTCTCAAATTCATCACTTGAAGTTGTCTCGAATCCATCACTTGAGGTGGCATCGATCAAGGTTGTCTCAAATTCACCACTTGAGGTTGTCTCAAATCCATCACTTGAAGTGGCATCGATCAAGGTTGTCTCAAATCCATCACTTGAGGTTGTCTCAAATCCATCATTTGAGGTTGTCTCAAATCCATCACTTGAGGTGGCATCAAATCCATCACTTGAAGTGGCATCGATCAAGGTTGTCTCAAATTCATCACTTAAGGTGGCATCGATCAAGGTTGTCTCAAATTCATCACTTGAAGTTGTCTCGAATCCATCACTTGAGGTGGCATCGATCAAGGTTGTCTCAAATTCATCACTTGAGGTTGTCTCAAATCCATCACTTGAGGTGGCATCGATCAAGGTTGTCTCAAATTCATCACTTGAGGTGGCATCGATCAAGGTTGTCTCAAATTCATCACTTGAGGTTGTCTCAAATCCATTACTTGAGGTGGCATCGATCAAGGTTGTCTCAAATTCATCACTTGAGGTTGTCTCAAATTCATCACTTGAGGTGGCATTGATCAAGGTTGTCTCAAATCCATCACTTGAGGTGGCATCGATCAAGGTTGTCTCAAATTCATCACTTGAGGTGGCATCGATCAAGGTTGTCTCAAATTCATCACTTGAGGTGGCATCGATCAAGGTTGTCCCAAATTCATCACTTGAAGTTGTCTCAAATCCATCACTTGAGGTGGCATCGATCAAGGTTGTCTCAAATTCATCACTTGAGGTGGCATCCATCAAGGTTGTCTTGAATCCATCACTTGAGGTGGCATCGATCAAGGTTGTCTCAAATTCATCACTTGAGGTTGTCTCAAATCCATCACTTGAAGTGGCATCGATCAAGGTTGTCTCAAATCCATCACTTGAGGTTGTCTCAAATCCATCATTTGAGGTTGTCTCAAATCCATCACTTGAGGTGGCATCAAATCCATCACTTGAGGTGGGAAAAGAGAATGGATCTGAGTGATTTGCGGAGGTTGTACATGGTCCTAATAAGTGATTCAAAGTGGTTAATATAATCATTCACATTTATATAATACATACGTACATGAATAATTAAAGTGATAAACAGACTGCAGTAAGATATAAATCAGGATGAGTTTGGATTTGATATAGTCATTAATTTTCCACATTCCAAAAAAGTATTATATCCCTATACACAGTCTATACCTATGGTATACTTTGCAGTATAATGTATCTTTGTACAGTGCTACATGGGGCAAAATAGCCCTAGTGTGCAAAGCACATGAAGCACTTAAATTAATTAATTGTTAATAATAATAATATACAATATATAGATTGCCTCTATATAAGTCTAAGTCTAAGATAAAAACATTTAAAAATAAAAGTAGAAGTGGGGATGGCAGTGCTTCCAACAGTCACTAACAAATCTGGAAAAGGTAGCAAAACAAGAAAGGGATCATGTGACAAGGATAACCATGATATAGAAGTGGTATATATACTGGAATTTAAGTGACTGAACCATACACATCACTTCCATGTTTGTGTCCTTTGGTATAGCTGAAGTAGGGATTATGTGCCAGTCAGAGTATATTCTATACTGTAAGTGGCAGATATTCATATAACATTATCCAGAATAGAAACAAGCTTACCAAAAGTGAAAATTAGGCTGATAACCAGGACTATTGGTATTTTACAGTCACAAGCCCAGTTCATTTCTTCAGTATATTTGTCAATCACAGCAGTTGTACCTTAACTGGTGAAACAGTATACAGCTATTGATGTATACCTGGCAATAATCTATACTACAAATACCATCTACGTACGTATATATAATAGTGTCAAAATGCATGGTATGTAATGTACAGTATATACTAGTCACATGTCTCAGTTAAATTAGAATTACGTAGATGTTTTAAATTCTCAAGGTTATTTATTAAGCTTCATTTTATCAAGCAGTTACCTACAAAGTATACACTATTTAAAATGTTCATGCAATTTGCTGAGCTGCATGGCAAATGTATAAAATTTAAAGTGTCACTTCAGATATATACAACTTTGTGATGTCAGTCAAAAATGTAAACTTGTTCAAAGTTGCTTCCAGTCTTGCCAGAGTATGTTGCATTGTAATTGTATATCAACCACTTCTGTGCTTCCTTCAAACTGGCAAAGGAGTGACTACTGTTGCGAGCTAAATAGAGAAAGGGAGAACGTATTGCTAGGTAACACATGCACCCTGGAAGATGGCAGTACCTTCGTTCACAAAGAAATTGGCCACAGTCTGAGCTATTCTCACTGCATGGAAGGAGTGGTGTATGACCTCATTCAAGTTCCACTCAAATGTATTCTTTTCTGGATGCCACTGGACAGCATAAAAGGGATACTTGATGGCTTCTACTGTTGAGACAAACTCCAGTCCATTTCTGTCCTTGTTGGTGGAAAGCATTTTGTAGAATGAGTTCAACTTTGGAGTAGTCTTGAATGTCTGTGCAGTGAAGTAAAAAGAGTAGGACCCTAATGTGTACATAAATGAAGAGCTACTTCTAGGAGATTTCAAAATTAAGTGGCAGGGGCAGGGACATGGGGAGGGACATGGGGAGGGACATGGGGAGGGACATGGGGAGGGACATGGGGAGGGACATGGGGAGGGACATGGGGAGGGACAGGGGCAGGGACAGGGACAGGAGCATGGGGAGGGACATGGGGAGGGACATGGGGAGGGACATGGGGAGGGACATGGGGAGGGACAGGGACAGGGACAGGGACAGGAGCATGGGGAGGGACATGGGGAGGGACATGGGGAGGGACATGGGGAGGGACAGGGACATGGATAGGGACAGGGACAGGGGCAGGGACAGGGGCAGGGACATGGGGAGGGACAGGGACAGGGGCAGGGACAGGGACAGGGGCAGGGACAGGGACAGGGGCAGGGGCAGGGACAGGGGCAGGGGCAGGGGCAGGGACAGGGGCAGGGGCAGGGGCAGGGACAGGGGCAGGGACATGGGCAGGGACAGGGGCAGGGACATGGGCAGGGACAGGGACATGGGCAGGGACAGGGGCGGGGACACGGGGAGGGACAGGGACATGGATAGGGACAGGGACAGGGGCAGGGACAGGGGCAGGGACATGGGGAGGGACAGGGACAGGGGCAGGGGCAGGGGCAGGGGCAGGGGCAGGGACAGGGGCAGGGACAGGGGCAGGGGCAGGGGCAGGGACAGGGGCAGGGGCAGGGACATGGGGAGGGACAGGGACAGGGACAGGGGCAGGGACAGGGACAGGGGCAGGGACATGGGGAGGGACAGGGACAGGGACAGGGGCAGGGACAGGGACAGGGACAGGGGTAGGGGCAGGGACAGGGACAGGGACAGGGACAGGGGCAGGGACATGGGCAGGGACAGGGGCGGGGACACGGGGAGGGACAGGGACATGGATAGGGACAGGGACAGGGGCAGGGACAGGGGCAGGGACATGGGGAGGGACAGGGACAGGGGCAGGGGCAGGGACAGGGGCAGGGACAGGGGCAGGGGCAGGGGCAGGGGCAGGGACAGGGGCAGGGGCAGGGACATGGGGAGGGACAGGGACAGGGACAGGGGCAGGGACAGGGACAGGGGCAGGGACATGGGGAGGGACAGGGACAGGGACAGGGGCAGGGACAGGGACAGGGACAGGGACAGGGACAGGGGCAGGGGCAGGGGCAGGGACAGGGACAGGGGCAGGGACATGGGGAGGGACAGGGACAGGGGCAGGGACAGGGACAGGGGCAGGGACATGGGGAGGGACAGGGACAGGGACAGGGGCAGGGACAGGGGCAGGGACAGGGACAGGGACAGGGACAGGGGCAGGGACATGGGCAGGGACAGGGGCGGGGACACGGGGAGGGACAGGGACATGGATAGGGACAGGGACAGGGGCAGGGACAGGGACAGGGGCAGGGACAGGGGCAGGGACATGGGGAGGGACAGGGACAGGGACAGGGGCAGGGACAGGGACAGGGACAGGGACAGGGACAGGGGCAGGGGCAGGGGCAGGGACAGGGACAGGGACAGGGACAGGGACAGGGACAGGGACAGGGGCAGGGACAGGGACAGGGGCAGGGACATGGGGAGGGACAGGGACAGGGACAGGGGCAGGGACAGGGGCAGGGACAGGGACAGGGACAGGGACAGGGGCAGGGACATGGGCAGGGACAGGGGCGGGGACACGGGGAGGGACAGGGACATGGATAGGGACAGGGACAGGGGCAGGGACAGGGGCAGGGACATGGGGAGGGGCAGGGGCAGGGACAGGGGCAGGGGCAGGGGCAGGGGCAGGGGCAGGGGCAGGGGCAGGGACAGGGGCAGGGGCAGGGGCAGGGACAGAGGCAGGGGCAGGGACATGGGGAGGGACAGGGACAGGGACAGGGGCAGGGACAGGGGCAGGGGCAGGGGCAGGGGCAGGGGCAGGGACAGGGACAGGGGCAGGGACATGGGGAGGGACAGGGACAGGGACAGGGGCAGGGGCAGGGACAGGGACAGGGGTAGGGGCAGGGACAGGGACAGGGACAGGGACAGGGGCAGGGACATGGGGAGGGACAGGGACAGGGACAGGGGCAGGGACAGGGGCAGGGACAGGGGCAGGGGCAGGGACAGGGACAGGGGCAGGGACATGGGGAGGGACAGGGACAGGGACAGGGGCAGGGACAGGGACAGGGGCAGGGACAGGGGCAGGGGCAGGGGCAGGGACAGGGGCAGGGACATGGGGAGGGACAGGGACAGGGGCAGGGACAGGGGCAGGGACAGGTACAGGGACAGGGGGAGGGACAGGGGCAGGGACAGGGGCAGGGACAGGGGCAGGGACAGGGGCAGGGACAGGGGCAGGGACAGGTACAGGGGGAGGGACAGGGGCAGGGACAGGGGCAGGGACAGGTACAGGGGGAGGGACAGGGACGGGGGCAGGGACGGGGGCAGGGGCGGGGGCAGGGGCGGGGGCAGGGGCAGGGGCAGGGACAGGTACAGGGGGAGGGACAGGGGCAGGGACGGGGGCAGGGGCGGGGGCAGGGGCAGGGGCAGGGGCGGGGGCAGGGGCAGGGACAGGGGCAGGGGCAGGGGCAGGGACAGGGGCAGGGGCAGGGACATGGGGAGGGGCAGGGTTAACTAACCTCGGTTAGGATGGCCTCATGGTGGTTGTTCATAGTGATTGGCTCATTCTGCAACCAGCTTAACTCCTCCTCAGAATAAGCAGCAAATATTCTACTGTCTTTGTAACCTGTAGGTGAGGCAAGGTGAGAATTAAACACATGTCATTAGAGAACATGTGTAGAAATTTGAAGAAGATATGTGTACAGTATAATTACCATCATTAAGTGAAAATATTTGGTGGCCATTTTGACATTACCCTCGCTCACCTGATGTGAAGTTAAGAGGAAGACTAATATTTTCGGCATCCACACGAGAAAGTGATTTGGCTGTTCCACTAGTCAGGACCATTAGGAGCTCAAACCCCAGACAAGTGCCCCACAGAGGAAAGTAGTCACCCTTATCATTGGCTGTCATGGCCAAGTCATAAATCTGTTTGCTGACCTTAAAGTATCCAGAATCTAATAAACTGGCTCCACCTCCTGGGAAAAGTACCCTACATTAGTAAGTGTATGTAGTTTATGAGAAAACTCAAAGGTCAAAGTCCTTGGGGGTGGGGTCAAAGTATAGGGGGTGGGGTCAAAGTATAGGGGGTGGGGTCAAAGTATAGGGGGTGGGGTTCAACCACTTACCCATTGAGTACAGAAAAGAGATATTGAATCTCTTCAGTGGATGAGGTGCTTCTGAGTGCAGTTAAGAAAATCTTATACACCTTTTAAACACGTATCTATGGTTAACTATTGATATAGTATACACTCCTTAGACTGCCAGTTAAGAGGAAAGTGGCAGTCAAAATTCATGAGGTCATATAATTAGTGCCCTGAGGCATACTCTAGCAGGATACAAGATGGGTACCACTCTGGCACCGGCTGATTCCAAGTACTTGACATAGGAGGCCGCAATGTAGTTTCTAGTTCCATCACTCTGTGAGATAATACCTTCAAACAGAGAAGAGAAGATCCTATTTATTTATTTCTGTGTACAATATTAATTGAATTAAATACTGCTATTAGCAAGGAATAGAGAAGAGAAGATCCTATATGTATAAGATTAGAGCTTATACGTCCATGTGGACATAGGCTATAGTTACCACTGTAAGGCCCTTCAAAAACTATCCTTAGACAAATATTAATTAAACATTCCCTTTTGTATGCATGTTTACTTTTTAAAACTAACTTTTTCATCATATACCCATTATTGCCCTAATTATTTCTGTGTACATATCTCTCCGGGCTCTCTGTAAAGTAGCCTCCCGGCCTAAATAAGATGAGTGAATTGAATTGAATACCGTTAGCAGGTAATACACTCTGCTACGAATTACGTCACTAATCTACGTCCTATTTCGACCCGCCATGCTACATACCATACAGTACCATTACACTACACAACAGTGTTACCTATAACTGGTCGCAGGTTCTCCGCCTGACAGAGTGCAAAGGTAATCACTAGATAGATGGCAAAGAAATTCGAAGCCATTTAATATTCGATTGCGTAAGTCTTGCGCAAGAACATGCACGTGATGTTGCAATCACTATACAATTTAAAAGCATAGTGAGTAAAAATCCAGTGTTTAACAACAGGCTGAATAAAGCTGGCAAAGTTGTCAAGTTTTCTACTTTCTAAAATACTACATAAAAAAGAAAATCAGTATGTATTCATAATCTAACACAATCCATAAATAGGTAGGTGTATCTGGTATCAATAAGTAAATTCATTATGTACCTGGGCAATTTTGTGAGCTCTTTCATTCCAAACTACAAATATTGCATTTACACTGTCATCAATGGAACTCTGCAATGTTTTAATAGCTTCTTCTTCTGTCACTTCTAATCGAAACTTGTCTCTTATCTATATTTGAAGAATCACTATCTACCACTCCACTAAACACACTCTGATCTGTCCCTATGGTGGGCATTAATTAGGACTACCACTATTGGATGATCTGTCACCATGACAGTAATATAGTTCTAACAAGATAAGTACATAGTTCACAGAATATATCATATCATAACAATTATTATTAATATACATGTGTGAATACCTTTTGTACAGATTTCTCTTGCTCCATGGCAATCTCAGCAATACTGGAATGTATCATTAGTGCAAACAAGTTCAGGAGAAGGTGAGCAGATCTGTATACACATTGTACAGAAAGGGTATTCTACAATATGTATATGTTAAACCAGTGCGTTGGCCCTCAAGTGATATGATTGACCGGCTGTGTAACACCTCAGAAACCAGGGGTCAACTGTTTTGTCACATTGAAAAAACATTCTGGTCGACACTCATAACACCTGGGTGATACTCATAAGGCCCAGGATATAGTCTATCAATACAAGATATATTATCCATTTGGTTCCTTTGATCTTCAGCCCACCCAGGTTAAATAATTAGGGATGACATAGCTCCTACCTTCTTAGGGCTTGAAAGGTTATGTAGCAATATTTGCGGAATGATTGATATTCTGTACTAGAGAGTCCTCCCATAGCCTCAACCTGCAGGCACAGAAGAACGTGCTCAAACACACACTATACCCGATATAGTTTCTGGTTAGTTGCACTGCTACCACACCACTGATGACTTGCTGCTACCACACCACTGATGACTCACTGCTACCACACCACTGATGACTCACTGCTACCACACCACTGATGACTCACTGCTACCACACCACTGATGACTCACTGCTACCACACCACTGATGACTCACTGCTACCACACCACTGATGACTCACTGCTACCACACCACTGATGACTCACTGCTACCACGCCACTGATGACTCACTGCTACCACACCACTGATGACTCGCTGCTACCACACCACTGATGACTCACTACTACCACACCACTGATGACTCACTGCTACCACTGATGACTCACCATCTCCTTGCTAAGTTTCATGGGGGGAGGGAAGGGCTTTGGGTCCCGGCCCATAATGTAGCTAAAGTCTATATGTAGTAGCTTGCCACTTGTGGTTAGCAAGAGATTGTCAAAGTGTCTGTCTCCAACACTCAACAGATAAGTAATGACACAGTAACCAGCTATAATACAAATAAACTAGCAAAGTAGCTACGTAGATCAACCTATAATATGCACATTATAGGTAGAGCATGCACATATGACATTATACCAGTCTGACGCTCCTAAGCATACAAGAAGCATAAAGTTGGCAGTACTACTTGAGCTCTAAAATGAATGTTGGATCTCCCATCTTTAGCCACCATGCTGAGATTAGCTATTGGTGATACTATTAATATGATTGCATATGTACCTATTCACAGATCTCAATGTATGAGTATGAAGATATCTAATATAATATGGATATGCATGTTAATACATGTTTGAGTATGCAGATATTAGAATGTATGTACATACTCAAACATGTATTAACGACTTGTGAATGCACTGCACATCACTTGCCACAACTTCTGACATAGTTGTCCAAAACATGAGGAGCTACATCACCATTCTGTAGGGAACCTCCAGGTGCGGACTTGAAGAAGGTCTGGATTGACTTGTGTCGAGAGAGTATGTCAGAAACTGTACTTGTGCCCTCAACAAATTCTATCATACCTATCAATCAGATTGCAGGATAACAAGCAAAGAGTACAACTACCAATCAGATTGCAGGATAATGAGCAAAGAGTACAACTACCAATCAGATTGCAGGATAATGAGCAAAGAGTACAACTACCAATCAGAATGCAGGATAACGAGAAAAGAGTACAACTACCAATCAGATTGCAGGATAACGAGCAAAGAGTACAACTACCAATCAGATTGCAGCAAAGAGTACAACTACCAATCAGATTACAGCAAAGAGTACAACTACCAATCAGATTGCAGGATAACGAGCAAAGAGTACAACTACCAATCAGATTGCAGCAAAGAGTACAACTACCAATCAGATTGCAGATTAACAAGTGATGAATACTAACCATATAATTTGGAACATGCTAAGACCTTATAAGGAGATAGTTTGAGGTCCAGCTCTTCCTTCTTCAGTATCCTGTCCATCAGAGCAAGCAGCTGAAGAACAAACTGATCCTTACGCAGATCATCCAAACGTTTAAACATCATCTGTAGGTAATAAGGAGTGTAACTGTATCAAAGGTCAAAGGTGTGACTGGCCAACAGTACCAAAGAGCTGTGGATTGCATGAGCATACCTTGTATCTTTTTCCAGTGGATGTTCTGAATGCAAGGCCCATTGGATACAACACACTCTTGAATATTACTGTCCAGTCTACAAACACAACAATAAAGCTCTCACTAGGTTTAGTTCCCTATAGGCCCTTTAACTATGTAGATGTAGTATGTAGGAATGTCGTTTTAGATACTCATGCTACTCTCTGTACTAAATAGTCATGCACAGCAGTGAAATACAATACAATATATAAGACTGGCCTGTATCTACGCCTGTGATGATGATGGATGGATCAAGAGGTAGCCGAACTTGAGCACTGAAATGCTGCCACTCATCGGCTGATAGCAGCTTCTTCAGATAATCAACCTATCAAATACACCAGCCATTTTACATACATTTATTAATGAATAATAGGGGGTAACTACAAGAGGCAAATGTTCCAACTGAGTATCACATTTCTTGATAAGGAAAAAAGCTGAGGAAATAAGGTACTTATTACACCAACCAAGAATGATGCTAGCCTACACTTTCTGATTGGAATATTTCATACATGATACTCATGACATTGCTTCATTTTTAATGGGAATGGCATGTAAAAAATGTAAAGCTGAAGTTAAAAATAGAAAGGGCTCCATGTGAATTAAAAGCTACGTACATAAGTAATCACTGGCAAAAACAGCCTAGCAACCAGCTCACCAAACAACAAGTGCTTAGCAACCAGCTCACCTTCACACAAGCGCTCACCTTCACACAAGCGCTCACCTTCTTCTCTCTGTCTCCCGAGCAAGCTGCCACCTTATTGGCCAAGTCCACTAATCTTAGCACAAAAGCGTACTGCCGTTCCAGCATCTTGTACCTCGCTCTCCACTTTGGTTTGGCACTCTACATTAACACATAACGGTCATAACCATATAACAACATTTACAACCCTAGACAGAGCTAGTATTACATATGTACATAGGATACTAGTCTCAAATCCAGCCCCTATCCTCCTCGCGCATCACTATTGCAAAATAGTGACGTGTGTGGAGGATAAGGGCCAGATTCGATACTAATAGGATACAGGTACATGTATAGGTATATATACGAAATGGGCTGGTCTCTGATTATCTAGCCGTTCTGATGAATCAGAATCACCAAAAATTAATTACTGAATTAGTTGTTAATATATAAAGAGGGAAACATGAGAATGGAGCATAGCTGTGACAATTGTAGCTAGTGACAGAGAATGGAGCATAGCTGTGACACTGGCAGTCATAACCAGTTATCCTGTACTCCTCATTATATTCCACATTTCAGCATATGTATTTGTCATAAGTATGAAAGTTCAAATCACATTAAGAATAATCTCACCACAAGTAAATTGGTGAGTAGTTTTCTTCTTATTGCCATGTAACGCTGGGTCACTGATGGTTCACCATCTTTGTCTTCACATTCAGTGGTCAAATACCTTTTATAAGAGCATACAAAAGTACACTTAGATAAGTAAGAAAATGAAATGTCTACTTATATATTATATAATAGTAGTCTACTGACATACATTACCAAACACACACCAAAACACTGCTTACCAGTAAAAGAAGTTTGTCAAATGTGTGCTACAACAAGCTCTGTCCACAAGGAACCCAGCTAAACTAGTATACTACAAAACAACCAAGACAAACAGAACAACAATAAATGGTTTTTACTCCACACATATGGACATAAATATAGAGCTGATGTTTGTTATTCAGGCATAAATATGTATGTACATTTCTTCCTTATAAGGTTTAACAGTCAACAGCTTATAAAGTCATGTGACCCAGCTTCAGCTTATAAGGTCATGTGACCCAGGTTATAAAGTCATGTGACACAGCTTCAGCTTATAAAGTCATGTGACCCAGCTTCAGCCTATAGAGTCTTGTGACCCAGGTTATAAATTCATGTGACCCAGCTTCAGCTTATAAAGTCATGTGACCCAGGTTATAAAGTCATGTGACCACACCTTCTTTTCTTCTGCAGCACTGCCATAGCTACTTGATATGTCTGATGCTCCTTCAATGCGCAACAAGTCTGCTTCACTCGGGGGTTGATTGTCTTCTTCGGTGTCACTCTCCAACACTTCATCATATCCTGGATCCTCGCTCTGTGAGAAACTGACTTTCCCAGTAGCACTGTCTATCATGGCTTCCGCTAAGTCCTTTTCAATCTGAGATGTTGGTGCTAGCACAAACAAACAGATTGTTACACTCATAAACAATAAACCATTAAATGCAATAATATTGTGGTGTAAATATGAAATTTCAAAGATATTGTAAATTCAGCTATGCATACTGTAATACATGTTCTACAAGGTTTACCCTCATATTTAGCATCATCAATGAAGAGTGCTGACTGTCCCTCTTCCTCTTCGTCACGCATCAGCTCAATTATAGACAAAGGAGAGTCATAGCGAATAGCTTGTACCAGCTGCAACAGATAAAACTGCAACTCCTATCATAATTATACAAAATGGCCAAAAGAAAGGGGAGCATAGCTAATTAGGTATGTATAATTTACTAGTTAGCAACTTTGGCTTAACATTTTCAATGTGCTTATAACAACAGTCACTCAAAACATAAGCCATGTGCTTATAGCAATAGTCACACATAAAGCATAGGCCAATGTGCCTATAACAGTAAGGCAGATGTGACCTGCAAGCTATGAAGGGAGGGATACTACATGGAGCATGTAAGTGTACCTCATTGTCTGCTTTTTGTAGTTGAGAGAGTGCATAAGTCCGAATGGCTTGGTGGGTCCTATTTGGAGCATAGTCCACATTTAGCAGTTCCAGAGCTTCCGAAGGCTCCAGAGGATGCCATTGGTGGAGTAACTCAAGGGCATCCTCCATCTCAGTCTTTGATTCTGCAGTGCCAGACCAGCTGACACTCTTGATGAACTTGGGTAGAGACTACATTGTAAGGACAATAGTGAGTACAGCCATCTTAAGCAGGGCTCTGTCACAGAACACTCACTGGTCCATCCTGAGATAGATAGTACCTGTACATCCAAACAGCCTGCTTCTCCTTACCAGAAAGTGGATGCAGGGGAGGATGGTTAAGAATTTTCTATAAGATCATGCAGTGAAGAGAAGGGTGAGGTAGCAGGGCAGGATTAGGGAGAGGGTAAAGGGACATGTGGGAAGGAGGAGAAAGTAGATTTGAGAAGTAGAATCTTTATAAAATCTAAATGGGCTGGTGAGTCGTAAATCACCTGAAGAGCTGTTTTATGCTTTGGAGGAGGCTCTATATTCTTTCTTGCTCCTTTTCTGTTTGGGTTAAAGGTCAAACGATGATATTTATTTTCCACCAAATTTTCCTTCAGCAAATGAGACCGAAATATTATTTGAAATACAACACTTGTATATAGAAATTAGACTCACATTGTGTGATTCTGGGTCCACAATCATTTTAATGTCCTTATGCTCCATCATAGGAATCACAATTGGTTCAATGTCCTATATTCAACACAAATCATGATTCACTGGTCTGCTGATACGTGGAAGTCTGTAGAAACTAACTGTTTGATAGTATACCACTCTGTATTCAGTATTGTCCTTCTTGAAGGTGGGAAAATTTATAAGCAAATACATGCAGTCTGAATCCCTTTTCTCTCTCTGTAAATGTTTTGACATTTTTGAAGTAGATGAAAATTTAAGGGAAGAAGAGGAATAATGTTGGCTTAACTTACTAGCATTGATGTGGTAGATCAGGCTTGAGTGATTGTGATTGAGTAGTCTAAAGCTTACCTCATTGACAAGTTCAATATCTCTAAACACCATTTTATCCATCCATTCACACTCCTGCACTGCTCCATTTCTATACCTCTTCACCAACTGTTCATATAGCAAGACACATTCACTACATTCATCCATGCAGACAAAAGTTACGCCCTACCTTCTTTAGCCTTGCCATTTCACCTTCCTTCAGCTTCCCAGAAGTGGTGGTTTCTTCCTGACCATCTGCAACCTGATTTTCCCACACTTTTAGATCATGAGATCCCTTGCGTAGACATCTACAGAAATGAGAATATAAAGGACTGAGAAAAGAAAAAAAGAAAAAGTCCACCGAGCCGATTCGAGGAAAAGCAGGATTCGAAGAAAAAAAGGAAAAAAAGTCCACCGAGCCGGATTCGAAGAAAAAAAGGAAAAAAAGTCCACCGAGCCGGATTCGAAGAAAAAAGGAAAAAGTCCACCGAGCCGGATTCGAACCAGCGACCTATGGATTTCTAACACCTCTACAGTCCACCGCTCTACCATCTGAGCTATCGGTGGCTCTGATTACTAATACCTAAAATGGCCCTATTTATAGTAGCGACTTACCCCCGCTTTCCGAACAAACTTATTGTGGTTCCTCCTACGACTATTCGTTTACCAGGTCCGTAAATATCGTATATAGTTATGGCCAACTGCGCCGTCCTAGGAATGTCCTTGAACATGATAGGTACTGTCACCCATTCGTTCCAGCTGCAGGTATTAGAAGAAGAAGAATTATTAAAAACAGTTTGCAGATAAGTAATTCTAAATCAAGTCTAAACATACCTCCAACGATTTGTAAATGGTTTGTGTGCTGTTTGTGAAGGCAAGCTTATGGCCTTTCCATCATCAAACACTTGCAACTCTACATACAAATCTGATTTATCCCTACATATTGCAGCAACAATAGATCATGATAATATCCACAAATGGTACAACTTTTTCATAATACAGTTTCAAGGTATATCCATACATCTATTACTTCTACACAGTGGTTTAAAGTAGATACAAAATGCCTTAAAAGTGTATATTGTGTAAGTTCTTTATTTCTATATCAAACTACTAACTGAAAAGATTGATACTGTCCAGAGAACTGTAGCATTGGGTCGCTTAAGAGAGCCTTCACGTCTCTCTCTCCTCTGTATCCCTCCAAGGTACCACTGCAGGGAGAGATGCATCCATTCTAAACCAAACAACAGACCGAGGACCATCAGTACACCATTCGAGTCGTATGTATCCTTTAATGGCGGAAAAACGATCCTCTATCTTTCATTTATATACTACGCATACAGTCTTTGAACTATAGACAAGAACTACACATAAGGATCGTATCAAAAATAATTGGATAAAGATTGGAGCGGATGAACTACCACAATGGCTTTGGACGCAAGGAACCTATCGTGTATGTGCCAAGGATTCACAGAAGATCAAGATAAAGAAAAAGACAAAGACTCCCAGGATCACTGATGAAGGGTGGGATTCCCAGAAACGGCTGTCTGACCCAGTGGAGAAGAAGATGAAAGAAGGGAAAAGAAGGAAGAAAAGACTCCTGTATCTTCATCTAAAGCTCTCTTTAGGTTTAGTTCCCCTATAGGCTCTTTTTACAGAATAGGCATATAGCATGTAGGAAAATGGTATCTTAGATTTTTCATGTGCTCACATTTTTATCTGGAGAGGTACGTTCAAGACACACGAACGAATGTAATAGAAGAAGTGCTCCTGCGATGCATCTGAAATGGTCGCCATATTTATATCGATTAATTTACCCAGGGGGAATTACCTGATCTGGCGGGCAATTGAACATGGACGATGTGGATATGTACGATGATGACCTGGATGAGCCGCTGTTTGCAGACGAGATAGAAGATGAGGATAATATTCCCGAGCCTCCTTCTCCTATAAATGAGGAGGAGATCCGTCGGAGAGCGCGCCAGCAGGCTGCCTTGGCAGGTAGAAATGCGACGGACGATAGCCTTAATGTCCCTCTTGGAGAGAACAGCTCAACACAGGGTCACGATGTCAGTGTAACAGAGCAGGCAGCCCAAGTTATAAAGAAGCGGAAACCTCTTCTCAAGTTTGACGAAAATAGGTACGTAATTACTGAAAACTTGCGCGGTCTCGAGGAAGACTTGCTGCAACGTACATTTAAACATTTCCATCAAATATAGACTGACTGGTGAAAGAGGATTAAAGGTCTTAAAGGAGGAGTTTCCTAAATTAAAATTTCGAGGAAAAGGTCATGAAAAGTCAGACTTGAAGTTATTGATTAAAGAATATGAGCACTGGGCCCACCGGCTCTTCCCAAAGATGACATTTACAAACATCTTGGAGAGAATTGAAAAACTTCAAGCAAAGGGAGAAGTGAAGGTATATTTGTCATTGTCACTACAACCACCTGTCACTTTGTCACCACAACCACCTGTGTCACTTTGTCACCACAACCACCTGTGTCACTTTGTCACCACAACCACCTGTGTCACTTTGTCACCACAACCACCTGTGTCACTTTGTCACCACAACCACCTGTGTCACTTTGTCACCACAACCACCTGTGTCACTTTGTCACCACAACCACCTGTGTCACTTTGTCACCACAACCACCTGTGTCATTCTGTCACCTTGTCCATCCGAGTCACTACAATAACCTTACATGGATGAAGCAACCTGTCCAAGTACAACTGTTGTTGTCTGTTCACAATGTTCAGCCATTTTCCTTAGACTTACTTGAATGGACTGAGATATGGCAATGTTATGCAAGACAGACTCGATGATTCGGACAATGAGGAGTCTGATGTCCTATTTCAGAACAACTTGGAGATTGACAGGACAGGTAAGGTAACAATAGATTTATATATTTTATGGAGAATGGTTTGTATTTTAATTAGGTTAATTATATTCAGTTGAGTGTGAAATATTCCACTTTGGATGCAATTTTTAATTTCATTATCAATTTAGAGCAGAGAGATCAGCTTGTAGATGAGGTGATGGAGAAAAGGGAGGACAGTGATGATGATGATGAAGCATGGAGGATGCTTGGACAGAATCACCTTCCAGACAAGTGCTCTCTTATCAAAGTAGTATGTTCACTATATGGTACATATACCTCTTTTTGAATGGCCAGCAATTTAGGTGCCACACTGTAATATAGTAGAACCCAATTGGTATGATTATATAGTAGTAACTGAACACTTTCCACTTTCTTGTGCTGTACTTTAGGATGGTAGGATGGATGAGGAC
This sequence comes from Chondrosia reniformis, assembly GCA_947172415.1. NCBI lineage: Eukaryota > Metazoa > Porifera > Demospongiae > Chondrillida > Chondrillidae > Chondrosia > Chondrosia reniformis. Next base: position 6,887,385 of record OX359196.1, read on the forward strand.
TGTGGGGACAATGTAATGGATGAAAGAGGGGATCTACCTCCTGAAGGCAGTGAAGTTACAGCTCTATGCCGACCTGAAGAGGTAGATCAAGATGCAAGAAGTATTAGTTGTAGTGATGGAGCAGTGGATGTATTGGATCAAACTCTGACAGAAATACCAGTTGGTAGTGACTCTCAGTTACCAGTCCTCAAGGTTGCTGATAATGGAGTACAGATCGTCTCCACCTTTGGTGCTACTGATCAGGAGACATTGACTGTGGACATGTGTGCAACAGTTGACCCCGAGGACCACCACTTCCCAGCAGACAGATCCAATGAGGGATCCTCACAAGATGACAATTTTTGCAACCTAACCCAGGCAGACGTGGACAATTTAATGAACGCATTTTAAGAGACAAAATTATCTGCTTCATTACAATAGTAAACTTTATTGATTACATTAAATGAAAATACATTTTTATCATTATCCTTCACAACAAACCGTAATGGCTAGTAACACTGTTGTTAAAGATATGATATGCTAAGGCCTATAGTTAAACTATCCAAAAGAGTGTCTTAAGTTTTATTCAAAATTTAGTGTTTTACTGATCCTGGGCCTGCAAACGCCTTTCTTCATTTTTGGCCCTTCCAAACGTGATGAGGCTCTTCAGGAAGAGTAGAAGACCTAAAGAAACGACAGTGCTGAAATAAGCAAAGATTTACGGCTCTACACCAATATATTAGACAAGGAATCAGAGCTACATTAGAGTACAACCAACAATGTGGTATGTGCTTACCGCAGAAGGCCAAGATCCAGAGAACCCACCCAATAAAGTAGTTACTCTGGACATCATATGTCCAGTTGGTAGGTGCAGTTCTGTTGGTCCTTGTTTGATGGAAGTAGGTTTGGTCAAAATAGTTATCAGAAAAGAAATCATACTGAAATACCTGTAGATGTGGAGTAATATATAGGTAGGCGCAATACTTAGGTACATAGACAGTTAGTACGTACATACACAGACAGTTGTGACATATGGCAAGAATACAGTAATAATTAAGTGCACTATGAGAGTTGAAAGATTGTGAATATAGAATGTGACTGCAGAGGAGAGATAAGCTGGTATATCACATAAGTTTAGATAGGGTAATCACATACCACCCAGAGAATTGGTATGTTACTTACATTATACAAAACAGCTGTCTGAATTAGTGACAACCCAAATCCAGCTGCTCCTCCCGTGCTGGCTGCCACCGTTGTCATGAAGCAACAAGAGAAGAGATAACCAATCCATCCAAACAACAGACATACTACAGGAGAAGGCATCCAGTACAGTGAATGACCTTATACCACATACACACATTATATAAGACTTCTCACCAAGAAAGAAGAGGAAGAATTCACAGTAGCCTCCTGCAGGGATGCTCTGCCTACTTCTCACTGAGTCAGTGTTTTGACCTACATACATAAGTACCGAATTGCAAAGGTCCACAGACAGGGGATGTGGCATTGCACTATGGCTTAGGTATAGGTAAACATACAATAACTACCTTCTTACATTCTAAGATAGCCATTTTAATGCACCCTCTTATAATTCACACGTCCATACAATAATACCCAATGTTACCCAATGTTAACATAAATATTTACATTCATGCAATATGACAGTGTGTATGCAAAAAGTTCACAATTCCTTATAAGGTAAATACTTTATCTTAAAAATTAAATTAAACAACTAACATACAAGTATATAATTAATCAAATAAATATATTAACTAGACTCACGTCCATTGTCAGGATCATAATCTACTGGTTCTCCTCTCTGTGATACGTGATACAATACAAAGACGTTAAATTTGTTACATAATCAATCAAACTTCTTGCATGTATCTTTTATGCAGGTACTTATATACATATAATATGTAAAGCACAGAAGGAATGAAATGGCATGCCATGTCATTAAATTAACAGCAATTACAATGATCAATTGGTCCAGTGACTTATCTCTAAACACACTAGTAGTAGAAAGAGTTAGCTAGTACTCACTATCAGCTTCTCTGCCTGGTCATACGTGGGTGGAAGAGATGCAGTTGGATTGTAGGTGGGTGGGTGTCCATCCTCATCCTTTGGTTCAGGTGGTGAATAATCTGGAGGCTTCACAAACTCCTCATCGCACTCATTTTCAAGCTACAAACATCAGAAAACATCACACAAATCTCAAAAACAGGAAACTTGAACAAAAGTGACAACACAAAGGAATCATTGTGGTTTAGCTCATACAATAGACATTTCGTCATAATGCTCGGAATGACTAAGGAATCACATCTTACATTTGTGTACATTCATGACCACTAGAAAGTGATTAAATGAGGGAAACCCTTTAATATTAACATTTTAGTACGTATGGTATTCACAAACAAAACAAAGATAATACTCCGACTGTAAATAGTTCACAATCTATATTTAATGGTTAAGCTATCACTATAGACCGAATACTACAGGTGAATTATAATTCTTCAACATATGGCCTTCACTTCAAAAACGGCTTTGAGCGAGTCAAAGACTAATCAGATACAGCGTGACACTGGCCATGTATTTAACTTATTGAATTTTGATCATTGAGACGTACACAAATATACATTTACAATAAAGGTAATATGGCCATTAAATAGCTTTAAAATGAAACCGATTCCCTCTCAAAGACAAGTCAAGTTGGGTGGCGAGTCTCTTTCTCCAGTGGGCCTAAATGGGTTCTTCTTACCTTTACATATTTCGGCGCTGACATTTTCAGTAAAATAGTTTGATATCAAATCTTTTAAACTGTCTTATGAAGACAGCGCAACTTCAAAAAAATTCTAAGGAACTTCTTGTCTATTACGTCACGTGCTTATGATGAATAACTACGTCACAATTATCACTTGGTAATTCCCGAACCACAAATATATTATTATTATTTAATCGTCAGCAATTGGTACTAAAAACATTCAAATATGAAGTTAGAGTAGGGATGGTAGTGACTAGCTCATCTAGATGAGCAACGAAATAAGATAGGGATTATGTGATAAGGCTAACCATACAGAAGTAGGATAATGAAATTACGTAAGTGACTTAACCATGCACATCACTGTTGTGTTTGGGTGCACCATGGATAGCCGAAGTAGGGATGGTGTGTATGGTTAAGTCACTTAAATTTCAGTATGCCACTTCTGTATGGAAAAAAATAGGGGAACTTTAAGATCTAAAGCTGATCTTAAAGCATCGATATCATCATCATTGAACTCTGGGTATTACCCTGCCCATTCATTGCGCTCCTCAGGGGGCATGAGTGGGCAGCTGCAGGGGTAATATCCAGAGTTCAATGATGATGACACTTCTGTATGATTAGCCATGCATAACACACATGATCCCTTTCTTGTTCTGTTACTTGTTCTAGATTCTAGATGTGCTGGTCAGTGTTGCAGCATTGCCATCCCTACTTTTAAGAATGCCTTTATTAACTGATGCAGTTCCATTATTAAAGAGATCTGACTTTTCCTGACAGTTAAATACCTGTCCATTGCCATTCACTGGAGCTAAAGAGATAAGAGATTAAGTCAAATTCATAAAATAAAGTATACTTGAAGGTTTGGCAGGGATTTAGGGTAGCCTATTCCTTAGTCAGTAAAATTTAGAACAGGTACGTGCCTGTAGAAATTCATATGCTAGTGCTAGTCAATAATCGAATGTAACTAAAATCACTTTATTGCTGATTAATCAAGTGTGTTAATTGAAAATACATTAAATAGGGCAGTCATGCTATGTTTAATGTTGTGTTTCATACAGTTTGACAGTGGATATAGCTACTGTCCAACTGTATGAAACACATGCAATATTGGGATTTCTTATACCGTATATACCATATATATACCATATATATACCATATATATACCATATATATACCATACATATACCACATAATCTTCCTTCACAAATTTAAACAAAACATATACAGTGTAGTAGCAAGATCCCAAGTGTACTTTCATCGGCCTGGACTAATATTAGATCACTTAAAGAACAATTCATAGGATACTAGTCTGACTTAGCCAAACCAGCCAAGTGACCGCAGCCTGATCTTGACCGGGGTACCAAAGTCCCATTAAATTGGCAGTGATCACCTCAAAGTTATGCAAGATGGATATTATGTACAGCCTAACAGGTATTACCATGGCAACACCCAAGCAACAACATTGCGGTCATTCGACAACTATAGAACACAATATTGACTCAAAACAGCCTGAAAGTGTATATAATTAATTAAGTTTTTCCACTAGCTGGTCTGGACTTGTCAAACAGTAAACAGCTAGGTACCAAAGATTCCTGGAAATGCATGATATTAGACAAACTATATCGTTTGTTCAGCCTGCAACATAACGTTTTACAATTGTCACAATTACAAAATAAACTAAGTTTACTACAAACTAAATCATGAAGTGTAACTTGATAAGAGTTACTTTGGATTTGTGCAGTCTGAGTCGCTGCAATACTCTGAATCTGAGCCTGACTGGTTACTGCTTAATCCTAGGTCTGTCTGTGGCACAGGTTCTTCTGCAATTGATGGCTGTTCTTCCTGTTGTTCTTGGTTGGAGGCTGGCTCACTGACAAACACTTGAATAGCCCAGTCTGGTCCTTCCATTCTAGGTAGTTTAGATGCAGAACCTTCAACCCTGTTTTTTTGCACCAAGTTTGTGCCTTTCTGGTTACAGTCATTCCTGTACCTCTTGTCCAGTCTTGCTATAAACTTTGAGGCTTCTATAATACAGATATACCAATTTAATGAGAATGATCCTACATGCATGTACGTATATGGAACAAAATTCTTACTTTCAGATCTCCAAGGTAATTTATGCCTCGTTATTTCATCATCACTGCCACCACTTTCTTCTGTCATAAAGTGGTATGACAGCTGCTCCCATGCGGTTGTTTCCTTCCCTGGTTTTACATACTTTGATCGCCTTTTAAATAGCTGAATGTACAATTGAAAGTCCTGTAACTAATGGGCCAGACATGCTAAAACATGCTAAGCCTTACATTCTTTTGTGCCTGTGTGTTTCTCCTTTTGTGATTGTTTTTCGTAACTTTTTCTTTCCTTTCTGGCCTAGAATCATTGAATTCCCTTCTTCTTGACTCATAGTATCTGTAAACAGCTCCTATATATTGATCATCAAACTATCAATTACAATATACCATGCATGCATGTTGCATACAGCATCAGTGACACTTACGTTTTAAATCAGCCTCCTTCTTATCTACAAATTTAACTCTTAACTCATCCAATATTTTATTTTTTATTTTTTGATTATCTTCACTGTTGTATCTACAGTTAGGAAAATTGAACTAATACATATTCAGTTGTTCATACTCACAATAGAATTAAGATTTGACTTACTTTTCTGCTGGCTTGAACTGGTTTTCCTTGCCATAGCTTTGATGCAGCTGCTTAACAGATCGCTATTTCCAGAGGAAAATGATAATGACCCTTAACATATGTTGGAAAGTTAACTGATGGCTAATTAAGCTATATAGCTAATACTTACAGAAACATCAGGTGGAAGTTTATTAGAACTCTGCAGGCCTACTTGCTTTCTTTGTTGAGTTTCCTGTAGGTTGAAGACGGATATTTGTTCCTTTATTGTGGCACTTTCCTTTTTCAGTTCTTCTATAGCTGTTGCATGTTCCATACTGATATTGAGAATCATATCTAATTTCTGATTAAAACTAACAAAGGAACTGGATATGGAATTATGGCTTGCAGGTGTTCCAAGAGTACTAGCAGCTGGAGAAGCCTGTGTGTTTCCAAAGAACCTTCTTGTGGACAGACCACCACTGGTACCCTGAGCACTACTGCTATTAGCCATCTTTTCTCTGTATCCCGCTCTTTTTGATTGAAAAAAATGGCCGACATAGGCATAAGTTATTTTAATTGCCTAAAATGGCTGACATTGCATTATGCATATATATATACAGTGCAAGTTACAATATATAAATATATATATACTGCAATCATCAGCTTAACATAATTATTTACAATTCTATATAATTGCACATTGCTGCATTAAATACAGACCTTTTAATTTCATATGTATATTTCATCCATAAAATTACAATTGTAAATTATACGTAGCTACTACTAAAGTTTTAACCGTAAGTGCAATGGACAAGCAACAGTTACAACTTCAGTTATACCACTAGGGAATTTGAAGGGCATGGTCACATGTGCACATCTTCTTGCGATACGATGCACAGGTAAATAGTTCCATTTGCATTCCTCATGGTTTCCCTCTGTTTCACATATAAATGCTATATTCTCTGTGAGTAAATTCTTGAATGCATGTTGCTTTTTCCAAAGAACAAATGCAAATATCTGCTTCCATTCAACAACGTTATTGGCCTCTTGTATAGAGATAGCAGTAATTTCTAAAAAATACTGCACCTCACCAACATTCCAATCAGGTATAGTACAAAGTACACTCGGCCAATAAGCCATGATAAGTGTGGAAGTAGCACTTGCTTTGTACATGCTGGATCCAACTATGTCATCTCCAATCAAAAGTTTTCTAAACTTGATATAAAACCTAGACTTTAGCTCTGTCCCTGGACCAAACACTTCTTGCATGACATTATTAATTTTTAGAGCCTCGAAATCACTTAGTACATCATCTTTGAATGGCCCAATAGACTTTAACATGTGACTGAACCCAATACAAAGTGGTACACTTACATTATCCAGGGGGCCAAATGAAGCCGTTAAAAGTTGCTTAATGTCGATGTTGTCTAAGCACAAGTTGCTTGCATTCTTGTACATCTGATTAGCTTTACTTAAAATGTTTAATTTAGAATATGCTTCAGTTAAGATAGTACCACCAAGAGCCTTTCCAGGAACTATATATTGACTTCCCAGAAATCTCTTCATTATCTGGCTTTCTATCTGAATATTGTTAGTTGGGAACGAACCTAATATTCCATTATACCGTTCAAAGGCATACAGCCAAAATGCATTTGATGGTCCATAGTCTTGCAAACAATTAATCAAGTGCAGGTGCAGATGCATGTTAATAGTGCACTCTTTATCTCCATAAAGTTCTTGAAATTTGGTACAAAATTCTTGCAGAAGGTCATTAGCTTGGTGCAAATCTGAGATAGTCAGAACACGACATATGATAATTTTAACAGCTTGAACAAACAATATCCAGCAATTCCAGTGTTGTGGACCAAGCACATGCCACATCAACACCGGTGAATAAATGGTTATCCAGCTTCTCCACTGATCTGCTGTGAATCCTCCAAAATGCGATGTTATATTACTAGGAAGGCGCCCCATACCCTCTGGAATTACAAATTTCTTTATCAATGACTCAATTTGTTCTAGGTTCTGCTTTGATAGTAAATTAGGTTGTCTCAACCACACTTCCATCATCCGTTTTCCTGTACCTAAAAATAAATTATGCATAGGGTCTATTATAGGATAACGAATTGGATCAAAATATGGGAGGTCTAGAAGAACAGAATAACGTAGACCATTCCTTGATTCTGCCTCCATAAGTGATGACTTGGTACCACTGTCCCTAAATAATTGACCAATGCTTGAACAACGCTGACGATGATCTGCACCTGTACGCAAATTCCATTCACTTCTATTAAAGCCCCCATAGTTTGTCCATATAGAGTTTGAACCATCTTCTCTAATTTGCTCAAACTTTTTAAAACATTTATTACAACCTAGTGTAGCCCTATGCCCAAGAAACCCACAAACCTTACGAGTAGCTGGAATGTCACAAGCAACGCATGTCAATGCTAGGCGAACTGTGATTGTCCTTTCTGTACCCTTCAGTGTAGTATCCACGACTTGAAAACCATTCCAAGCACTGTGTAATTCCTCTATCAAGGGTGTTAGGTAACTGTTTACAGTTAAATGAGGTTCACCAGGGCCTGGTATTACTCCTACGAGTATGATATTGTCTGGGTTATTTCTTATAGACAAGGGTAGGTTCTGTATAGTTAGATACATGGCACCTACAGAATAGTTACCATGCTCATATGGGGAAAACCAATCAATATTAAGAGTCAACAAGTAATTATAGGGTGCCTCTAAAAAATCACTATACTGGTTCCATACTTCTCCATCATATACATCAGCAAGATAGCCTGAAGCTTTGAAGTTGCTTCTTTTTCTCCACAATTCACAGCACTCTACAAACCCAGGTCTTTGAGTAAAAGAGGCAATGGCCTTCTTTATGGACTGATAGGGAAAGACTTTAATAGGTCTACAAACAGAACCAGATTTTGTTCGAACAGTTCTCATTAATTGGGCTCCACACTCTTTTCTTTTTTGGGAGTGTGGGTGGTTGGGAAGTGCTTTGTATACACAAGATAAAGCATAAAATTTATTATTTCGCTTGCAGTAATCGAAAGAGTAAACAGCAGCACACTTTGGACATACCACATATTCAGTAAAATTCTCATTTTCTATCTGCAAACACTTGTGCAATGCAGCTTTTGTGAGTGGCATTGCATTAGAAAAATCTTGCAACGGCACACACTGAAAGGCAATAGCTATGGCAACACAAAAGGCTTTCAAATATTTCAAAAGTGACAAAAGAGCTGCACTTGAAAATCTATAAGTTGCCTGCCAAACAAGTAAGAAGTGAAAGAGTTGTAAAAAAGGCATTGGAAATGCTGTTTCACTGGCAAATGTGTCTTCAGTTCCATTATCTGATTCCTGACTACTATCGCACTGATCAAATTCATAAGTTGATTCTCTTTCTGACTCAGATTCAGAGCTGGAGGTGTCTTCAGCAAACATCTATAGAAATAGGATTTTCTCAGGCTAAATAACATAAAAGTCTTAGACTATACATACAAGAAGCTGCAATGGTGATTTCAGAGGATAATACAGGCTGCTAGATTAATTCAAATACCTATGCATGCAGTCTTCTGAGGTAAAGGGGGGTAGTGCAAAGAAAGGGAAAGCGAGGCAGCTAGCCGTGAAGGAGAAAAGGAGGTAGCCCTGAAGAGAGGGAAAGGGAGGCAGCCGTGACGAGAGAGAAAGGGAGGCAGCCATGAAGGAAAAAGAAAATTGTATATTAACAGGACATGTGTTAGCTCTGTGTAATCCATGTACAGTGCTACACGGGGCAAAATATAGTGCGCAGAGCACATGAAGCACTAAATACGCAGTGTATAATTCATAAACTAAAGTTATATGGTCTAGTACATGAGCAAGGACATGTGGGGATTCCCGGGGGTCCATTCAAGATATATACCCCTTCAGATCTAGACTTTGATGGAGTGTCTTCAAAGGCGTATGGCAATTTTAGATTTGCATATTGTTTCTTGCATTAATTATATACTTTCGTTATGATTGATACACACATGAAAAAGTTAATAACAACATAAACTACTAATTGTTACCCTGCCTAGGCCTGGTATACAGTATGCAGTAACTGCGTCGATCATGTACATATGTATCCAGAGTGATTTTTTTCAAGGGAAATGTAGTTTAATTTAACTTGTAAAGTTTTATTTTAGGCATAAAATCTTTACACATCATAAGGTATAACCTGAATAGTTGGCCGTGGGGTTAGGGAATTTCTAACTGGCTTGAAAAAAGAGTGTATGGAAGGCTACTCGACTACTATAGAGACCTAGTCACGCCTACACGACATTAATTTATCATTTTAAGCTTTTGAATTTTTGTGAGCCTCTGTCTTCTGTTAGAGAGACATTGCAGGGTGTCTCTTTTAACAGTCAGACCGAATATGTAGCTATAAACGTACTCACAGTGGATGAAGATTCCTCGCCGGCACGACAACAGCTATCACTTAAATCCATAGCCTGCTCAATAAGTCCTCCTTTAGTAATAAGTGGAGAATCTACGTCAAACGTAGAGTCGTCGCTTGAACTATATTGGCTTAGGTCAAACTCCTTCTGCCATTGCTTCGTTTGTACATCGAAATGCTGATTTTTGTGAAGATAATATGTCCGAGGAGCAACGATTTGAGAACAATGAGGACAAAACTTTCCTCCTTTATCATTAGTGCTACTCATAGTACCGTTTTCGGAACTTATAGTATACCCGCAACCGTTGTTCTTCGGAGCGTTTAAAGACGAAACATCATTATAAACGGCCTTGTTGACGGACTCGTGTTAACCCATATATTCTTACCACGGGACCGTGACGTATCGTATCGTTAAAACGCCGTGTATACTCCCGTCAGCCTGGCATGCCACGGATTTCGTGAATACCCGTTCACAAAGGCAGTTTTCCCTGTGTATAGTTACTATTGTGACAAGTACTATACTCATCATTATCACTATTATTGGTATATACGTAGCAACACATGTAGAATGGTTCAGAAATTAAGTATATACATAGTATAGAAGATTTTGCTTGACAATTTTGAAATAATTGTTCAAGGAAAGAATTGTTTTCATGGCAATTTCAATTGCTGTTATTCTTATTCTACATATACATATACATGAATGGAAGCAAACTGTTGCCATATTTGGCCATAAATGAGCTGTCATAGGATTACTATTGCATGACTTGTTTTGAGGTTGACCTACATGAACTTGCTATACAGTCCTTATTGTTATTTCTCCACAACAATACTAACAATCTTAATTAGAACGTTCTAGCCAAGTTCTCTAATCACTATCCCCAGCACTGTTAAAACTAAAGTCTCATCTAGATGTACTTATTATTACCACTTTTTGCCATAATATAAGTTACACCTATAAGATATGAGTTGGCTCACTTTAATAGTGTATGGCTAGGCAATCACAAACAATAATACAAACAGACCTGCTACACCTGCTAAAGTTATTGGAATTTCTTAAAACAAAAACTTTAAGACTGACATTAAGTAATTGAAGCAATACAGTTACAAACCATATTTTCATATTTTAGCCAAAATAATATATAGTGACCCATCTAGTATGGTTATCTCAAATAGCCTCTAGTGTCTCTATGTATGTCCTGAAATTTGTTACCTGGCTGTTTCAGTTAAGAGTAGCTATATATCTTTATAAATGGCAGCTGCTCAGCTTTTCAGATGAAAGTAATTAATTCTATAGCTGAGAGTTATAGCTACTGTCAAACTGTTTGAAATACAATTTTGGGATTTTGGGACAAACATAAAAGTCCAAACATATATAGCATGATTCAAGAAATAAACATGACTAAAAATGTACACTTTCATAGGCCTGGAGTAACATGTATACAAATCCAAGAACATGCAATTCAAATGGTCCCAGTTTGACTACATTGAAGATTGTCAAACTATTTGAATAAAAAGTGTCAAGACCCCCTGAAAGACCAGCTATTGATTGCTGAAGAGGCATTTTCCTGGTAAAAACGAAATTAAAAAAAGTATTACCATGGCAACACCTAAACAACATGGCTGACATCTAGGATAAAATTCAATTACAACACAATATTTTTGGATCAATTGTACACACCGGACTTTGCAATCAGTAACTCGCAACTACCATTTTAACAAACTTTCCACTAGAATGACATCATCATGCAATAATTTTTTATGATTACCAATTGCAATGTCCAGTCTGGACAACCAACCCGAAAGGTACATACTGTACCAGTGTTTCCACTAGCTGGTCTGGACTTGTCACATACACCTATACAGCTAGTATAGGCACTAGTAAATTCAGACTTAAACTATTATATATGTATATGTCTATAAAATTAAAGACATTGTTGCCGCTTCTAAATGTACCAAAAATTTACAAGTTGTAATCTCACAGAGCTGCGCCATGTAGCGACTCCTATACGACCATCATCTCGTGTCAATTTCTCTGTCAAACCTTTCAGCCGAATAGTACATTCTAAAATGAGTGCTATGCCAAAAAGAATAAGAACAATAAACGTTTTCAAAGATTAGCAATACAAGTTGATTAGCTTTATTAGTTATAGAATACGCGAAGTTAAAGTTATTCTCTATACATTTTCGAAGATTTGTACCACGCTTGTTTGACGGCTGCCATTCCATTGTCTGCGTATCTCACATGCACCGATCATTTAGGCATTGATCCATTGCGTCGTTTACGGAGATCTTTCCAATTTACATGCCCACTGAGTAAACTAGACATAGAATTCAAATTGTTGTGTGAACTCTTAAGTTAACTTGTGCAGATCATACCATCGTATCATCTATACATGTACAGTCAAGTGCGCAAGCTAGAGTTAATTGACTATATTTGCAAGCTTCATGGTATGGTACGTATATAGCTATATACATGAACTTGATCATGAATATTTATAAACTTAATACGGTTATCCTATATAAGAGTAACGAATATATTATATAGCTTGGGCTGTTTAGTAAATGGTTGTATAATTGCAGTAAAGTAACATTTTCATAATTGGGTATATGTTGCAAATATAATATATAAACTGGGTACAGTAGCTGTACACCATGAGAGAATATGAGACTATAGAGAAGGTCGTGGCTGAGCTGTTGTGACTTTCGTTCTTTCTATGGAGGAAGGTTTTGCTGAGCTGTTTTGACTATTCATTGCTGAAAAGCTGAATGAATGTACTACACGTACTCATTGTTCTCGAACTCGACAGCCGAAACTTTCTTTGCTGAATAGCTGAATGGATGTACTACACGTACTCATTGTTCTCGAACTCGACAGCCGAAACTTTCTTTGCTGAATAGCTGAATGGATGTACTACACGTACTCATTGTTCTCGAACTTGCATGCCACCAGAAAATCGTTCGAAAAAATACGTTTAATATAAATAGACCCTAGCAAATTTCATTCTTTGGCCTTCGGGCCCCGCTCCATCCAGCACCGGAGTATACGGTTCGCCAGCCTCCGGGAAATTAGGTGCGACTACCATGGCTTGGAGTACGGTCATGGGACCATGTGCTGCTGAAGGACCTGAGGTTTCTCTGAGGGGGGTGGTCTTCTCCAGTACGGCCTGGGATCCGGGGTTGTTCCTCCCCAACAACTCGCCTTTGTGCGTTTGTTCTCCCGAAGATCGAGGCTGATGGTCTGGAAGCAGTGCGTGGGACCAGTACCCACCGACTCGGCGAAGAGAAGCTCTGACCGGAGTCCCTGTTTTAGGCTGCCCGTTTTAAGGTAATTGCATTGCATACACTTGAATTTGGTTGATTATCATTTGGGCATTTTATACGTTGCAATTGGCATTGGTTTGCACAGGAATTTGTTGGATGTGTTTAATTGCTAGCTTTTGAAATATATTGAAAGTTAGGTTTTGTGTATGTGATTGTATGTATTTTAAGGGTATATAGGTGGAGTTAATTTGACATTTTTCAAGATTGGCATTTTTCTTCAAGATTGGCATTTTTCCTTCAAGATTGGCATTTTTTCTTCAAGATTGGCATTTTTTCTTCAAGATTGGCATTTTTTCAAGATTGGCATTTTGTGTTGCATGTGAGAAAATAATTATGAATTTGTTAACTTTTAAAAGGTAAGGTTTTGTGTATGTGATTGTATTATATGTGGAGTTGGCATTTTTTTCAAGATTGGCATTTTTTTCAAGATTGGCATTTTTTTTCAAGATTGGCATTTTTTCAAGATTGGCATTTTGTGTTGCATGTGAGAAAATAATTATGAATTTGTTAACTTTTAAAAGGTAGAAGCAAAAATTCGATTTGAACCTGAGAATTTCAACTTCAGAACAGAAATTAACTTCAGAACAGAAATTTAACTTCAGAACAGAAATTTAACTTCAGAACAGAAATTTAACTTCAGAACAGAAATTTAACTTCAGAACAGAACCTAAGAATTTCAACTTCAGAACAGAACCTGAAAATTTCAACTTCAGAACAGAAATTTAACTTTATAACAGAAATTTAACAGAAATTTAACTTTAGAACAGAAATTTAACAGAAATTTAACTTTAGAACAGAAATTTAACTTTAGAACAGAAATTTAACTTTAGAACAGAAATTTAACATTTAACTTCAGAACAGAAATTTAACTTTATAACAGAAATTTAACAGAAATTTAACTTTAGAACAGAAATTTAACAGAAATTTAACTTTAGAACAGAAATTTAACTTCAGAACAGAAATTTAACTTCAGAACAGAAATTTAACGTCAAAGCAGAACAGAATGTAACTTCATGGAACAGAAATTTAAACTTGATTAACTTCAAAACAGAAATTTCAACTTTACAACAGAATATAACTTCAGAACAGACACACCACAACTGGATCAGGCAACTGAATCTTCATCTTCTTAAGGTTTGACATGTTTTATATGTTCATTATTCAGTTGTATATTATATTTTTCTACATTCTACAGGTTTTACCAGCTTTACACTTGGATATACAGAATTCCGTTTTACAGAACTGGACTCCCCTTAATCCTATATTAGACTTAATTTCAGCTAATGGATTTGCAACTCCGAACTGGCTCATTTTGACTTGCCACTTTGAGCTGGCAGTCCCTGGTCTGTTTTTTATTTTGACATTTTTAGCTGAATATCCCTGTCCTATCAAGTTTGACTTCTGCATGGGTGATCATCTTCTGTTTTTGACTTGCAACTTTGAGATGGCTGCATGTCCCTAGTATATAGTTTTTGACTTGCCACTTTGAGCTGGCTGCATAGATTGTTGTAGTTTATACTCAAGACATTCAGCAAGATTGGTATTTAAACTTACAGCAAGATTGGCATTTTTGCATTGATCCTAAATTAATGTAAGATAAGAAGACATGGCGGGTCGACTTTGAATGGTCACTTAATTTTATCTACTGAATATAAAATGGCATTCTTCATACTCCAACATGGTCCAGGAGTGACTTGTAACTATTCAGAACCAAAATGTTTAAGAACAGAATTTCAACTTAATTAAAAACAGCTAAAATTTCAACTTCAGAACATTTCAACTCTACAAGACAGAATTTCAACTCTGCAAGACAGAATTTCAACTCTGCAAGACAGAATTTCAACTCTGCAAGACAGAATTTCAACTCTGCAAGACAGAATTTCAACTCTGCAAGACAGAATTTCAACTCTGCAAGACAGAATTTCAACTAAGACAGAATTTCAACTCTGCAAGACAGAATTTCAACTCTGCAAGACAGAATTTCAACTAAGACAGAATTTCAACTAAGACAAAATTTCAACTAAGACAGAATTTCAACTAAGACAGAATTTCAACTAGGACAGAATTTCAACTAAGACAGAATTTCAACTAAGACAGAATTTCAACTATATACATACAAGACAGAATTTCAACTACAAAACAAATTTAACTCAAAACAAAATTTTACTAGACTAAGTAACTTCAGAAGAGAAAGATACAAGCAATCGCAAATGCATCTTTTGAAGGTTTGACATGTTTATATGGAAATTATTCAGTTGTATTATATTATTTTTCTATATTCTATATAGGTTCTGCAAGGTTCTGCAAGGTTAACATTTGGCATGGCACTTTGGAATCTTCCTTCTATATACTTTCATTTATTTGAGCTGGATGTCCCAAGTTCTTGAAGATTTACAGCTTTGGCTGCCCATGTTCTATTTTTGACTAGCCACTTTGAGCTGGCAGTCCCTGGTCTGTTTTTGACTTAATTAATTGCCACTTAACTATAATATGGCTGTTGATTTCTTATTTTTTGACTTGCCACTTGAGCTGGTTCTTCCTGTTCTGTTACTTTGAACTGACTGTCTCTGTTCTGTTTTTTGATTCACCATTTTGAACTAGCTGGTCTATGTTCTGTTTTTGACTTGCCACCTATTGAGTTGGCTGTCTGACTTGTCACTTTTTGTTCTGTTATTTGACTTGCCGTGCACTTTGAGCTGGCTGTCCATTTGACTTGCCACTTTGAGCTGGCTGTCCATTTGACTTGCCACTTTTGAGCTGGCTGTCCGTCCATGTTCTGTATTTTGACTTGCCACTTTGAGCTGGCTGTCCGTCCATGTTCTGTATTTTGACTTGCCACTTTGAGCTGAATTCAGTTCTGGACTGTAGTTCATCTACTTCTAATCTATTGTTTGACCTGTTATAGTGTGTTGGATGCCCCTAGCTGGTCTATTTTGGATTTACAACTATATGAGCTTGGTTATAGTTTGAGCTGGCTGTCCATTTGACTTGCCACTTTGAGCTGGCTGTCCATTTGACTTGCCACTTTTGAGCTGGCTGTCCGTCCATGTTCTGTATTTTGACTTGCCACTTTGAGCTGGCTGTCCGTCCATGTTCTGTATTTTGACTTGCCACTTTGAGCTGAATTCAGTTCTGGACTGTAGTTCATCTACTTCTAATCTATTGTTTGACCTGTTATAGTGTGTTGGATGCCCCTAGCTGGTCTATTTTGGATTTACAACTATATGAGCTTGGTTATAGTTTGTGCTGGTTGTTTCTGGATTATTTTGTCCTAAATTTAATCATTTGAGCTGGCTGTTCTATCCTATATAGTATTGCTTGTCATTTTGAGTTGGCTGGTCTGTCTTAATTCCTGTTCTATACTTTGACTTGCCTGTCTGAGGTATTTAATTTTATAGTTCCTTATAGCAGCCATTGCATCCATGGCCTAAATTGACTTTGCTTTTAATCCTCATTTTGCAGCTACATGACTGTCCATGGTTCATTTGTGATTGCCATTAGAGCCATGCATCTTTGCGTGGTCTATGACTTGTAATTTTGATCTGACTGTGTATTGTTTTGATATTTCTGCCACATTTTACTTCATAGGTATAATTCTACCATTGTATCCTTTCCATTCCGTTAGTGGTCCCTATCTCATACGAAGGCAGGTCTGATTTGAGGTAAAGTGACGCACTGTTCTCTGGTGCTACGCCGGTGTGTCATGATTCTCAATGAAGAAGGTTTGAGGTCCGCCAGGGTCGGGTCATTGTACACGTAGCATTTGTACCTTGATCTAGTAACTGGTCACAGGGCGGCTAGGTACGCCGAGCCGTTCCCGCGCATCTTCCTCCCCTCCTAGCTGGGAACGTGGAGCATCACTGGATGGAGTGGGGGGCACGATGTACTCCCACCTCCGCGTGGTGTGCCCCGGGGTCAACTTTTCCATGGTAAAGTTGATGCTAAGAGGAGTACAAGCCAAACTCAAGATGAAGTATTCTTAAGTGAGTTCAGATCCAGATTTACCATTAATATATAATTCCTAATATTTGTATTTTTGTACACATTTTCTCTCTCTAGATCTCTTACTGCAGCTCAGCTCATCAGAGAGTTTGAACAACTGTACAAACTCACTTTACCAGCTATATTGCATTGCACTCAAGTGGAGAGATGATTACAAACTCACTTTACCAGCTATATTGCATTGCACTCAAGTGGAGAGTCTATCTCTAGCTAGTAAGTTTGCTTTATATAACCCTTAATTAATATGTACAAATGTTATATGTTCTTTATTATATTTTGTGCAGATTTTGAATCCGATTTGACGAAAAGTAAACACGAGATCTTCATGGATTGTTCTTCAAGGGACAGTAAAAACACTTGAACTCTTTATTTTGCATGAATATAAATATTTTTCTAGACATTTCTCATATTTTATGTCATTGACAAATATACGTATATAAAGCTAATGTCCAATGTAATTATAATGGAGGCACACTGCCATGTCATGATTGATGGCTATATAGGCCATGTGATATCACCCTTGTTAATAAGGGAAATACTTTGAAATGCACACGTGCAGCACCATACAGGCTAGTAAACGTGATTGATGCATCCTTACGTAAATGTCTTAATAAATGTGTCAGGTGTGCATGCTTTCATTATTCATTTTGCCAATAGCTATAGACCATTTTACCATTTCATTTACCACTTCCTTTACAGAAATAATATACATATATAACCAAGTTCATTTTTAATTGGAATTGGGGTATTGCTACTATAGAAATAGAGATTTATGGAAGATTCCATTTAATGCATTAATAGGAAGATTTTCTTTATATGTCCTTATACTACAGGAAAATCTGCCAACATCTGTCCATATCCCTTGCCCTGCAGAGATAAAGAATAATATTGCATGAAACAGTTCATGAAACAGTTCAACTGCAAGTGCATACAAACATATCCAAATATTGAGTGGAACTATTTCAGCTTTGTTAAGAGATGCAGTTGAGTGTAACACATGCAATTTGTTAAAGATAGGTCAGTTTGAGAATCTACCTGAGGATCAACTCTCAAGGAGGCCACACCCCCTCCACCGAGTGAATTTAGGAGTACAAAGTTCAATCCATTGATTCCAGGTAATTCATATCTAAAGAGATTGAATTGCATTTCACAAAATGAGAAAAGAAAGTGACACTGTATATGTACTCAAGTGCTACCTTTGTACGCTCTGTTCATCAGAAGCATCTATCAGGTGGCTAAAGTACTCCTGTACTGCCTGACTGGTCAGAACTCTCTTTATTAAAGGGTAGTACTTCTCCTGTCGTGCTACAACACCTGAGGATTACACAGTAGAGCCCTTCACAGGGAAAGTCCCCAAGTGCCAACTATACACAGTTATAGTACCAATGTTTGCACTGTTTCCTTTGTCTCCACTTCTAAGGTAGGCAATATCTGACAGCTTGCACTTTCCTCCAAATTCTTTCAGCTCATCACCTGTTATCTGTTCACTCTGATTGGTATCCATGGCAACAGGACCCTGAGTACCATTAGCACAGGATGCTGCTGGGGTATAGCTTTGCACCTGCTGGCCCATTTGAAGTTGGACCTACCCAACCCATATGGGATGGAGAAGAAGACAGCATTAGAGGATACCTTGAGATATGTAAGTGTATGTCAAATACTTTAAAGTCGTTCTTTGGATGGAGAAATGAGAAAAGTCGTAGCACAGGATGGCTTTGGAGAGAGAAGAGGAATCAGACACTCTATGTATGTACTAGTGTATTGAAGTGACTCTTTACTTACACTTTGGGTCTTCCTCCGGGTATATTTGTCAATCCAGGAGCTATATGGACACAGAGTAACACTTTAATACACGTGACATATTAGCAGTATGGGCCACCCATCCACATGCCAATATCCTTACCCATGCCAGTCCCAGCAGGGGCTATCTCTCTGGAAAACAGTTCCAGCGCCTTCTTATCTCGGTGGGTAACTGCCAACCACATGACACCCTCTCTACTCAGTTGTGCCGCCTCTCCAGCATTGATACCATACACACCCTCTGACCCAAACACCTTTGAAGGCAGAACACAAGAAGATTGAAACTAGCACAATGAACATCAGTCAAACTTCAACAGCTTGACAGTATTACAATCCCAAGCTGCAAAATGGAGTACTTTACTATAAGGTACCTGCAAATTGACATCAGTATAGTCACCCAGGTTGAGCTGCTTAAACATTGCTCTGGTCCTCTCGATGATACTATTGGCTGTTTTGAGCAACTTGTCATGTGACCTCGGTCCAACAGAAAAGCACACAGCAGTGCAGCGATAGCCGTCCATGTAGGTGGCACTCACCTTTTGAAACAGAGGGTAACCTTACCTAGTGAGATACTTGTGGTTGCCATGGTTACTCACCTTATAACTCGATCCAGGTGGTCTACCTTTAGTCCCAGTAACTATCACCTCATTTTCCTTTCCCTCTCTCAAGGAGACATGGCTGAAATCACACACCACATCAGGTAGCACGTAAGCAGATGGGTCCCCTATCTCATACACCACCTATAAGCACACACATGGTCCCCTATCTCATACACCACCTATAAGCACACACATGGTCCCCTATCTCATACACCACCTATAAGCACACACGTGGTCCCCTATCTCATACACCACCTATAAGCACACACATGGTCCCCTATCTCATACACCACCTATAAGCACAGACATGGTCCCCTATCTCATACACCACCTATAAGCACACACATGGTCCCCTATCTCATACACCACCTATAAGCACACACACGGTCCCCTATCTCATACACCACCTATAAGCACACACACGGTCCCCTATCTCATACACCACCTATAAGCACACACATGGTCAGTGAAGCATAGGAACACAAACAGACACGCAAAGGAATATTGGCTACCTTGTACATTGCTAAGTATTATACAGCAAATGTAGTATGCTCTAGCTAGTGTTTAAATGGCCCAACCACATGGACTATCTCTACTACATCGGGATGAGGTGCAGAGAAGGTGAGGCTAGGGCCTACTAATAGTGACCTGTTCTGCAACAGTTCCAAAGTTGACCACGCCCCCTGTGTTGGGAGGCTTGGTGACGGTGAAAGAGCCGTCACTTTGACACTCGACTATCGGAAAACCAATATCTGACCTAATCAAAAGTGGAAAGGTATCATACAGAGAGTGAAGAATGTCAGATCATTGGAGAGAGCATCACCAGATCTTACCATCCATCGACTTTGTCCCAGTCTGTGAATATCCCACCAGTAGACTGTGCTCCACACTCAACAATGTGACCTGCAAGACTAGGTTTATATAACACGACCAGTGAGTTGACAGAGCTATGCAAACTGTACAATGCCCCACCCACACACCTTCCTGCAGCCAAGAGGTCGTACTGGTCACTCCTCCACTTGTACTGCAGTCAACACAGAGAAGAAAGCCAACGTATATTAGAAAAGCAGTCAGGATATTAACAAGTAAAATATTCTTTACTTTGTGTATCAGAGGTGCCAGTACCAGTGCAGAGTCGACACACCTTCCAGTTATAACTACATCCGCCCCCAAATCAAGAGCTTGAGCTATGGGAAACGCTCTACAGAGAGAGCACAATCACATGTTTCTTATAATCCACAAAAATGAGATTTAACCCTTTACCCTAGATAAGCATTCAAGCTCTGAATATTGGATGGTAATGCACTTCCAGTGTCCATGGACTTTGGCGAGAGAGCCTTCACCTCATCCAGCTACATACACAGATAATGTACATGTAGATACTGTCACCTTGCTAATACGTAGACAGAGGTGTACTTGGGTCATCAGGTCATCTCCAGTTACTGTTGCTATATTGAGCTTGATC
This sequence comes from Chondrosia reniformis, assembly GCA_947172415.1. Classification (NCBI taxonomy): domain Eukaryota; kingdom Metazoa; phylum Porifera; class Demospongiae; order Chondrillida; family Chondrillidae; genus Chondrosia; species Chondrosia reniformis. The sequence goes on from OX359196.1 coordinate 6,908,367, forward strand.
CCCTGTCCCTTGGCCACCTTCTCCAGTGCAGCAGCACAGGCAGAGATGTTGACACCTCCGGCATTAGTAACCACTTTGATACCTACAGCCAGGCAGGCCTCAGTGAGGAACACTTCAACAACGAGGAGAACACTTCAACAATGAGGGGAACACTTCAACAATGAGGGGAACACTTTAACAATGAGGAGAACACTTCAACAATGAGGAGAACACTTCAACAATGAGGGGAACACTTCAACAATGAGGAGAATACTTCAACAATGAGGAGAACACTTCAACAATGATGAGAACACTTCAACAATGAGGAGAACACTTCAACAATGAGGAGAATACTTCAACAATGAGGAGAACACTTCAACAATGAGGAGAACACTTCAACAATGAGGAGAACACTTCAACAATGAGGAGAACACTTCAACAATGAGGAGAATACTTCAACACAGTGTCACACAGAGTGTGGTGCTGTAGTAGTTTACAATATTACCAATAGTGTCTAAAATGGCTAATATCACATCAGCGTGCGTACCTTGTTGACTGATGTCCTTCAACAAAGGTGACATACTTTGAATAAAGTCAGGAGTATAGCCAAAGTCCTGTTATCACAGAAAAGTACATTACAATGGAACCAATTCACCACTAATACACATTACTACATGTACATACGTATGCGATGAGTTCAATATTGCCATTGTACAGTTAGATCTGGTAACTTTGTGTACACTTACTGGTGACTTTCGCTTTGCAGCAGTTAACAGTGACATTGTTATCTCGGATAGATAGTCTGACACTAGAAAATTTAGATTTCCCTTCTTCACAAGCTGTGGGGCTGCAGATTAACAAGAACCAATCAACCCTAACTACAGTTTAGTGCTGTATTCAAATCAACTACAGAGGTACGGGCCAAGGATATTGGCTAAGTGGAGTTGTGAATAGTTAGACTGGTACTAAGTGGATTGCTGCATGCATATATCGTGCAGTACCAGCTGCGGCCGTATCGCCCCAAAATCCTGAAGAACATCCTATTCTGACGCTCTCCGTCGATTGATGTCGCCGTCCACTCCATCTTACGACAGAAAAGCTCAGATAGCGATTCCAGCAAAGACGATGGCCTGCCGCCATATTGTTTTGAAATGTAGATAAGTACACTGTACAGTCTGTATGTTATATCAGTTTCCTGGTCACTCTCAGTACATGAACACCTCCTCCATACACCTCGGTATGGACACACATGAACACCTCCTCCATACACCTCAGTATGGACACACATGAACACCTCCTCCATACACCTCAGTATGGATGCACATGAACACCTCCTCCATACACCTCGATATGGACACACATGAACACCTCCTCCATACACCTCAGTATGGACACACATGAACACCTCCATATGGACACACATGAACACCTCCTCCATACACCTCTGTATGGATGCACATGAACACCTCCTCCATACACCTCAGTATGGACACACATGAACACCTCCTCCATACACCTCAGTATGGACACACATGAACACCTCCATATGGACACACATGAACACCTCCTCCATACACCTCTGTATGGATGCACATGAACACCTCCTCCATACACCTCAGTATGGACACACATGAACACCTCCTCCATACACCTCAGTATGGATGCACATGAACACCTCCTCCATACACCTCAGTATGGACACACATGAACACCTCCATATGGACACACATGAACACCTCCTCCATACACCTCTGTATGGATGCACATGAACACCTCCTCCATACACCTCAGTATGGACACACATGAACACCTCCTCCATACACCTCAGTATGGACACACATGAACACCTCCATATGGACACACATGAACACCTCCTCCATACACCTCTGTATGGATGCACATGAACACCTCCTCCATACACCTCAGTATGGACACACATGAACACCTCCTCCATACACCTCAGTATGGATGTACATGAACACCTCCTCCATACACCTCAGTATGGACACACATGAACACCTCCTCCATACACCTCAGTATGGACACACATGAACACCTCCTCCATACACCTCGATATGGACACACATGAACACCTCCTCCATACACCTCAGTATGGCCTGGTCTCCTAGGGTTGTGTACCAATTCTTTCAAGTTTCAATTATTTATGCCTACACTCATTTTACAATCAATTTATAATACAATCTGTACAAAAACAACATAAGCAAATATAAAACAGGTCTATTTTTTTACACTAGTCATCATAATAGTCATCATGCTACCATTCATCATCATCATCATCATCATCATGCCTATAGCTATCATTATCAGTGTTCTCATATGTATCTCCATAGTATTGCACAGTCTTCTTTGGTATATTCTTAACCACTGAGCTTAAACTAGTGACTTCCTGAGGTACTTCTGATTGGTAGGCATCGTACATCACAAAGTGGTCAGTGTATGACTTGCCCTCTCCAGTCATCACATAGCTAACAAAGTGTTGGCTGTTGTTTAAATGTACATCATAGGGACCAAATATTGACTTGTATTCCTTGGTGCGGGAAATCATGGTTTGAAAGGATGGTCTCTGATTGTACTCCACAAGATATAATTTGCTCACATTTTGGTATGGTTCATGTTGATTATTTATCCACTGGCTGTGATTCGAGAAAATATATCTACCTACATTTGATCTTGGAAGGTTTTGTAGAAATTCTACTTCATTCCTCTCTTTTACTAAAGATATTCCCATCCAAAATTCCTTATCAATCCAATAAGCAATCACTTCTCCATCATCCAAACTGGCCATTTCTTTATTCAAGTATGTAAAAATTGACTGGCGGTAGCACTCCTTCAACTTTACACTTTTTATTTCTGGAAAACTAGTCAACCAGTCTGGAGAACCTACCTTAATGGTAATTTTATCCATCATCTCAGAAAGTATTGGAGGCCTAATTTGTGGATCTGGAATGTGCTGTCTAAATTGACTTGCTTGTACTCTTCTTCCAATTCCGAACGCCATTTTGGTACCTTGTCATCTGATTTTTCACAGGATCAAATCTCAGGTTTCATATGGCATGAAACCTATTTGAAACTTCTTTACTGCCAGGTTTCAAAGGGTACTCAAAAGTATGCACTAATAGATTACCGTATTTTCTCTAATATAAGCCCAGGGCTTGTATATTTTTAAACCCTTCTGAATCTGGGCTTTTATTGGAGTCTGGGTTTGTATTTTTTCAACCCCTTCAATTCATATTGGTAAATCAACTTTGTTGGGACAATTTCCACGTAAACTACGGTACCAGTCAGTAAGAACTGAATATTTTTCGTCTGTATGTGCGTCCATACTCTTCAGCCATCGTTAGCACATTGACTAGCTCGAACGATAACACGTCAGTCTCGCTACACTACTTTAATCGCATACCTTTGCTTTAATACCTAAACTACGTACGGGTGAAAGGCGCCCTTTTACATATGGCTACGGAAATCGTTCAGTTTTTTCTGGCTGGTTGCCAGTGGGCTTATATTGGGGACTGGGCTTCTATTTTTTCGATGACTCCTAGAGGTGGGCTTCTATTGGAGACGGGCTTGCATTAGAGATCTGGGCTTATATTAGACATAATACACTGGTTTCAAGTTTTAACAGCCCCCTTTCCAAGTTTATACATACTTTCATACCTTTTGAAAGCTGGCTGTTCAAAGAGTTTCAAATAGGTTTCATGCCTTCTGAAACACCTGAGATTTGATCCTATGTTTAATGATCATTGAATTTGTATTATCTCACACTGCATACACTAGTGTTGTTGTTATGATAACATTTTATGTGCACCATAACCTTTTTGTTCTGTTGTAAGTATATGAAGAGACTGTTTTAACACTAATGCAATAATCTGAATTTATTCCATTCCAGTAATACCATAATAGTGTCACTCCTGAATTGTTACCATGGCAAATTAAATTTGTATGTACATATATCCAGATGGTTGGTTAAGAAGAGTAAGACACAAAGACAAGAATGGTCCTCCAAAGATGTACTCTCAGGATGAGGTAGAAGAGGAACTAAAGGGAATAGTTGATTATGTTCAATCCTTTCCAGCAATGACTGTGATGGAAACAGCGAAAGCATTAATATTGTTTACCAATAGTATTGTAAACAAGCCTGAGATAGTTTAGGCTGTATATAAATTAGTTTTTTTAATCTAATACCTGCTGTTCTATTTTAATATATATAGTGTTCTCATACTTCATCTCATACTGTAGAGTTACCATTGGTGTGTTACTGCAGCTATTTCAGTAATCTACTGGTATCAATGTCACTATGTGAGCTCCTGGTAATGTGACAGCTCACTCACTATTTTAGACACTGCTCTTCTTCTCTCTCTTTCCTAGGTTCTTACACATTGTGTCTAAAGTTATATCACATAAATATTTGTTGCATAAAGTGTGTACATTATTTATGTAATAGGCAAAGATTCATAGGGTCACTGATGAAGGGTAAAATTCCCAGATACAGTGGTCTGTCCCAGTGGAGAAGAAGAGAAGAAGAAAGAGAAAACTCTTATATTCTCATCCGAAGCTCTCACTATAGGTTTAGTTACATACGTATATGCCTTTATTCTGAAATAGATGTAGTCAAATGGTGTATTAGATTATTCATATGTAATGGGTAATTATATTTGTATGATGTATTATACAGCGTAAAGATGTATAAAAGGACTAGCAAGACCAGCATCAAGAGGACACAACTGATAAAAGAGTGACGCTAGTCAATTGTGCCGATTTATGTCCATAGTTTTTAAAGTGGATTAGAGGCTACCATTTGATAATCAATACATGTACACACACATCAAATAGTTTAACAATTTTAAAGATTATATGCAATAGTTCAATTATTGACTTTACACAGAAAGTTTAATAGTAGAAAACACCAGTATCAACTTCACTATGAACATTTCCATAAGATTATAAATTTGAGGTGTAAAATAATTGAAAGAACTTAATTGACAAATTTACATATGAGAGGAATTACTTCTGTATACATGTGCAAATGTATACTGTGAATATACGTTATTCAATTTGTGATGTGGATTCAATCGGAACTGCTATTTCGTTAGTTCTCAGCCAAGGAATGGTGTAGGGGGGATTGTACCGATACAGGCTCCAGGTCTCAGTTTCCTTGATCTTAACCCCATCAGCTCTGAGCTGTTGGTAAAACCTGTCCACCACAGGTTGGCAGCTCTCCATGGTTGAGGATCCACTATACCTGTATACAGCTTCCTCTCGAGGAGGTACCTCTCGTAAGGTGACCCTCGGATCTGTGGGAGTTGGAGTAGTTTCAATTGTGTACTTTGAGGGAAGTAAAAATGCCATTATTTCACTGAATGGGCCTGATGAGGCAGTAGGCTGGTTACCAGTGGTGGAGGTAGTGACCACTGGTGCTGTCATGGCAACCTTCTCCCCCTGGCTACCAGTGGTGGAGGTAGTGACCACTGGTGCTGTCATGGCAACCTTCTCCCCCTGGTTACTAGTGGTGGAGGTAGTGACCACTGGTGCTGTCATGGCAACCTTCTCCCCCTGGCTACCAGTGGTGGAGGTAGTGACCACTGGTGCTGTCATGGCAACCTTCTCCCCCTGGTTACCAGTGGTGGAGGTAGTGACCACTGGTGCTGTCATGGCAACCTTCTCCCCCTGGCTACCAGTGGTGGAGGTAGTGACCACTGGTGCTGTCATGGCAACCTTCTCCCCCTGGTTACCAGTGGTGGAGGTAGTGACCACTGGTGCTGTCATGGCAACCCCTTCTCGTTTGATGTTTTGCGGAGTGGTAAACACTCCAATGTAGTTCGCCAGGATCCTGAAAGCAGCGCTTGTAAAGCGTGAAGCAGTCCGATTCTCTTCTTCCAAGTCGTCTGACTTGACTTCAGCTGCTACCGCCCCAGGATAGCGACGTATCTCGTACTTGTATCCGTCGCGATCTACCGAGCGAACAAGTTGATAGTCCGGACACTCTACTGTTATCTTTCCAAAGATTATTCCCATGACTAAATCTTGTTCTTCCCTAATCTGCTTGATGCTTCTCTTCCAGCTGCTAGCTACGAGGTTTATTAACTGAAACCTCTTATGTAACGTAGTCTCAGTTCGCGTAATCAATCGACATGTTGCATATTATTACATAACAATCGCCACTCGGAAGAAAATGTTATTGAGACTACATAAAGTCTGCCATACTTTCCTCGACAAACTTCTTGTAAATGGCCATAAATTTAGCAATGAATGCTTCAATATGGTAAATGGGTTTGTTGCCCATTTGCATCCGATGTTCGTATTCAGCTGCAATCTGGGTCACCTGGGACTTTAGCTCTCCATCACAATTCACAATGAGCTCACTCAAGAGACCCTACAATGGAGAACATACAAACTGTATGTACAAGGAGGGCTATTTACTACCGCAGTTGTAGAGTGACTGAGTGTTGCTATAGCAACAGTCATGTGACTATCCTGTACATGACTGCTAACCTTGATTATGATATCCGGTGGTATACAGTGTGTCAACAGCTCGTAGAGCCTTCCCCTCACGTCCAGCAACCTGCAGACAAAGAAGTTCAGCAACAGAGTGATATCATTCACTATTAGAATGGTCACCTCTTGGGAGTCTGCTCCTCAACAATCAGAGCTGCTGTCTCCCTGAGGAACGCTTCCCAGTCACACTCTGGGACAGCCTGGTCAACAGAGAATGGATACCTGTTAATAGGAAACAAACAGTTGGTCAGCTGAATGAGGCTACATGACAGGTCATTATGCACTGTAAAGGTAAATATTGTCATTTTCCTTGAGAACCTCTACTATGTATTGTGATGATACTGAATAGCACACATTTGCTGACTCACTGCTGCACTCTGCAGGCTTCACACGCTAGCAGGGCTTTCCTCATGTTTCTGTTAGAGTACTCGGCAATCTTCCTCGCCAGCTCGGCTGGAAGGGAAAGGCCCTCCTTCTTACAAGTGAAGTGCAGCACCTCACAGACCTGAGAACAAGGTAGGTAACCCACTGTAAGCTACGAGAAGTCATGCAGACAGTTCCTCTTCACACTTACCTCCTCATTTGTTGGAGCAGGTACTCTGATACCTAGACAACGGCTCCGAATGGGTCCTATTACTTTACTGGTGGAATTGCAACAGAGGATGAGACGACAGGTGGCAGTGTACTTCTCCATGGTCCTCCGCAAGGCATGCTGGGCATCCTTTGTCAGGTGATCCACTTCAGTGAGAATCACAACTGTGCACGATAGGAAATTGGAGCTTATGTGCATGAAATAATATGGCACCTTACACACACTTTAGATCCTACCCTTGAAATCTTTCAGTGACGAGTCCAGTGTGTGAGTTTGGGCCATTTCTTTAAGGAGCTCCTGTATCACTACACGGTCATGGATACCTGCATCACTGTACAGTTGTAGGGGAACATTAACAGCAGTCTGATAGCTACTATTGACACCAACCTCGGGTTGATCTCCACATGGTAGTTGCTGCTAATTGTTGTAATTTCAACCTTCTTCTTTGAAGGAGTCTACACAAACAAGCACATAAACAGGGACTTAAATAATCACGTGATCAAAGTACAAGTCCTTACTGTGAATGTCATATGCTCCACTCTCAACTTTTCGGCTCCTGCTCCGTACATTTCCCTTAATATGCACATGATGCGAGTCTTCTTGCCTGCTCCTGAAGGACCATACACCAACAGATGCGGAACGTCGCCGCTGTGAACCTAGCAAACCAACCAATACATGCGTATCTGTCCTTACATAACTGTAGATATAACAAACTAGTTTCTTTAAGTATTTCGCTTGCTCCTGATGGTAATCTAGTTTGCTTAGCGTGTTCGGTCGATATTTGTCCACCCAAAGACTCATTCCGTAATTCCCGGCAAATTGACAATTAGAGCTTGGGCGCTTGTAGGATCTATATTTGACGCCCAGTGCCCTTATTTCAATAGAATGGTTTAGTATATATATTGCAATAAAAAGCAATGGAGATGACAACATTGTACAAGTGATGAGCTTCTGTGGTAAAGATTAGCTGGTCAAGGAGGGTATTTCATCCAACACCTTCGATCTAGAAAACAAAGCATAGAGCAGGATGGAAAGTGAAGCTTTCTACTACAGGTTCCTTTATTTGACAATGATCTGTGTTATTGTAAGGTAATAGCATTTCAGCTACTTATTTTCATTTTCACTGGTTGCATGTGTGGGGGGTGGTGTTACTGTAATGTACAAATGCAGTAGTACCTCAAACACTGTTCGCTGGCTTCCACAAGGAGCTGGAGTTGTAAGGCTGACAGATCACTGAGTAGTGCCTGACGTCTAGAGAGCAAGACAAGAACAGAGCAGAGTCTCAAGACTTATATACTACATATAATATAGGTAGTGTCCCTGTACCTCTCCAGGCTACTCTCTGTGACTGAAGAGGCCAGTTCTTTGATGTTCTCCTGAAATATGCAAAAACTTAGTAACAAATGATAAAGCTACATTCCCCTTCACACACATACTTCTAATATCTTCAATTGATTATGTTTTCCCTGTAGTTTATTTGGAGAGAGGGGAGGACACAGAGAACTGGAGGGAGCTGTTCCAGGATCACTATGCTTCTCTGTACTGCATCTGGTTGTTGGGACTGTAGGAAGTGCAAAAGATGCTGCCAGTTTTATACTCTTCTTGTTCTTCCTTTTGGTGAAGGAACATTTGCTCCTAGAGTCGTGCTCCTCCTTTGGTAATGCCCTTTCAGGAAGACTAGAGGACGACTTATCAGTTGATGTAGCTACTTCTGGTCCTAAGCTGGTGTTAGTACTGGAGACACTGTCTTCACTGTGGTATGGTTCAATGGGTTCAGATGGCACTGTACTTGGAGAGGAAATGGCTTGATCATCTGATAAAGTGCCAGTATAAGTAATATGAGCATCAGTGGGTGAGGACTGGATGGATGACAAGCTCTGCCAACCAGCTGGGTTTGGTTCAAGCAGTGTTTTAGTAAGTAGCTGATATCTTGAAAACAGAGACCTTTTATTGTTGCTTTGTGAAATAACGTCACTGTTCATTTCTGTACTGCATTCTTTGTTGACCATCTCACTTTCATCCACAACAAGGCAATCATTATCTTGCCATTCTTCAGGTTTACATGTACCAGTTGAGAAATCCTGGCTATCCTGTTCCTCTGGATGTAAGTGATCACTAGCACATTCACTGGCTTTGCCGTCAAATGTCTCTTCTGCAGGACCCTCTGGTCCACACACTGAAGGGTCGGGAGGTGCATGATTGCACAATGATCTACTTGTAAACGAGGAGAAAGAGCAATACACTAGTATTCCCTGATGTACCATATTTTATATATATATATTACATCCATAATCATTGATCATATCTCTAAGTAGAAGGTCTACAGGATCAGCTGAGATCAGTTTGTCCATGGGCTATACCTGAGTAGCATAGTTGACTGGTTGTTGCATAGAGGACCTTCACTGCCAATCAACGCTGGTCTGGTGGGCATCATTTGGACAGATGTGGAGAGGGTCCCTACTATATCTTGGTACATTGGGTCGTCTCTGATGGCCTTCAAGTAATCATTAAGTGCCTCACAGACACTCTCTTCTTCTCTCTTCCAAAGGGGAACAACAACTCCATTTCTTGACTTTCTTGGGGACCTTTGCTCTAGTAAAGATGAGTGTAACCACATCACCAGTTATTTAACACTTTGTTGCATAATAATATAGTCGCATAACAAACAGTAAGAGCATATGCAAGTCAATTATTAATCTACTCACTGTCTCTCTGAATTATGTCATGAGCTAAAGTCACTTTAATCTTTCTGCCTAACATGTAAAGGTCTTCCTTGCTGCTTAAGGTATTCAAAGCTTCTTCCAAGGTTGAATAATGAATGAACCTGCATGAAACAATATTGTGACAAACGATGAGAAAACATTTAGTCTACTGACATACATGGTGTGACATGCACTTACGCATGGTGTACACCGGCAGATCCATGCATTCGATGCAGTTTCATTTCTGTGATATTCCCACAACTTGAAAACTCTTTCCTGAGTGCATCCTAATCATAAAGTTGATTCAGTAGGTACATACTGCATCTCTTTCCCAACTAACAACTACAACACACAGTCGACCTATATAGGACGTTGTAACTACCATAAAACCGATCTAACTGAGAGCACTGGTACTCGACTCACCTCCTTAATGTGCTGAGGCAAGTTTCCTACATACAAACTGTAAGTTTGAGGAGGTCCTGTCCGATGAACAAACGATTTCTTGGCACTCTTTTGCAGTTGGCCACTAAATAATATAAAATAGACATATTAAGTAATCTAGTCTATTCCCTTGATAGAGTATTGTAATCCATAGCACATCGTTTTTCTTATCTACAAGAACAAACCTGTTTTTCATGAGCGCCATTTGTATTTAATACTTATCGACGCGTCGGTCAATGAACGGAATCATAAGTGAAAAGATTATACCTTAGATATTCATGCAATATTAAAAGTGCTGCATGTATATTGTATAAGTCCACTTCCATTTATGATGCACTACAACTCTAGGAACGTGACCTCTTAATCATATGATTACAGCACGCGCAAATTAAATATCCGTGCAGTTGTATAGTACATCCCGCTAGATATTTCGAGAAGGATCGAACAGGACGTATTATTGCGAAAAGATATGGAAGGTCAAAGGTCATATTGTATTTTTAGGAATGTTAGTTGTAAGAAGTATTGCGTAATAGAGCACTAGAACATCTCGAACGTTCTAGATTTTACAATCATTTATATGCGGCTGACACGTGTGTCATAATATTCAAGAAACGTTCTTGCTTTCCAAGTAACTAACGAACGAAGATGACTGCGCCAGCTGTGGGTATTGATTTGGGAACCACGTATTCCTGTGTCGGAGTGTTTCAACATGGAAAAGTGGAAATCATTGCCAACGACCAGGGTAACCGTACCACTCCGAGTTACGTTGCTTTCACCGACACTGAACGTCTTATTGGCGACGCTGCCAAGAATCAAGTGGCGATGAACCCAACCAACACAGTCTTTGATGCAAAGCGATTGATTGGAAGGAAATTTAACGATACAACTGTGCAGAGCGACATGAAACATTGGCCCTTTGAAGTTATCGATGATTCCAGTCGTCCGAAGATACGAGTTGAGTACAAAGCAGAAACTAAGACTTTCTACCCAGAGGAAATATCCTCGATGGTCCTGGTCAAAATGAAGGAGACGGCAGAAGCTTATTTAGGAAAAACTGTTCAAAAGGCCGTAGTCACAGTTCCCGCCTATTTCAATGACTCCCAGCGCCAGGCTACTAAAGACGCCGGTACTATCTCTGGTCTGGAGGTTCTACGTATCATCAACGAGCCTACAGCGGCAGCCATTGCCTATGGCTTGGATAAGAAGGTCGGAAATGAACGTCACGTGCTCATCTTTGACTTGGGTGGCGGTACCTTTGATGTGTCCGTACTAGCTATTGAGGATGGTATTTTTGAGGTGAAGTCTACAAGTGGAGACACTCACTTGGGTGGAGAGGATTTTGACAATCGAATGGTGAATCATTTTGTTGGCGAATTTAGGAGGAAACACAAGAAAGATTTGAGTTCAAACAAGAGATCTCTGAGAAGACTGAGGACTGCCTGTGAACGAGCCAAGAGAACACTATCGGCCAGCACACAAGCCAACATTGAAATTGACTCCCTTTTTGAAGGAATCGATTTCTACACTACAATCACCAGAGCTCGATTTGAAGAACTCAATGGAGATCTGTTTAGGGGTACTCTGGAACCAGTGGAGTCCGCCCTGAGGGATGCCAAGATAGCAAAAGGAGATATTCATGACATTGTCTTAGTGGGTGGGTCCACACGTATTCCAAAGATCCAGAAGCTTCTCAAAGACTTCTTCAATGGCAAGGAACTGAACAAGTCGATTAACCCAGATGAAGCTGTTGCATATGGAGCTGCAGTACAAGCTGCCATCCTCTCAGGAGACAAGAGTGAGGAGGTCCAGGACCTACTTCTTCTGGATGTGGCTCCTCTATCTCTTGGTATTGAGACTGCTGGAGGTGTCATGACTGCCCTCATCAAGAGAAACAGCACAGTACCAAAGAAGGAAAAGCAAACATTTACCACTTATTCAGACAACCAACCAGCTGTACTCATTCAGGTATATGAAGGGGAGAGAGCCATGACCAGAGATAATAATCTCCTTGGAAAATTTGAGCTAACAGGGATTCCTCCAGCACCACGAGGTGTACCCCAGATTGAAGTGACCTTTGACATAGATGCTAATGGCATTCTGAATGTGTCTGCAGTTGATAAGAGTACTGGGAAGGAGAACAAGATCACCATCACTAACGACAAGGGACGGTTAAGTGCTGATGAAATTAAAAAGATGGTGGACGAGGCAGAAAAATACAAGGCTGAAGATGATAAGCAACGAGAGAAGATTGCTGCTAAGAATGCACTTGAAAGCTATGCCTTCAACATGAAGAGTACAATGGAAGATGAAAAGGTTAAAGACAAAGTGCCCGAAAGTGACAGGACAACTGTGATAGAGAAATGCAAAGAAACAATTGAATGGCTGGACAAGAACCAAACTGCTGAAAAAGATGAATACGAACACAAGCAGAAGGAACTAGAAGGAATATGTACTCCAATTGTCACCAAGCTGTACCAGGCTGGCGGAGGACCCGAAGGATCTGGAGGAATGCCTGGTGGAATGCCCGGAGGGATGCCTGGTGGAATGCCAGGTGGTTTTCCAGGATCTGGTGGACCCTCTTCAACAGATGGTGGTGGTTCCAGCAGTGGGCCTACTATTGAAGAAGTAGACTAACTAATATTATTATTGTATGTACACTGGAGCGAACTTGCAGTTTACAAAGCAATTAATTATACTTATTATATAACCATTTTTTTGTTATATATTAGCATTATCTTAAATATAAATTCTTAGTTTACTCTAAAATTTCCAATCTGTGGTGGTCTATTGGTACCAGAAGATCTTATCTATAATGCTTCAGCATTACTACTTCGCTAGAGAGGAGTATGTACTCCTCCAAGGCTTGCTATGTCCACTAATTTTATTGTTATGAAATCATAATTCCAATTACGCAATGGACTAGTTAAATCCGACACTTGATAGAATACCAGACCACAGGCGATCTACTACGCTTGGGGGAATCGGAGCGAATTGTGTGGCCGATTCGACGAAATCGTTCCGAATGGAACTGACATTTTTAGGAGTATTTAGAGGTGCATTTAAAAGTTGCGAATAGAGGATATGCTTCGGAAATGGCTACTCATTCTAGATTCGTCGCTTCTATTGTTTTTGTTTCACAATGCTCTGTGTCTTTCAACGGGATATCAAGGTTAGTGCGTTACGAATAAGGTTCATTGGCTGAAACTGTAGCCGTTTCGGACTTTTGTTTTAATAATTTCCTGTAATGAAATCCATGTCGAAAATATTTATGCACTGTCTCTTGCGATACTATATTCCTCTAGTTATATCTAATGGAAATGTAAATTATTCACGTTCTAGCTATATTAATTACAAGAGATTGCTAGGAATATACCACTGTAACACTATCTATGGATAGTAACTCTCTTCTAATTGTGTGGCCCGTATGACAGCACTCTCATATATCATGCACACACTGCAAGAGGATGGTATTCTTTATCCTAATTCTATGTACTAATGAGGCTAATCTTATTGCAAAATTAATTCAGTATATCTGCTTGTATAGGCAAATCTCATTGTGTGAGTGCCTTTGTTGCTGCCCGGGCCCCCTGATCTGGTATACATATGCTGCCACACTATGATAATATTTAAAGAAAGTTTTTATCTCAGATTAATTCTCTTTGACTTGGTTAAGATACAGATTAAAGTCTAGGTAGCTTACTGTATGTGTGTCATCTATACACAGCTACCATAGCTGATATATATAAGATGGAGGAGACTTGCAGTTGTATATACATATATATACATGTACCAGTGCACCTGGGGTATCCATGCTAATTGTATTCATAGTTTATATGTTTGACCACATATTAAGATAATCACTAATTTCCCCTGTGGGTAGATACACCATTTGTGTGTATATACACTTCTCAAGCAGTTGCTTGTAACATAACCTTTAAAATTCAGTATTAAATGAAAGCATCATGCTACCATTATAGAACCTATAATTATACTAATATACTCAGTACTTGAGGTATGTCATGGTATTTCCAGCTCCCTTGCTGTATATATGGTATATAATTCCTTCTGGGAAGAGATTTGTATTATACTTGGCACTGATTTTATATTGACATCAGTGTAAATCAATTGTGCATGACTTCAAGCAACTTATGTCCTTAAAATGCCTATCTGATGTGCAGGCCCTAATCTGGTATACAGGCCCTAATCTGGTATACAGGCCCTAATCTGGTATACAAGCCCTAATCTGGTATGCAGGCCCTAATCTGGTATACAGGCCCTAATCTGGTATGCAGGCCCTTATCTGGTATGCAGGCCCTTATCTGGTATGCAGGCCCTAATCTGGTATACAGGCCCTAATCTGGTATGCAGGCCCTAATTTGGTATAACATAAACTGGTATTGGTTTATACCAGATTGTGTTGTATGTAGACCTAATTTTTAATGTATGTCCTAAATTGACGTGTTGCTGCTATTATCCAATTAATCCACTCACCTGAGTATAATGTGTGGATCAATTAGTACCAGTAAGGATTCCAATGTCTCATGCACTCATGTACGTAACTTGCATGAAAGTGTCACTTGCTCCTTATAATGGGAACAGATAATTTTTCCCTTGAGAAATAAGCTATTTTCTTCTCTCTATTTATGATTGTTATCTCTTTGCTTTACAGTATGGGAATCACCTGTGTTGCTTCAAGTAATTGTTTCACCAACAACTGTTTTGAGTTGTTATTGTAGCTGAACTGCTAGACTGATTTAGGTGGTCATGTCTGTGTGGAAGTGTTTGTAATGATTGCTGATTTGTCTTTTTAGAGTATAATTTGCACTATAAATGTAGTTTCATCTGTTGGCAGCTCCTAATTATTCAATGTTGTAGAATGTTCACTGCCCCTCTGTTTCTTTCTCTAGCAGAGGTGGCCACTGGAAGATTTAGACGCCAATCTAATAATACTGATCCGGCTGCTACTGAGTAAGTCATTATTCCCTGCATAAGGTTGTGTGGAGTGCAGCAGGTGAACCCATAAATATTACATACGTGAAGTTAGCATTAAGTAGAATGATATACCTTACAAATTGATCGATATCACTCAGTGATTAGCTTACACTGTCCACATTCTGTGGCACTTGAGGGCATTCTGCTGTGATTCCTACACTGCATGCATCTCCTCCAGTGCATATAAATAATCTAAAACACCCTATTCCAAAAACTATTGTTATCATTTCCTATGAAGCTAAGGAAACACAAAGAGAATAGACTAGAACACAATTTTCTTAGACTTTCTTCCAGTTTGTCTGATTTCTAGGTACAGTACATCTTTTAATTATCGCATTCTGTTTGACGTCAAATTCCTGTGAATGTTTAAGCACTTTGCTCTGTAGGACTGGCTGGATTGAACAGAATTGGCCGTGGGCCCTTCTTCTGATACTTGTAGTGATCATGGCACTCATCAGCATGGCCTGTATCCTAACCTGCTGCTGGTGCAGGCGGGCAAGAAACAAAGAAAAGAACTTTAATCTGGAGCAGTAAGCTCTATTATTCAAATTTTAATGGTGATGTAGTGACCTTTTTGGATGTATTGTACCAAGATGTACTAGCCTTGCAAGTGTCCTTACTCTCAGCTGATGTCTTATCATATACATACTGTAGGTCAGGAACAAGCAGGAGAGATCAGCTATCCAGCACTTTATCTAATTTCAGAGGTAAAGTAATTTTTACCTGCATGCCATTTGTAATTATCCTGGCAACTGACTCTTTGATGTACTGTTCTAAAAATTAGGCAATTAATCAACTGTTAAATTAGTACCAATGATGGTCATTATATTTTATTAATCCATTTATAAGTAGAAAAGAAAAGTACAAAGTACTCTGTATGTATTTCCACATCACCCTCTTAGATTCCTCTCAACAGGGTCCTCCATCACCTCAGCTCTCCTCTTCATCCTTACACTCTTCCTATGAGAAGGGAAGAAGGAAAGGTATATGGTCGGGACATAGCTCTGAGAGTGAAGAAGGACTAAAGGTATGTGTGTGCATAACATGTTATTGAGGTCCCTTTTTGAAAGTTGTGGGTTGTTGAGGTGTAGTTATCTTAAACTGTAAGTGTCAAATTAGTCTTTGTTAATTAGAAAGATATGTAACTATGTTTGTCTATGCCAACCCTTGCAGTGTTGACAATTTAGCGCTTATTTCTGGTTTTGTTTGTGTCTGTCTTCTTCTGTGGTTACATTTATTGGGTACAATTGTCTGTTTGCATAGTAATACAGACTGCTATATTTGCCCCCTAATTGTGCACTATGTTGTGAAGATATGCCGCAAATCCTGTGTTTGTGTGCAGCAGTTAAAAAGCAGTTATAGGTGACTTTGTTTGTGAGTTTCTAGTTCATTACTTCTCACTCTATAGGCTAGAGACTCGAGAAGCTCTTTAAACTCATCTTTGGCATCAGTAAGGCTCACACGGACGGATGTAAGAAAATGCTTTTGACCATCTTTGTCCTTCCTAAATATAGTTATATTGTAACATACTTGGCTACCTTATCTGTTTCTACTTTAGAATACCCAAGAGAGCAGTCGTTCAGGGAGAAGAAAATATGGTTCTTCAGTTCAAATCTTAGATGATTCCAATATTTCACTGATGTCGGCTCCATCTTCAACATCTGTCCACTCCATCAGTCATCGATCAGATGTCTCCCAATCTACAGTGGTTGAGGTAATGTATTTGAGAAAGAGATATCAAGCCTTTGTATTGGGTTAATTAATGATTACTCTAGACGCCATGGTATGGCAATAAGAATGTTTACATACCATAGATAAGTAGTTAATTTGTATCTCTTGTGTAAATATTTACTTATTGTGTGTGGTAATTTTACCAACTTCCTCCAGATTAAGGTAATAGTCCCCCAAAGTGCCCCAAGCAGAGAAAGGGAGGTACAGCAAGCCACAGCAGCTGCATTGGCTGAATCTGCTGCTAAACTGGCGCAGTCTGCTGCTACCATCGGAGAAGAAGATGTGAGTTCCCATCCATACTCCTACTACTGAGACTGAATGCATTTTTAAGGGTGGTTAAATGTGTGGCTGACTGAGATGGACCAGACTGCGTGATTTAATAGTGTGGTACTAACTGAATTTTGTAGACATTAGGAGTGCTGTGCTGATAGTCACAGAGATAGGCTGTATATGAAGATGTGATTTTGGCATATTTATATCTGTAGTTATGGAGATCTTTTGAGAAGCGTAGTAACACTTGGCAGATGCGCTTCCACACTTTCAGTGACTCCACAAAGGCCTCCCACAGCAGCCCAGCTCCTGCCACTAGTAGGATGCACGGCCCTCTCCACCCAGGAGAGAGTTTTGAAGGGCAAGATGGTACCCATGAAGACCTCCTCAATGACCCCCTTTATCAGTTACGCATGTCCGGTAGCAGTAGGTGCAAACATCCTGTTAATCTTGTTCAATCTGTCCCACGCTATCAAAATGGGAGTTTACCGCAACATACATTTCATTCAAAGTCACTGTTAAACAATTCTCCTTCTTCATCTGTGCATCAAGCTGAAATAACTCCAAATTTGGTTGCCTCTCCATACACATCTCACAAGAAGCTGGTTCATCACACCTCCCTGAGGGACCAGGCCTGGGAAAGGAGGCGTGTCGGACATTACGGATCCTACTCCCCACCTCATAGGAAGAGTGATGCAACACAGTCTACTATCAGGAACCCTATTGGAGCCCATCAAAATGGCTCCATGGAAGGCAGAGAACTGAAACCATTACGTATTGTACCTCCAAATGGCTCAGATATGCATCCAAATGATGATGATGTGTTTTCACCAGATAGGCAATGTCATAACATTCAAGTTGTTGAAGTTGAAGTAATGCCTAAAGTTCAGTCCCATTTAGAGCCCACCTCAAATGACAGCACCACTGACATGGAGGTAAGCAATCACCAGGTTGAAATTATAGCCACTGGGTCATGACTTTGTATACATATGGTTTTGGTTCAGCTAAAGTTTATCCCTCCAAGGTCACACCTCCCTCCCTCCCAGGTCACACCTCCCTGGTTACACCTCCCAGGTCACACCTCCCAGGTCACACCTCCCAGGTCACACCTCCCAGGTCACACCTCCCTGGTCACACCTCCCTAGTCATACCTCCCTAGTCATACCTCTAGCATGGTAGCCACTTAGTGCATCCAACTGTAAATGCCAACTGTACAGTAGCTTTCAGTTTGTTCCTGTATAATACCATCCCATCATCAGTAAGTTTTGGTGATAGAGATAAATATGAGGACAGGACTGTTCAAAATGTTATCAATTCCTGTCTAAAGGTCCCATTGGCCTTGTAGTGTTTCTTAGTATTATGAATATTGAGCTCATTACTCCTTGTAGGTTAGGCAGCATATTACACCTCAGAGCAACAATCCTTCAACATCCACCTCCCCTGATCACCTCACATTGCATTCACAACAGCCAACACCGGGGTACAAGTCAAAGGTAGGTGTTGTCAATTATCACTCACTATAATCTGTTCTTTTTCTACCGAAGGTTTAACTGTTCTAATGCACAATGTATAAATCATTTATCAGTGTTATTGTGATAAGGAGATGTGTGTTCTCTTGGTGTAGCCCCTGGAAGGATCACATCACCATAGAAGACCTTCAATTCACTCTTTAATAGGCTCCCTTAGAGATGCTGAGAAGAAGACCTCTCCATCACGATCAGCCTCCACAGACAACCTATGTGCAACTGAGCCATTTCCTGAAGGGCCAGCCTTTGAGTCATCTAAATCAGCAATATCCAAAGTAAGCTTATTGGTTATGCGAGTTCTTCAGTTTTTCACCATATGATGCAGTTATTTGCCATGTGACCAATTTTACATTGTAATTTGACTTCCTCTTAGAGTTTATCAAAATTAAAGCGTCAGGCTTCAATGCCAAACTTTAAGAATCCCCCTGCTGCAGCAGGAACAGCTAGGAGCAGCCACTCCTTGGCCAGAACCACTTCTGGCCTTTCAGTCAGTGGAATGGAGAGCACTATTAGCGGATACCTGGCGAGTGCTGGCAGCAGTTCCACACTGGGCGGTGGAGATCCGGGACAAGAGTCTCTGCCAACCAGTCCTCTCGCTGTAGGCAGCAGTGGGTCAGGGAATACCCAAGATGTTGCCTCATTGACCATGAGTCCTGCAGGTTTGTGCAATGAGGTCACCATTGGTGAAGCTGAGACCTTGGATCAGCACACAATATCTTCTCCTTCAGAAGTCAATTTTAAGCATCATCAATCTATGAGATCACCAGACGTATCTCTTACAGATTGGTCAAGCGACCATTTTGTGCTGAATGATGATGGTCTTGAAGTGTAACACCATTTGCCAGCTTTTTAATTCTGTTTATGAAAATGGTTTCTGTAATTTTGTTTTTATTAAGTTATTATGAATCCCTTAAATACAATAAATTGTGCATCTGCATATTGTAATGAGAATAGTGATAAAATGCTCAATATGCAGAGGAAGAATAATACAGGGATATTGTAATAGTTCCGATAATCGAGTCATCTATCGTCCCGATATACAAAATGGCCGCTGTTCTCTTAGGAAGGGTAGTTTTACTTTTGTGTTTGATATCACTTTCATGTGTAAGTTTATTTGATAAGCAGATCGATAATCTCACACATTAATTCTTTACTTAATATTGACGTGTCCACTGAGTCCTTACAGCTTGCGAATGATCAACATATCAGATGGTACCACGTGTAGTTCATTGTATCATCTATTTCTTTAGAGTTCTTCCAAGTTGGACGAAAAGGTGTCGCAGTTGATGCAGTGGAGCATGAGAAAGCCGCTAATTACGTTGCCTTCAGACAAGTTCACCACATTTGCCAGGACAAAACCGAGAAATTATTCCATAGTAGCCATGTTCACGGCCCTGAAACCACAGAGGCAGTGCACCGTCTGCAAGTTAGTAATTCCCTCCATCTCCCCACACTAACATAAGTACATGAGCATGTGGAATTCAGTGGGTATTGTGTATGCATATGAGCATGTCATCTACTTATTAATGGATATGTATTCTCCTTACTAGAGTGCATGTATTCTCATTATTAGAGAGGCGTATGACGAGTTTGAGGTTTTAGCTAATTCCTACCGACACTCAAGTCAATTTTCCTCAAAGCTATTCTTTGTGATGGTTGATATTGATGAAGGAGGGATGGATGCCTTTCAGACGGTAGATTTGCTTACTTTTTATGTAATAGTATATGTATGTATGGTAACATTAAAGATATCTGTTGTTTATTTAATGTCAATTGAGTGTCTTGTAAGCATATTATTTTTCTTTCTCATGCATTTAGCCTTGAATATGCAAGTTATAATCATTTGTGGTCACATATTTAATTACCTTCCCGTGTCGTTGACAGTACATTTTGAGCCATAATACCCTTTCTCCTCTTCAGCTGCGTATTTCAACGGCACCAACCTACTTCCATTTCCCTCCAACTGGTAAGAGGCAGCCAGAGGACAGCTACTCGGCATCACGTAATGGCATTACAGCAGAGTCACTGGCTAAGTGGGTGGCAGAAAGGACAGAAGTACACGTGAGTCACCATGCTAATGGTGCAGTTCAAACCCCTCCCCCTAATTGACCATGGTAGCAGTGTTGCTTTGTGAATCTTCTCCTCCAGATTATGGTTGTCCATCCTCCCAATTATACTCTGATGATGGTATGGATGGTGGCAGTGTTAGTTGGACTTGTGTTTGTCTATTGGAGGAGAGAGAACCTGGCGACACTGTTTGACCCAACAAAGTGGGCTTTGCTGGCAATGGTGAGAACTGGTATTTAGTCATTAGTCTAGCTACTGTCAATCCGTGAGATACTAACAACATGGATGTCAAGCTTTACATATGCATGTATGTATATTTTGAGGATGGGTACTTTATCAATATCTGACAGTTTGCTTATGTAAGTATTTGAACGCAGGAGAAGTTCTTACCCATAGCTTGTGTTGTGAGGAACGTTTGTTGTTATAGAGAGGGATGGTTATGACTAGTGAGACCTACTGCATGAGGTTGCTAGGTAATTGAGCTTGTTACTCTCGTGTCCGTGTACAGGGAATAGTGTTGGTGATGATATCAGGTCAAATGTGGAATCAGATTCGTGGTCCTCCCTTTGCTCACAGAAATCCTCAAACAGGAGAAACAGTAGGTTGCCTAGCAATGAAGTCAATGGGTGACATGAAAGGTCTGGTATTGGGTGGATGATACTTGATATTGGATCCTCTGTATAGCTTTAGGGGACCAGTACTGAAGTATTTGGCCTCGGTGAAACTAGTATCTCTGCTTCTTTATAGGGTTATTTCAGTGGCACTGGTCAATATCAGTTTGTGGCAGAAACCTACTGCGTGATGGCAATGTGTATCCTTGTCGCTCCCAAAGTGTGACTATTGTGGAGCAAGCATAGAATACCTTTATATGTACGTATGTTGCATGCTCCTTGACCAACCCCTCCAGATGGACTCATTAGTCTGGGTGTTTTGCTGCTCAACAAGGAAATATCACTTCCAGTAACTATGGAGAAAGGTAGTGATCCATGATTTGTGGGCTTAATGCGTCTTATGATGCAGTTCATCTGTATGAGTATATACCATTTTCCTGCATACTACATCCAGTCAACAGTTAGGCTTTGGGGATGATATATCTTATATTATTATGTGATAGCTCTGTAATGTTAATCTTGACCTATACATACGTTTTTTGTCACAATTTTCACTTTCCCCAGGAACTCCAATACTGGGGCTAGCACTATTGGTGTTTGTCTTCAGCTATCTCTTAGGGATCTTTAAGAT
Organism: Chondrosia reniformis; assembly: GCA_947172415.1. Taxonomy (NCBI): domain Eukaryota; kingdom Metazoa; phylum Porifera; class Demospongiae; order Chondrillida; family Chondrillidae; genus Chondrosia; species Chondrosia reniformis. Next base: position 6,930,422 of record OX359196.1, read on the forward strand.
GAAATATTCCGGATACCCCTACAAGTATGTTTCTGTCACAATACAAGTTAACATGATACTCACTTGTGTATATGAAAAATCTAAGATACCATTTTCCTATATGCTATATGCCTATTCTGTAAAAGAGCCTATAGGGGAACTAAACCTGAAGAGAACTTTGGATGAAGATACAGGAGTCTCTTTCATCTTCTTCTCCACGGGGTCAAACAACCGTTTCTGGGAATTCCACCCTTCATCAGTGATCCTGGGAGTCTTTGTTTTTTTCTTTATCTTGACCTTCTGTGAATCCTTGGCATATGTACATGATGAAATACATCTACATGTACTTATAGGATATACAACCAGTCACTGTTATCCATTTATTTCTCTTCTTTGTAGGTTATTCTTTGGATAAATCGTTTGAGACAATCATTTAGAACCTTCCATTTTAATGACTAATTCATAATGCATAATTCTAGGGTGCTCCTAAGGTTTAACACTATATGGTGTTGTCACATGTTATAAGTAACCAAGACTTCTCTGGTATATGGTTCATGTAGGGTTAGGTGTTTTTCCCTCTTTATGATGTTTCATTGATTATTACTTGTGGTTTGATTATCACATCGATTATTCATGTAGTACACATGAATAATAACTGTTACAGGAATTTCAAGTCAGTAATTGACCCTTTTAAGCACCTATATACCTATGTATATGCAACTTAGTGCCATTAGAGCACATTAGGGGAAGCTAGTTGACTGGCTCAATATACTCACAAAGACCTAGCTTTATTTTATTATTGTTGAAATGAAAACCAGTACATTTCTTCGTTTTTTCTTGATATTTGCTATCCATGGCTCGTCACAATCAGACGTAACATGCAGCAAGTTCACTCCTAGTGGGTCGCCCATTATTGAGGTAATCAAACCGTCGGATCCCAAGCTCAAATGGAATGTAGAGTTTCCTTCAACTCATATTTTCTGTGGAGAAATCGAAGAGCCACCAGGTCTTTTTAGGTCTAGTGGGACTCCCAAAGCTGGTGGTTTTCACTTTCGTTACCGTGGAAAGAATCCAAAAAGTGCTAAAGCATTCGAGGAAATTACAAGTTACAGCTTCACGTACGGATTTCCAGCCTTCAAGAAAGTATGCGTCATTCGTTACGACGGGCAGTGTATTTACAGAACAGCTAACACTGATTATTATGGCTTTTTTCCGAAAGACTGGACTCAAGCTTACACTGCTCAAACTATAACTGACAAAGTGGTGGAATGTTGCAGATCACCCTCACAAAAGTGTAATGGTAAGAGTTCTGTATGCCTGCGAGGTCTTCGTGAGGGAGAAAAGAATCCTTACAGCATCTTGGTGTTCTTAAATAAGGATCGAACGGATGTCAGCAAAATGGCGATACGTATTGCCTCTGCATTTCCAGTAGAAGATAAAGATTGTAAAGCAGATTTGATATGTTAAATATAATATGACTACTTTAATACCATGCAAGTTCTAAAAGTAATTTAATAAATAAATAAATTACAGTGCTCAAGACACTAACGGACCATAAGATCTGCTCCCTACAAACTTGCATGAGACATTGAGATCATAACACAATAGCAGTACTTTAATATGGTTCAACATTTTAAATGACAAAACTGCGCATGCATGGCATGTTAAACTCACTTGTTAGGGGATGCATGGGGTAATGTAACATGAAATAAATTAAAGGCCTCAAAATTTACTGTGACACCAGTGGTCACAACCAGCTGTCCTGGATTCAACCCCCAACAATTGCTTTCGTTTTCCCTCTTCATGATGTTTGAAAATGATTACTTGTGGTTTGGTGACAGTGTCTTGGCCAACTTATCCAGCAAGCATGAGTCTAATTAAAGCATTCTATACACTATTGATACTTGTAACAAGAATATTTTAATATGTTTCAGGCAATCATGTTACAACTCATTCAAATGTCAAATAAGACAGTAACTGTCAAATGAACAACAAAACAATCTGCATATACCATATGCACATAATTTGCATTTCACAAAATAGCTCAAGACACAACAGCTCCTCCATATTCTACAGAATGAAATACTTGAAATATAATGGATGCAATTAGATGTTTCATAAGTGACTTAACTTGAGAAGAGAAAAGTAGATCTCAAAAACTGGTCATGTACTTCTCTCAGCACAACTCAAGTAGAGCTGTCCCAGGGCACACCACGAGGAGGTGAAAGTACATCGTGCCCCACCCCACAGCGTTGACACTAACTATTGTGTAACAGAAGCTGTAGCTGCGCAGTAATCTGCACTCATGGAGTTACTAGCCATGACATAGGAATCGATCAGCGTTAGCCTCACTTTCAGCCTATGCCAAGTCCGACCCTCCCGAACCGCAAACTGCCCCGATGAGAATCAGTGTGTTGCCACACCTTTAACTCCTCAGGATCGGATGACGTCCTTGAAGTGGGGACTGGCGAAACAACTGCCCAAATCAGGTGTCGACAACCGACTTCAACTTACATAGTTACGCGATCACCTCAATCTCCGTGCCGTCAGACCCCAGCCAAAGCCAGAGCTAGTGAGGACCAATCCCAAGCACCAACCCTCCCACTGAGTTCCTGATCAGATTGCATATCCAACGTGACACCAGGCCGCATTCTTAGTTCGCTGGCGGAACTAAGGGGAATCCTGGGTCTACTTGTCTAGCGCTCCGAACAGGACTACTCGGGATAAGGAAAGACCACCGTCAGGCACAGAAACTTTAGCAATCACACGCGTCAAGTAAGCCACTGGGGGTAAACTGAGATTTTTCACACCTCGCTATCTTTTATATGGCTGCATTCCATTTTTCCCGCGCAAAATCCAAATTAGGAAATTATGGTCACGTGTTAAGATGACGTCAGCCTTAATTATAGTTTCTTGATTACCCACGCAATAGATACAAAATGGCTGAAGACGAGAAGCGCGACGACAATTTTCATCGCAGTCACTTTACAAATTTGTGATGTATAAAGGAGTCGTCTGTCGAATCTCTCCGAAGCTTTTCTTAATCATAATAGAATAAGGATTTCTTCTGACTGCGTCGTTTCTTAATCACACACTAACCAGTAGTTAAACGTTAATAAATCTGTTAAAGTGAAGTGTAAATTCAAAATTAGATGTTAAATACATGTCAATTAATGAATATGCTAATTTAAATTATTTACAAACATCTACTATATATATATATAATAGATGTTTGTAAATAATTTAAATTTAAGTCTCCAGATCCATTACTTCAATTTGTAAATAAATCACTAATCTATTAAGCTAAAAAATATCTATTACATCTACAAAATGTTCTAAATTAAAAGTCATGCAAAGTTACATTTAAAATCCCTGTAGTAGAGCACTAGACAGATTAAACTGCAGGTCAGTCCTGAATGGGTAGACAGCCAATAGTATACCACTCTTATCAGTCACTCGCACTTGTTCCAAACAGAACCAAGACTGAATACCTTCCTGCAGACCATCAAATATGCAACCTCTGAGTCGTCAGTATCACTGTGAACATCACTACCGTCTCTACTTTTCATTCCTCTCTGAAGCATCTCCATCTAATTATATTATACGCATGTTAGACATGACTAATTAAAGATTCCTTCTGTGTTGAATTCAAATTAGTTATCTTTTGAAAGATCTTTCAACTCTGTCATCAATCTTTGGTCAAGCATTTCAACCCCCGAGGGTCTTCATCAACTACTGATGGATTGGGTCTTGAGTGGTCTTTTAATAATCAAGATTTTAAAATTAATGATTGCATAATTTCATACCCAACAACTATCAACTCATAATTATATCCCACACATATTTCTCTGTTATTAAATCAAAGGGGTATATAGAAATAATGTTTGATTACAATAAAGGTATGCATAAAAATAGAAATGATACAAGTGTATATGTGTTACATGCATACTAAATCCATTAATTATTGTGCTTTGCAATTCAGTGTATATATATAGCTGTCAATGTTCAAATACTTCATCGTCACTCAGTAGTGATTGCTGATTCAAGGAAGTGTCCTCTGTCTTATAACTATGACCAGCCATGTCAAAGTGCCTTCTTCCTTGTTCCTTTTCTGTTGTCAGCTTTGGGTCAGTTGAACGACTGGATCTGTAATTATGTACAATATGGTAAATATAGGATAACGTCTGTATATTAATGTATACAGATTACTGGTACAAATAATATCTATAGACTATATATACCATACCTAGTTTCCATATAGGTGCATATGTGTGTAGTAATATGCAAGCATTGCATATATAATTCTTTCAGCTAATTATATATGAACAACCTACTTTATCATTTCTACAGAACTCTTTAGTGCTTGTATTGAACTAGTCATTGCAATAACATCGTCTCGTAAGCTTTCTATGGGACTGAATATTAACATGCATGTAACCAGAAGGTGTTTATTACATATTAAATTTCATATACAAATATTAAATTTCATATACGAATATATAGGCATGCACATGTGTGACATATATATGGTAATATGCACCGGAACAAACAGAATGAATTGTACGTATATATAAAAGTAATCTACTTGAAAAATCTCCTAAAATGTAGATTTTTACTAACCACACTTTATTTTTTTCTTGCAATTCTTGGAAGTGTTGGATTTTTTCATTACCTATTTATATATATCATAGGCATATTTATGCTGCTTGTATAGTTATATATATATATAATCAGGCCAATTCATATGTTGGAATTTTATATATATATATTGTACATCATGTAGTTCAGTGAAATATTGTTAAGTCAAACCATGCAGTCAAAAGTACACAATTACCTGTAAATGTCTGTAAATGTATATACAGTGGAAAATTTCAATAAACCATAATATACAAATTACTATAAAAATTTGGAATTATAATTACTCATGTATCACATGCATGAGACACATTATGTATATTTGAAAACCTACCCATTACTAGGAAGGTTTGGTGAGGTAGGTTGACCTGGCTTTGCCTGTATCGTGCGAGGGTCCTAGCAAGGGCAATGTAATACTTTGTGTTTACATCATGTGCGGTGTCTTCATATGTTTTGCTCATTTGTGCAATCAAAACGTTGAGTAGCACAACCAGCACAATGAAGAGGAAACCAAAATAAATTACTATGGGTTCCCATCTACAGCAAAAAATTCAAAGGGTACATAAATGTATTTATATGTATGCATGAATAGTGTTTATTACACATACGTATAATGTATGTAGTATATATATTTTTTAAGACTTACGAATATCCAATATAGTTGCCGTTTTCATCTATTGCATAATAATCATCTAAAAGGACTTCCCCTTCAATCAAAGTACGAACTCCAAAGAATATTACATGCCATGGATATCTGTATGAGAAAAAAGCAACTATTTTAGCAAACAACCCAGTGTATATATTGGTTCATCATACCGTGTTTCCAGTGGATAGTGTTTTCCATTTTCAAAACTAGATCTGAGGGACAAATAAAAGCAACCAACAAAAACATAAAGAAGTATAGTGAAGAATCCCAGAAATCGTGATATATCCTTCTTCAGAATCTCGTAAACTGCCCACAAGTACACTCCAAAAAATCTAAGAACATAAAAATTACATATAAAATGGTATATACGTAGCTTATATAGTATATAGAATATAGCTTATTTGTATATGGTATATAGCTTATATAGTATATAGAATATAGCTTACTTGTATACTGCCATAAACTCAAAGATGATTAATGCATTTAAAATGTATGCAATAGCAGCAAATATCCAATGCCAAGAAATGGCAGAGTGACAAGACTGATACTGATCATGAAGGTCACTCGGTGTTGCTTGTGATATAACTGTGACATTTTCATGGCAGCCAAGCCTATGAGCACAGTCGATTGTTACTATTCTCAAGGGAATTACCAAGAGTAAGGGAACCAGACAAGAAAACAGCTGTACCCAATTGAGAGTGTCATAAATGTATGTCCTGATATCACTGTTGAGAAGTAGAGAGTTGTGATAGTATAATAAATATACAAATTCCTCTTCAGAATGCCATCATGCATGCATATACAAAGTATATATAAAACACAATACATAAAACTAAAATGATACAATATATATACATATATGTGTATATATATTTATGTACTGTATAAGAGTTTGAGTATGGGTTGTTCTTTATGTACCTTATCATCTCTTGGACCTCATCCAATAGTTTCCAGATAAAGAAAATACATGAAATTATGTCAAAGACAAACCTAGCAGAATCCCATGCGTTTACATAACATCCAGGGTTCACAAGGTCAGGTCTTGCTGCTATCATGAGTGCAGTGGCAAAGTTAACCATTCTCAGAAGGTAGAATAGAAAGAGTATACTATATACATTAAGAGATATAATACAACGTCAATGCAGCCAAATAAATTTAGTCAAAGAGAAACTGACCTGTGATGAACAAAGGCCGAGTGCCATTTATAATCAAGTAGTTTTTGAACAGCAGGATGTGAGGCAATAGTCTGTATATAATTCATTAATTATAAAAACATGTAATTTCTAATATTCATGCCATATTAAATGATATTGCACAATCAAACCTTGTCATCTGCTGTCATTTTATATATGCATGTCATCTCCTCCGGTTCCTGGTCAGGGCCATTTCTACTTGATGATTTACTACATCTTCTTATAATGTAAACAATTGGTTTAAATGGTATTGACAAAATGCTCCATAAGAAGAAGAAGGGTAGAAAACTAAAGAAAGGAATGTATCTTTCCTTTTTGTGGTTTGGTTGGTAATCTGTATCCAAGACATCACATCTAACAATCTTGTTTCCCACAACAAATTTATCCAGCACTGCATTTGTAAGCTCCTAATATAATTGAAAAAGATAAAAAACACAAAGCTTAGAATACAGCTATTGAACTGCATATACACCATCATTTGGACAAGAAATAGCAAGCTCTCCATATACGTACGTATATAAATATACAGACTATATATATAAATCTCATATACACGTATATGAATATATATTTACTTTGTCCTTTCCCAAGCAGTCCTTTAGGTTAAGTTTGTTTTCAGTAAACATGTTGATTAGACTGTATATGTAAGAGAATTGTGTAATATATACTTATTATTATTATTATCATTGTTAAAAAACACACCAGTGGAGGTGAAAAAGAACAAAGAATGATTATAGTGTTAGGGTTACATGGTGGATGCTGAAGATACAATAATGTCTAGTTCACATTGAGTAAAATGAGGAATGACAGAGTGAGTATCTCGGATCTCTCTAATAGATAGCCCACAGCAACATCATCAGTGGAATAAGATTTACAATGAGAGTTACCATAAATACAGTTATACCCTATATACCAAGCTTGAATTGCATATACTACCATTTACATACATTCAGAGTATACAAATCAGCAGAACTTGTAAAGTAAAATGAGATACTACATTTAAGTATGCATGTATATGTATGTACATACCCAAGACTAGATATTGCTTTGATGGTCCTAACAGCTTTGCGATAGTTAGGAGATTCATCATTGGGTGGATGCAGGGATTCAACCAAGATGTCATCCATACCTTGAGAACTTCCATTAAATCTCTCATCACAAAACAGATCCAAGAGCGTTGTTGCCTTCGACATTTCTCCTTTGAGTTAATGTACAAGCAAAAAGCGTATTATAATCATTTTGGTTGGTTGGATTTGATTTGAGCATCAGCAACACTTATTATTAATCAAAGAATTAGGACGTTTCAACCCGTAGGTTCGAAATGATCATTTTGTATAATAGGACAACTTCAACTATATACATACATACATTCGAGTACAGTGAAACCCATTTAGTTTTTATATACGTACCTGTACATGACTTCTCTTTGTTACCACATACCACATACCACATGCATATATATGTTCATGTACAGTACATGTATATTTTATATCTACCTGCACTCCCACCATCTTCTTTTGTAATAAATGATGGCAGAGATTTAAGGAAGGTGTTGTTCAAAATGGTTAGTAAGGTTTCTTTTTTTATTTTCGTTGTGCTCTTAATGAAGAGATCAAGTGCTGTTTGACCAGCATCATTAGTAATGCCGGCATTGATACCACTCCTGAGTAGTTCCTCCATAATTTCTTTGTGGCTATGTTCAGACGCAATGTGAAGGGCTGTTCGACCCTTGCTGTCAGTAAGGTCAATGTAATCCATTTTATTTTCTAAAAAATAATATATCACTAAAAATGTCTCCAATAATAGAGTAACAGCATTACAATAACGTACTCAGGCTACAAAACCCCTTCACTGCCTGATAGCGATCATTATACACTGCTTCATGTAGGGGTGACCACTTTTCCTAGTGAGGAATTAAATCATATATTTTGAGATTTTGATATATATTAAATTATTGGTTGCAAATAAAACCTACAATTTGGTCCTGTCTGTGAGGTTGAATACCTAGATTGACTAGATATTTTACTTCCAAAGATGTTTGAGCAAAGTGGAGAAAGGACTTGCCAGTCTATAGGCGCATATATACATATTATTGTAACAATACATGGATGGCATATGTACACATGAATATGTTAAGTGATAATCAAACCACAAGTAATCATTCTCAAACATCACGAAGAAGGAAAACAGGAAAGAAGCAATTGCTGGAATCAAAGCCACAACAGCTGGTTATGACCACCAGTACTCTGCCACTGAGCTATATACAATTGTCACAGCAATGCTCCATTCATGTTCCCTCTTATCTATACTAACTAACTACAAAGTATTTAGTTTTCATTTGCACTGATAAGTGTGATTTCATTTATCAGAACAAGCTAGTAATCAGGGGACCAGCCCATTTCCATAGGGCCATGCATCTTAACTGATTAGTTGCAGGTCACCCATCAACCATATGTTATAGGTATTTGGTTGAACTTCAGCAACACTCCATTCAAACTGATTATGATTCACATGTCAAATAAGCTCTATTATTTCATGTATGTATATACATGTTGTGCATATACATATATATCTCACTAATCATGAATGTAAGTTCTAAATTGAACACGCACCTGATCTGTAGAAGTGATTGCATTTGAAGCCAGCCCATGGTGTACTAGCATTTTAAGGGTTGAAATCTTGTAACTCCATGGAATTTTTCCATACTATATATGTACAGTATAGACAATGATGGTAATCCTGGCACTATATATGTTGGTTGCATGAACGAGTCTATATATCAACTTCATACCACATTCTTAAGATTTGGGTCAGCTCCTCTGGTCAGTAAATGAAAAACAATTCTCTCAAAATTGGCTGCAGAACTCTCCTTTGTTGCATAATGTAGTATAGTGTTACCCTCCTAAATATATGGTATAATAATATATATTAAGTAACAAGTCAAGTATGTAGCAAGTCAAAGCTTTGATGAGTTCATATGTGCACACATAACATATTCCAATTAAGTGTGCCTATATATATAAAAAGATACACAAGTATCATACATTAATATTGGTATTATTACCACATTTAAACTTACAAGATCGACCAGATTTACATTGGCTCCATAATCCAAGAGAACCTGTATAATAGGCCAAGCATTTCCTCCTTGTTTTTCTAAAAGCACCATCAAGGGTGTTCTTCCCTTGCCATCTTGCTCATTAATGTGGCAGCCGTGCAATATCAAAAATTCTACCAACCAAGATTGGTCCTCCTTCTTTCCACTTTCTATGATTTGGTGCAAAATGGGGGACCCTTGGGAGCCAAACTCAGCCTGAACACCCTGGATACTTGCACCTTGGGAAACCAGTTGTAACACTATTTGCTGAACCTTCAAAAAAACAGTATTATATATATATATGCATACATAGCAAGATACACGTACAGGTTGTATATAGCCACATACGTATAAGGTTATCTATATAACAGCTCCTTACTGAATACTGATTAATGTCATATGACAGTCCTGGATGTACTCCTATTAAAATGGCAAGAGCTTTGTTTGCATTCTGAACATCCTCTAATTCAAGGAGTTCCTCTACTAGGATAGAGATTTCAGAGTCCTCCATCTTTTCTTCTCCTTCAAGTGCCAATTTTACTAGCCTTAGCTGGTCTTGCTACAATAGTAAAAGTGCAATTAACTGTAAAGTCCTAATGATATAGATGGTTACATACGTATATACGTACTTTACAGTTGGGTGAGGAAGGTAAAGAACTGGGCTGATTTTGCAGCATGATTTTATGCATCTTAAAAAATCCTTCTGCATTCTCGGGCTTCAGTATAAAAGGTATTGATTTTCTTGGGAAATATTCAACAAGCACAGAACTGAATTTCCGCTTGTATCTCGCTGCAGCTGCCTATATATAAGTGATCATGAGTGTCATCATATACTTAGAAACCCAAAGAACACTATAGCAGCTACACATGTAATCTAGGTACCTCTGAATTTGCACTGTTGGGAGCAGATCGTTGATGAGTAAATCCCTGAAGCAGATCTATTAGCTCAGTTAAATTATTTTTGACTGCCAGAAGCAATGGCGTTTTACCACTCTAAACAGATTGTACATGCACATTAACACAGATATATACTTCAATGGTTGCTATATACTATCAGTACGTACCTTATCTTTATGACATAATAAGTCACTGTTTCTTTGAAAAGAATTGCTTAATTCCCTGATGTTACTTGGATCATTCACCAGGCTGTCAATGCAGTCCATCCATTCTATGATGTCTTCCTCTTTTTCAGCATTTCTCCATCCATGAGAAAGGTAGTCATGGAAAGGAGTTTGTCCATTCTATATAATAATTATGTAAATTAGTTTATATTCATGCATTCAGTTGTTGAAAATCCTTAGTCTAATCAATGCATTGTGTGTAATATTCTAATATCTGTATTTAAAGGTGGTAAATTTACCAAATAACTGCTATACACATTTGAGCTGTGTTGAAGTTACATGCACTTAACAAAGTGGTAATCTAGTTCAGCAGTTTAGATTAGTCAGGCTTTCTTGTATAGTAGCAATATATATGTACCTTGTCAATCCAGTGCTTGTAAGACAGTGTACAACCATCTTGTTGGCTGACTTTAGAAATACACATTTGAAGTATGTTATAATCTGTTCCCAAAAGGGCAATCTCATGAACTGGAGTCCTACCTTGCTGTGATGATAAATATTGACATACAGTATACGTACGTATATACATGTCATACCATGCAATATGAGCGATTTATAAACACTTTCATTTTTGTAATTATAATTTACAATACATCCTTGAGGACACGGTACATGAGCTCATTTGGTATTATTTGTAACTATGCACTATGCAGTATTATATAGTACAGGTCTATATGGATATACTGTGTAATTTTTTCACAAGTATTTTGTATAATAATAGCACTAGTGAAGTAGCAAATTGCTCAATGGTATACAGTTTCAATTTGTATGGCTATTTCTAGCTATTTTACCGTATCTTGCACTGTAAAGTCTATGCCATTGTCAAGTAATTTCTTTGCAAAATAGGTACTCTTGTCAGAGCCATGTTGTGCCAAGCTGCATGCCATATGAAATGGGGTTTTCCCAACCTATGTAGAATAGTTGACATTTAAAATATAAAATTCATGTATGTTCATAAGTTTGCACTGCCATAACTATATATACATATCTTTAGCTGTATTGTCACATGTCACATATATACACTGGGCTATATACCTTAGTATACGCATAGATCAACATACAATATTTTGGCAGTCACACTTAAGTTCTTTGAACTCCATCAAGAAATCAAATATTTCAATATGTCCAAACAAGACAGCATAGTGGAGAAGAGTGTTCCGATGGATGTCAGCAGAGTTAATAACAGAGCTATCTTCCAAGTAGGAATGTTCAATGAGAAGTTGCAGGATCTCAACATTTGCATGTATCACAGCCCAGTGGTGGGGTATCCTGAGATTCTGTATGTACATAAATTGGCCGAAACAAAATATAAAGTAGATAATAAACATGCACCCAGTGAATTGCATGTATATACATTAGTACAGTAGCATATATCTGGTTTGATATTATTTGAAACCTCTTGATCTGCCAGATTTCAAAGGCTGGATCCTTTTTAGTATATATATGGCTTGAAAAATTCGTTTGAAGTTTATATATCCGACCTATTTCCAACTTTATACATAATTGGTACCATTTGAAACCTGGCAGTTCAACTGATTTCATGTTGGTTTCACCTGCATGTCTAGTGTATATAGCTTCTACTGTCTCACTTACTCCATCACATTGTAGTACATTAAGATCTAGGCCAATCAATGCTTTGATTGCATGCTTGTTGGAATAGATAACTGCTTCATGCAAAACACTTCTCTGGCTCTAAACAAAGATCCACAAACATATGACCTAAGTCCACACACTGTCAGATTACATGGACTAATCATTATATATGTGTGACATACATATGTACCACATGCAGTTAGGTATTGAAATTCAAGGTGTCTCACCTTAGTAGTAATTCGATTCAATTCAACACGGTTCGTGTATTTTAGCAACAAATCAAATACATTTTCAGACTTTTTCCCTCCCCTAACTGCTTGAAATATTGGTGGCTCTCCTTGATCATCTGTCTTGTTGACTTCTGCTCCACTCTTTATAAGCAGCTCTGCCAGCTCCTCCTCCCTTCTGTACACTGCCCAATGGAGAGGATACTGTCCATCCTCCCCAGCTTCTTTATTAGGGTCTGCTCCTCTTTTCAGTAATTCAGTGGAAATGACTTTTACCTACGTATATGCATGGTTAAAATGCAATACCCATGCACGTATAGATGTACTGATACTTGTGTTCATAAGGAATTGGTTACAATTTGAGCATCAGCAACACTTATATATTAATCAAAGTAATAAGATGTTTCAACCCGTAGGTCTTCTTCAGCAATGCACCAATTCAGAGTGATATACATATACAGTGCAACAGTTACTGTTTTATTGTCTACACTCACTGCATGGTGATTGTAACGACTGTTCACAATGAAAGCTAAAGCAACATGAATACTCTCCTCCCTTCCTTTCAACAAAGTGTTGACTAATGCATTCACAGCAGGGCTGATAACTAAAGCTTGGTCAGAAAGCTGTTTGTGTCTTACTGAAAACCGTTTCTGGAAGCCCTTTGCATCTGAGTGTGTTCTTTTTATATTCTTAGAATTCTCTTTGGGAGAGCTTTCCAGTGTTGACTCTGGTGGAGTCTTCCTTACACTTCTTCTGGTTTTCTTTTCAGACAACTCTCCCTATATAATACAAAGTGATCTCATGGTCATGTATGTATATATATTGCAAGTTCATTCACGGAAAACATGAGAGCTGGTAATAATTGTCATATAATCTCCTTCAGTGATCATATCCTTATATAAATATTATCCTCATTAATTTCACTTCAAAAAATTTGGATCTACCCCACCCATTCGTGTCTTCTGCATGAGGAGCACAATGATGATATTCAAAACTTTATTAACCTCGACTTTAGACAAAACTGTCCCTATTTATCAATTAGTATTCCTCTTCAAAGGATGTATATTGACTGTTCTGCATGTATTTAGGAAGAAGGTCCATCAAAAGATATAAATATTTTTCTACATCAAAACTATATATAGATCATAAGTTATATCCTAGTATAGCACCACTAACCAATTAATAATTAATAATGTAACATTCTTGTAATAGCTTGTACCTGTCTCGTCATATTCTTCAAAGACATTCAGTCTACGTACAATTCGGTATTTCGAATACATGCAGTTTTACATTATTGGGCCCAAATATCGCTTAGTAGATCTAGAGGCCGCGGCGGCCCTGGCCTGACCCTTCTCGGCCACCATACATGTAGCACGCAGCAATATATATGCCGCTGAATAGGGTTATCGAATGCATGCAAGCTTAAATTGGTAATTATTAACGTTTACGACTGTAATTCGCTTGAATATATACACGACTATATATGCCCATTTTATAAGTATATGCATGTTTGTCTGTATCTATATTATATGCTTTGCCGTGGACGAAAAACTGCATGTGGTAAAACTTGCTTGTCACCTATCTGACGGCATGCACTTACTTAACTACATGTAGCCACTTTAATCGAGTAATCATGCATGCGTATATAGATAACATCTCTATACCTTTTCAATTAGGAACGCTTCCACTTCGGCCATCCAATCATTTTCATCTTGTCTTCGACGACTTAAGTGAAGAATGTCTTCATAATCCTTTTCCCAGCTGCTTAATTCTTCAAGGGTTGCACGCTGTTGCGGTTGTGACTTCTTCGATCCTCTTTTGTGTCCTTCTTTTGAAGGTTTCTTGTTTCCTGCTGTAGGAAGGGCGTTTTGCGTACGACGCTCACCTTTTGGGTGATGTGCTATAGCTACTGACAATTTTCGCTGTTCATTGGGCTTCTCTGTTTGTCCATTCACTTCCTCCAAACATATTTCGATCAGGTCTGTTTCTATGCCTGCTTTGGCCGCCATTCCACTATATACGTAGTTCGGTCGCTATACAATTCGAAGCATGCGTAATTTAAGTTATACACGAATCCGTAATTCCGTTTTACTTACAGCACGTTTTCCTATATAATGTAAAACACCAGTCAATTTACTGCAGTCACATTTTCCTAACTAAACGATTTCCCAATTGACAGTCGGGTAGTAAAATATAAATTATTTCTTTTTTTTATATCAATGTTGACTTAAAGAGTTAAAATGGGCACATGTGAGGTGGAGAAAACTAGTTTAATCGAAAAAAGAATTTCTACAACTAGTTTTCACTTTGATGTTGGTGATGTAATTGAATAATAATTCATTGGGCCCCTGTTAAATTCTGTAGTAGCTTCATCAAGGGTGGAGATGTCTTTACTGTGTCAACATTCTTGGTCATCACCTACATGCGGACATGCATGTCCACATGACAACAATCAAACAGATGAGGGATACAATACAAGGATTACTGAGATATACATTAACTAGTATCTAAATTTGAAACTTATAACTTGTACATGTTTACAAAATAACATTTTAACTCCACATTTTTATAAATCTTAAGTATTGCATGCAACATAGAAACTGATAAGTGACACCACAATCTCTCTTATATAACTGCTGTAAGTGGTAATCGTTTCAATATATACACATACATACCTCTACAACCTGATCCACTATATCATCCAATTGTACAATTTCTGAGTCAGCTCTTTCCAAATTAGATTTCAGAACTTCCATCTGCATGTGTAACATAAAATACTAAACTGCACTGTGTCTCATGTATATACGTACATTCAATCAATGATATGATATTGTGTCTTGTGAGATTGCGCAGTTAAGGGTATACGACCATGCATTAACTTTAATAACAATCATCTGCAAATTAAGTTCTGAAGTTAAGTACCAAACTTAGTATTCAAAGCACTTTGTATAATACCTTAGCTGTTGCCTCAGCTTGTGAACTACAGAGCAACTGTTGAAGCTTGTTACGCTCACTGATCCCCATCGATACCTTATCAGTCAACTCTGCTACCTGAAGAAATGCATAGACAATAAAGTTATGTACATATTTATAATGTATTGCTATAGGGACATAATGAGATATGCCATCGTAGACTGATAAAATTTTAAAAAGACAACATTTCATTCATTGACAAGAACATGTAAATGTATGTGCAACAAGTGTCACATTAAGCACCTCTTCTTGAAGCAGCAAAACCTTCTGGTCCAAGGAGAAGGGTTCTGATGGTAGTCCGGTAAGTTGACCCAACGTGATTGACTTCCACTGCGTCAAGACTTGTCTAATCACTCCACTGTCTAGCCGCACTAAACCTAACTCCTCCTATACATGTCACACACATAACAAGGGTGGATATAGGTAGATATTCATGAATAAGCTAACACACCATTTTTCTTGCATGTTATGTCTACTTTAGAGTAAAGTATACCTAGTGAGAGCTTGGGATGAGGATACAAGAGTTACTTCTCTTTCTCCTTCCCCTTTTCTTCTCCACTGGGCCAGACAGCTATTTCTGGGAACTCCACCCTTCATCAGTGACCCTGCATTGGATTCTTGCTTGATCTTTTGTAAATTCTTGGCTCTCTATGCTTACCTAGACAGTGCATGGAAGCAATTATACTTGTAGACTAACTCCCTCCGTCATTGCACAAGCCTCTTGCAGATGATCAATGATTCTGTTAGCAAGTCGGTAGTACCGGAAAGCCTTGGTTTCCTGTTGTCTTGAAGTGTAGCTAAGTTTTTCCATTTCATCTCTTTATATGTAAAAGTAGGTAAACACATAATAATCTTTCAATCTTTACAACTACATTTACATACTTCAGTTCCAAAACCTCTTTCTCAAACAATCCTTGCTGAACTATCAATTCAGTTTTCTTCTGATCCAACTATATAATTACAGAATTGATTACAGCTATTACTTGTTGGTATCCAGTAGTGAAGAGATGTTGGCAAGCTAAACACTATCCTTTCAAGCAATCAATCAACTGCACGTATAGCAATGCTACAAACAGACCTCCTTGCAACTTTCCTTTAATGCATCTTCAAGGATCTGCTTTTCAATTTCCACAAATTCACAAATTTCAGTTGATTCACTAGTCAATTTCTATAAAATAATTTTCACTAAAACAGTATAGAATTACAATTCATTAAACATTAAATACTTCAAGAAATCTTTGGGCCTCTTGAAGCTGGCCTTGAAGGTATCCATTTAGCCGCGAAGCAGTCTTTAACCTGACAGATGAAACATTTTTAGAGTAAATATCATGTTATTGTATATAACCGTATTTCTCTGTCTACCTGGATTTGGTCAATACTAAGTCTTCCTTAATATCTTTGTTCTCCTCTTCGAGCATCCTTTTCTGAGCTCTGCAAAACACTTCTGCAACTATTAGCTGACTTATCACTTTTTCACTTTGTTTAACAAGAGGTGGTTCCTGAGTCTATACGTAGCAAGGAATCAAAATTGATAAATAGATGCTCCCCAGACTTTTGGAAGTTATGTAGTAATATACAGCTAATATTATATACCATTGCCCTGAAAATTTTCATTTTGCCCGCCCCAAGTTCTGCATGCAGCCCTGACAATTGTATTCACCCAGTATTGTACATTAACTAGATTATGTACCTGAACTTCTTTCCAATTCTCTGATTTGTGCTGGAAGGTTGATAGCAGATGCTCTAGTTCTTCCAACACCTTCCTTGACTCATGTGCATGAGTATCCTGCCCATCAAAAGAAACAAGCAATATGAGTCAAGAGATTATTACATCACCAAACCTTTACCTACATGCGGCACAACTCTACATTAGAATTTAACAAACTGCCAGCTCAGCAAAATTAGGAAGGATGTAGGAACAAACCTTTAGACGATTGAGACTCTTAACTAATTGTCTGTAGTCCTCCAGTTCAATGGCTTGTAAGTGTAGCTTCTGCAGTAATGAGTGATCAAGACCTTCATTGGACTCGCCCACTGGGGGAAGGGTAGCAGCGGATGATGACGAATCTTCGCTCTGAAGAGCACTGTGGCCATTGTTGACAGTTTCCTGCTGAAAACATCTCACGTACTGGTCAGGACTCGTTGTCTGGTTAAACTGTTTCGCAATACAATCCTCTTTAAAGGCGCTTGGCGGTGTTATAACCTCCACATTGACATTACTACTGCACGGGGACGAGCCTCTCTCTTCTGTGGTGACAGATGGAAGGATGAAGCTCAATCCTTTTGGACCTGGTACAGTACTTTGGACAGTATCAGGAAATATATCATTTTCCTTGTTGGCCTCCAAGTCATCCTCCTTGGTATACTGGGAATTAAGGGGATGAGATATCATTTATATAGTCTATCAATCATTTGTACGAGGTCAGGTGAAATGACCGACTTAGAATTCCATACTATTATCCTACCTGTAAGCGTTGCTGCTTTTCTGTTAGCAGTAACTTTCTTTGGCTGAAAACGTCTTTGTTTAAGATGGATTTGAGTGGGTCTTTCGAGGTACTTAGAGGAACTGATTCTGTTTGGTCTACGATATCATCCATACTTTAATACAATAAATCGAAAATCCCGCCAACGCGTGGGTGAATTGATTTGTGGGTTGCAGCTGTACAATTAAAACACGCGTATACGATTCGTGTTCAATGGTACCATTTGCCAGTGCAGTATATATATAGTGTATATATCAGACCTGTATCCAAAAAATAAATCTTTCATGATCAGGTAGTCATCTTTTGACTTTTGAGTGTCTAGAAATGCAGTTGGTAAGTTTTTCATGGTAAGACATTTCAAACCTGTGATCTTCTTCAGTGACTGTTGTTGGTAAGAAGGTTTCAACTTATACATGTATCACCAGGTTTTATGGAAATGTCTATAATACGTGGTACAATTAAATAAACGAGGATTCAACATTAAACACTATTTGACAGCAAGTATGGTGGATGTTCATGTATATAATACAAGGAAATTAAGAAATACTGGAAAATCATGAAAATGTGATTGTACAAGTTAAAATGGCTTCTGCAATTGAAACAAGTCAAACTGGAGTAATCTATAGTATATATGTAAAGAAATAAACAATATGGGTAAATGGGTAACCACATGTTGGTCACATGACTGCCATGTGACCGTCACATGACTGCCATGTGACCGTCACATGACTGCCATGTGACCGTCTCATGACTGTCTCACCAAGGGTGTCTCATGAGACTGTTGAAATCCGTTTTCAGTTATTTCTCCATATATGGCATTAATGTCTTCCTGAGTCGGTATATCAATCTTCAAATTAGGTTTCCTGTTGCCCCTAGCAACAGGTGATTCAGACATCCCTCTGACATCATCCCTGGAAGGGTTCCCATTAAAGAGGTTGTCCTACACAGATTAACATACGCATGTCTTTTATGACCTAACCAAGATGAAGGTGACAGAGAGAGCTGGGACTCTGAGAAGAGTTAAAGATGCTAGACAAAGTTTGAAGGCAATGCCTTGTGTAACTGTACCTTGTGCACAATCGCATTAATGTGATACTCAACCAAGGCATTGATCCATCTTCCTTGATTAGTTTGAACAGGGTATTGTTGCTTGTCAAAAGACTATAAAGCACATTAAAGAGGAATACATACATTAAGCTATGTCTTACAGACGAAGCATATACCTACAATAAATCCAATTCTTAATGCATGTACTACTACTGTACATACTTTATGCCGTGGAAACTGTAGTACTTACTATCATGAAGGTCTTTGGTGTGTAAGCCCAGTTTTTTAGTATTCTATACTCCCAGAAGTCCAGCACCTCCTTTGTCTTGGGGTCCACCCTCATGACCCCGTCCTTTGAGATGCCCAGGAGCATAGGTAGTAGTTTAGTATTTTGTAGGAATTTCTTTCGAGGTTCCTAATACAGGAAATGATAATAACCACATAAAACTTGGCTGTCCTATTCCCACCAATATTTGGTATACAAAACTTGATTAATTACATATTATGTAGCTTTCAAATCAATTATTGAAAGGTGTAGTACCTTAACGGGGAAGAATGCTGCTTTGTAGAGTGGCAGCGTGCACACTTCGTGAATGTAACTGTCTTGGGCTTGTCTTCTGTTGTAAGACCTAATATGAGTCTGCTCCTTCAGAACTTTGTCTTCAATGTTCCTCACTGAAGCATATTCCACAGGAAGAAATTCAGATGCTTTGCAGTGTGCGGTGGTACTGTCACTCCTGATCCTGTCAAGAAAGTAGGTCTGGTACTGCAACGCTGCCAACTGTCAAGGGAATAGTAGAACAGATATTTTATAACCAGTGCATATAGTACAACATCACACACTGCATACATAGTTGGTTGACAACATTAGAAATACACATGTAAAGTTAAAAATGTCAAACTTACTCTAACAGCATCCTCCTGTGAACAAGGTTGAATCCCCTGGATGACACTTAACCAACACTACACAAGTAATGAATACAATTAAATATTATATGGCCAATCACCCAACCTATAAGACCTTACCTGATGAAACTTGATGTCTGCTGGAACCCTCAATGCATTAAGGGGAAGCGGTTCAGGAGAGGTTCGGTCGGACTCAAATCTGAAAAGAGGCAGTTGAAATGCAGTTAGGCTTACATACCAATGAAAAGGCATTGACAAGGATTAACCTGTACCTTAAAGCTAACAGTCTGCTTGTATATATGCTGTGATCTTTGAAACTCTTTTGGCTCTCAAGTTTGATTGGCTGGTCACCTTGGTCTGAACAATGGGATATGCAATGGGATACATAAGTAGGTAGGCTAAGAAGCCACACTTTAGGAAACTAGGAACATGAGAGAGAAGGAAGGACATACCAGGAAGGAAAGCAAACGCTGCACCTCTGATACCCAAAGGGTCCAGCATGGCTGATGTTCTTCTCTGCTTTGTTACCTCTTCAGGAATGGCTTCACTGAGACTCTGTACAAAAATGAAGCAATAACCACCTGATACGTGAACCTCACTAAGGTAACATCAATAGTGGAGTATGTATGTTGAAAATAGAGAGTCACTTCATCTATGTATATGTATATGCTGAAGTGATAGGACTTATTTGTCGCGATCATGATGATATATGAAGTTTATTGAGCAACAGCAACATTATATTGCTGATGAAGACCTACGGGTTGAAACGTTTTAATCCAAAGATTTAATGTTGCTGTTGCTCAATAAACTTCATATATCATGTATATATGCTGTACATCACAGAGTTAAATAAAATCAGCAAAGAACAAATTAATTGGATAAGAGGTTTAAATATGTTACTATATATAGCATGACACCATTGTAGACTTATATGCCGCATCCTTACATTTTCTGATTCCTTCAATGCAGTTAAAATGGATCCCTCCAAATACAGTGAGTACAGTTCAGGATGTTCTACAAACACACATACGTATTTCAAATTTGTCTACGTAACTTTCTAGTTCAAATGCAGTTTAAACTTACTTGAGCCAATCAAGGCACACACACGGGTAATAATCTTTGTAATTCTCTCATTTAGGTTAACCTGAGTACAGTACAGGATGGTTAGTTACTTTGCAGAGCAGAGATGTACCTAGGCACATACCAATTCTCTGATAACTTCTCCAACTGGTGTCTTTATTAAGAAAACTCTAAATTCTCTCTTTAATGTATTATAATCCTGCAACAAATACAATTCATACATATACGTACTAAGTGTCCTTAGGGACATTTAATTGCGCTGTTGAGAGGACCATGTTTCTACTATACTGGTCAGAATCCTCTACATATATACATCTCAAGTGCCACTGTACTCATTCACTACTAAGGTACACAAACTGAACACACACATATATGTACATACGTACATGTAGGTATATGTAAGTTCAGAGGATCCACTCCCTTATAATATAGTTCTAGGTCATAGGTCATAGGTCATACGTAGGTACAGGAAAATGGTGATTTATATTACTCTTGTACACTTTCAGCTTCAAATACCTTCAGTGGTTCAACTGGTTTGGTAACTGGTGTCAAAGTGGGTCCTTTCTGAGTTTTTGTACTTTTCTGGTTGCCTGTTTTGATTATTCTACGTTTACCAATGCCCGGGCTGGGCTGAGCATGAGGATGGAAGGGCTGGTGATGGTGGGAGGGAGAGGTGCTTCTGCCGGAGGCTCTTACATCTGGCAATGATACAGCACCCGGCATTCTGTAGATATCTTCTTCTACATCATCCGCTAGCTCTGTAGAAGGGACTTGATAGATGTCATCCTTTTGGTTGGCTAGCACACCAACTAGGCCGTACAGTCCAGTGTCCATATCTCCTTCGCTGTTCCTGGATCTGGTGCTGGCACTGCTTCCACTCCGAGAGCCCAAATCTATAAACCGGCTGTAGATGTCGTCCACCTCTGCCTGTGCCTGCTGTACCTTGTCAACATCATCGATGTATCTCTTGATGGACGGGAGTGCCTTCAAGGCCATGTGCTTCCCAGGACTTGAGAGCGGCGGTTCAGAACCACTTCTACGCTTTAGCACATTTGGGTCCTCGTAGGTCACATCGGAAGATGTCAGCAAGCTTTCTGCCTCGGAAGCCGCAGTTATGTCATAGATGGGATTGATTTCCTGTGACCACCTCTGCTTGGAGAGGTCCAGTTCCAGCAGGTCATGAAGGTCCTCCAGAGATCCACCGTCTGGTTGGGGAGGGAGACTGATGTATTTGGAGACCTCCTTGGCCTTGCGACTAGCTCTCCTCTGCACCTCGCTTGTACCTGAATGTCATATCATAGCTCAGTTACATCATTTCCAGAGATTATAATACTAGCATCTAGAATATGTACACATAGGGTACATACATACATACATACAAAATGTTGCACATTGATGTACGCTTATTATGAAAATCTACATACGTACTTCAGGCTTTTCAATCTACAAAACTGTCAGAATATGAAACATGGACAGTACACCAAATATGTTTTTACATGTAGATACCCACATACCTTTTAAACTAACAATGTCATCATCTTTCAAATTCTCATCCTTCTTCTTTTTCAAGGCTTTTAATCTTTCCTTTCGAGCATGAAGAACCTTACTGTTTCTTGTGAGAGTGTCAAACTTCTTCTCATTCTCAGACCATTTGTCATCTTCACTTTTGGTTGATCCCCTCGAGGTCATGGAGTCGGGAGATCCCTTTGAAGGTGGCGTACCCACAGTTTCCTCTTCCTCCCTCTGCAGATCACAAGGAGAAACCTCAACAGTTGGTGTCCCAACCTGTTGTGCAATATCATCACTCTCTCCCTGTACATGTGATGGCTCCTTTGGGCTGGGTGGCAGGGGAATGGGTTCTGGTGAAGCCTCCTCCCTCTTGGTCACTGCTCCATTAGTGATGGGTTGGGTAACAGGGTCGGGAGGACTTGCACACTTTTTGACATTTTCATGAGATTCAGGAGTGATATTGTGCAATAGGGCTGGTCGCTCAGCTTTTACTGAGGGAGTTTGGACTAATGGAACGGGTGCCACTTCCACTGCATCTTCTACTGTGTGCTCTGAGGAAGGTCTGCTCTTTTCTTCTGTGGCCGCTTCTACAGAAGGCTTTGAGGATGTTCTAGGTCCAGTTTCACTTGTAGGTACAGAAGAAGGCTTTACATGCCCCTGCTCTGACGTGACTCTTGGCACTATAGTAGGCTTGGTCGTTTGGACTGGGGCTGATCGCTTGATTGGATTGGGACCATGTTTCCTCTCGGGACTGTTTCTGACGGGTTCTGGGACTGGTGGCGGCTGCTTAATCCTTCTGACCACAACTACTTCTTTGGCTGAAGGCTCATCTCCCTTTTCAGGCTTACTTAGCTTCTTAGGTAGAGATTTACGACTTCTTGATCGCTCAATTCTAGCCTCCACCTCCTTGTTTGTCAGCTTGGTCATATATCCTCCCAGAAATGATATAATGCTCTCACTGTCTTCAGCAACAAACTCTACCTTGTCATCACCGAATTGCTAAATCAGAGGAACCAAGTTCGTAAATCAAAACCAGAAATATAAATTTATGAGAAACAGAATAAAAGAATTATATATATACAGGTTTTTAGGGGTTTAAGGAAATGCCCCCCCCCTCCTAAGCTTGCAGCCAAGTACTACAATAATTTATTGTATTTTAGCTCCAACATACCCCCTCCTCTATTTCTCAAAACATTGGTTTGCCCCCCACACACCAGAAAAGTTTTCCCCTAAATCCCCTGATATATTGTGCATATCAGAGTTCAGGGATATCATTGTAATACGGAACCCAAATATGTACGTACACACACAAGGTATCAGTTGTAGTGTTTAGTCCAAACGTACCAGACTCACAACATCTCTATTGTGGGAGTATGAAACCAAATCTTCGGTATACCACTGCTCTAATGGCTGACATATTGCAGAGAAGAAAGAATATGGTAACATTATTAGCAAAAAGCCTATGTACAACATGTCACTTCTGCTTGTAACATATAATACATATA
This sequence comes from Chondrosia reniformis, assembly GCA_947172415.1. Lineage (NCBI taxonomy): Eukaryota > Metazoa > Porifera > Demospongiae > Chondrillida > Chondrillidae > Chondrosia > Chondrosia reniformis. The sequence continues at coordinate 6,954,416 of OX359196.1, forward strand.
CAATATACATGCGTACGTATATAAATACATATGAAATAAGTATAAACATAAAGAGTAGATCATATACGTAGCACCCATATTATATGTACGTACATATGTACGTAAGTACGTATTTATACGCTGACAGTATTGTATGTCAGTCTACTTGCATATGTATGTAGTTAGTATTGAGTACCTCCTCCAATGTATCAACTTCCATCTTGTAGACGTACTGAGGACCAATGCCAAGCAGGCCTGTGTTATGAGTTCTATTATCGGGAGAAGAGCTGGAATCCAACTGGAGAGGGAGGGAGAGAGCCTGGTGATCACTTGATGTCTAGGCAATCAGGAGTTACACACACTTACAGAGATGGTAAAGAAGGAGACACCAAATGTTTCCAGCTTCCTAAGTCTGCTAATGAATGCCTTCATTGCTTCCGTTTCTGTCAACTGAACATTCTCCACAGCCTATTAGAGATATCTCAGATGTATATAAAGCATACTAAATGTGCTATCTACATCCATCTGGTTACAAACCTTAGCAATATTGTTTTCAATGCCCCTAATGTTCCAATACTTTTCCGGTAATATTCTACGAATAATACCACATGTCCTGCACCAAAACAAAACAGTTGTTGTTATTTATATTTACTTCACTAACATGTAAGTGCATATGCATACAATCTATTTCATTAGTTGGTAACATCTGATGTGTAGTATTATGTAGCTAGCAGTTTCACTTCTGGAAATTAAATGAGGGGCACCGGATATGATGAATTGCCTTACGTACGTATGTATGTATGTATATCAAAATACCTTCTTTATTAAGTAAAATAACGTTTATCATATGTACACCAGTACATTTAGAGTTCTGCTGTTCTTACTGCACTCACTTGATGGCTCTTGCATTCCTGGCAATGGTACCAGAAAACTCTACGATACTGGCCATTCCTGAAATCTGGGCAGCTTGGAAGGTTGTGCAATGATACAGCCCAGCCACAAATGACTTCCTCAGCTGCAGTTACAGAATGTATTCCTGTGTACTTAGGTATGTGTGTAATTAGACATGTATGTAGGGGCAGATTTACAAAATATTTGTAATTTGGCTTCACCAATATTTAGTGTATTACTATGTAGGTTGAAAATACAAAAATATGTTATTGCAATTAGAACTCCTGCAACTGAATTAGTTAACATATACTCAAGTATGTACGTAGACTAGCAGATTATGAAACAATTAGTTACTGAGTGGTATATGTACGTATGTACGTAGGTAAATTAATAGGAGTGACCGGGGGGACTGGGGGAATGACAGAGGGAGGGACTGTGGGGACTGGGGGAATGACAGAGGGAGGGACTGTGGGGACTGGGGGAGGGACTGGGGGAATGACAGAGGGAGGGACTGTGGGGACTGGGGGAGGGACTGGGGGAGGGACTGGGGGAGGGACTGGGGGAATGACAGAGGGAGGGACTGTGGGGACTGGGGGAGGGACTGGGGGAATGACAGAGGGAGGGACTGTGGGGACTGGGGGAGGGATTGTGGGAGGGACTGGGGGGACAGAGGGAGGGATTGTGGGAGGGACTGTGGGGACTGGGGGAGGGACTGGGGGAGGGACTGGGGGGACAGAGGGAGGGACTGTGGGGACTGGGGGAGGGACTGGGGGAGGGACTGGGGGAATGACAGAGGGAGGGACTGTGGGGACTGGGGGAGGGACTGGGGGGACAGAGGGAGGGATTGTGGGAGAGACTGGGGGGTGTCCCTACAGCACCCCACCCCTGCTACAGTACTTCTATGTCAATCTTACCTGAGCATATATGTTCTCCAATAGTATTGAATTCTTTTCACTTGAAATATCAAGGTCATCATTTTTCAGGAAGTACTTCTTTCTAATATAAAAAGCAGGGAGACTGGTACTTAAATAGGAGGGGCCATCTAACCTGGCCCACGTAAGTGGGAGGGGCCATCTAACCTGGCCCACTTAAGTGGGAGGGGCCATCTAACCTGGCCCACTTAAGTGGGAGGGGCCATCTAACCTGGCCCACGTAAGTGGGAGGGGCCGTCTAACCTGGCCCACTTAAGTGGGAGGGGCCGTCTAACCTGGCCCACTTAAGTGGGAGGGGCCATCTAAACTTACAGGTCATTGAACTGGTAAATCTTTTGAATTACATACATAATTACACATATGCGTGTGCTCCAGTGGAGAAAGTAGGAAAAATTGATAAGAAAATTGCATCCTCTTTCAAGTTCCTTAGGCTTCCCCTGTCATGTCTAACAAGTAATGCTTTCTGTCATGTCTACAAGTAATGCTTTCTGTCATGTCTACAAGTAATGCTTTAAATTACACATTAATATACATATGCATTACTGCTCACAAACCTCAACAGCACTGTCGCTGAGCTACCAACTCCTTGATCTACTAAGGGAACTGCTGGATTCAACCACGTCACTACAGGTTAAGGGTGTCATGTGACAGCTAGTCATGTGACGATCATGTGACTTTTATAACCAACCATTGATAAATGTATCTGAGTTTTCATCTTTCCAGGCAAGAGAAAATTCACTTAATTCTTCAGATTTCTTGCAAAGACCTACATCAAGAAGACATGAAGCAAGTTAAACCACACACAAGTATGTACCACACATGTACTGTATGCAATGTATATGTATCAATGTTCTGTACATGTAGCTAGGTTCCAGATTTGGTTAATGAATATACTATCATGTTACAAAACATGACAGGTATACTGACACCCATTCCACCTACTTACTGCCAGACAGATAACCAATCTGAAATGATAACACTCTATATTTATTTTTCTGTAGTACTAACACGCCAAAATGTACACATGCAATTGAAGAGCAATTAAGATATCTTCCTAAACCTGCCTTATTATAGACTTGCTGTCTGCCCATAATCTAGTGCTACTAGAATCATATGACTTTATGAATACATTTGTGTATAAAGTGTGGAATTCCACAATGAATGCTTTCAGAAGACCTTCAAATGCAAGAGATAATCATTGCAGGAGATATGCAGACAAGATCAAAGAAGACTCAATGAATACTGCTTGGCACACCTGGACACTTCACTGCCCTCACATCCAAACCATTAGGGTTCAGTTGCCAGAAATTGCTTCTCTAGTGTTTTCAGGCATCATGCTGTTTGAGAAGGATTATAATTACTTGTGGTTTGATTATCACTTCGATTATCAAGAGCAGAATATATTAGAACAATCACAATAAGATCAAATGGATCAGCTTAATTTAATTACACTAATTGATTAGGTGAAGATACCACACATAGGTACAGTATCACATCTCCATGCCACACATATTTAATAGATAAGATATACACTAAGGTAGCAGATATGCCAAGGGAAAGGAATCAAATAGTCCACATCTAGTGGCAAAATGAAGAGGAGATAAGCTGGTGTAATGTGATACCACTTGAGAAACACTTGGTGTAAAGGTGTTGTCAAGCTGAGAACCCTATACCAACCAAACACTACCAGAAACACTGAGAACATATCTAGATTATAGATAACATTAAGTCGTACAATATCACAAGAAGGAGGGCAGTACAATGTAGGAAATAATACCAAACCTAGTCAATATTTTTCTTTGCTATTAAATTTGGCAATTTAACTTTCTTCAATATTTTCACAGTGGAGAAAATGTCTCCCGTAAATAATCCTTGACCCCATACTGACTACATACAGCCCACCCTGCGTATGAGTCATGTCCTCTTAATGTTCAACACTTAATGTTTATAAAAATGGATAGCCTTTACAAGGTGAAAACTGGAGAGTGCTATAGAGTGAAAGGAGGAGTGAATGACAGACATACGCAGATGAATAGTATCAGACTGTTGGAACATGGAGGAGGATCCAATAATTGTACAGTTACCATGGTAACAGTACCCTCTCTCTACATGGGTACAAGCTCTCAAGTATATATGTACACACGTATGTACATACATAGGCAGGATATACAGTAGTCTGCTGGAGTTACTGTTTGAGAATTAAAAAGTCTGACAGTTCATTTTACAAGTACAATAAGTTGAAGAAAATCCAGTGTTGTCAACTAAAGAGTTCTCAAATTCTATATACGTAAATAATGACTACACAAGTCCGCTGGTACTCACAGGACTACATCTCTGAGATGTACAATAGCTACATACGTGTGTATGTACACAAGTCAAATGTTTGTCTGAACATAAACAACCAAAGGTTAATTATTCATGACCTTGCCTTGTCAGACAGAGGTATGCAGCACTGTCACAACAGGTACTGGACATTCCCACTCATATCAGGGGAATAACAGGAAAGGAATCTGAGGAAGCCATCAATCTCAAGGAATTCCTGCCATGCTTGGTTACAAGTGCATTACAAATGGTATCTCAGTTGAGATAGGTAAGTTGGGACACCTTAAGAGTTAAAACTGTTGTCAGTGTCCCCATTGACACAGAAAAACCCTTAGTACAAATAGGATAAAGATTACAAACTTAACAGAAGGTGTTATATAATGCAGTGCATGTAACATATTTAGAAAACTATGATTAATATGCCTATGAAGCCAAGGACATGCAATCAGGGGTTCATATAGAACCTTGGAAAACAAGGGATTCCCTTCCCCCCTCTTAGAGTTGATTTCCCCCCTAAAATCCCCTTCCCCCAGAGGGATTATCAGGTCATGTCAGTGACCCTGTAAGTCCCAGAGCTGGTACATTCCTTTCTTGTTAAACAATAACTGTACGTACATACATTGCCCAGTGGAGAAGAAATGGAGTAGTGAGAAATCTCTTGTAAATCCTCATCCAATGTTGTGTTAGATTGTTCATATATTTATATTCATACCTGTTCTGACTCCAATCAAATTTACAGCTTCTTTGAGTGTACACTTCACTGGTACCTAACATGGTAGAGAAATACTTGTGGTTACATACTTCTGATATCAGCAGTCACACCACTGACCACAATCCCCTAACAGGTAATCTTACACATGTAAACCTTATATGTAAAGTTGTGGTTAGAAGAGGAAGAGGGGACAGATAACAATCAGACACAAGTTAAGTACGTATACAGTAAAACATCCGATCTTATGAATTACGTTTAAGCATTTGCAAATACGCAAACACATAATATATATAATATACGTATGTTACATGTATGTATTCAGCTCATATGTAGGTATGACATGTACGTATGTGCATATGTATGGTATATACTCTTAGTAGTGTAATTGAAGGGTAACTGAAAGGTTTTGCAATGCTAACACATAATTTCATACTTTGTGATTCAAGTTGCACAGTAACATGGCAGTGGTAAGCTGTCATATAAAGGCCTCTACACTCCATTGACTAATGGAATTTACCAATTATGATCAGATAAATAGACACAAATATGTAGGCATATGTATGCATAATAATAAATCATTGATAATTCATGTAGGGTAAATATTTATTGAAAGGCATGTGAAACAATAGAGTAGAGAGAGGCCGTACAGTAAACCACTTAAACACTAATACATATATTGAAAATTAAACACAGTTACAATATAATGACTGATTGTTCATCTGTAGTGTAAGTATTAGATGCAGTACACAATACTGTATATACACAGGTAACAATAGATACTTTATCAACAATACAGAGATGGGCAACAGATTCTGAGGAGGAAATACTTGCTATGAGATAGGTTGCTATGTGACCAGTTGCCATGAGATAGGTTGCTATGTGACCAGTTGCCATGAGATAGGTTGCTATGTGACCAGTTGCCATGAGATAGGTTGCTATGTGACCAGTTGCTGGTTTTATACTACACATGACTTATAATTTCACGTTTATATCAAATTGAAACACACGTGTGATTCCATGTCCACGCAAAGTCTAGGTGGTGGTAGATGTGTGTTGAGTGATTCATGTACAAAAGACATAATGTGATTTCTATATAATAATAAATAAACTATAAAAAAGAAGTTTTCATTACTACATCTTAATAAATCTATAATGAAAGGAAATGAGTTTACAATTGTACATAGATCGCAGACAAGATGGTGAAACCTGATTGAAATGGGATCAACTGGTTCTTGGGGTTGTAATACCATTTCTGGTAACTTATCACTTATAAAAATCTCCCTTCTTATGAATAACATGTAACTCATCAAAATGCCATACCATACTGCACAACCAGTCTGTGGTCACTAAAACATCCATTACATCATCACCCATCGACTTCATTTAGATGAGGGTGCAGAGATAGGCTAGCTTTTGGACAAAATATGGAAATGTTTACCTGCCTCAGTTGGCACCCACACTTGAATGAAGTGCAGGCGTAGGTTGTCAATTAACACAGCATTAGAGCAGTTTATGGAGTAAGTTCTGTAACTCTATTTAGAAGCAGTAATTACTAAAAAAGTGAAAATGACAGACTATTTAATACAGTCAACACATACTTTATTTATCCAAAAACATAAATGTGCACAAATTCTTGCATTTTATACAGTTAGCAATGTGATGTTGCAATATAATAATGCAGTGTGGGTATACTGATGTTATTCCTAAATTAGACATCCATTGAAGGTGATTGAACAAGGAATTCTATGTTTCATTTTGCAATACCTTTAATTTCACAGTATACAAATACCTTACAATATTCTGTGGCTTTTCAAAGAGGAACAGGCACCCGCAGATCAGGTGCTATATAACACAACAGTTTATACATCCTGTATTCAATGTATTTGTAGTGCATTCTATCCAAACATACACTAGTCTGTCACTAGATCAACTTCATATGCACAGCAACTTGTGAAATCATTTGCCATTTCATTATAGTTGCCATGGCTTCTTTAGAATGTCTACTCGATGTGTTGCCCAGTGGTTATGCATGGAACATGTTACATCACAACATCCCAGCAGTCAGGATAGGAATCACACTCTCACCACAACCCAAATGAGGTCAAATGAGCCCTTAAAACGGGGATTATTAAAAAGCCTCACTAAATAGGCTGTATACTCCTATAGGTCAATAAGTTAATTGCATTCTCCTTGAATGTAGCACTATGCATTGGATTGGCAATTGAAAACCCTTACAGGAGCGCTTATAAGTCTTCCTTTAAGCCCGTTTACACAATCACCGCAAAATATAGTGATAATTAACCAAGACAATAAAGTACCTGACGAATATAGCTGCTAATTCTTTATTCTAAAACTTACAGGAATAGTCTTTTTTGTTCCATTAGAAAGTTCCACATTCAGATCCATTCTTCTAAGCCAGACCAAAAAGGGATGTGACAATCAGTGAAACCTTCAAGTGAATATAGCATGGGTAGTCAAGAGGTACTGGACAAACCATACAGCTGCGTGGCTACGTAGATACGTACCACTGAAATGGGCTCTGAAGATTATTTACAATCTTCATAATCTACAACCTGTGGCGCTGGGTGGAACAACGAACAATACAAAGACGATCATTTCGATGGCAGACATAAAGTGTGGCACGCAGTGTAGTGACACTCCTCTGGTCTTTAGCGTGTCCTATGTTGCTTGAATTAGTACGTATAGATATAAATATAAATCGTTTAACGTTGACGCTGTGTCAACTGTTTACTTATAGTTCAGAAAAGACTTAGACGCCACAGACAAACCACATTTCGAGAGGGAATAAAGACGAATTGTAAGTATTACCAAATGCTACCTAAAATAAATTTTAATATTAAACTTACCCTTAATAATATGTCCAATCCAAACTAGTTAGAATGTCAAACACTTTCTTGTTATTTAATATAGTTCGTTGTTATTTTACTATCGCCTCACTAAACGGTACACTGCTAGGGAGAGGTGGGCAAAGCAGCGTATCTGAACGGGAACGAACCGAGTGGTGTGTTTCGTAAGTTTGATGACGTCACATGTTTCGCTCCCCACCCTCGCACTTCTGAGAATTCGAAAATGGATCCAAAAGCATAGTATGTGTCCTTGCTTGACCTTTGTAACAAAACTGCAATTGTTAAACACAACTATACATCTGCACTAGAATATTTACAACATAAAAATTCTAACATGGTGTATGGTGAGACATATAGAACGTAAAACATAGAACATATATTCACATAGACATAGAACTTTTTCTACAGATATCAAATATGTTTCTCCCGTCTCTCTTAGTGCTATAAGTAGCTCAAATGGAGGGTATAAAGTTGAAACTTGCCGTCAGCACGGACAGACACGCAAATATAGCTATGAATTTTAGAAAAGTATTGATACTAATTTTGATGATTTTTAAGGTGCATGGATGGCATTAATGCTCAGATTCTCTAGAAAATGTGACATTATTGATACAACATATATCTCTAGCCGACAATACACTGCTTCAGTGGTCCATCGCACACACTGCAAACTATATCTGGACCACTTTGTTACAAAAGGAAAGAGTAGCAATGAATAGGAAACTACAGGTGAATATCCCTAAGATTATCTAGCTTTATAATGAAGAGGGGATCTTGAAGATATTTTCCCTGAGATTTACTGAAAATGAAGAAGATCCAGATCTAATCTGTGTAAAATAAGACTCAGAATGAAAAAGAAAAAAAAGAGTAAAATGCAAGTTTATAGAAGAAGCCAGCAATGTGGAATAGGAAACAATGAAAAAAGAGTTCAGAAGAAGCAAAAGTTCTTGGCTGAGTGCAAAGAATAAGAATTGAGAGGAGCATGCAAGAAGTGCTCAACAGTAGCAAAACTGTTAAAATGAAGTACAATAATACTAAGAGAAGAGATTGACCTGAACAGGCAGTTTATATGTATTAGGGGAGCTGGAACTATATGCCAACTGAGAAGAGAAATGGCTAGGACAGTAATACATTCATAAAAGGAAATGATGATAATTGCGATATGAGAGGGAAACATGATTAGAAAAGCAAAGGCATAACTGTCCATTAAAATGCATGAAATTTTAATTGTACATCAAACACTAGTATAGATATATATAGGACAAAATAAGTCAATAGCAAAAGTTTCAGGTAAATATCTGTCAATTAATTTGATAGAGTTGCAGTACTAAATGTACTGGTGTCAAACTTAGATGAAGGATTCATAAAAGATCAAGAAAAAGACAAAGATTCCCAGGGTGTATTAAATTTTTCATGGTGAGAGAGAAAGCAAAATATTTTTCAACATAAAAATTTGTAGAAGTTGATCGTTGGACATACTTTATGGATGTACATGCATGTCTGTAAATGCTGACACCAATTATTAGCTTCGAATTCATATCTGTCCATTTCGTGGTAACTGTCATCCATAATTAATGCAGCTCTCACACTGAGTATTGTAGGTGCATTGCTTAGGAGGAAAATTCTCATTTCTCCATCTGTAAATTGATGAAACACACAGTGGCTTTTATGATAGTGAATGGACCAACGGCAGATCAAAGATAATTTTGAAGAAATGTTTAAAGTGAAACCAATAAGCCTATGTGTGTCTATATGTATGTACATGCACTGAGAAAGATTATCTTTATCAGTGAAATGAAAAATAATATTAGAAAATTAAATCAGCTTTGTTACACAAATCTGATTATAGCAACACGGTCTTTGGTGTGTTGGTTTTCGATTTTCAATCATTTGGTGCACATAATACATGTACACATGTCCAGTAAAATAACAGCATATTTGCAAAAGGATCAATTTGTTTTGCCAGCGATTTATCAGAAGCTGGCCGCGTGACTTCCGCTTAATGAAGCTATATAAAGTACCCAAATCTATAGCTAATTACTGCTCCAGACTGTTAACCGAACGAACAAGGACGAAACCAGAGAATGATGGCTGTAAGTGTAGTCCCTGCACATTGGGATCTTAGAGACAAAAGTTAACTAATAGACTTTCAATACCTGTTCTAACGTAACTTCTCAGCAGGACGTAAAATCGGTTCTTCAGTCGCCAGGAACCACGAATGAAAGCCTTTATTAATTCGTGAGAAAGAAATGGAAAACAACTCTCATATCTAGAGATAATTTAGCCGTACTCAAGTAACTGTGATTATAGGATACAGCTTAGCAAACATCCTAAAGATTTAGATAAATAGGCCATTGTTTCAATCTATGTATGAATCATAGGTCACCAACCCTCATCTGTGAACGTACTGTTGTCTCAGCTATACTATGTACATGGCTTCAATTAACCTTACTTGGGGAAGAGTAGGAAAAAGTGGTTCAACTGAAACAGAGGTCACACACGTGTACTCTCTGACACATTGGCACTCAACCCTTTGTTTTTATAACTGTGTGTATATAGTACCATGTTCTGACACATCATTTTCTGATGACACATTTGTATAAACATTATGTGCATAATATGGTGACCTATCTGTATGTAATCACTGTAACAAGACATTTCATTGCTTAGTGCTGATTGATTCTGATCATGATATTGTGGTGATAGATTAATTAGTTTATCTAACTACCTACCTACTATGGTCATGTGAAAGTGTTTTCTAATACATTATAGTTTTTAGTCTGACTACTGTATTGCACCTATGTATAATATACCTGCAATTGTTAAACATTCATTCAGTATCTTTTAAATGTAAATAGCCTACCTTTCCTTTGTTACTTTGATATACAGTTTTAATCTTTTGAATATTAATAGCATTCAGGTCTCAGCAGTTTCATTAATTACTATAATTTTGGTATACATACATTATACATATATTGTTCTTCTGAATACTACAAAAGCTGCATTTGAAAATGAAAGGTAGCTTTTGTTTTTGTATTCATTACTCAGGCTCTCCATGGAGAAGGAAACATTGTTAGACTTGTAAGCTGTGCAAGTGGACAGTCACTTCGTATCAGAAATGGAAACGTTGAAGGAAATGGCGGACAGGGAGACTTTGGTATGGTTGTTATGCTTGAAGGGCAGCTAACATTGCCTACTTCAATTGCAAGTTGCCAAAGAGCAAAGTCCACTTTGTTTTTCTATCTTCCATAACAATATGCTCTTGTAAATGAACCAGTTTATGTCACTGAAGACACTTTATTTTTTATTTCACAACATGGCTGAACGTATACAGTGTTTTCCTTTGTTCCCAAACAGCCAAGTTTATTGTACACAAAAGAGGAGCCCATGTTATGCTACAGAGCTGGAAGGAATCACACTATGTTGCAATCAGGGAAGGCCGGCTGACAACCGTACGTTATAGCTCTTCCAGAGCATTATACACATGTGACTCCCCAACCCTCGTTCAACTAACCAGCTCTCATTTCTTACCTGGCTACTGTGTAATGAGGACGTTCTGACACATGAACAGGAAGTCATATGTAGATCTAAGGGTCTTTGGAATCTATAGTTATATATTATGCATTTTGTGAAGTAGTGCATGGTTGGACTGAAAGCTCTTAACATCTGTAGGGAACTGGAGGCCCATGGTGTGAGTTCAAAGTTCAAAGCTCCAATCATGGTAATTTATTTAAAGGACTTTGCTAATATGCTATGAAGAGTTCTATGCTATATACTGCAGCTCCAGGAAGTGCAATTTGTTTGGAATCTGTGAAGCTTCCTGGTCAACATGTCGGTGTACTGCCCTCTGGTGACACAAAGGCACCAGGTAACACAGGGAGAGGTCCACATGGCAGCTTCACTGTGGAGCTCCTGCAAGCAGCTGCAGTAAGCTACTTAATAATATTATATAATTAATACAGTATTCTTTGTTTTATTATATTCACATGGTTTATGCATGTGTATTTGTACAATATATATAATATATGGGAACGTGATTGCAAGCTTTAGTTCAAGTTTCTTTTCATTTTAGCCTCGTGCACATCATAGCCATGCCCCTCCACCCGCAGACTACCATGAAGGATGCTGTGTAGTGCTGTAAAGTACTAACTATGCAAACTGTATTACTCTAAAGATTACGTTTCTCAATTGATTGTATTTTGCTCAATATATGAATAGCATAGTCATCAATATCACGTGCATTATGCATAACCCATGGCATGGGTTAACTATAGTTACAATATAAATCTAATTATACATATATAAGCAGGCCTTTGGCCTGTAAAAATCACATATGGTTTCCTCTCTTTGTATACCATTGACACATAAATGATGCATATACAAATAATATGTAAAATGATTCGCGTTTATATTTACGTTTCATGACTTCCGCTACTTGAGCATATAAATATATATACAATTCCTCCGTCGTAACTATTATTTGAAGTCTGTTCGCTGTGCTGTAGCTGGTAGTGAAACAGGAGAACCAAATAAGGATGGCAGTAAGTTTAGATGGTCCGCACCATGTACCATACCCTACACGCAGTACTGTGTAGTAGCAGCAGTGACAGCCTGTAGAGTACGCGATTGCTCCAATTTTGTATTTTGTAAAATTAACGTGAACGTTGATTTTCCAGGCGCTGTGAGCAATGCACACTGACACGATTATTATAGGTCTCGATCGCAAAAGATTTTTCGTCGTGAAAGTAACATCTAAAAGCAATTCACCCTGTAGATCCCTCGACTCCTGTATGTGTACGGCAACATAGCTCTTCTATCTATGATAGATCTAGAGCCATAGGCGTAAGGTCGAGGTGGCTATAATAGATAGATCTTTGTAGCTATAATTGTATTCATGAGTACACGACCTTTGCTACACGCCTACACTACCTAATTAGTAGGCGTGTTGTGTTAACGATTTCCTTTCTAGAAAGGTCGTGCATGTTGACACGACTTCATTCGTTATTTCTAGCGTATGTATTCCTATAGTGAACATTGTTGTTCAGGAATTGTTCAAAGCAGTTGAATGTGAACAATTGTGTTTCTTTTGATGATGTGATTGTTCTAACTATTGTAACCTACCTTATTGTTCATGTTTTTATTTCTGTTTAGAGCCAGGTCACACCAGTTTCAGTTATAATTGTAACATACGTATGCACGATGTGTTGCTTTTTGATATGTGTTAGAGAAACATTAAAATTGACATGAGTTGAACATATTAATTGTTAGTCAATCAATGGAGAAGGAAACATTGTTAGACTTGTAAGCTGTGCTAGTGGAAAGACACTTCGTATCAGAAATGGAAATGTTGAAGGAAATGGTGGACAGGGAGACTTTGGTAAGTATGGTCTAGCTACTAGGATACTACTAGGATACTACTAGGATACTACTAGGATACTACTAGCATACTATTTGTAGAATGGAAGTTGAATTACCTTTGTTCCCTTACAGCCAAGTTTCTTGTGCACAAAAAGGGAGCCCATGTTTTGCTACAGGCCTGCAAGGAGTCACATTACGTTGCTATTAGGGACGGACGCTTGACTACTGTAAGTTTTAGTCTCTTCAAAAAGAATGAAAATTTTAAATATTTTTTCTAATTTTCTTGATTGTAGGGTACTGGTGGTCCATGGTGTGAATTTATTGTTCAAGGTTCTAATCATGGTATGCGGATTTTTATTTCTATATAATTTATTATTGCTGCAGAGAGAATGATACTAATATGATAATATTACAAATAATACAAAGTGTGACTATTATAATAATAATCTGCAGAGAACATGTAGAACAACAATATATATTAGTAGTACCTGAAAAACCTTTTGTTTACATTTGAGCATCAAAAATGTTTTTAATAAATGTATCTTAGTTGACAGTGTTCCTTAAATGAAGACACAGGTTTGGTAATTAAATCTAGGACAGCAAGCATAATTACTGCTGAGATCTTTTGTACTTCTATGATAGCTAGCTACATAGTTACTTTGATTACCAATGGCACTAAGTGTAAATAAAAGTCATTTTTATAGCTTAATAGGTGCTTTCATCAAAGATGTGTGAAGTATTGTGTATTGTATGTATTATATGTTTCATATTATGAGGGAGCTCTATTCTGTTATATTGCAGATCCAGCAAATGCAATTTGCTTGGAATCTGTGAAACTTCCTGGTCAACATGTTGGTGTACTGCCCTCTGGTGATACAAAGGCACCAAGTAACACAGGGAGAGGTCCACATGGCAGTTTCACTGTGGAGCTTGTGCAAGCAGTAAGTTTCTTCCTTTGTAGCCCCTTTCCTGTAAATATATTTGCCTACACTATAAGTGTTGCCAAACCAATTTGAATGAACTTAGCCTGGTTTAATTAACTGGTCGTGCTTGCTTAACTCCTCTGATGTAATGTGAATTGAGTTATTTATGATATGCTGTCTATATGATAAGTTGTATAATTTAAAGCATTATTTGTATTTTACCAATCCAGAAACGCTGATTTTGCTACCTGTTGTCAAGATGGCTCCATTAGATTGCTACTACAATGTGTGAATTTAGGTAGTTCAAAGTTTAGTCAAATTGCAACTTTGTTATATTAGCCAATTAGCTCTTTAGAACTGACTTTAGTTTAGGATGTATGCCGTATGGTTGCTGTTAGCAATTGCAAAAATAATTATAAGATTGTGTCTGCAGAACACAATAAGACTTACAGATATTGGTGTACTCTATGCATTTTACATTACATTGTTGATATATAGTCATAACAGCGAACATAAGCTGGTACTACAATGAATATAAAAATTTGACAAGCATAAAGGTCTTCATTAATTTTAAAGGCCTTTAACCGTCATGTGACTTCATTTCCAACTCAATCGTGAGCTATATTATAGCAAAGAATTTATCCCTGTAAGATGGCGGTGAGTTTTCTTTATTGGTAAAACACATGAATAAGTCGGCCGACAAGTCTTTAGGAAACTACTGTTAATGAGGAATTAAGCTGGGTCCGTAATTAATGCTAGACACCGGTTCACGTGACCTCATTTCAGGTAGACCAGAGCTCTATTTTGTATTGCTGAAGAATTTAGATCCTACAGGATGGTGAGTTTAGTCTAGATCTACCCTCTTGACACACTAGTAAGCATAGAGGTAAGACTAATGGGTTTCAATGTTTATTTTTGTTTCGAGTTGGCTCCTAATTCGCTAGTAACCGCAATGAGGGATTATCTAAAGAGCACAATATAAGTTATTATACTCCTAAGCTTGTGGTCGTTTTTTTTAATTTAGCAATTTGGAAATTTTCCAAGTTACTTAAGTTACTTAACCCTTATTGAACCTGAGTGTGAAGAAATACTTAGTCTACATCGTTCAACTCCTTAAAGTTGCTTTGAGGATCTCTTTCTGTCATTGTCATATGCTAGAGAGTATATATTTGTATCTATGGTTAGTGTGAGGATTCGTCTATAGTGACCTGTAGTCGGATAGGCAGCTTACGTCGGTCCGCTACCACCAGCGAGACAGCCTTCCCTCCTAGGAGTCCGAAAACTCGTCCGAATAGAACCTCTGTTTGAGCCCGGAATACTGCAATTGTATTCATGGTTATCGTGGATAACCATGAATATAATTCCCGTTCAACTTTCGTTTGCTAAATTGGCAATTTGACTTTCCCCGCCCCTCCTAAGTGTATGTGTGATGACACTTCATCAACTGGCCTCCTAAGTGTATGTGTGATGACACTTCACCAACTGGCCTCCTAAGTGTATGTGTGATGGCACTTCATCAACTGGCCTCCTAAGTGTATGTGTGATGACACTTCACCAACTGGCCTCCTAAGTGTATGTGTGATGGCACTTCACCAACTGGCCTCCTAAGTGTATGTGTGATGGCACTTCACCAACTGGCCTCCTAAGTGTATGTGTGATGGCACTTCACCAACTGGCCTCCTAAGTGTATGTGTGATGGCACTTCACCAACTGGCCTCCTAAGTGTATGTGTGATGACACTTCAACAACTGGCCTCCTAAGTGTATGTGTGATGGCACTTCACCAACAACTGGCCTCCTAAGTGTATGTGTGATGGCACTTCAACAACTGGCCTCCTAAGTGTATGTGTGATGGCACTTCACCAACTGGCCTCCTAAGTGTATGTGTGATGGCACTTCACCAACTGGCCTCCTAAGTGTATGTGTGATGGCACTTCACCAACTGGCCTCCTAAGTGTATGTGTGATGACACTTCAACAACTGGCCTCCTAAGTGTATGTGTGATGGCACTTCACCAACAACTGGCCTCCTAAGTGTATGTGTGATGGCACTTCACCAACTGGCCTCCTAAGTGTATGTGTGATGGCACTTCACCAACTGGCCTCCTAAGTGTATGTGTGATGGCACTGCACCAACTGGCCTCCTAAGTGTATGTGTGATGGCACTTCACCAACTGGCCTCCTAAGTGTATGTGTGATGGCACTTCACCAACAACTGGCCTCCTAAGTGTATGTGTGATGGCACTTCACCAACTGGCCTCCTAAGTGTATGTGTGATGGCACTTCACCAACTACTGGCCTCCTAAGTGTATGTGTCATGGCACTTCACCAACTACTGGCCTCCTAAGTGTATGTGTGATGGCACGTCACCAACTACTGGCCTCCTAAGTGTATGTGTGATGGCACTTCACCAACTACTGGCCTCCTAAGTGTATGTGTGATGGCACTTCACCAACTGGCCTCCTAAGTGTATGTGTGATGGCACTTCACCAACTGGCCTCCTAAGTGTATGTGTGATGGCACTGCAC
Organism: Chondrosia reniformis; assembly: GCA_947172415.1. Classification (NCBI taxonomy): domain Eukaryota; kingdom Metazoa; phylum Porifera; class Demospongiae; order Chondrillida; family Chondrillidae; genus Chondrosia; species Chondrosia reniformis. Next base: position 6,970,926 of record OX359196.1, read on the forward strand.
CAACTGGCCTCCTAAGTGTATGTGTGATGGCACTTCACCAACTGGCCTCCTAAGTGTATGTGTGATGGCACTTCACCAACAACTGGCCTCCTAAGTGTATGTGTGATGGCACTTCACCAACTGGCCTCCTAAGTGTATGTGTGATGGCACTTCACCAACTGGCCTCCTAAGTGTATGTGTGATGGCACTTCACCAACTGGCCTCCTAAGTGTATGTGTGATGGCACTTCACCAACTGGCCTCCTAAGTGTATGTGTGATGGCACTTCACCAACTGGCCTCCTAAGTGTATGTGTGATGGCACTTCACCAACTGGCCTCCTAAGTGTATGTGTGATGGCACTTCACCAACTACTGGCCTCCTAAGTGTATGTGTGATGGCACTTCACCAACAACTGGCCTCCTAAGTGTATGTGTGATGGCACTTCACCAACTGGCCTCCTAAGTGTATGTGTGATGGCACTTCACCAACTGGCCTCCTAAGTGTATGTGTGATGGCACTGCACCAACTGGCCTCCTAAGTGTATGTGTGATGGCACTTCACCAACTGGCCTCCTAAGTGTATGTGTGATGGCACTTCACCAACTGGCCTCCTAAGTGTATGTGTGATGGCACTTCACCAACTGGCCTCCTAAGTGTATGTGTGATGGCACTTCACCAACTGGCCTCCTAAGTGTATGTGTGATGGCACTTCAACAACTGGCCTCCTAAGTGTATGTGTGATGGCACTTCAACAACTGGCCTCCTAAGTGTATGTGTGATGGTACTTCACCAACTGGCCTCCTAAGTGTATGTGTGATGGCACTTCACCAACTGGCCTCCTAAGTGTATGTGTGATGGCACTTCACCAACTGGCCTCCTAAGTGTATGTGTGATGGCACTTCACCAACTGGCCTCCTAAGTGTATGTGTGATGGCACTTCACCAACAACTGGCCTCCTAAGTGTATGTGTGATGGCACTTCACCAACTGGCCTCCTAAGTATATGTGTGATGGCACTTCACCAACTGGCCTCCTAAGTGTATGTGTGATGGCACTTCAACAACTGGCCTCCTAAGTGTATGTGTGATGGCACTTCAACAACTGGCCTCCTAAGTGTATGTGTGATGGCACTTCAACAACAACTGGCCTCCTAAGTGTATGTGTGATGGCACTTCAACAACTGGCCTCCTAAGTGTATGTGTGATGGCACTTCACCAACTGGCCTCCTAAGTGTATATGTGATGGTACTTCACCAACTGGCCTCCTAAGTGTATGTGTGATGGCACTTCAACAACTGGCCTCCTAAGTGTATGTGTGATGGCACTTCACCAACTGGCCTCCTAAGTGTATGTGTGATGACACTTCACCAACTGGCCTCCTAAGTGTATGTGTGATGGCACTTCACCAACTGGCCTCCTAAGTGTATGTGTGATGGCACTTCAACAACAACTGGCCTCCTAAGTGTATGTGTGATGGCACTTCACCAACTGGCCTCCTAAGTGTATGTGTGATGGCACTTCAACAACAACTGGCCTCCTAAGTGTATGTGTGATGGCACTTCACCAACTGGCCTCCTAAGTGTATGTGTGATGGCACTTCATCAACTGGCCTCCTAAGTGTATGTGTGATGGCACTTCATCAACTGGCCTCCTAAGTGTATGTGTGATGGCACTTCAACAACAACTGGCCTCCTAAGTGTATGTGTGATGGCACTTCACCAACTGGCCTCCTAAGTGTATGTGTGATGGCACTTCAACAACAACTGGCCTCCTAAGTGTATGTGTGATGGCACTTCACCAACTGGCCTCCTAAGTGTATGTGTGATGGCACTTCACCAACTGGCCTCCTAAGTGTATGTGTGATGGCACTTCACCAACAACTGGCCTCCTAAGTGTATGTGTGATGGCACTTCACCAACTGGCCTCCTAAGTGTATGTGTGATGGCACTTCACCAACTGGCCTCCTAAGTGTATGTGTGATGGCACTTCACCAACTACTGGCCTCCTAAGTGTATGTGTGATGGCACTTCACCAACTACTGGCCTCCTAAGTGTATGTGTGATGGCACTTCACCAACTGGCCTCCTAAGTGTATGTGTGATGGCACTTCACCAACTGGCCTCCTAAGTGTATGTGTGATGGCACTTCACCAACAACTGGCCTCCTAAGTGTATGTGTGATGGCACTTCACCAACAACTGGCCTCCTAAGTGTATGTGTGATGGCACTTCACCAACTGGCCTCCTAAGTGTATGTGTGATGGCACTTCACCAACAACTGGCCTCCTAAGTGTATGTGTGATGGCACTTCACCAACTACTGGCCTCCTAAGTGTATGTGTGATGGCACTTCACCAACTGGCCTCCTAAGTGTATGTGTGATGGTACTTCACCAACTGGCCTCCTAAGTGTATATGTGTGATGGCACTTCACCAACTACTGGCCTCCTAAGTGTATGTGTGATGGCACTTCACCAACTACTGGCCTCCTAAGTGTATGTGTGATGGCACTTCACCAACAACTGGCCTCCTAAGTGTATATGTGATGGCACTTCACCAACAACTGGCCTCCTAAGTGTATGTGTGATGGCACTTCACCAACAACTGGCCTCCTAAGTGTATGTGTGATGGCACTTCACCAACAACTGGCCTCCTAAGTGTATGTGTGATGGCACTTCACCAACTGGCCTCCTAAGTGTATGTGTGATGGCACTTCACCAACTGGCCTCCTAAGTGTATGTGTGATGGCACTTCACCAACAACTGGCCTCCTAAGTGTATGTGTGATGGCACTTCACCAACTGGCCTCCTAAGTGTATGTGTGATGGCACTTCACCAACTGGCCTCCTAAGTGTATGTGTGATGGCACTTCACCAACAACTGGCCTCCTAAGTGTATGTGTGATGGCACTTCACCAACAACTGGCCTCCTAAGTGTATGTGTGATGGCACTTCACCAACAACTGGCCTCCTAAGTGTATGTGTGATGACACTTCACCAACTGGCCTCCTAAGTGTATGTGTGATGGCACTTCACCAACTACTGGCCTCCTAAGTGTATGTGTGATGGCACTTCACCAACTACTGGCCTCCTAAGTGTATGTGTGATGGCACTTCACCAACAACTGGCCTCCTAAGTGTATATGTGATGGCACTTCACCAACAACTGGCCTCCTAAGTGTATGTGTGATGGCACTTCACCAACAACTGGCCTCCTAAGTGTATGTGTGATGGCACTTCACCAACTGGCCTCCTAAGTGTATGTGTGATGGCACTTCACCAACAACTGGCCTCCTAAGTGTATGTGTGATGGCACTTCACCAACTACTGGCCTCCTAAGTGTATGTGTGATGGCACTTCACCAACAACTGGCCTCCTAAGTGTATGTGTGATGGCACTTCACCAACTGGCCTCCTAAGTGTATGTGTGATGGCACTTCACCAACTACTGGCCTCCTAAGTGTATGTGTGATGGCACTTCACCAACTACTGGCCTCCTAAGTGTATGTGTGATGGCACTTCACCAACAACTGGCCTCCTAAGTGTATATGTGATGGCACTTCACCAACAACTGGCCTCCTAAGTGTATGTGTGATGGCACTTCACCAACAACTGGCCTCCTAAGTGTATGTGTGATGGCACTTCACCAACAACTGGCCTCCTAAGTGTATGTGTGATGGCACTTCACCAACTGGCCTCCTAAGTGTATGTGTGATGGCACTTCACCAACTGGCCTCCTAAGTGTATGTGTGATGGCACTTCACCAACAACTGGCCTCCTAAGTGTATGTGTGATGGCACTTCACCAACTGGCCTCCTAAGTGTATGTGTGATGGCACTTCACCAACTGGCCTCCTAAGTGTATGTGTGATGGCACTTCACCAACTACTGGCCTCCTAAGTGTATGTGTGATGGCACTTCACCAACAACTGGCCTCCTAAGTGTATGTGTGATGGCACTTCACCAACAACTGGCCTCCTAAGTGTATATGTGATGGCACTTCACCAACAACTGGCCTCCTAAGTGTATGTGTGATGACACTTCACCAACTGGCCTCCTAAGTGTATGTGTGATGGCACTTCACCAACTACTGGCCTCCTAAGTGTATGTGTGATGGCACTTCACCAACTACTGGCCTCCTAAGTGTATGTGTGATGGCACTTCACCAACAACTGGCCTCCTAAGTGTATATGTGATGGCACTTCACCAACAACTGGCCTCCTAAGTGTATGTGTGATGGCACTTCACCAACAACTGGCCTCCTAAGTGTATGTGTGATGGCACTTCACCAACTGGCCTCCTAAGTGTATGTGTGATGGCACTTCACCAACAACTGGCCTCCTAAGTGTATGTGTGATGGCACTTCACCAACTACTGGCCTCCTAAGTGTATGTGTGATGGCACTTCACCAACAACTGGCCTCCTAAGTGTATGTGTGATGGCACTTCACCAACTGGCCTCCTAAGTGTATGTGTGATGGCACTTCACCAACTACTGGCCTCCTAAGTGTATGTGTGATGGCACTTCACCAACTGGCCCTGTAATTGTAGATGTACTCCTGACCCAGCCTTGCTAAAAGTACATTAGGGAGTATTTTGTATGGATTCATTTGGTGTATATGAAAGGTCGCACATGTGTGCAGTAACTTTATCATGTGTATCTCGTACTTATGAAGATCCACTTATATATATAATATAATTATGCTTCATGGAGATTACCACAAGTCGTATCCAATTGCATGTATTCACATTTGTTTCTCTTCGTATATATCTTTGTTTCTCTTGTTTAAATTAACAGCCGTATATATTCCTATTGTTATTCAGGAATTGTTCCAAGCAGTATGAATGTGGCAATTGTGTTTCTTTTGATGGTGTGATTGTTCTAACTATTGTAACCTGCTTAAATAACTTTATTGTTCATGTTTTTTTATTTCAAGAACTTCAATGTTTAGAGCCAGGTCACACCAGTTTCAGTAATGATTGTGAATGTGTTGCACCTTTGATGTGTGTTAGTGAAACAAGAAAGTAACATGAATTGAATGTATTCATTACTCAGGCTATCCATGGAGAAGGAAACATTGTTAGACTTGTAAGCTGTGCAAGTGGACAGTCACTTCGTATCAGAAATGGAAATGTTGAAGGAAATGGTGGACAGGGAGACTTTGGTAAGCATGGTCTACTAGGATACTACTAGCATACTACTAGGATACTACTAGGATACTACTAGGATACTACTAGGATACTACTAGGATACTACTACTAGTAGAATGGAAGTTGAATTACCTCTGTTCCCTTCCAGCCAAGTTTATTGTGCACAAAAAGGGAGCCCATGTTATGCTACAGAGCTGGAAGGAGTCACACTATGTGGCTATCAAGCAGGGTGGTTTAACAACTGTAAGTTACAGGCTTTCAGAAGAAGTCTGGTCACATTGAAAATTTATATGCATAGGGTTCTGGTGGTCCATGGTGTGAGTTCAAAGTTCAAAGTTCTAACTCCAGTAAGTAGCTGCTCTCAGTAACAATTGTCACCTGAGGGCGTGTATATCATATTATGAGAGAACTCTATTGTTATATTGCAGATCCAGGAAGTGCAATTTGTTTGGAATCTGTGAAGCTTCCTGGTCAACATGTTGGTGTACTGCCCTCTGGTGATACAAAGGCACCAAGTAACACAGGGAGAGGTCCACATGGCAGCTTCACTGTGGAGCTCCTGCAAGCAGCTGCAGTGAGTTATATTTACAAGTAATTCACCCAACTCGTACAAAAGTAAGATTGGTGAGAATTGTTTTTGTTCTTCACTCTTATATACAAGCAATCTTGTACATGTCTACAGTGCATATCATAGAAGGCTTCATATCTGAGGATTTCTTTCTCTCTTTCTCTCTCATTTTAACAGAGACAAGGGCATCACCATCCACCGCCTGTCCATCACCATCCACCGCCTGTCCATCACCATCCACCACCTGTCCATCGCTATCCACCGCCTGCCCATCAACCACTACCTATTCAATATCCTCCACCCAGCCAGCCCCACTATCCTCCACCCAGCCAGCCCCACTATCCTCCACCCAGCCAGCCCTACTATCCTCCACCCAGCCAGCCCCACTATCCTCCACCCAGCCAGCCCCACTATCCTTCATCTTATGGAAACCCGAGGGACCTCTTGAAGCATGGCTATGTCATTCGCTTGTTTTGTGCCAGTACCAACAAGTATCTCCGCATGCACGACAACTGCACCATTAATGGTGAAGGTGGAGAAGGACAGTTGAGTAAGTCCTTTCCCTTTGAATGGTTCTTGCCCATTCAGATGGTAAGGCCACTTCCAGTCATGTATATATGTAGGTCGTTTTGTGGTGATTACTAGAGGACCAGAATTAGTGTCTTTCCAGTGGGACAAAAATATGGATCATTATCTGGGAATTCAGAATGGTAGATTCTTTGTGGTAAGTGCATTGGAAACTGTATATATATTGTAACAGTTGTGGTTGCTTATCTTAATTTCCTATTGTGTGCAGGGATGTGGAGGACAGTATTGCATATTTAAGGTGCAGACATCTTCTCACAACCCATCTTACTTGAGTTTTGAATCTCTGTTTCATCCAAACCAATTTATGGGTATACTACCTACTGGTGAGCCGAAGCTTGCCTCCCAAACAGGCCGAGGGCCACACGGCTCCTTTAGTCCAGTATTTGTGGAGCAAGTGAGTGCTACATGCTCAGATAGTATATCTCTTTGTCAAGTAAAGATTAGTGTCATTCAGCTGATGGAGATGAAGCGTCCTGAAATATAGTAATTGTTTCGTACTACTATGGAAGCTCATCATCTAGTTTGTCAAGTGAAGATTTTGATAGCATATCTCTGTTTCAATCTGACCATTTAGAAAGTAATGCAACCAAATTATAATCTCAGATCGTCATCAGCCTATGTGAGTTATGCCACATGCATTCATATCCTTTTAAGTAATAGCTGACTACCTAATGATAATGTATGTCTGTACTGTATGCTCCAGTGGATGTTGGCTCATGGAAATGTAGTCTTTCTGACTTCTCAATCTTGTGGAAAGAATCTTAGAATCAACCCAAATGGGAATCTGGACTGTCAGGGCGAATGGGGAGATTTTGGTGTGTGATTCTTCAATTTGTTTATTAATGAGCATCTTGTAATTATATGAATATGTTTACAGAGTCTTAAATTTCCTTATTAAATATTTAGCTAAATGGATTGTGGAGGTGCGTGGGGAAGGATACATTTGCCTGAAGAGCTTTAAAAATCCTGCCAACTATCTTATGATCCGTAATCAAGCTACTTGTGTTGGAGTGAGTGTCTTCTGTGGTAGTACATATAAACTATAATAATACAACTGCTCTCATGTGGTCGGTGGTTGCCACCAATCAATGGGTTAAGATGGTCCATTCCACTGAAGTGGTTTAGGTCTGATTAGCAGCTTGTTCTGATATTAAGAATCACATTGCAATAATCTTAAATGTCATGTGATGGTACGTCAAGATTGAGGTTTTGGGTTGTCACTTGCTTAGTCTGGTGGAGATTACTACTGTGAATTCAGACCAGTTGATCCAAGTGATGGTCATCTTCCACCGGATGTGATTTGCTTTCAAGCTCGCAAGGCTCCTTCACAGCATGTCGGTGTTCTGCCGAGCAGTGCCATCAAGCCACCCAACCAGACCGGAAGAGGACAGCATGGCCAGTTCACTGTCAGGGTATCAGAGACTATTCCTGCTTATCAGTAACTATATAGTAGCATTATTGCTTTAGAAGTTAGACTTAAGTTAGATTTGAAACGTAGATGTCTGCATTGCTTTTGTAAAATGTTTTTGATTGCTGGATTTTTGAGCGCGTTTACATAGATAAAGCCAGTTATTTTTGTGCCAAGTAACTGTACGTTTAATGATATTCATACCACTGAGCATGTGCTAAGTTAAAATATTGTGTCATCATAGACCTGCATATGCATATACAGTACATATACAAGCTATGGTATTATGTTTCCAAGCTAGTCAGTATAGCAATCAACCTCTTAAAAACACAGATTCTCTCTACTGTTGTCTTCAATGATAAAAACATCATTACTGTCATTAATTATAAATTGTTTCAGTGCATGGTCATGATCAGTGCAAACAAAACTATTGATAATATGCAATTTGATGTACGTAATTTAATAAGTTGTGCCAAGACATTTTGCAGTCTTTTTGAAGACTAGCACTTGTTAAATTATCTGGAGTTGGTATATATATATCGAATATTTGAACATCTAAGAGATGTAGTTTGTTTTCTTTGGGGTTCTTCACCAACCACTTCAGCTCAAGAATGCAACAATCTCAGTGGCTCATTCATCAACAAGAAATTGTACATGCAGAAAGCTTTGAGCAATGGTTTGTACTAACACTGGAACACACCATACCCTGTGACATTGCTTAATCCTAGCTAATAAGGGCTAAAGTTTAAATTGAAAACACACTCTTTCAAACTGAATCTTGAAAGATGGAACCTTTAATTCAGTCATCCTAAAGTAGAGACATTATAATGGCACACATTATAATATACCGTATATGCACACATATACTTGGAATACACAAATACTATATAAATATAGTAATGGCTATAGCATTCACCCATTCATCATCGTCGACCCCTTCCATTGTATCTTGAGGAAGGGGATTCCCCTCCTTGTCCTCCAGCTTTGATGACATAGCGGCCAACAACTGTGAAATGGGTCGATTATCAGCTGAAACTATTTATAAGACAATTTTATTAGTCTGTTAAGTATACCTCTTCCTTCTTCTGTTCATCCGTTTTGTAATTGGGATCATAGCTTTGATATTTCTTGGGAGCAGCCTTTGGCTTTGGTGCCTTACTCACTAACCACAATAAAACAAGTCATGTCAAGGTATTTGGTTCCTAAACAATATCTTACGTAGTTGCATCTAATATAATAGAATCTATATACATACTTATTCTTGCACTACTCCTTCTGTTACTACACATATACATTATAAATGTGCTCTCAGCTAAGATTCAAACCAACAGTCAGTCAACAGTATCAATACTCCTTCACTGTATCAACACTTACAGGCAGTCATTCCTACTGGTTGTAATGAGACACTTCTCTGAGTTCTGTTGTCTCCTTTGAGCCATTCTTCTGCAGTAAGGGCAGGTTCCCATACAGCTCTGGTGTCGGGAAACACATCATCTTGAAAGAATTCAGTCTGTACATTTTTAGAAAACATTTTACAAACAAAACAACCTATTTCACCACAATGGAGGGATTATGACTTTGTATGTATATATACCACAAGGTTTAGATGAGGAAAACATTAGAAGCATCTTACTCTGACTCGGGGCACTTTGAAGCAAATTGGTTCCACGTGTGACTTGCACAAGCGAACAGCTTTGGCTATCTCCACTTTGCGTACATCACACAAGTTCTTTGGCAGGAAGACCACACCTTGTTGAGGGTAGGTGACATTAAGACCAGATATCTGATGGAGATACGGCGCCTCATCTAACACAATGATGGAGAAGAATACATACTTATCACTTAAGCAAGAGGGTAAGGGGCTTTGTTCATGAGATGTTACAAATTTGTACGTGTCTGTTCCATTACCTGGGATGTATTCATAGGCCAAAATACTGGTTTCTCCTTTGCCATAGAGAAATATGACATTTGTGTCTTGATCAAAGTGAATGTGAAGAATGGCCGGAGAGACTGACTCCTTAACAGTACTTTTAACCTCCTTCAAGTTCTTAATATCAAACAGCTGCAACTGACGTGCACTTGACCTAAAATATTGATAGACTAATGATGATCCAATACTAAAATAACACGCACAAATAATTCCTAGCTGCAGTCTATGAAGTGTATACAAGAAACATAAGTATTATGCAACTATACAATACTCCACCATTACGGCGGCTCCTGGCTATTCCTCACCCATCAAAACCAGACACAACAATGCAATCCTGTCCAACCCAAGCCACTCTTGCACCTCGGGAACCAATGGGACCTTTACCTTCCTAAGAGCAGAGAGAAGACAGAAAGAACTAGTTGATTACTGCAATCTTGACCAGTGTATGAAACTCAGCCAATAAAGGACTGTACCCTCTCACTAGTGATGCCACAGAGGTAATTAATATATAACCACACAACTAATATTCAAAACTGGAGAAGAGAACAAGGTTCCTAAAATTATGAACAAGTATTTCAAAAATTAATATATCGTGACATACTGTACATAATTGCACAACGCCTATATCACAGCCTTGTGAACATAGATAATCTCTGGCATTGTATACAGTGCACTGAGTAGAATGAGATAACATAATATACTAATGTATTCATGTCCTCACATAAATAGGTGCTGTGGATTTTCTGGGGTCAAAGATCCTGATCACATTATCCTTACAAACGGTAGCCAGAAGGGACCCATCAAGACTCCACGCCATTGCAAAGAGCTATAAAACAAACACACCTCTTGATAACACATACGTACATTACATACTTGCAGCATTCATCCACAAATCTCAGGCACTTGCAATTGAAGTACATTAGGAGACATGTTACAGTCCCAAATCACACACAATGTGCATTGAGATTACAGTAAAGAAAAGGTGCACTTCCGTTCAAGCTAGACTATGAAGTTGTACACCTACTGGCTCAGGAAGGGGATCCAACATTATTTGTTCTGTTTTCTGGTCCAAAGACCAAATGATTATCTTGCAGTCATAACCTGCTGTTGTCAGGATGGAGGAGGCTTGAGGATGAAAGAGAACCACGTTACACTTCTCCTCATGACCTGGAGCAAGTTGACAGACACAAACACATTTGTTTGAAGGGGCGGAGCTGGGGAAGCCCCACCTCCATTTGGTAAAGGGATACAATTAATGATACCTGTAAGTTTGAAGTCCGGTTCCGTGAGCATTTCTGTTAAACCATCTTTAGGTAATGTCCACACTCGAATATAGCAGTCATCGCAGGCTGCATATTGCACAGTACAATTACAACCTGCCATGCAGCAACTACCACTTAACTGACCGACAACTAGTCTTCTGTTGTTGAATGGGTCAAAAGCAAAATCCATAACACTACCCTTGTTCTGGACAGTAGGCGGGTTGGAGGACATTCTTCCGGGTTTGTTGAGCTACAGGTGGACAAGTTGATCACTGACTGGATTGCAAATTAATTACATTTGGCCTAAAATGTCCATATGACTGCATGTATCAGTGAGGCCATTGATGAAGTACCTATGTACCTAGACCAATCGGGATTCATTCTCAGATCATTTTGTACAGCTTGCAGCAGTAGCATTCTAACCTCAAGCACTGCAATCTGACCGCCTGCTTGTTTCAGAGCTGTGGCCATTCTATCAGAATTAGCAGACACAGCATTGCTATCTCCGGGCACAGTTCTACACAACTCTGGGATGCTGTCAATATGTGTGCTCTTATGCATAACAATCCCTTCAATGTGACGGAATTTGGAAGTGCGGACAATATTTAGCAATTTAGGATTCCTTGCCACTTCTTGTTCATCAGCAACTTGGGGCTCTTCTAAAGGTTTCTCTGGTGAAGAAGGCTTCTTCTGAGTTGGCTCATTGTTCTCTTTTTGTGCTGGCTTACCTAAAACTGAGCCCTATGCAAACACAGCCAACATAACCTTGAGCGTGTGGCTCAAACAGAGTAATTAAAAATCAGTAATATAGAAGTAGCAGCTGGCAGTGACAAATCAAGCATAAAATCATAGCCAATGTGCAGCAGTACCAGCCGTATTACTAGTGGCAGTTCCTTTAAAGACACTTACATCAGTCAAGGTTGTAGCTTTCTCCTCCTTTGATGATTTTGCAGCTGTTACCTTTGGGCTTGGTTTAGGTGCCTTAGAAGGGTCCAAACTGACAGTGGAAACTCTTTCATTGGCTCCACCAAGCCACTCTTCAGCTGTCATTGCAGGTATATCAGATTTGGTGTCTGGAAAGAGATCACTATGAAAGTCCCTGTAGCTCTAAACCATTGAAGATATATACACATACAAACTGTATAAATGCCATATAAAATTAGGTTGCCACAACATACCTTCCTTTGTATATAAAACCCAATAGGAACAACAGCATTCTTTGTTAGCTGGTAGAACTTGGCTACCTGGCAACCCATCACGTAGCAGGATCTCTTGGGAGCCAGAGCAAGCCCTTTGTGCTGCAAAGTACTTCTATAGACATTGCTCCCTAACAAACACAGATACGTGCACATCTGGAGCACATGGAAGATTTGAAAACAAATTCAGTCTTCACTAAACTATCTATGGGCTTAATTTGAATTTTCTACATGCATGTTGTTGTTAAATGTATATATATGTATATACCTGGTGAGAGATAAGGTGATTTTTCAGTGAGTTCATAGAAAGAGATTGCAGATTCACCCTTTACAGCAACATACATCATTTTAATGTCTTCATCGTAAAATATCATGGGAGACCTACACAAAATAAGATGGGTAGTCTTAAAAAAATTATGATGGGTGACTACATAAATTCCCTATACTGTGAAGGACACACTCACCCCACTGTTGTGAAGGACACACACACCCCACTGTTGTGAAGGACACACTCACCACACTGTTGTGAAGGACACACTCACCCCACTGTTGTGCCAAAGTTTTGGGAACTGATTGCAGCATTAAAATTCCTCGTATCCCATAGCAACACCTGAGCATCCCGAGTCTACAGGTGGTTAAATGAGCAATCATTTAAATGAATAATATAAACATGGTGTACAGGTGTACACAGACTGAAGATCATCATGATCGGACCTCGCCACCATATTTAGCTTATAATTAATCTACACATTGAAGTGCTTATACGTACTTCAGGCATTTATGATCATCCATAATTACAGGTTTTTTTTCCAAATTATAAGAAAATACAATAAATCGAAAACAACACAAAATACAAAGCATAGCAGATGATCAAAGCAAATTAATGATAATACCAGTGCTTAACAACTAAATAAATTGTATTGAAAAACAAAATCCACGTACATATGTGAGTTATTTTTATAAAAATATACAAAACCTTGGATGCTCAATAGCTAAAATAATCAAAGTCTAATGATCTTTGGTTTGCCTGAGTCAGTCACACAGATAAAACCATTGTCGTCAACAGCTACTGCAGAAGGGGCATCTAGGCCAACATTCTTCACCTCCCAGACGCAGGCACCACCACCAGGGGAAAATATGGATACCTTAAATGAATCATACGAAGCCACTATGATGAACCCATCCTTTGTGACTGCAATACCAGTTGGCAAACTGAGAACACGATCACCAAAACGGGAGACATAGTCTCCATTCTGAGTAAACACTTGTACTCTATTATTTCTCTTATCTGTTATATACAGAAGGCTGTCAGGGCCGATGCACACGTGACAGGGGTAGAGGAATTGGCCATTCTGTGACCCTTTGGATCCAAAGCTATGCAGGAATATGCCATCTGATGAGAACATTGACACTCTGTGGTTACTCCATTCCACTATGAATATGGTACCTTTTGCATTTACAGCCACACCACACGGATTTCCCAGTTGACCTTCCTTCTGTCCTGTTGATCCAAATGTACAAATGAGAGTTCCTTCCAAAGTGACTATCTTTACACAATCTTTGGATGAATCCGTAAGAACAACATGACCCAGGGGAGTGAGGGCCAGGCCGTCCAATCGGTCTCCTACCCCATCAACTGCGAGGCTCCTAATGAAGACACCCTCTTTGTTGAAAATGCGCACGCTCTTACTTCTATCACTACTGGTTAAGAGATTCCCCTCTGCATCAACGGCTATTGCCCTAAAATATTTTCTCATTTGGTCATCTGTAATTTCTTGCTTGACTGAGGAAGTACTCTTAAAATCTACTACATGAACCTTCACTAAGTCTCCTTGTATCTTATTTCCTTTGACAGTCACACTCAGATTACATTTCTCCGATGGAGCATACTTGAATTGCACTTCATATGTGCCGTCTTCCTTATCAGTCACTTCACCAAACACAGGAACACCTGCTGTCACAGGATGAAGGACAGCCAACACCTTCTCGCCTCCTGTGCATGGATTACCTTTCATATCCTTTGTTATGACTCTAAATGAGAGTGGAGTGTTGGCCCATGGTCGGTAGCACACTTCTCCTTCATAGGAAGCTGGCCCAAAGTCTAAACTACACTTTTCAAGATATGCTTCTCTAGAGATACCACAGACTTTGGGTAATACCAGTGACGCCTCTTTGACCATATTAGGATGCACGGTCACCCTTGGGTACTTGACATGACAGCTTGTACTCTGCAGTAGGGTGGCTGTTCTGTTTACTATCAGTTCTGCAAACCACAACTGTTCTTCAGGAGTGGCAAGCCTAGTAATCTCATTTGACAAGGAGCAGAAGTCCTTCAATTTCTCAAGATTGCTTCTCAGTTGGGTTTCATGCATATTGAGTTCTTTAATTCCTTCTTCCTCCACAGCCTTCACCTCAGCCACAAGACCCTCACATCTGGCACTGATCAGTCCAACCAGTAAATCCTTTGCCCTCTCTATCTTCCCAACAGCATTACCACACTGCTCCTGGAAGGAGATCTTGCAGACTTGGGTGTGTTGCAGGCTGGCAGTGATTCTCTGCTCTTCCCTTTCCGCTGACGTGATGCACTGAATAACTGTACACATGTTCAGCTTGCTCAGCTGTTCATTCAGGTAGCCAGCATTATGCTGTCTACAGCTACCAGCAGAATGACACACTACACATATCATCTTTCTGCACTGGTGGCAGTAGAACCTCAATTTCTCTTTGTGTTCCTTGCAGGTAAGCCAGTTTCCTTCGAGTGATTTGTCTTCTTCTTCCATAGCGCTTAACGGTACAGTTATGTGAGTCTTTAAGAGCTTTAGATTTCTGTGTACATCTAAGCATTCACTGCACAGCAACACACTGCATTGCGTACAAAAAGCAACGGCACTCGTTAAGGTTTCGTGATCCTCGTGACAGTGCATCTCTTCTTTCTGATAGCGACCTTTGAGTGCCTTCCTCAAGGCAAAGGGGTGAGTAGGGAATCCATCAGACGGGACGGAAAAGGTTTCTTTACAAACCTCACAATAAACCTCACAATTATCAACTGTCGCTTGACACTTTGGATCGCATATGGATACCGAGTGAAGGCAAGGTAGACAACGCAACTCCTTCACGTTCTCGCCACACTTAACACACGAAAATAAAGCCGTGGGATTACTCGGTCGCTCCGCCATTTTTAGGCTGCGTGACGTCACTTACCGTACTAAATCCAGAGCTGGCTATGTTCTCCTCACTTCCGAGCCACACGACCTGAGATTCTTTGGCGCCCGAGTGAGCTTTGATCTCCTATTAAGTGCAAGGAAGGCTATTTAGACTTCACCTTACTCGGTGGTTATTGACAGCTACTAACTAATCACCATGGCAACTGATCCAGACCTGGGGTCCCATACTCGCATCTTCTTTGCATTTCCATTCTACAAGTGTGTAAACAGGCAGCATGTACATCACACCAAACCCACTGAAATGACTAGTATCAACATTCCCATAGTCACACAATGTACCCTCCCAGTCGCCACACAATGTACCCTCCCAATCACCACACAATGTACCCTCCCAGTCGCCACACAATGTACCCTCCCAGTCGCCACACAATGTACCATCCCAGTCGCCACACAATGTACCCTCCCAGTCGCCACACAATGTACCCTCCCAGTCGCCACACAATGTACCCTCTCAGTCACCATACAATGTACCCTCCCAGTCGCCACACAATTCAGGGCTCCAATAACAAACCTTGCAAATTGATGCAACTAGACTTCCGTCTCCTTTCCATGACACGCTCTGTACTACGTCCTCATGTTCTCCAAACCCTGCAACACAATAGGTAGTAACAGCAATGCATGTTTATAAGCAAAAGGAGCTATTAAATATATTCATGAGCCTTCCTACCAAACTGCCTTTTGGCATGTACCACATCCCATATTTCCACTGTTGGACCACTAGATGTTAGCAAGATCTGTCATGGAAAGGAGAATAACAGTCTTAAGGACAAGGCTGCACTGTTGCCTAGCAGCATAACAATTTTAAGGACAAGGCTGCACTGTTGCCTAGCAGCATAACAGTCTTAAGGACAAGGCTGCACTGTTGCCTAGCAGCATAACAATTTTAAGGACAAGGCTGCACTGTTGCCTAGCAGCATAACAGTCTTAAGGACAAGGCTGCACTGTTGCCTAGCAGCATAACAGTCTTAAGGACAAGGCTGCACTGTTGCCTAGCAGCATAACAGTCTTAAGGACAAGGCTGCACTGTTGCCTAGCAGCAGTCTTAAGGACAAGGCTGCACTGTTGCCTAGCAGTCTAAATGAGGCCACAACACATGCAATTATCAATCACTCCAATCAATTATCTACTCATGAAATTCATTTCAGTATAAGAAACAACTGAACATTAGAAATAATCTCACCAGGAATTTATACTCACGTTATCTGCTGCAGAATTAAACTGCACTGATTCAATACGTTTCTGTAGGAGAATACTATACTAAACACTGGTTCAAATAGAAATATAAGCATACACTGTCTAGGGTACAAGATGGCATCAGTAACATTACAACTTATGTTAATGGCTACATATCACAAGTAATGACCTCCAATGGACCAAGAGAAAGTTTGGGTATGGACAAACTGCCTCTTATTCCATCTTCAGGAATTTCCCATAATTTTACCTACACAAAAAATGACAATATCAAGTTTCATAAAAACAAGAGATGTTATTGTCATCAGCACATAAAGGAAGAAGAGGCAGCTTGCTATACAAGAGAACCTACAGTGCAGTCTTCAGAACCTGTTGATAACATATTGTTGAAAGGAGAAAAGTCAAAATCAGTGATAAATCCTGCATGACCACTGATGGTTGGAAAAGAGGTGTTCCTGCCACAAGTGCCCAATGGTAGCACAGCAAGGCTTCCAACAGCTTACATATAACAGCAAAAGAGAAATAAAAGGTAAGGAATGAGAGAACCCATCCAACCAACTACTATAAGGGTGTGATAAGGGTTTCCAGACTTCACACTAACTCACAGGTAGAGTCATGATGGAAGGCAAGGAACTTGCAGCTGGCTTTGATATGATTACTGAAGGAATTTAAAGATCCCACATTCAAGTCGTGAATCCAGCCCTGAGGAGATAGGAGGACACAACTTTGTGAAGCAACAAAGTATTTCAAATCAAAGGATCTCTACAATAACTGGACAACTGTGTAGTATTTAAACTATCTTACACGTACAGTTATTAATTCAATTTATTAGCTATTTTATAGGACTATCTGTCATAATTCTTACGGTATTGCGGCAGAGTAGGGTAATATTAGCGCTTCATAGTTGTATACTAATTTGACTAATCATGGAACATTGCGATGATTACCTATTTCTACCAAACCTTCTTGGTAAGAATAATAATTTGTTGGCCAATTACACTATATAGCTAGTTGTGAAGGTACGCAGATCTCAAGACGTTGTGATGTGCACGATACTCTATTGATGTGACCATAAATGCGTTTCTAAACCATTACCTCTTTCTTTGCTGCAGTAGGAATTGCATTTTTAAACTTGGACACCTTAAAACGACTCATTTCTGACTAAAGAGTAACAATTCCTAGCGTCTTCCTAAATAGGTCATAGAAATCAGTCACGTGACCCCTGGTTTTCCCCTATAAATCGTAGATAAAATCTCTTAATAAATAAATAAATATAAATATATAATTTCAAAGATGTGCAAAAAATATTACTTGTAGTAGTGCTAAGCAATAAAAATACAGTTTGAATTTTAGAGTCTAATGTTAGACCTGCAGGTGTCATATGCAAGCCATAGAGCTGCATTGGCTGGTACTGCTCTGACTAGTGTTGGGGAAAGCCCCTTATACAATGCTCTGGTACCTACAGCAATGCAAACAACATAGTATATATCACATTACTGTAAATGTAATTTTTAATATGACTAATTATCAGTAACCAATGCAGTTGAGTTTTTCATATATGAAGTTCAACTATTATTTGTTTACGTGATCAGTCTTCCTTCTGTGACAGCTCACATACACACACAATATTATATATGTAGTTCTCATTCCTATTTATAGCATGTGTACAAAACTATTTAGTTCACATTAATCATTGTGTGGTGGACTCAAAACCTCACTGGTGAAACAGCCAATCACATCACAATCTAAAACTTGAAGGTATCCTAATTGGCCAGTGTGCCAAGTTGGTTGTTAGACATAATAAGGAAGCTAAAATAATATAGCTAAATGCATATATATACGTACCATTGGAAAAATTTCCAAACAGTTTCGAAATCACAACTACACCTAACACTATGATTATGAGTGACCATTCACAAACCACAAAATCAATGTATATGGTAAAGTACTGCTGTATATATACCTACCTTCTGTAGTTGTGATGTGATAAATAGTCCTAAGTGGTGAGGTACACTTAGATGCCTTCACCTGCAGCAACACAAACCACAACAACAGACAACACTTGTAAACATGCAAAATTGTATTTACAGACAACCACAATATAATAAGGCTTCATAAAGAAGCTGTACATTAACATCATTAAATAGGATACCCTAAGAGTTTGATAGCTGTAATGCTAAGGTGATAATGTTGAATCTATTTTGACTTCATGTAATGTACATACCATTTGTATTAAACATTGTCTACCCTATAAAATCAATTCCATATGTCATATATGTGTAGAATTATAATCCATATGTTTACATAATCTTGTCTACTTGCAAGAATGTGCTAATTAAGGATTGGGTGTGGAAAAGGAGATTAAACAAAATCTCCTATACCTCATTCTATTATTGTCATACACTATACCAACACGTCTGAGTGCTTAGCACTGACTAACTTGAATTCTTGACTTGACCGTATCTAGAGGAAATGCCACCAGCCACATGGCACAGCCACCCAATCCACCAGCTATAATTAGCTTCACAGATTCTATACACAAGAAGAATTTCAACCCACATGCCGATAGCCTTTTTAGCAGTCACAATTTTACACACAAGTCATGTCTATATCCAACCTATATATAACATTTGTCCACAGCTATAATGTTTGCCAATTGCTTGAGTGTATTATGAGTGTACATGCGTGATTGTGAGAGTGTGTAAGTGCGTTGAGTGTGTGTGTGACTATGTGTGTATCATCACTGGCATGTGAGTGGGAGAGAACTAAATTCCATTCATTTAATAGAAACATTGACAGTAATTTGATCAATCAAAACACCCATAAAACAATATCTTACCGTATACTCTTAAGCCATCCAATTGTTTAGTGATGGCCGTCTTCACAGAGAGGAAAATGAAATAGCCAAGTATGTCTCTAAACCAGGTGGCAGTGAGACCTCTTTGGAACCCCAGTACTCCCTCTGTTTGGTATACCATTTTTATAATATCTCTACAAAAACATATTACCATGCAAATTATTATGATATGCATGCATGTCACTATGTATAATATAAGCTATACTAGGGGAGCCTGCCATATAATAGAGGTTAAATTCAAGTTTTTGTAAATGTATATACCTGACTCGTATGCTTGACTTCAATATATTTGGACTTTGGTGTAACAACTGTCTTTGCACTTGCAGTCGACACTTGAGCAATTCAGCCGGGCACACTACAAGTGCGGTCCAAAAGGCTGACATCGATCCAGCTATACCCACCTGCCATGGTTTGAGGTTCTTAAATTCTTTTACTTTGAAGTGTTCCTGGACTAGCTTTGTGTTCCTACTGAAGGCTAGGAAAAAGACAGCATTCTCGCTAGTGGCAGTTAATAAGGCCGGAGAAGCTCCTGCGTAAAGTCCACGAATTTTATTTTCTTGCCACGTTTTTTTAATACAACTATACACATTCTTGTACACTTTCGGATATGTTTGTAGTTTAGTCTTTACTGTATCGAACGGCTGGCCAACGAGAATGGAAGCGCTCCCGCCGGTTGCTCCTGCTGCAATTTCCACAAATCCGTGGACGATAGAGCGACGGTCATTAGCATGCCGGGTCCCAACACTTTGGTACTCATTCGTCTCTAACATTTCTCCTTCATTTGGGTACCATATATATACTAGCTTCTTTCACTCCAAAGTCAACTTCTCACGTATATAGCTATATACGAGGTGACCTTTCATGCATTATAGATACTATGCGACAGAACATAATCAACCAATGGAGCGCCAATTTAATTCCATATATATATACATCATATAGATTATCTATACTATGTAGTATAGATAATATATGCTTACATAATATATATAGTCATATCCCATAAACCATGTAATTTATCCTGTACATCCACTTTTGGGCCCTTCGAACTAATCACACGACCATGCATATTTTCAAAACTTAGCTTTGTTCTAACGTATATCTTCAACAATCACCAAATTACAAGTTCTAAATTATTCAACTCTTTAATAAATGTATATACATGCATGTATAGCACACACCAGCACATATATAACAAGCAGCTAGCAAAGCAGATTGATATGGTTAATGCTTTGGTAGCCACAATTCCTTACAAGTCAAGTATAACATTTTGATGTGGAAACATTCTACTGTTTGTGCTATATGGGACATGTGCAGTATTGAGCCTTGCATGATGCTTTGGTACTTTTAGCTCCATGGCAGAACACGGGTGATCATAACTAGCTTTCCCATGCAGTAATTGCTTCTTTTGTTTTTCCCTCTTTGATGTTTGCAAATGATTATGGTTTGAGTCTATAGGCTTTGATTATATATTCAGAGATCTATAACATAGAATCGCCCTGTCATGTCTACTCTGCCTCTCCTGTTGTGTCTATACTCTGCCTCTCTAGATTATGCTTGATATATTTGATACTCTCTAGATTATGCTTGATATATTTCTGCATAAACGTACTATTTACTATATCCTGTCCACTAAATAGCTGAATTGTTATAAATGAGAATATTGATTTAAATAATCACAATAATTATAAATATACAATTGACTATTTGCAAAGTCTGAGATGAAGTGAAGTGCAATGTGCAATGTGCAATGTGCAATGTGCAACAAATTCATGAAACTCATAATCACAGCCCGTTCCATTCTATGACCATTTGAAAGAAGAAACTAATTGATCTAAATATTTCTTACTAGATTCATAAGCCAAGAAAAGGGATGCATTGGCTGGAAAGGAGCGTATCAGGGCTGGTGAAATTCCTTTATAGAATGATAACATTCCTACATACAGCAGTACAGAGAAAAATGTAATTTCAATATCGTGGGTTTGTACATATGCAGTGATTTGTAAAGGAAATACATAACATTCTTACTCACCCTCAGACTTGAACATTTGTAATGCAACACATATTAGGGACGATGATTTAGCTACTTTAACCTAAAAGTGGAGGAGGACATGATATGAACAGACAGTTATGTATGACTTTGTAGTCTTAAATTGATATGGGTAAGCATTGCAATAACACTTATCTATACCATATAAAGTACATAGCAAATCAGCTCAAACTATACAAGTACTGTTTGAAGACATAATGAACCAATTTATATTTAAAACAGTCATAATTTATACATACATGAAGATATTAGGATAAGATATAAGCTAAAATATTACCTAGACGGCTGTAAACTTGGATGGTAAGACAAGATCTTTCTAACCTGTATTCTTGATTTCACTGAGTCCATTGGATAAGAGACAATCCAAAAGCCACACCCCGCTAGACCACCTGCCACAATGACTTTGTAAGACTCTATGTGGACAAACAGGACACATGACACAGAAGACACAAATATTTTCTAAAGACAGCATCAAAACTTTAACTGTTGTTATAAATGGCTTACAATATTGCCAATACATTTTACAACTGTTTTGCAAACTGCCACCTTTTGATGTGCACATCAATGACTACAAACAAAGACCTAATGGCTTTTAGGTATAGTATAGCTTCCATGACTAAACAGGTAAGCAAATTGAAAGCAAAACTGAAATAAATGATGATGTCTTAGATCTATGATGAGGAATCTTAATTAATTGGTAGTTAAATAAGCAGTTTTGTCAACTACAAAGTGGTAATTGACCAACTCACTTAGAGGGTCTCCTTGTGAAGTTATATATGGTCAGCTAATGGGATACTGACCACAATTTTCTTTACTGACTAATGCCCATACAACCATCTCATCTAATTGTGCAATCTAATGGATATATCACAAACCTATTGCTTCTGGAGCTTGATCTGGTCTTGTTAATGCTCTCTTTGTAAACTCATAAGTCAGGAAGAAGGAAAAATAGCCTGGAATCTCTCGAGCCCACGTACTGGTCAACCCTCTGAAGTAGCCACGAATCCCATCCTCCTTGTAAATGTGACTTGTGATCTGCCACAAACTAGACCAATAATGAAATTCATAGTACTCTTAAATTTATTCATGAGTCTTCGTAGCCTCTATTCTTACCATACCACATAATACACTAATTAGGCAACATCTTCAATACATACAAAGTTAATGAATTGAAATTGAATGTAGGTAAATTAAAAGACTAGACCAATATTCAAGAAGGTCTACCATCTCATCTCACGTGATATAAATGTACGTGATTTAAAAGTATTTGATAGCATGTTAGAACAGTTGTAGCCCAACTTCAATTCCAAGTACCATTACAAGACGCCTTAGTTATAAGCCAGTAGGTTGGATGGTAAAGGACTCGAATCCAAGGACTCTCACCTGTTTTTCTGCTTCTGTATTTGGAGTCTGCATTTCAACATTTCAAGAGGACTGATCAGAACGCTAGTGAAAACGGACGATAAAGAGCCCGCCAATCCTCGCTGGTACAGTGCTAACTCGTTTTCGCTATTGGTACTTGATAGATATTGAATAAATCTCTGACATTGGCCATAGAATAGAAACAGGACGGCATTTTCTGTCACATTTGTTATAAAGGCGGGAAATGAACCGAAATAAAACGACCTGAGTCCTCCTTGACGAAATGTAGCTCTGATGCAAGTAGGCACATTCTTGTAAAGGGCCGGTAGTGCTTGTAATCTTGTCTTTACGGTGTCAAACGGCTGTCCAGCTAGTACACACGCCAGTCCGCCCATACATCCGCTAGCTGTATCGATGAAAGGTGCGTAACTCATTCTCTTCCTATCTCGACTGATAGCAGGACCTCCACTTTGCTCAGCGAATGACATCGATCACAAGATCGATTCCTATGTAGCTATCAGTGAATCAAATTAACATCCATCGATCAAGGCCAGTAGTCTGACCATCGCTGTCTATTGACAGTCATACATGTGACCGCGCGTCCTATCTCACGTGCTTTGCTATTGACTTTCATTGCATCATGGTGCACACAGTGTGTATAATGAGGTTACATGATGTCACCTTCACAGTATTATGTCAACCCTAATATAATTATCTGATGATATATATATTTAACTTGATGAATATAAGTAATTACATATAAATTGTGATCATATATATGATGAATGGTCACTAAAGTTTAAACCATATAGATTGATGTATACATAGTGGTTAGTCTATGTTTAAACCTACAGCACCATACACGCGTACATCTACATATATATATATCCTATGAATTTTAATCACATGCAAGTACCCTCTCTCTCACCATATATAGATTAACAATAAATATTTGTAGTGTATCATTCCAGTCAGACCTATATACTTTGGTATAGAAATTTAAATTCAAACTTGGAATCTCATCACCTGATCATGCAGTATACAAGAAATACCTTAAGTTTTAATAGGCATATGTACTTTCTACATATGCTTGTAAAGTATATCAGTTTGGAAAACAGCCTTTTAATTGAATATATCTACCAGTAAATTTGTTATCAGTCTGTAATGGTATCCTTAAATGAATTCATCAGCTTTCTGAGAGAGGCATTGAACTGTACATCCTTCAGGCACCTTCTGCTTGCCAAGCCATGTTTCAGCCTTCATTGCCACCAGCTCCCATTCGTCCTTCAGATCCAGCTGCTGCTTCTTCAAGTAGCTCAGGACCACAGCAGTGGCCCACACTGACTCCATCTCACCTTCACAAGGAACAGGACAGCTGCTCTTTAGGGCCTCCAACCCCTTGTCCAACAGTGCTACTAACTGGCTTGTCAGACTCCAAGCACCACTAGCAAGCTGTAGACCTATCAGTGACTGTAGCTTAGCTTCTCTGGATACTGGTTTCACAGCTGCAGTGGAACATATATTCATAGGTTCCTCGAAATTTCTGGAAACTAAATGCATTGGCATTGCATTAGAACAACTTTCTGTAAAGGAGTGGGAGAGATGGGCAGGTGGACTGGATCTGGAGAGAAATCCACTGGTAGGAGGAGGACCACTAGCAGGCAGGGGGCCACCAGGAGGAGGAGGAGGTGGAGGGCCACCACCAAGGGCACCACTCATAGCAGGAGGAGGTGGAGGGCCACCACCAAAGCCACCACCCATAGCAGGAGGAGGACCACTAGCAGGAATACAACACATAACTTTATTAAGAGGTGAGTAATTCATGCCACGACCTCCCTTCCTTCTTAGCCCTGCACCATAGGCAACAGACTGCTGAAACTGAGGAACTGGGTGAGGTGCCTGCACATCCCAGGTCTGCAGGCTGCCCTTCACTGGCTCCTTCTGCTCCTCATCTATGGCTATGAAAGCTGTGAACTTGGAGATAACACTGGAGTCACAGCTCAACTTGACAATCTCCTCCTCCTTACCCCTTCCACCATCGTCTGCCTTCATCTCCATCTCCTTGATCAGTCTCTTTCCAGCTAGGTGGTGGATGGTGGATACAGACTGGCAGTCTCCTTGGATCTGATTGGGAATTTCAAAATCAACAGTGTGATCAATTCTTCCTCCAAGTAGGTCCCCAGAGAGGCTGACTGATCCCTTATGTCCTGAGATCACCTTTCCTATCATGCTCTTACCCAGAATACCATACACTATAGTCCTCTCTCCAAGGAATATCGGAGGAACCTGTTCTGGAGCTACTCTTACAGTGTTCCCATAGGGAAGATTAAACTTGACTTGAGTGTTAGTCACTGCAGGCTGCATTGCTTGCTTCAAGGAGCGAATAACCTATAAAGATAAAAATGAAATCAATTTAAATCTCTTTCAAAGATCAAAAACTGAAAGATAAAAATGAAATCAAATTTAAATCTCTTTCAAAGATCAAAAACTGACAGATGAATTGTCTCTCTTAATGAAAATTCTTAACAACACATGGGTTCTTTTGAATGTACTTATTTCATGACGTACACTCTAAAGCCTTGTGAATATAATGTATAGAGCTCCAATTAATGCCTACCTTTGGCTGCATTCTCTCTCCACTAGTAATGAATTCTGCAGTTCCATTGCCTGCTTGTGCTATTCCCTTGACAAGACTGGTGGAAGCACCAGATCCAATTCCAAAAGAAAAACATCTACATCCACACACACAACAGAGAAATTAATATTAATCAATCAGCTTATCACAAATTTAAGATTCTAATATTTTATTACTTCAGTGAGTTATATGGAAATACAATACAATGCACATGTACCTTGCATTCCTTGCATTCTTTGAAACCAGCTGTATCACTGATTCTGTATTACTCACACCTCCATCTGTCAGCACCAAAACTTGACGAGTAAGACCCTTAATCAGTGGTTGCTTGAAGATGTACTCCAAAGGCTGATAGATCTCTGTCCCTCCGAGGTTAGCCTGCAGTCCTTCAGCATGTCTCACCGCTGTATCAAGGTTCTTCTGGTTGTAGGGAATGCTTTCAGGAAACAGCTTCTCGTAGCGACTGCCAAATCCTATGATGTTGAAGAAACATCCTTCCGGGATGCTTTTAAGGAAGAGAATCAGTGTCTGTGCTGCATCGCGAATATAGGAACCCGACATGCTGCCACTGCGGTCAATCACAAACACAAACTCGCAAGCAGCCTGAGTGGCAGATGTGTCTCCTTTGAACTCTGGAAAGAAGCTAACCATGACAGCAGGACTCCTGCGGAAGTCGCTGCTGCCATCTGACAATCCTGGCTCCACTATCACCATCGGACGATGAGGATCTTTTGGGCGGATCAGGATCACAATGTCACTCTGATTCTCGTCATCAAGGCTAACTTTCACCATTCCACCTTCAGTAGAGGTTCTGATCTTGTGGGATGGAGAAGTCACCTCTGCAATGCCATCAGCTCCACTGACGTTGAGATCGAACTTGTAGGAAGAAGGACCCTTCCCTTGCTTTACCTGATTCGCTGCTCCCTCACTCGTGCTGACTGCTTCCAGTGGGTTGGTATCACCTGAGGGCGTGTAGCGAGGCTTCAGTACTGTCGGGAGGACGAACCGTACGGACCCGTCTGCCTCGATGCCCAACTCTCCTACCATAGTCAGGTGGATCTCTGCTTCTTTGCCTGGAGGAAGATTACCGAGGACTATACTGAAAATGTCTCCTTTCTTCTCTTCAGCGAAAGCAGCAGTGTAGCCGCTGGCTATTGCATCGTCATACATCTCCTTGGCCTTCTGCTTCTCTTGTATCTCGGCTCGTATCTTCCGTCCATCGATCACTGCCTCCAGACCTACCACAGCAAAGGAGTCATCCACCGGAGTTCGGAACAGCACCTCCAGGGGATCAGGCGAGTCATTCTTGTAAGTCAACTTTGACTGTAGTCCCAGAAGATAGCCTTGTACGAAAGCAGCTACCGAGATGTCCTTGAGAGGAACAGACTCGTCCTTTCCCTTGATGAGCAGACCTGCTAGAACCATGTCAACGATACCCAGATGTTACCTTACGAGTAATATTGCAGCATCACGATATCCGCTAGATAATATTCTTCTAAAAATAGTCGATGACTCATTTAAGGATAAGGGAAAGTACCTGCCAGATCAGCGAAACAAGACACAAGTTGCTTCGATCGTTTTTGAGGTACGTTCTTACTATTGAGGTCTACCTTTTTAATGAAATATAAGTATATACGAAATGCTTATTAATAGCAAACTTATACTTATATAATACAAGTAAATTTGCCGTTAATTTACTCAGTTTATTACCGTATTGTGTTTTACCTCTTTCCAATATCATACATTATAACTGCTTCTTACCATAACCTCAATATATGTTATTACGACAGGACTACTCTATGAACATGCACTATGACTACTGAACTGCAAGGGAACTTAAACAGTCTGTCTGACAGAAATTTGAGGGATCTAGCCGCTACCCTTGACGAGGTATCGCCAAATGGCAACGAGTACTGGAGACTCCTAATTGACCAACTGCCAGTGGGAATGTACAAGGGCTACGAGGTGGAGAGGATAGCGGCTGAGAGTCTAAGGGATAGGAGTCCAGCACTGAGAATCTTACAGGATATACAGAGACGGAACACTTTGAATAGTCTTCTTCAGTTGGACTCAATTCTTAACAGAATCAATTGCCAAAGAGCAAGAAACCTTTTTAAGAAGAAAAGTGAGTTGGCCTTGCTATAGTCTGATATCTGATGCTTGCTGCTATGGTAACTATAGGCTTTTTGAGCCTTGACCTTTTGGACCTTGACCTTCTGAACCTTGACCTTTTGGACCTTGACCTTTTGTTTACCTGTAGCACCTCTTCTGGTAACCCAGCAACCACAGAGTGGCCTTTACAAGGAGGGCAGCGTTGTGCAGCTGCACTGTGGAGCAGAGTGTCAGCCCTCGGGTCCCCTCTATCAGTGGTTCATGGTCTCCCTGGACCCCAGGGATCAGAGCAAGCCTTGCATTGGGAAAACAGCTCCAACTCTGAGGTTTGAGAGAATTGAGATCACTGACTCAGGAAAGTACTGTTGCCGAGTGACACATCCTTACCTCAATGAGGGAGAGAATGGCAAAGTACTGTTCTCTGACTGGGCAACTATTACAGTGGCAGGTACGTCATACAGTATATATACGTAGCCACAGTATAGTATTGACTATTTATACTCCCACTTATCAGGAAGGCCGGTAATCAAAGTGGAGCCCCAACCACTAGTGTCTGTTTGCATCTGTGACTTCCTGGAGCTCAGTTGTGTTGCAGAGTGCTTCCCAGGCGAGCCCATCTACCAGTGGTTCAAGGCTGGAGAGCCGTGTGCCGGTTGGACTGAGTCCAAACTCTCCTTCAAGATACATGGTTTTCAGGACGAGGGAGTCTATTATTGCATGGTGGGGAACCCCCTAATCAAGGATACAAGTGAAGGGTGGAGATCCTCTCAGAAGTGTTTGGTAAAGGTACTTCCCCCCAGCTTCGATCCGGAGAACCTGGAGGGTTCCATGGAAGGGAACCACATCCCTCGCTCCAACTCAAGGGCAACAACAGTTATTGAGCGACCAGACCACCTTCCAGTTCATCAAGAAACTCCAAGAATAACATCATCTCCAGGTATGGGCCATGTTTGTAGAGTCTGTGTGCTTGAGGTAATACTCATGGTTTCCCTCCCCTGCAGTGCCTGTAGTTAGGTCCCCTCATGCATCAATGACCAATAATGTGTCAGCCAATCGATTTGCACCAAATACACTTCCGAATGACCACTTGGAGAGTTTGGATGGTAACCATGAAGCCATTTCTTTGAAGGCAGAGTCAGAACTAGGTAGAACATGTTTCTATTACCTTTTGAGTGCCTCTGCATATCTAACTTTTCATGCCTTTATCTTGATCATCTCTTTAGGTCTTCCCATTCCGGTACAGGAGAGAAACATTACATTTGAAGAGCAGCCCAGTAACATTGATGTGCTCATTAAAACACCATTTACGATCAAGTGTAAAGCAGTGTCCAGCCCTGGTCAGCACATTCGCTACCAGCTCTATCGGCACGAGGGAGAGGGAGTTAAGATTGAGAATGCCAATAGTATATCGGGTGAAATAGCAGTCAGAGAAGGTCTACAGATATCGTCTCTCTCCTCAAATATGTACTTTGTAAGGGCGCATCGAGTTGACTGTGAAGAGGATTTGCATGTTGACAGTAACATGTTTAAAATCACCCCAAAAAAAGGTTAATTAGACACATTGTTCAAGTGTATGGGTCCTTAATTGCAGTACTTCCTCCTTTCAGCCATGTTTGTGGCCCAACCCCTTCCTGAAGTAGAGGGCGTGACCAGGGAAAAGCTTGTCCTGATGTGCAGATTTGATACAGAGGGTAAGAAATCCAATTTCTCTTACCAGTGGACTAGATCTGGTCAGCCCAAGTCAGCCAACCCTGAAATAATTAAAGGGGCCAAATCAAATATATTGACATTGGAAAGTAGGTTATACAATACATACATACATACCAGTACACATATATGTTGTATATATACACTCTGTATACTAGTATAGACCTTAAATATCCTGCCCTGTGGATTACGTATCTGGCCAGCAATTAGTTTTCTATTAACATTTATTTGTGAGTGTACGTATATGTATTTTTGTATTCTCCAGACACCAAATTATTTTTTTATGTCTTTTAAGAAAAAGGAGAAAGTGTTAAGCTTTTAATAATTTGTACTATATACGTACAGTGGGCCCTGGTTTAACTGTATATGCATGTAATAATTCACAACTTCCTTGCAGATTTGGATGCCAATGATCGTGGTCACTACTGCTGTCGAGTTGATGCCAAAGAACCTTTTCCAGACTTCTACTACTCGCAGGAGGTCCTGGTTACCGTGGGACACAAACAAGGCAAGGGTAGACTGACCATCACCGAGCACCCACAGCCTGTGACTGCCAACGTCTTTGACACTGTCAAATTGTATGCCTGCGCCATGACCTCATACGGACAGGAAGTATCATTTGAGTGGTTTAAAGAAAATAAAAGTTTGGGGAAGAAAGGACCAGTTTTGGAGATTACAGATGCATCTCTTCAAGATGCAGGGATCTATAGCTGCAAAGTTTCATTTGATGATGTCTTTCAGATGACAAACACAGCAAAAGTTCACATCAACAAAAAAGGTATAAACAGCTCTTACTTAAGCCAGGAGATTATCCATGTGATCTAAGTTGATAAATCTCTATGCCTTTCTTTCTCACTACTAGTTGCCAATGAACACAAGAAAGGTACGTACTATATTTATACAATAACTACACACAGTTACTTGTATACACTGGTCTGTGTATATGGAACATATCTGATTCTGATGAATCACACTTTTTACTTTCACAGCTGAAGTGTACAAGAAGGGAAAATGTGAGTGTACTCATAGCATGACATTGGACCTATACTGTTGGGACAGATTCCACCTGACGTACATGCAGACAATGGCACATATCCTAATGTAGTATATATGTTTGTAGAAGTCTCTTTTGCATGCTAACATCTCTTGTGTTGCAGTACAAGCCAAAGTGGCCCTGTTGATTGCCAATCAGCATTACAAGAAAAAGGAGTATGCTGCTCTTGGAACACCTGAACAAGATGTCAAGCAACTCTGCAAAAGATTGAGGCAGTTTGGCTTCAACGTCCTCTCTCTCTCTGACCTCTCTCTGTCCCAGATGCAGAAAGCTGAGAATTTGTTTAACAGAATGCTTCCCTCAGATGCAACAGGAGTTTTGGCCTTAGTTTACTTTGCAGGTCATGGCTTTACTAATAAGGCTGATTCAGTGGAGTACCTTATTCCAGTTGATGCTTCGGGGCTGGACCCTACTGACAATATCAATAGGGAGACATTCTGCTCCTCGCCCGCCTCTAAGCCAAAGTTTGCCAAACTCATTCGCATTACTGATTGCTGTAGGACAGGGTAAATCAACACATGTGATATTGCTGATTTTGCTTGTAGCTCTAGATCTATTAGAATCACTCTTTGAAATAGGTTATATAGTACACTTGACTTTTGGATGCAGATCTTCTTAATTTGAATGTCTCCCCTCTCCCTCCTTCAGACAAGATGTACCTCAGTCACATGCCTCTAATTCTCAAACCCTACAAAAGTCTAACTATTACAATTTCTATGATATTGCCGGATGGTGGGTTTATAGTCATGTCAGTTGTATACTTAGCATTTCTTGGCATTCACTTAGTTTCTGAGGAACCCAAAGTTAATTAAAGATTTTTTCTGATCCTTGCAGTGGTTTCCTGCAGTCCGCTGTGGAGCATAAAGGTGGCTCATTTCTGGCTGAAATCCTCTTGCAGCTATTAGAGAAAGATGACCTTACAGTGTCAGATCTAATTGAAGGAATACAAAACAGTAAGTACTCTAGTTAAAATTAGCACCACCTCTAAAATTATGCAAGCTTGTTAAATAGAAGCCTCAGAGGATAGCAGCACGATCCAGAGACCTCAAGTCAAGGGAACTATCAAACATAAGATGGATATGAGATTTAATGATGAAATTGATGAAAAAGCTTACGAAGATTACATTGACAAAGAAAGCAACTCTTCAGCATCTTATAGCAACCCCAAAATCCTTTGGGATGGTATTGATCCGAGTAGTAAGGTTTTCTGTAAAGTTGAAACATTGCTGCTATTTCAACAAAGAAGTAGCATTAAGCTTGCATCCATTTGCCAGTATAGTGTGATCATGAAAAATCTAATACACCATTTTCCTACATGCTATGCTTATTCTGTAAAAAGCCTATAGGGGAACTAAACCTGGAGAGAGCTTTCTTTTCTTTTCTGTCTTCCTTCTGCTGCTCCACTGGGCCATGCATGCCTGTTAATATTGTCAGTATATAAGTAGGAACAATGTGGTATTGTTTTTTCTTAAATCTGTCGCTTACTCCTATCTATAGCTAGTACCATACATATAGTTAATATTTGTTTCTTAGCCTATAGTATTGAGATGTCTTATTGTATAGAGCTGCCCAAAGATCATAAACTGAAGGTGACCGGCAGAGGGCTAAGTCAAAAGGTCGATGTCCTGCTGACGATTGAAGAACAATTCTGTAATGTATTGAAAATTATTGTGAAAGTTGTGAAAAAGGGTCTTAACTGTTCTCCAACTGTAGTCATTCCCACAGATAAATTGGTACAGTACATATGTACAGATACACACATACCACACTTATGTAAGCACTAAATATTCCTCTACAGATTGAGCAAGGTGTACGACTTTTTGATGAAGAAATTATTGATAAACATGGTGTTTACTCAGTTGTTGTTAGGGGTCTTGAAGAACTAAAGGTAGAAATATTAATTAAATTCTTGCTATATTGACCATTTGTATTGTATTATACTATTATTATAATTGTCATATAGCCTTGTACTGAGTTCCTTACTATACTGCTATATATTTATTATTATTATTATTATTATTATTATTATTATTATTATTATTATTATTATTATTATTATTATTATTATTATTATTATTATTATTATTATTATTATTATTATTATTATTATTATTATTTTTTATTATTATTATTATAATCTAAAATTTAAATTTACAATGGATAATGGATAAATAAAAAAATATTATTATTATTATTATTATTATTATTATTATTCAATAAAATTATTATTATTATTATTCAATAAAATTATTATTATTATTATTCAATAAAATTATTATTGATATAGGTATGTATATAAATGTATTGATTCTGTATCCTAGGAACCACTGAAAATATACATTGAAGTCAAAGATGAGCAAAGTGAAAAAGAAGAACTGCTTTACCAATGTGAAGGCTATTTCTTGTTCAGCAGCTCATTTTGAACATTCAATTTATAAATGTTCTATGAACTCTATTCTCAATACTCTATTCATAATAACTTTGTTTTTCTCTATATAACAAAAGCTCCTTTGTAGTCACATTTGCTTTTACAATCATGTGAAATCACACGTGATATTCAATTATGAAAGTTACATAAATAATTGATCCAATATTATTCATGAATAGAGGTTGTGGTTAAGGACATACACATGAAGTAGCTACCTTTACATACATACACCAAATTAATGTTTGTATATATATATATTCATTATTATAATCTCTCAATCAGGATCAGCTGACTAACTGAAGACGCACTTGACTACATGTGTAAGTTTGATTAGTGAGAGCCGCATTCACACTCATTGATTCTCATTATACGACCCGTACCTGGAGGTTGCATGGATCTAGTGCCACTACGTAGTCGGCCAGGAAGCTATTGTAGGCTGCCGCATCAGGTTGGTTTGGAAGCATGTATTTGCATCCATGTATGCAATTCTCTGTACATGCTATTCATGTATTTTCATTTTTTTTCTTGCAGTTCATCGATGGGTCCCTACTCTAAAGCAATCTGGTCGATCCCAATGAGTTAAAGTCTGTGTACAGTGCTCTCAAGCTCCGTTGTGTGCACATGATGATTCTCATTGGTCGGAGTTTGTGGTCCGCCAGGGTCGGGCTTGTTCTGTCCGTAGCGTGAGGCAGTGCAGGACTAGTAACTGGTCATAGGTCGATCAGGTACGCCGGACCGTTCCCGTGCAGCTTCTCTTCAACGCAAGTAGTGGAAGTGTCAAACAGAGTTGAAAAACCGGAGGCCATTTGGGGCATGAAGTACTTCTACCTCCTCATGGTGTGCCCTGGGGTCATCTTTCAGATGACGCGAAAAGAAGTGCAGTAAAGCATTATGACTGAATGGATGGACGAATCCATTCAAAAGAATTGCTAGCTGTTAATGCTGGACTCGTAAACTCTTGTATATTTTACCATTTCAACTTGTACATTTTAAGTAGCTACATGTATATAACATTTTGTTTATGAATTTATTCTTGATTGGAAAAAATAAGTACATGTACATGACTATAATACTAAACAAAAGCATGGAAGTTAAAGGGAGAGTCCCTTCACGTGGCCGTCTAGTTAGCTAGATCTCTTCGCTTCGGCATCTAATAAAGGCTTTGGCCAATAAGAGATGCTTTCTATAATTTCTCTTAAGGTTATTACGCCTACTTCTTGTTTTTGAAGGTTATTCGAGCCCTGCAGTTGTTTAGACGGTCCACAGTGAAGGTTGTAGAAACTATATATGCGTAACATTTTCGTCCATCCAGAGTAGTGAGAATTGAAATGCTTCTATTACATACTATTATTGCCTCAGTGAATATACACTGACTTTGTTATTGAATTTGAAGTATCTACATATGTATACATAATATAGGAGTTTGCTGAATGAACATTTAAACCAAAAACCTCAAAGGATTCTTTCTATTGTATAATGTATAAATACAGAATATATATATATAGTATATATACATATATATGACATATCCTTTGAGAAAGTGATTGTGAGTTATAATCTCAATGTGGTTCTTCTTTGTCTTAGCACTAA
Source organism: Chondrosia reniformis (assembly GCA_947172415.1). Lineage (NCBI taxonomy): Eukaryota > Metazoa > Porifera > Demospongiae > Chondrillida > Chondrillidae > Chondrosia > Chondrosia reniformis. Next base: position 7,005,205 of record OX359196.1, read on the forward strand.
AATGTCTCACTCCTGCTGTTGGATTCGGAACAGTACATACTGTTGTCCAGAATGAGGAAGAATGTTGTGAAACCAACTGCAACACTTGGGGATACTATCAACAAAACCAGACTCTTCTTTCACAATCAAACACTGAGTGGAGATTCATGCCAGGAGTACATTGTTTAACAGAGAATATCACCATTTTCCAGGAGGTTAACCATGTGAGACTTTTAGGTAGTAAAAATGCTACACTTCACTGTTCTAACACAAACACCTATCTCTGTCAGTTTCTCTTTGTCAACTCATCCAACATTTTAATTTCAAATTTAAATTTCCGTTTTCCAAAAAAACTTCTTCGAGTAAACATGAGAATCATTTCGGAGCACATAAACCTAATTCCAAAGAATGATATCTGTTTTGAAAACAAACTGAGATACAATGTGAATGGCTCAAATATCAGCTATTACAAACACTGTTCCTACAACAGAGCACTGGTGTTTTACAATGTAGTAAACCTTACTGCTGAGAAGATTAAATTTGCTGGATATAATACTCATTGGGCCATACTTAGACCAAGTGGCTCCTACCAATTTTTTAAACTAAATTTCATAGAAATGGTACCACTAGGAGAATTGCTCAATAATGGCGAGTCTACTCATCATATAGTAGTTAATTTAAGAAAAAGCAAGACATCCCAAGAGGAACTCAGATTTTATCTTCAGAAATGCTCTTTTATTGGTTCTTACAATGATCCCCAAGACATTTCAAATGTATCATACATAGGAGCAGCTATTCATATAATAGCTGACACACCCTTGGATGAATGGCAAGCTTACTTTGAACTGAGTGCTTCTTCCTTTAAAAATCTTTCCTTGTTACAAGTGAGCTCACTTGACAACTTAAATCTGACCATAAACATTTCAAAATTATCAGCTTCTTCTATTTTTAAAGATAAAAAACTCTTTCCAAATGAGACTGTTAGTAAAAAGTTGAATAGTCAATTCTTTGGTTCTGCTGTGAGAATATTTCTAACTGATAACGTTTACAGTGATAACCCTGAGAGACTGATAGTTTCACCTGATGCAACAGTAAATTTAAAGGGAACACTTGTAAACATAGCTGGTATCAAGGTAAGTGGCTATGCCAGCATAGCAGGTGCTGGAATATTGTTCTTGTTGGAAAGTAATTGCTCTTCCAAGGCTTCAGTAATTCTTAAAAGCAATCAGTTTAAAGAAAATATTGCAGTGAATTCAGGAGGTGTGTTAAGTGCCATACAAAATTGCAATAAAAGAATTAATTTAGGTTGTGAAAATAGATATCACTTGAAGATGATTGGTAATAGTTTTAGCAAGAGTCGATCTATTCAAATTAATGATATCAATTGCAGAAATTTTAAAGCAACATCTTTGGAAGAATTTGCAAAGCTTGCTGAAAGTGACTGTCTCTCCTGGCATGCTTGGTCTTTAAAAAGTCAGCAATTCTGCAGCAGAAATGGCATACTTCAAATCATAGATTTTTGTTGTCCAGTCCTGTATCAACATAATATTGTGTCCAATAACTTCGGTCAAGGAATATTTCTGAGTGACACAAGAATGCATATAAATGGATCTAAATATTCAAAGCAACTGACTAATAAAATATCAAAAAACTATGGATCTATCAGTGGAGGTGGTTTATGTTTAAGAGGATTATCTCAACTGTTGCTTGGAACAAACACTTATTTACGGTTGCAAGAAAATTCTGTGAAAATTATGGGTGGCGGAATCTTTGTCTCAGATAGAGAGACCTTCAATACAAACCATACTTTGCCATGTTTCTATCAGTTTGTGAATGAAAATGGATCCATATTAGAAAATGCAAAATGGAAAGATCTAAAAACTCAAATAGCATTAAAAAAGAATTACGGTATGTCAAATGGTAGACAGCTCTTTGCACCATTTCCTATCAATTGTGAACTACACACAAACTTTATTGAAGATACAACTCTTGGAACAATTGATGTCTTTGAGAAGGTTTTCAACTTTAGGCCAGGAAACTGGAAAAACAAAGAAAATGCTTTGTCATTTCCACAACAAATATGTGAATGCTCAAACGAATCCCATAACCAATTGCAAGATTGTAATTTTGCAGATCTCCTTACAATTAAGGAAAAACTTTATCCCGGGCAAACATTAGTTCTACAGCTTTCTGTGCTGACTGATATTGGAATTAATATTTTAACAATACTAGAAGTTCACCTTTTCAAGTATAACAAATCAGAAGAAAATGCATACATTAAATCCTTAACTGAATATTTAGTCTTAAAGTATCTTGATAAAACTTGCAACACTGTACTTATTCCATTTGACACTTTTAATTCTGCTCTAGATATTGGTTCCAACTTTATTGTGATGCTTAAAGTTCCTTTCCATCAATACAAACCATTAAACTATGATTACAAAAACCTCACATCATTCTTTATACTTCATTTATTGGATGATTGCCCACCAGGATACTCCAAAATTAAGTCCGAGAAAAGCAAAACAAGTTGCACTCTAAATAAAAAGCTCCAAAGGCTTGGTGTTGCATCTGATATTGGTGGTGTGTCATTTTTGGTGCCCCCAAAAGTATGGATTGGAGTGGACAATAGTAGCTTGCTGTATAGCACATACTGTTTGCAGGTATACTGCAAGCATGAACACTTGAATGTAACTTTAAAAGATTTGCAGCACTCTGCTTCCCAGAAATGCAAACAAGGACGCATGGGTGTGTTGTGCAGTAAATGTCCTGATGGGCAGGGAGAAGTTGTTGGGTCAGTAGCTTGCTCTGAATGTTCCTATGCTAGTTTGCTGTACTTGCTCATTGTTTTACTTTTAGCCCCTCTTCTTGTATGCTTAATCTGCTGTTTGAACCTGACAATTTCCACACGTTCATTCAACGGTTTTTTGTTTTACCTCCATGTTGTTAATATCAATTTAGATAGCATTTCATCTGAGCCAAAACAGCTCACAAGAGTATTAATTGATATTCTTAATTTCCAGAACCCGGGATTTCCCCTTTGTCTGTATCCAGGAATGGATAAATTTACAGAGAGCCTGTTATCTTTGATATTACCTCTTTATCTTGTTGGTATTGTTGGAATGGCATTTCTTCTACCAAAGATGAGGTGCATCAATATTCACAAGGTTCACATGGCTGTTGGTCCTAGAATCACACCCGTTCTGGCTACCATCATCGTTTTGGCCTATAACAAGCTTTCTGACTTTGTCATTAATAGCCTAGTCTTCACTAACCTGTGTAGGACAGATAGTGATGAGTGTACCTATGTTTGGCTGTATGATGGTGGAATGGAATATTTTCAAGAACCAAAACATATAGTGTTAGCAATGCTAGCTATTATTTTAATGTTCATCTTTCTGGTCCCCGTGACTACAACGACCATATTTGGGGACCTGTTAAAGAGGTGCATCAGAAAGCAGTGGTACTGGAATTTCATTGATACATTTTACTGTTCCTTTAGGTTCAAACTTGGTTTTTGGATTGGAATTCGTCTCCTCTTCGTTATTATACTTATGGTTGCTAGGGTATTCTTATATCCCAAGGAATCATTTCTCCTCACCATCTGTATTGCTCATTTCATCATTATCTTCCAAACAGTATTTAGACCGTTCAGACATCTCCGCTTTGAAAGGTGCCTGCCAAGGAGACTGAAGGAGAAGTACTTTACTGAAGAGTTTAGCAAGTTCATAGCCAACATGAATGATAACATCTTCATGATCAACATTGCAATTCTCTTCACATGCCTACTTTACAAAACTAATGACATTGAATGGATGGTGATGTTGTCAGAATCAGCCGCTCTCTTACAGTTCAGCATCATCTTGGTGTATCACACCTTTGAGTATTCACCGCTTGGACCAAAGCTAGTTCAGTGTTTCAAGCACATCTATCATTCACTCAAGGCCCGTCTTGCTCTCAGACTGAAAAGACGTAAAAGGAATATTTATGTGGATGATTCACCTCTGTTGGCTACCACTCCTCAGATAAATCTGATTCTTAGACCACTCCACAACCAAAGTGAGTGCAGCAGTGAGTTTAGTGAAGAATCTGAAGTGGAGACCAGAGGAGAATCTAAAGTGGAGACCAGAGGAGAATCTGAAGTGGAGACCAGAGGAGAATCTGAAGTGGAGACCAGAGGAGAATCTGAAATGGAGACCAGAAGAGAATCTGAAGTGGAGACCAGAAGAGAATCTGAAATGGAGTCTAGAGGAAGTCAAACAATGGAAGAGGATGGTGGCAGTGAAGGTACAAAACTCAGCACTTTGGCCATGCCTCTCTTAAAAGACCAGTAGATGCAACTTTATACATTTACATATAGTAGTCTGTGAACAATTAAAGAAATAATGTACGTAAGAGTAATTCATGACAACATTGCATAGCATGTGTCACATTTAATGATGTTATATATACATTTAACAATAGTATTTTGGTATTTAACATCAACTTGCATTTTCATATTCTGTAAATTTATATATAGATTGTATACGGTCATATGGATATTATATATAAGTGAAACATATGTACGTATATATTATGCTAATGGCATCTTATAATGTATAGAATCCACAAGTGTCAAATATACAACAAGTAGATTGATAGGGAGACTATCTCCGAGTCCTATGTAACTCTATAAGGGATATCACATTAAATTCAAATACACATGTAGAAGATATGTATGGATAATTGTAACATAACATGATATACCATTAAATACCTTCCCTTTGAGGCTACTGCTTAAATGTAATCACAAAATACCGACTGAACGGCTTCTGAACACTGACCAGCCAAGAGATTTCAGTTTGGCATTTTGGAAGGCGGACTGTATGCATATAAACATGTGTACTGACTGGTATACCATATTTTAAAATATGAATAAGGAAAACCTATTAAATATCAATCTGTTATCAACAGGTACCAGAATTGTAATAACTTATAATTGGTCTCTTAATGTAAATATTGAGCATCAATAGAATTTCAGTCACCCTTTATTTACATTACCCTTGATAAGATTTTTAAATTGCATAATATGAGATACAGATAAGATTTAACAAGTAATTCAAGTAATTATACAGATTTTCTTGTACAATAGCAAGAGGTCTGATGACTTTATCTATAGAACTGTACTGAGAGAATGAGATACAGAAATAATTGATAATGAATACATTCTTAATGGAATAAATTTAAACTTTCAATATAAATATGAGGTAATTTATTCATTGTCTTTACTGCAAATGAGATTTTATAAATCCTGAAATAGAGAGAATGACGAAGACTGAGGAACCATTACTGATTGTTCATGTAGTTGATTTTCCATTGAAAAGATTCACCCTTTGCTATATTAAATACATATTGAAAGTGTTTCTGTTCACACTTTTTACTTGATGAAGGACACCATATGATAGAAATGTTAGATTTAAATTTGTCTGTGTTTGTATAAACTTAAATGTATAGATCAACTATGTCCACAACAAACTTACATATAATTATATACCTGATTGATTGAATAAGTTGCTAGTGCTTGTGACATACACAAAGGATGGCTGACCACACATGCTACCTAACTATACTAAGAGAGGATTTGCTAAAGTGTGTACGATGTACAATGTACAATATGCAGTATATTATTATTATTTGCGTTCTCTCCATTCTCCAATAGTTGTGGTGGCATAGTGATTCCAATTCAACCAAAAGCCCTTCAGAGCCATTTAGCTCACACCACCATAATATATTTACCATTCCTCCTATTAGTAGTATAAATAGGGAAACTTTAAGATCTAAGGCCGATCTTAAAGTATCAATGTTATCATCATTAAACTTTGGGTATTACCCCTGCCCACTCATGTCCCCTGAGGAGCACAATGAGCTAATGGGCGGAACCCTTCAGTTACCAGTTTGTATAAACTTAAATATATAGATCAACTATGTCCACAATAAACTTACATATAATTACCTGATTGATTGAATAAGTTGCTAGTACTTATGACATACACAAAGGATGCTACCTAACTATACTAAGAGAGGATTTGCTAAAGTGTGTACAATGTATAATATGCCGTATATACATATTATGTAAATACTGGACTTTTATATCAGTATGTACATAAGTATTAGTTATACCAAACGCACCCGAGGGCGAGTACGTATATAAACCCATATACACCGAAACACCGTGGTATGAGTGATATATACTCTGTTGCTTCTTATCGTTATTTTGGCGGGACTTTCAGGATGGCTCATCTAGCGTCTGGTTGGTTTTGCTTAAACACGCTGACGACTTCATAGAATGCTCTTGCCCTGACTACTCCAACTGTCCTAAATGTAAGGAGAATTGTCCACCCCCCAAGAAGAAACGTCTTAGTTTACCATATTTGGGCAGGGATATAACAGGATTTAAGAAGCCGATGCAGTTTAAATCCTGTTATCACGGTTACGAAATTTAAACACAGGCAGTTGCCCCGGCAACGGAGTATATTATGTATTATATTGTGTGATCAGTACATATACTGTATATATATATATATAATGATAGGTATGGTAATGTAATCATCCCATACAGCTAAGGGGTATCTAAAGTATACGTATATAGGTTCTAACTGCTTGGTTACTATATAATATATACAGAGTGCACAAATCAATATTAATGACATACATAGAGTACTTGATTCAGAAAGTCCATGAACATGCATAACTGTAATAAATTTAATGTTTTCATGTAACTCAAACTTGTTGAAATACATATACGTAGTTGTAGTTGTTCAAATTAATTATAATTACAGGTACATGGAAAAATCAAAAATAATTCCAAAATTCCTGATTACAAGTTCATTGTGAGTACTATGCTATAAAACTAATCCTATATCTTCCAGAGTATACGATTAATGATATTTTGATCATGAGTTAGATGATTCCAGTCCCAGACCTGTGAGTGATCAGGGGTTACAGATTACTTCCAGTTTTGGAGGATAGCTGGATTCACGGCTGTAAAAGTGTATTTCCTGTCCTACAGCATATTCATTGACAGCTCTTAGCAGGATGCCATAGTTTGGAGTTCCAGCGGGACCAAACCAGCTTAGAGCTGCAGGAGTAACATCAAATGCTATATTGCTGCTCACCTGATTTGGGCTGATTTCACCATTTTCAGTAAATATCACCTCGCTCATGTAAGAGGGACTGGCACCATTTCCTGGTGACACTGCAGTTATTCCATACTCACCAATGGTAGCTTCATCCCAAGGTACATTAACTTGGTGTGTTCGGAGATTGCGATCAATTGGTTGTGCACCCGAGATACTTTCCAAATGGAGATACAGGGTAGCTGTCAATACTGTTGGGCACGATATGGTTGGAAATTCAACCAGAAAAGCCTTTGGTTGAATTGGTGCACCAGCGGATCGGCCAACAGTGAGAACACCAGAAGACCCCAGCTGAGGCTGCAGTGGTGTTGTGTTATCGAGTGTTGTATCCCTGATAGCTGACAGCAAATGAGTAGAGGCAGCTTTAACTGCAGTCATTTGAATACATAGAAAAATGGTTGGCAGAAGCACTCCACATCTTGCAATGATTGTCTTCATCTTTGTCTGCTGGGTAACTGTATTAGCTGTTCCAGATGTGAAGACAGCTGTTTTGTGCTCCCTTTTATACAGTAAGTAGATGCAGATTGTGTACTTTCAGACTTACATTTTTAGCCATATTGTGAATATTTATCACTAAAATATGCGTCTTTGATGTGTTTTCAGAGCAAATTCAATTAAATCAAAATAGCCTCGGGTGAGTTAGACAGGTGTATATATAAAAAAGAAGCAATTCCTTTTCTACAATACACAATTAGGTTAATGTGTAAGAATATATATATACTATATAATTCCAAAATTCAGGAACTTACATTCAACTCATTTAGTAAATGTAATGATATATGAAGTTTATTGAGCAACAGCAACATAAAATCTTTGGAATAGAACATTTCAACCCAAAGGTCTTCATCAGCAATAATATTGCAGCATATTGCTGATGAAGACCTTCGGGTTGAAACGTTCTATTCCAAAGATTTAATGTTGCTGTTGCTCAATAAACTTCATATATCATCATGATCGCAACAAATAAACCCTATCACTTCAGTAAATGTAATGTATGCATAATATATACATGTGTGCATGAAGAGACTTATATATAATTCTAACATAACATTCCCTTTGAGGCTACTGCTTAAATGTAATCACAAAATACCGACTAAATGGCTTTCTGAACACTGACAAGCCGAGAGATTTCAGTTTGGCATTTTGGAAGGCAGACTGTATGCATATACATAAACATGTGTACTGACTGGGTATATCACGTTTTATAGAATATTAATAAGGAAAACTTATTAAATATCAATCTGTTATCAACAGGTACCAGAATTGTAATTGTTCTCTTAATGTAAATATTGAGCATCAATAGAATTTCAGTCGCCTATAATTACATTACCCTCTATGCAATACTAATACAATTATAACTATATATGTACATCATTAAAGATAACAGATCTTGATTACATTCAATACTTATGTATTTGCCCATTTGATAGAGTTACAGCTCTAAATTAACATGCTGGTATACGAACTTAATGTATGATTTGCCCCTTCTACCTGTGCCTGGCTGCGACAAGGCCCCTTCCCTCCCCTTAATTGAGACCTACTGCTGCTACAAGGCTCCATCCCTCCCCTTAATTGAGACCTGCTGCTGCTACAAGGCCCCATTCCCTCCCCTTAATTGAGACCTGCTGCTGCTACAAGGCCCTCCCCTTAATTGAGACCTGCTGCTGCTACAAGGCCCCATTCCCTCCCCTTAATTGAGACCTGCTGCTGCTACAAGGCCCCATCCCTCCCCTTAATTGAGACCTGCTGCTGTGACAAGGCCCCATCCCTCCCCTTAATTGAGACCTGCTGCTGCTACAAGGCCCCATCCCTCCCCTTAATTGAGACCTGCTTCCCCGCTTCTATACCTGTGCCTGACTACTACTAGAGAGGAAGCTTAAGGTAGGTATTGGTGTGGCAGCCAAAGCAGAGAATAAGAACATTTGGATATATACTTCCTATTCCTTCACCCCATGCTGCAGTGGAGACTGCTGGACCAGTGCTTTGATCCCCCATCACATTCACTGAGCCAAAACCACATTTAGGAAGTATTATTGGTAAAAAGGTAATTTGTAAACTGCTGAGCCATGCACCACACTTAGAGTACAGACACTAGGAAGCCAGAAAGTAATTATAACCAGATGACTTACTTACATCTATAGTGACAGTAGATATACATATTGCATATATTTCATACATATTTTCTTGATTTGCAATTGTCTGATCTACATATTCTAGTGAGAAGTGCTCACAATTACACATATCAGTGATTAAACTTCAAGATTCTTAGTTGCAACTTTAAAATGTTTCAAAGGTACACATGCATCAATCAACTGTTACTTACAGCTAGAGATTTACGAAACAACAGTTGTTGGTCAATGCAAACTCGTTAAAGTGTGGCTGACCACTGAATATGAGAAATAGGGGACTTTAAGATCTGAAGCTGATCTTAAAGCTTAAATTTGATATTCTCATCATTTGCTGGATGTCTAGATCTATGGCTTGACTATCATTTGAGTGGCTATAGACTCTGGTATATGCGTACATGTATCAAAGCTGTACATGTAAGATCATAGCTTTAATATATTTGGCTAACATTATAGCTATAAGCCATGTGATATGATCATGCGCCTTTCCTATGTATGTACGTACGTAACACCTCAGAGGTTCATGTACATATCATATCAATATACTTTTGGTAGCTTAGCATTATCATTTAATAATCTTGATTGGCTATATAAAAGGGAGACCACCAGCTCATTCTAGTCAAATCTATACAGGAAGCTTTAAGAATTCTTTCCAGATATTTCCAAGATATCAGAAGATGTTTAAGCTGATTATCTTGTCGTTGGTAATGTGTTACTCCTTTGAAGGTGTAGCTACAACATATATTTCTAAGATTATAGCGCTTGCATCAGACTCTCCTAATCCTGACGTTCCTCCTGGCTTTGTACGTATTGATGTGGACCTTAATCAGGGTGCTGAAGGCAAGTACATCTATCTGGCTTACCATACAACAGACATACTGTGTGAAGCCCTAACAGGACTGGACTTAGAGGGAGGGAGTTCAAGGGACTTTTCATTCCAACCAGGTTTTGATAGAATAGATCAAGACTTAAATCAGGGAGCTTTGGGTAAATATGTGTACGCCTATACTACCAGTAATACGGCACGCCCCCCACTTAAAGAGGTTGCAGTTATTGTTGGAGATACAAGGCATACCTACCCACCGGACAGCTCCTGGATAAGAATTAATCAAGATGCCAATGAAGGTGCCGGGGGAAAATACATTTATGTTATGTACAAGACTTCCTACTAAGAAAGAAGCAATAGCAAGGCTGAAATAGAACAAAAGTAGAACCTAGAGTATCCACTGACTCATTATATTTGGCATTTAATAAATATTATTATCAGAATTTGACTTGACACAATACATTACATTCTTAAAAATGTAATATATAGTGCCATTGCACATTTCATCTCCCTTGCTTGCTATATAAACATATACAGCTTGATGATTACGAAACTAGCATAAGATTATCATAATAAAGATATATATTTTCTCAATATAGCAAAATAAAATCTAACAATTGTTAGATTTACGTCTTGAATTCCTACACTTTTGACAATGACAGGAGACTATTAACAACTTTAGCAATAGCGTGAGCTCCACAGACCATATCTTTAGAATTGTAGTGAGAGAAGGAGACGCGAATGTAATTGACAAATTTTCTCTCTGGAGACATTCTAGAAGGAATAAAATTTCACAGGTCAAAATGAATATAGGGTAATTCCACAGTTTTACTAAATAATGCAGGGCTTGCATCATGCTTACACAATTATTACGAACCTGATGCCAGGTTGAAAGGTAACTTTGTGTTCATCTTTACACACTTCTACCACATCTGTGCAAGTTTTAAAGATTTAGATAAAATATGGATCCTCCCAGCAGCATAAATGAACACTTTTAAGTACTGTATTTGTCAGTGTAGAGGTCCGGGGTCAGTTGGTCTATTCTTATATAGGGACAAGGATTGATATAGAGGACCCAGGCCTCTATTTGGACAAATATAGTAACATTCCAGGTTCCAAACAGGTATATGCATGAACTTAATATCAAATTCAAATTCAAAGCACAGCTAACCTCTCCCATCAATCTGTTTAGGAAGGAGTATCCACAGAAAATACCCTCCCTACAAGTGAGGCGGGCAGCAAGATGTACTGTATATATACACACAACACTTATCATCATAGACTTTGCACAGTTAACTGCCTTCACTCTCCTTTAGTTTAAATGCACACACACATACACATCGTACTGCATGTGTGTGACACACAGGTCTGACCTTTGGTCTCTTGATAGAAGCACAAGGGAGCTCCTTCTCAAGAGTGTCACAGAATGCATCACATCCCTCCTAAATACAAGGACAATATACATGGAGAGAACATGTGTGAATACTGCATGTTGAGTAGAGACCTCTTTGGTCTAAAACAAGTCTGTAGACAGATCAATGACTAATACTAATACATACAAATATTCACTATACAGTATATACAGTATATGAACACATTATAGATATAGACTACATACAAATATACTTCCTGGAGCACCAGCTATATAATATGTAGCAATTAAGGCATGAATTAGATTTCTAGAATTTTCATTCCATAGTTATACATACTGTATACTATATAATTCCAAAAATCAGGAACTTACATTCAACTCATTTAGTAGATGTAATGTATGCATAATATATACATGTGTGCGTGAAGAGGCTTATTATAATTGTAACATAACATTAAATACCTTCCCTTTAAGGCTACTGCTTAAATGTAATCAAAAAATACCGACTGAACGGCTTCTGAACACTGACAAGCCGAGAGATTTCAGTTTGGCATTTTGGAAGGCGGACTATATGCATATACATAAACATGTGTACTGACTGGGTATATCACGTTTTATAGAATATGAAATATGAATAAGGAAAACTTATTAAATATCAATCTGTTATCAACAGGTACCAGAATTGTAATAACTTATAAATGTTCTCTTAATGTAAATATTGAACATCTATAGAATATTTTAGTCACCCTTAATTACATTACCCTCTATGCAATACCTAATACAATTATAACTCTATACATCATTAAAGATAACAGATCTTGATTACATTCAATACTTATGTATATTTGCCCATTTGACAGAGTTACAGCACTAAATCAACATGCTGGTATGTGAATTTAATGTATGATTTGCCCCTTCTACCTGTGCCTGGCTGCGACAAGGCCCCATCCCTCCCTTTAATTGAGACCTGCTGCTGCTACAAGGCCCCATTCCCTCCCCTTAATTGAGACGTGCTGCTGCTTCAAGGCCCCATTCCTCTCCCCTTAATTGAGACGTGCTGCTGCTTCAAGGCCCCATTCCCTCCCCTTAATTGAGACGTGCTGCTGCTACAAGGCCCCATTCCCTCCCCTTAATTGAGATCCCCTTAATTGAGACCTGCTTCCCCCCTTCTACCTGTGCCTGACTACTACTAGAGAGGAAACTACTAGAGAGGAAGGTAGGTATTGGTGTGGCAGCCAAAGCAGAGAATAAGAACATTTGGATATATACTTCCTATTCCTTCACCCCATGCTGCAGTGGAGACTGCTGGACCAGTGCTTTGATCCCCCATCACATTCGCTGAGCCAAAACCACATTTAGGAAGTATTATTGGTAAAAAGGTAATTTGTAAACTTCTGAGCCATGCACCACACTTACAGTACAGACACTAGGAAGCCAGCAAGTAATTACAACCAGATGACTTACTTACATCTATAGTGACAGTAGATATACGTATTTCATATATTTTCATACATATTTTCTTGATTTGCAATTGTTTGATCTACATACATACGTATATAAATATTCTAGTGAGAAGTGCTCACAATTACACATATCAGTGATTAAACTTCAAGATTCTTAGTTGCAACTTCAAAAGTATACATGCATCAATCAACTGTTATGAAACAACAGTTGTTGGTCAATGCAAACTCGTTAAAGTGTGGCTGACCACTGAATATGAGAAATAGGGGACTTTAAGATCTGAAGCTGATCTTAAAGCTTAAATTTGATATTCTCATTTGCTGGATGTCTAGATCTATGGCTTGACTATCATTTGAGTGGCTATAGACTCTGGTATATGCATAAGTATATCAAAGCTGTAAGATCATAGCTTTAATATATTTGGCTAACATTAGCTATAAGCCATGTGATATGATCATGCACCTTTCCTATGTAACACCTAAGAGGTTCATATACATATCATATCAATATACTTTGGTAGCTTAGCATTATTATTTAATAATCTTGATTGGCTATATAAAAAGGAGACCACCAGCTCATTCTAGTCAAATCTATACAGGAAGCTTTAAGAATTCTTTCCAGATATTTCCAAGATATCAGAAGATGTTTAAGCTGATTATCTTGTCGTTGGTAATGTGTTACTCCTTTGAAGGCGTAGCTACAACATATATTTCTAAGATTATAGCGCTTGCATCAGACTCTCCTAATCCTGACGTTCCTCCTGGCTTTGTACGTATTGATGTGGACCTTAATCAGGGTGCTGGAGGCAAGTACATCTATCTGGCTTACCATACAACAGACATACTGTGTGAAGCCTTAACAGGACTGGATTTAGAGGGAGGGAGTTCCAAGGACTTTCCATTCCAACCAGGTTTTGATAGAATAGATCAAGACTTAAATCAGGGAGCTTCGGGTGAATATGTGTACGCCTATACTACCAGTAATACGGCACGCCCCCCACTTAAAGAGGTTGCAGTTATTGTTGGAGATACAAGGCATACTTACCCACCGGACAGCTCCTGGATAAGAATTAATCAAGATGCCAATGAAGGTGCTGGGGGAAAATACATTTATGTTATGTACAAGACTTCCTACTAAGAAAGAAGCAATAGCAAGGCTGAAATAGAACAAAAGTAGAACCTAGAGTATCCACTGACTCATTATATTTGGCATTTAATAAATATTATTATCAGAATTTGACTTGACACAATACATTCCATTCTTAAAAATGAAGCAATAAATGAACTGGGAGTAATATATAGTGCCATTGCACATTTCATCTCCCTTGCTTGCTATATAAACTATATGTTTATATAGGTAATTTGTAAACTTCTGAGCCATGCACCACACTTACAGTACAGACACTAGGAAGCCAGCAAGTAATTACAACCAGATGACTTACTTACATCTATAGTGACAGTAGATATACGTATTTCATATATTTTCATACATATTTTCTTGATTTGCAATTGTTTGATCTACTATATATAAATATTCTAGTGAGAAGTGCTCACAATTACACATATCAGTGATTAAACTTCAAGATTCTTAGTTGCAACTTTAAAATGTTTCAGAAGTATACATACATCAATCAACTGTTACTTACAGCTAGAGATTTATGAAACAACAGTTGTTGGTCAATGCAAACTCGTTAAAGTCCGGCTGACCACTGAATATGAGAAATAGGGGACTTTAAGATCTGAAGCTGATCTTAAAGCTTAAATTTGATATTCTCATCATTTGCTGGATGTCTAGATCTATGGCTTGACTATCATTTGAGTGGCTATAGACTCTGGTATATGCATACATATATCAAAGCTGTACATGTAAGATCATAGCTTTAATATATTTGGCTAACATTAGCTATAAGCCATGTGATATGATTGTGTGCCTTTCCTACGTATGTACGTAACACCTCAGAGGTTCATATACATATCATATCAATATACTTTGGTAGCTTAGCATTATTATTTAATAATCTTGATTGGCTATATAAAAGGGAGACCACCAGCTCATTCTAGTCAAATCTATACAGAAAGCTTTAAGAATTCTTTCCAGATATTTCCAAGATATCAGAAGATGTTTAAGCTGGTTATCTTGTCGTTGGTAATGTGTTACTCCTTTGAAGGTGTAGCTACAACATATATTTCTAAGATTATAGCGCTTGCATCAGACTCTCCTAATCCTGACGTTCCTCCTGGCTTTGTACGTATTGATGTGGACCTTAATCAGGGTGCTGAAGGCAAGTACATCTATCTGGCTTACCATACAACAGACATACTGTGTGAAGCCCTAACAGGACTGGATTTAGAGGGAGGGAGTTTCAAGGACTTTTCATTCCAACCAGGTTTTGATAGAATAGATCAAGACTTAAATCAGGGAGCTTTGGGTAAATATGTGTACGCCTATACTACCAGTAATACGGCACGCCTCCCACTTAAAGAGGTTGCAGTTATTGTTGGAGATACAAGGCATACTTACCCACCGGACAGCTCCTGGATAAGAATTAATCAAGATGCCAATGAAGGTGCTGGGGGAAAATTCATTTATGTTATGTACAAGACTTCCTACTAAGAAAGAAGCAATAGCAAGGCTGAAATAGAACAAAAGTAGAACCTAGAGTATCCACTGACTCATTATATTTGGCATTTAATAAATATTATCAGAATTTGACTTGACACAATACATTCCATTCTTAAAAATGAAGCAATAAATGAACTGGGAGTAATATATAGTGCCATTGCACATTTCATCTCCCTTGCTTGCTATATAAACATATACAGCTTGATGATTACGAGACTAGCATAAGATTATCATAATAAAGATATATATTTCCTCAATATAACAAAATAAAGTCTAAGATTTACGTCTTGAGTTCCTACACTTTTGACAATGACAGGAGACTATTAACAACTTTAGCAATAGCGTGAGCTCCACAGACCATATCTTTAGAATTGTAGTGAGAGAAGGAGACGCGAATGTAATTGACAAATTTTCTCTCTGGAGACATTCTAGAAGGAATACAATTTCACAGGTCAAAATGAATATAGGGTATAATTCCAGTTTTACTAAATTATGCAGGGCTTGCATCATGCTTACACAATTATTACAAACCTGATGCCAGGTTGAAAGGTAACTTTGTGTTCATCTTTACACACTTCTACCACATCTGTGCAAGTTTTAAAGATTTAGATAAAATATGGATCCTCCCAGCAGCATAAATGAACACTTTTAAGTACTGTATTTGTCAGTATAGAGGTCCGGGGTCAGTTGGTCTATTCTTATATAGGGGCAAGGATTGATATAGAGGACCCAGGCCTCTATTTGGACAAATACAGTAACATTCCAGGTTCCAAACAGGTATATGCATGAACTTAATATCAAATTCAAATTCAAAGCACAGCTAACCTCTCCCATCAATCTGTTTAGGAAGGAGTATCCACAGAAAATACCCTCCCTACAAGTGAGGCGGGCAGCAAGATGTACTGTATATATGTATACACACAACACTTATCATCATAGACTTTGCACAGTTAACTGCCTTCACTCTCCTTTAGTTTAAATGCACACACACATACACATCGTACTGCATGTGTGTGACACACAGGTCTGACCTTTGGTCTCTTGATAGAAGCACAAGGGAGCTCCTTCTCAAGAGTGTCACAGAATGCATCACATCCCTCCTAAATACACGGACAATATACATGGAGAGAACATGTGTGAATACTGCATGTTGAGTAGACCTCTTTGGTCTAAAACAAGTCTGTAGACAGGTCAATAACTAATACTAATACATACAAATATTCACTATACAGTATATACAGTATATGAACACATTATAGATATACAGTACATAGACTACATATAACATACTTTGAGGAATGCTCTTGTTTCTTGGATATTCTCTTGCAGCAGACCCAGGGAAATGAGGCTGGCCATTATTTCAAACATAGTGTGATTAAATCCACCATTACTCCATAGGTAACCACTACATGAACATAAAAAAATTTGGACCTATTATAAAAGGCTATGGGTACCTACCTATTAATATTAATGTACAGGCTGTGGGTACCTATTAATATTAATGTACAGGCTGTGGGTACCTATTAATATTAATATACAGGCTGTGGGTACCTATTAATATTAATATACAGGCTATGGGTACCTATTAATTTTAATGTACAGGCTGTGGGTACCTATTAATATTAATATACAGGCTATGGGTACCTATTAATTTTAATGTACAGGCTGTGGGTACCTATTAATATTAATGTTCAGGCTATGGGTACCTATTAATGAGTTTGTTCACAACTCTTTGTGGGGCCTCCAACCATCCAATGCGATTACCAGGAGAAAATATCTTGGAGAATGTGGCATTAGAAACTACATTTCCCTTGTAGTCTGGATCTCCTCTAGAGCAAGAAGAGAGATGAAAAGCAGGATTAATAGACACGAGGATATTCAGTAAAAACACAAAACTACTTGTCATCGTATGCAAACAGTCTCTTTGGTGGTCCAGTGTCTCTGTCAGGTTCGGGAAAGTAGAGCAGGTTGTAAACATCTTCAGCTACGACAAGAAGATTGTGACGTCTTGCTATCTCCACTAGCTGCTTGCAGCGATCTGACCAGAGAGAGCACAGACACACCCATCAAGGGGCACCCACCCACTCCAGCAGCAAGACACCACAAACCTGAACTGTAGCACACTCCTGTCGGGTTCTGGAAGCAGGGTATGGTGTATACCATGGCCACAAACGGCTTATCCTCTGTCACTATCTGTGGCCTCCCACCAAAGTGCTCTTTGATAGCCCTCTCCAGGTCCTGTGGGACTATGCCATCGTCATCCAGGGCAACTAGATACAGACATTATAAATGGCATTTTTAATAACATAGTCGATTCCAGCCTACAGTTTGTTCAAACACTCAAAAGAACACCCCATCATTTTGGTTGTCATACTGCATCCTTCATCAAGATGAAAAGGATAGCAATGACAATATGTAGAGACATGGTTAGGTAAATGTTAAATATTAGGTTCTGATGTCAGTAAGGTGGGTGTGGTCAGCACTGCCTATCCTATGAAGTGGGTGTGGTCAGCACTGCCTATCCTATGAAGTGGGTGTGGTCAGCACTGCCTATCCTATGAAGTGGGTGTGGTCAGCACTGCCTATCCTATGAAGTGGGTGTGGTCAGCACTGCCTATCCTATGAAGTGGGTGTGGTCAGCACTGCCTATCCTATGAAGTGGGTGTGGTCAGGAAACAGGAATGGAATTCTAATACATTCCAAGACACACGTATGACAGATAGATACACATACATATATACTCACTTGGAACTACTTGTAGAGCCATTTCACTAAACATGGTCAGAGCCAGGAAGTAGGTAGCTTCTTCTACAAAGACAACATCTCCTGCATCCAGGAACATGCTGGCTAGTACATAGAGCCCATGGCTAGCACCAGCTGTACCAAATATGTCATTTCTACATAAACAAAATATTTTATTCCCAATTAACATATCTCAGTACACAAGTTATGCTTCATGTAGATATAGCATACAAGAAGTAGATAAGATTCCCAGGGTCACTGATGAAGGGTGGAATTCCCAGAAACAGCTGTCTGGCCCAGTGGAAAAGAAGATGGAGAAATTTTTGTATCTGTATCCTCATCCAAAGCTCTCACTAGGTTTAGTTCCCTATAGGTCTTTTACTCTAAAGTAGATGTAGCATATAAGAAAGTGGTGTACGTATTAGTTTATTCATGTGTACATATACGATTTAGATAAGTAATATTCACACTCAGTGTTTGACAACCTGTTAAAAGGAATGAGACGTATGTTTTGACTGAGGGACAGGTTTGCACCAAACACAAAATGTACAGCATTCCTGCCAGACCCTGCAGATCTAGCAGGGAAGTTCCCTTGAGTTGTATTGACATGGAATAACACATGTAAGTAGTTACATACAGATCGACTGTATCTTTATATTCTTCACTGAGGTACTTTGCAAGCTCCCTTCTAAACCTACTACTTCCTTGGCGGTGCCCATACTGAAAGCAGCCATCTACAGTTGGAAGTTTCTGTAGAGATAAAGGTTCCAAAACCATTTAAGAGAGTACATATTCACCAGCTAGAGTACATTATACATATACATAACGTGTTGATAGATTGTTAACACATGCGGGGGTGGTCTCCATCCGGTCATGTTTTTGACCCGAGAAATTAAAAAGGAAAGAAATTTTTCATTTAATGCTCTCTGTACTGTCTATACGCTTGACCATTCATATGCGAGGATCCACGACTACGTGCACGTTATATAGCTAAGGGTCTGCTACTACGCCTGATTACTCGTAAATACTCAAACCTCATGCAGTGTGTAAACTTTAAAAATTTACCATATTGTGTTCCACGGCTTTGGCAAAGCGTTCAGAGACCTTCTTCAAAGCATCAGGTCCTGGTGCACCAATTCCAAGATTTATAACCCCACCAGCCTTCATAGCATCGAAGAGAGTGTATTGGTTCTCCGCCATTTTGACTGACGATTGCAGGAGATCATATAACTGCTACGCATTGTCTTCTCGAATGTGCACTAGCGTAAAATGTGTTTCTGTATATTCCAGATTTGTTATGCCTGCAACACCAGCGTCTCGTCAAACAGACATTCTATGTTGCCTGTACCAGAAAGCATACCCTAGGCCTTTCGGAATGTACTTAATTCGCTATGAAACTAGTCTGCATTGCCTTGTCTGTGTCTATTTGTAACTTCAATGGCATCCATGCAAGGCGGTGGATTTTGTATTGTGCAACATGTGGTCCAGTATATTAGGACATGATATTGGATAGATTGAACAATGATGGGAAATTAAATGTACAATATCCATTTATGATGACATGAGTTCAGAAACAACTCTTGCTAGAGCCTGTGCTCCATACCTCATGCTCTCAGCTTCATAGTAAGAAAACGATGCTCTTACATAGTTGACAAACTTGTCTTTTGGAGACATTCTACAAAATGGTAACATCATCAATCTAACATGGCTTACCTGTTAATGGGGACTATTCTGGGTATAGGACAGTACTTGTTATTATACACAGCAATATACAAGGCATGCTCAGTACAGCTTGGCAGCTAATACACAGACATGAGGTGTACTACCTCTCTCCCACCAACACACAATCTTACCTATATCCAGGTCTAAATTTGACCTTGTACTGAGTATTGCATAATGCCAACACATCTAAAGAGATGAGCAACACATTTGGTATACATAGATACCTCATTGGCTAATAACATGCACACACTGTTCAGGAGCACAGTTGTAATTACCATCAGCATGCATAGTCCTTGGCAATGCTATCCACACAAAGTAGCCTCCCTGGCGAATAAGGGATTAACAGACTGTGAAGGGGTATGGAGCTCTCTAGCATGACCACAACAATACCTTGGGACGGTTGAATGATGCACAAGGAAGCTCCTTCTCCAGTGTATCACAGAACGCACTACAACTCTCCTACAAATACAGTTCATATGCTATAGTCACATGTAATGAGGGGAGGAAGCGGCCACACTCATACAACAAACATCATTACATATTCAGGTAGTATATGAATAACTAATGTGAAGGTACACATCTAGTTAAGGCAACCTATATAATTCATTACTTAATAGTATAAGATAAGATAGGAGAACACTACTTTCAAAGTATATATGCTTGATATAATAACATACACCACATGTTCAATATATGTACATACAGTATGTAGTGGCACTGTGGGTGTATACCTTTAGGAATATTCTGGTTTCTTGTATGTTCTCTGAAAGAAGACCCAAGGAAATCAGACTTGCTGCAATGTCCAGCATTGTGTGGTTGAAGGAGCCTCCACTGATACCATATCCACTACATGTACACATACACCAAACAACCCACATCTCTATGAACCTCCTGTGAAACATATCCACATGGCCTAATGAACTTCTCTTGCATGTACCATACCTATTTAAAACTTTATTCACAACTCTTTGTGGGGCCTCCAACCATCCAATGCGATTACCAGGAGAAAATATCTTGGAGAATGTGGCATTAGAAACTACATTTCCCTTGTAGTCTGGATCTCCTCTAGAGCAAGGAGAGAGATGAAGAGCAGGATTAATAGACACGAGGATATTCAGTGAAAACACAAAACTACTTGTCATCGTATGCAAACAGTCTCTTTGGTGGTCCAGTGTCTCTGTCAGGTTCGGGAAAGTAGAGCAGGTTGTAAACATCTTCCGCTACGACAAGAAGATTGTGACGTCTTGCTATCTCCACTAGCTGCTTGCAGCGATCTGACCAGAGAGAGCACAGACACACCCATCAAGGGGCACCCACCCACTCCAGCAGCAAGACACCACAAACCTGAACTGTAGCACACTCCTGTCGGGTTCTGGAAACAGGGTATGGTGTACACCATGGCCACAAACGGCTTATCCTCTGTCACTATCTGTGGCCTCCCTCCAAGGTGCTCTTTGATAGCCCTCTCCAGGTCCTGTGGGACTATGCCATCGTCGTCCAGGGCAACTACACATTTAACAAGAAGCTACCATTAGTCGCCAGCTAGTGCATTAGAAGGATAAATATTGACATATTACTTGGTATGACTTTCCGCTTCAAATCTTTGAAGGTGTTTAGTGCTAGAAAATATGTTGCTTCTTCCACAAATACCACATCTTCCTCTCCAAACAGCAGTGTTGCTAAGATAAACAGGCCGTGACTAGCACCTGCTGTACCAACTATATCATTTCTAGATTAAAAATAATTGTGTGAAATTCATTAAGTCTGAACCATCAAAGGGCTTACGGGCGGACTGTGTCTCCGTACTCTTTTGTCAAAAAGTTGGCTAGCTCTGTCCTGAATCTCAGTGTTGTTTTGTCATATCCGTACTGCAAGCTCTGGTATGCATTAGGTCTTGTCTGCATAGAGTAGTACAACATAATTAGCAACCAACATGGAGTGCTTATATGTGGGTAACCCCGGGGGCGGGGCCGAGTGACAGAGTGCATTTGGGTACCCGGGGGCGGGGCCGAGTGATAAAGAGTGCATTTGGGTACCCCGGGGGCGTGGCCACGACTCACCTTGTCTATTAACTTATACATACAGCACTAAAGAGGACACATGCTATAATTGATTAGTAAACATGATCACTTCAAAGAGCTGAGATCGAGTTTATTTTATACACACACCATTGCATGATTTGCAGCTTTAACGAAGCGCTCTGCATTTTTCTTCAAGGCTTCTATCCCTGGAGCTCCAATTCCAAGGTCGATGATTTCGTCCGATTTGTTCATTAGCCGAGGAGGTACCAGTAGCTGACCGTCCGCCATTTTTAATTGCATTGGTCACGTAAATCCATTTCAAGAAGTAGTAATGAGTCAAGGCAAAACTGACGATATCTACGTAGCTTGTCGCGAGGGAGACGAAATATTCGTGAGAGAATGGATATTTCAAGCCAACCACGATATCAACCAAGGGTAAGTGAGAGCCTAGGAAGTTAATTGACTCCACTTCTGAGCTCTAGTGAATCAATGAAACGGAATCCTTTTAATATTTTGGAATTTACTCTTTGTAACTCTGATACGTCTGCTAAGGCATAAGTAGTGACTAGGGGATTCCAAACAGTCGCCCAGTTACAAGCGCCAAGAGTAATAAGACTTGCCGTGGAATGATTAATGTAGGATTAATAGGAGGAACCGTTAAACTTTGCGATAATGGGTTGTTCGTATCTCTGACATGTACAAGTACATGAATGGATAATGAATATAAATATACACAACCAATACCTTTGGTAGTAAATGCACAATATTATATTAATTGGCTACAATACTGTTTGATGATAGATCATGTACGTATATTCCCTTGTCTGTAGTGATGAGCACGGTGTTACTCCAATGCACTACGCTTGCATGTACGGTCACCCAGGTATCGTGGACTACCTCATGAATCATGGGGCTAGGATCGCACCCACTGACATGGGGGGAAATACCATTCTGCATGTGGCTGTACAGCAGAATAGATACGATGTGGTCATTAGGGTAAGTCCCTCTCTGTTACTGCCCTTCTGCAGATGGTTACTCTTTGTTGTACTGTATATTAGCTTCTAAAGAACCAACGCATCAATGTCAACTCCACTAATGAACATGGAAACACGCCGCTTCACTATGCTTGCTTTTTTAACTTCAGGAAGATCTCTGAGGTATAACCCCATCTGTGTGCTCTGTAGTGTCACGTTTCCCTTGTAAAGAATACTAATTAGTTTAGTATTTAGTAATTAACTGAAGATGTAGCTAATGTGGATTTCGTCTGGTCTCTATCACTCACATAACTGCACTGACCTCTCCACATGTAGTTGCTAGTGCGAACAGGTGCGAATGTTGCCATTCTCAACAAGAATAATGAGAGCCCTCTTGACCGAGCCAAACCAGATCTGTCACATTACCTCAAAGGTATGCACGCACATACATACTAGTACAAGCGGTTTGTGATAACAGACTACCTTATAGTACATCAAGATTAGTAATTGGCCATACAGTGGTTTCAGTTTGTGGTACTTGAAAATTGTTGTGGTTTTTTAGATCTTGCTAGGCAACTAGGACAAGGCTTGGACCCAGTGCCTTTCACAAGTGGACCAAATGTGAAGAAGAGTGAATGTGAGTGCAATGACCAGACTCCTTTAATCACTAAGCATGATCATCTAACTCCTTTAACAATCCTACTTGTCTGTTCAATTAAGTACTTTTTTTCTCTCTGTGTGGATCTGCAGATCAGGAGTTCAAGACACGTTTGGTGGAGATTGAGTTGGCTCAGGTAGCTCAGTCAATCAAACTGGGTTCAGGACCACTAGGAGAGGTACACATGTGTACAAGTCACATGCAAGTCACATGCAGATCACATGCCAGGGTTTCACATTTACCCCTCTTAAGAATGTCCCTCTCACCCTGGTAGAAAGTCAAATGACCAACTATTATAACAAACACTGAACTAGGTTGCCCACTATTCTGTAGCATTGCTGGGTCACATGACAGGGTCACATGACAAGGTCAGGTGATTGGGTCACATGACTGTTTTCCTGTTTATTACCTGTTCTTGCAGACCTGGATGGGGTCCTGGAGTGGTCATACTGTGGTGTGCAGACGTCTAAAGCCAAAAAGGGGGACTCCCCAGCAGAGATTGGATGACCTGGGGAGAGAATATATGCGTTTGAGGGTCTTTTCACATGACAACCTCCTCCCTATGTTGGCAGTCGCTCTGGAACCTGCCGTCCATCTTCTTGGCTTCTACATGAAACTGGGATCCCTCTACCACATCCTGCATCACGAGGACTCAGGTTTGTCCAGCCTATCATGAGTTAGCTGTCGCTGGATGAGTCTCACTGTATCACCTTCTCCTTACAGATTTGAAAGTTGATTTAAAGCTTGGGTTGAAGTTCATTCGAGGTATATGTCATGGAATGAGCTACCTCCACATTCTTGAGCCAATGATACCCCATTTGGATCTGAACCCCCATCATATATTTGTGAGCTGCACAGTTGATTGTTATATTTGTGACTTTCAACATTTGAAGAGTGTGCTGAATATTTTTTCTGACTAGATTGATGAAGATTTAACTGCAAGAATCAATTTGTGCAATGCAAGACTATCATTCATGGAAAACGACAAAGTTTTTAGGCCAAACTGGCATGCACCAGAAGGTATGTACCTACATATGTTGACCGTCGTGTAGAAGATCTGTCATAGGGATCATAACAGCCAGTCCATTGTATAATATATTGAGTACAGTTAGTATGCTTTCCCTCTACGTATGTACTTCGAGTGAGACATACTGTGTTTCTCTCAAATATTAGTGCTAGTACCCTACATCCAGTCTGTTTTGAGCTATTGGCGGCCATTTTGACCTTTCAGTCCTTGAGCTATTTTTGGTTACATTCCCTAGGCTATTTTGATCAGCTCTTAGTATACATACGTACGCATGTCTTCTACAATACATTTGTATGTATGTTGTATGTAGCTCTACAGTATCGTGAAAATGAGTTTGATAAGAGAGCTGCAGATATGTACAGCTTTGCTATTACCATGTGGGAGATATGCACCGGTGAAGTACCCTACGGTGGCATGCCTGTCATGAAGGTCGGACTGAAGGTACATATAGACCAGTCTATGGTGGGAGAGACAAAGAGCTATGACAATATTAATGCACTGTACACATTTTGAAATCGCTTATAGTTTTAATATGTACAAACAGATATCTCTATTGGGTGACAAGTAATCATAGTAGTCCTGTAGGAGGTAGAGTCACACGTTTATTGCTTGTTATTGTGGTTGCAGATAGCCAGAGGAGCGGCCAGACCTGCCATACCAAAGTCAATGAACAACCACATGCAGAGAATTATTCAGATATGTTGGAATGCAGATCCTAACAAGAGACCAAAATTCATTGATATTGTGCCAATTCTAGACAGGGTCACTTTGTAAAGAGCACTGCTTTAGATACTTTTCTCAAATGTCTCTTTGATTATAGCACTTAGAACTGTCTTTATGTGTCAAATATGTTTATTTGAATGTCACTGTTTTTCTAGAAAATAGTTTTAGAAAGAACTCTCAGTGTTTGATCAGTTGAACTTAGTGATATTTTTGTCTTTTTCATTGAATACATGTTATACATAAACCCGTAGTTGTATCTATAGTTTGTATGCTAGTGATGCATACATCTACCAATGTTTAACTATAGCTAACTGCAGTAAGAATGGGAGTTTTACACCAGAAGGAAAGTGTCTTCAAGGTTTTCAATCTTCACACCATATTTTCCTGGCACAAATGTTTGCTTCCCCTAAAATGAGGAATCATCAACCCATGTTATTTACGTATGTACATGTCTTTATGATTTTTGAGAAAGATTACTTGTGGTTTTGATTATCACTTTATTATTCATGTGTGTGGGAGGCATGCAGATGACATGTTTAAATGGTGTAGAGATGGACATGCCTTTTCATCAGTGAGCATCCAAGTTTGTGGTTCTGAAGCAAAGAACAGTGTGACGGATTGCTGTGCCTTTAGGGTCACTCTTTGAAAGCCAAATAGTGTCATCTTTGGTGCTCCAGGAACCTGTAGTCAGAGATGTATGGCCATCATAAAAGGGACATCCCCCCATAGCTATCATTCTGGTAAAGATGTAAATCAGACTCATTGGTGACATACATACATGTATACAGCAAAGTTTGAGAGCACAGTTGTGTATGTAATTAAAGGATAATCCTCACAGAGCTAGTGGCAAATGCTTCTACAGCAACATCGCTTTCAAGAGGTCCAATATTGGTCACTTTAACTCTGTAAGAGATTCCATTGCTTGCCAATATTTCGTTAGTAGAAACAGTGTTGCCTCCATTCAGTTTCTGTCCCTCCTCCCTGCACATGGAAACAAGTATTCAAAATAATAAGCTATTCATCCCCATGTATGTTATTGCCATAGATATGTACCATTCAAATTTGAATTCAGTGTAACTGAGACCATAGCCAAAGGGGTAGACGGGAGTTCCAGAGTAAAATCTGTAAGTACGTCCTGGCCCTACTCTCATGCTGACATTAGTATATTGTACTTGATTCACATAGTTGGCTGGATACTGTAAGAGACACACATTCATAAGTGACACTTTTCGTATGTAAAACTGACCCTCATATCTGTATAGATGTGACACACAGACATTGGATATACTACACATATGCACATAATTTGGAACCACTGCTAAAAGGCAGTGTTCCTGGACTAACCATGGTCCAGGGCAGTCTTCCGGAGGGACTGATATTCCCAAAGAGGACATCAGCAATAGCCAGGCCACCAGCCTGACCAGGATATCCAACCCACAACAGGGCATTGGCATTGGCCTAAAGAGAGGACCCAAGAAAGTAGAAAAGAAAAGGCTGACATTCGGTAATCAGACGATTGGGGTTTCTGAAAAGTGGTCATCAGAGGTTCAATGGTGCTTCAGCAGAGTAATTATGAGGATACACATGAACTGACCTTTGCCCAAGACATGTCTACTGGACCACCAGACATGAGAACTACTACAATCGGTGGCTCTTTGACAGCTGCTGCTATTGCCTCCATGAGATCCACCTGGTAGCCCGGGAGAGTTATGGCTACCCTATCATGGCCTTCACTGTTGTGTAGCAGAGGAATTACAAGATGCATACAAACTGACCAAAGAGTCAATTAGCTTACCTCTCTACTTCAGTACTAATACCCATCACCATGACAACGACATCTGCTTTCATGGCCACCTCTATGGATGCATTGAAACCACTCTTATCGGGACACCACACACTGCTGCAGCCAGGAGCATATACAACCTGAGTTGCGTAAGTCTGTATTCCTGCCAAGGGACTGATCAAATATGGAGCATTTCCCTGAGGAAGAGAGAAAATACTTTCCTTGTTGACAAACAAGTTTTAGGCATGGTTGCGCTTCCATATATGGATATACAGTGATGTTTATTACCTGAACACTTACATTATAATTTCCTTGCATTACTTTAGTGGCATTATAATTGGGGCCAATTACAGCAATCACCTTTTTACGATAAACTGGCAATGTTCCTTGAAAGAACGGAGAGTATCACAAGGAACAAACTGATCAAGGTTGTTCAGTAGCGGATAAATAACACATAAATAGAGCATACATACTGCAAATGTACCATCATTCTTCAGTAGTACAATACTCTCTTGGGCCAGCTGAAGTGCCAGTTTCTATAGCAACAGAGACAATGAAATGTGCCAGGGTATACCACATCAACACCAACACTCCCACTCCCACACCTGATTTTCATAGCTGTTGACAACTTCTGGCTGTATCTTACTGTAAGGCTGCTGATTGATTGGATCAAACATTCCTAGTTTCATACTGGACCAGTGAAAGATTACAACATGAAATCAATGATGGATCAGTTAGATATAGAAATAATCATAGGGAGATATTACACCTGACCAACCAAGTGACTGAAGCATGATCTTGGTTGGGATACCAAAGTCCTATTAAAATGGCAACCAGTGATCACCTCATGGTCATCCAAGATGACAAAATCCTCAAAATAACCACAGACAGCTGCTTTGCCCTCCTTAAAGCTTATCAGTGTGGTATACTATGGTGGTGAGTTTGGGCAAACTGCCTTTAACTTATTAACCACTATATATCAGCTTGGATATAGTATTTTTAATAGAAAGATTTTTGTAGGCTATAAAATACAATTGCTGGTAATTCCATTTAGAAAAGTGTACAATTTTGAAAATATTCACATTTGGGATGACAAAATTACCGAGCTGTGAAAAGTCTGCCTACAGCCAACTGTAGATCATCTATAGTGATAACTTTATCATTGTAAGCAGCTAATCCATGCTCAGTGTAGAAGGCACCACAATCTAAGTCACAGCCACCTCTGAGGCCCAGGAGCACAGTAGCATCATCAGTGGGAGCATAGCTAGGGATGAGAGACGGCAGATGACAAGAATAGTAATGCTAATATAACACAGGGGCAGATCTAAAAATTCGTGAGGAAAAATTATGTAGGATTGTAACAGAAAGGATAAAATTAGTGATAAGATCCCCCAGAAATAATATGGCTAATACAAAGTCAAAATCAGAACATCCCCTAAATGTAATAATAATTGTAAAGACAGTTGAAGTATATAACAAAATTTATTAAGGATATGTACCTAATAAGAATATACTTACTGGTGAGAATTCTTAATGTCATTTATTGCACCACAGTCACTAACCTATTAAACCAAACACATTAGCATAGTTTTCAAAATAAAAAAGTGTAATTTTGAATGCTTTACTATATAGCCTTCAAACCCCCATTCATCTCTCATGGCCGTGTTCTGAAACAGGCTATTGGCACAGCTTGGTACTCCATTCACAGCATTATAACTGCACATGACACTGTAAGCATTACCTTTAGACA
This sequence comes from Chondrosia reniformis, assembly GCA_947172415.1. Lineage (NCBI taxonomy): Eukaryota > Metazoa > Porifera > Demospongiae > Chondrillida > Chondrillidae > Chondrosia > Chondrosia reniformis. Next base: position 7,034,166 of record OX359196.1, read on the forward strand.
CACAGGCATCCCAGGCTGGGAAATATGTCTAAAATACGAGATTTGAAAACACAAATCATAATTTATATGTATGTATATTATCGGTTCCTGATAGGGCATGTTCATACCTCCATTAGGTCTTGGTCGGATACAACAGCATTGAAAGTGTGTCTGCTAATACTGGAGTCATTTTCCAAATCTATATCAAGGGGAGATTCGATCAGAGTGGAGTTAAGCTGACAGCTAAAATTGGGTAGTATTTTACCACTTACAATTAACTAAAATGACAGAAATTTGTTATTTAAGCAAACTCAGATGCTCAATGTAAAATAACAGGTTACAATGTTGCACATGATATATGGGCTAACTGTACCAATATAAAAGGTCACACTGTGCTAGGGCAGTAACTGGGGATCACATTATAGCATTGTATTGCTGATATCATACCTGTTATGTGTACCATGGTTATGATGAGTGCATTTATTTTTTAAGGATTTCAACAACTGTGTACTAAGTATTTTCGATATGCTCAGGTCCCCATTTATACCAGCCTTTTGCTGAAGGGGTAATCTTATTAATAATAATAATAATAACAATGATAACAATAATAATAATCTGCTGCCATGTATGCATAGAAGCCAAACACGTGCCAGGAAACATACCGAGCACGTGAATGACGTCACCCACGTCCAAAGTAACACATAGCCATATAAGGGAATTTTAAAATAGCGACCCTGCCCGTAAGAACTAATATTGTTGCCACATAGGCCACTTTTGATGCAGTGAGAAGGGGCACGTTACTATAAAAGTTTAATATTGACATTTGTTGAAATTATTGTACAAAGGCGAGGATATTTACAGTATTATATTAAAGTAAGCGAAGCCTTTATACTAGTAGAAACCGTTAATATTATTGTACACACTTACTATATAGGAAGAAGAGGACTGTTTTAAGATGTCCTTCCTCCCTTTAGGATATGCCGCGTCCCATAAATCGGGATCCTTCTCGCCCGAGAGGGCACATGTCGGCATACGCTTTTTACGTGCAGGACCGACGCGAAATCTACAGAAGACAGGGCGTCAAAGTGAACTTTGCCGAATTTTCGAAGGAATGCTCTACTCTGTGGAAGACGATGACTGTGGAACAACGAAATGGTTACCAGCAGTTGGCGGAGCACGATAAGATAAGATACAGAAGCGAGACGGAACGCTACAAGGGAAGGTTGTCCGCCATTAGCGGAGTCAAGAAGAGAGGACGCAAGAAGAAGCAACCTGGAGAACCGAAGCGAAACATGTAAGTTCCATCCGATATTGTGATGGAATTGGCGCTGTTAAGTTTGCTTATAAAATGACCATATATTTGAGTGTCGCTTATTTACTCTGCCATCTTTGTAAAGTGAAAGACTGAGGCTGGTAGTACGACTGGATGATTGCAAAAATGTTGGAAATGTGTCTGCATGGTTATTAATTGCTCACATACATACACACATAGTGGTATCTTTTGCTTATTAACTGCTGATTATGATAGTTTCCCAATGGACAGCACTACCATGCGTGTACATATGTAGCCAAATTGACTACGTATATAGATGTATGTATTATGTGTGGGTATGTGTGCGTACACATGTACTGTATTTATGTAGCTGTTTGTATGTGTGTAGGTGTGCCTTTCTGTTCTTCTGTTCTGAGAAGCGTCCCCAACTCAAGGCCCAGAACCCTGGGGCCAGTGTGGGTCTTCTTGCCAAACAGCTAGCGGGTGCATGGAAGCTAATGGCAGCGGACCAGAAGAGGCCCTACGAGATAATGGCCGACAGAGACAAGGAGCGCTATGACCAGCAGAAGGCCGCCTATCAGGCTGGCTACCAGGCCAGTCAGATGCAGCAGGAAATGTCTGGAAGCCAAAGCTCCTTCAACTTCAGCCCAACTACCTCTAATGCTCTCACCATGCCTGTAGTCCCAGGAATATCATCCCTTCCTCAGATCTCACAGCAGGTGACCATACCAGCTAATGGAGGAGCAACCAGCTCCTCCCCTCTCCTGTCTGTGGCCAGTAGCTCAAGGACACGCAAGAAGAAAGATCCCAACATGCCGAAACGTAGCATGTTAGTGACAGAAATACACACACATCACTGCCACAATACCTTTACACCTACATACATACGTACGTATCTGGTGTAGAGTTGCACTTGCCAGTGTGTTCAATCTAATTATCAAACTGTTTCTCTGTAGGTCTGGGTTCATGTTCTTTAGCTTGGCCAAGAGGCCACAGCTAAGGGCACAGACACCAAAGGCTAATGTTGGGGCCATATCTAAGCAATTGGCAGCTGCATGGAATGTGATGAATCCCCAGCAGAAGGCTCCGTATGATGAGCTAGCAAAGAAGGACAAAGAGCGTTACGACCGGGAGCTCCTTGAGTACAAAGCTGGTCGCTTTGGTAACCCTGACCCACGTAGTCTTATTGATCCAGTTGCCGTGGCAACTGTTACTACAGTTACAGCACCAGATGTTGATTTGACTCCAGAACAGGTAGTTACCGTGTCCACAGTGACTAATGTTGGTCATAGTCTTCAAGTGGGCACAAGTGAAAATCTTCATGGTGATGCAAGCGATACTGATCAGCTGTATCAGTACATGTATCAGACCACAAACTAACAGCTTCCTACTCTTAAATGTATTCAGCTACAAAGCACTAAACTTGTGTTGATGAACTGTAAAACTTTTAATTGGAATACATTTACCCCAGTTTCTTAAAGTTTTTGTTTATGAAATACTTGTGTATGAATTTATAGTGTTACAAACTTATAGAAATGTATTGGACATGCAGTGACTTACTGTAAGTGGCAATGCCTTATAAAAATATGGCCATGTTTTAGTGCACTTTTCTTGAAGCATTTTGACTGTGAAGATCCATATAAAGTGATGAGATCAACAGTGTATCCCTTCTTCATACAAACAAGGACAATTGGTTGGGTGAAGCATTTCAATGTAAGCCTATGTTCAGAGCGCTATGGTGACCAGAGAGATCACTCCCACTGTTAATAAAGCATAAGTGCCGACTAATTTTATTTATTTTAATGCTTTCTTAAACTTTTGAGTCTACTTTATGAAAAAGAGAAAACTTGAAGATCAAAGAGACAACCTTTAACCAGTGACTCTAAAGGAGTCTATGTGAAGTTTTTATATTATTTGTGAACCAAACCTAATGTTGTGTAGATATATGGGAGGAATACCATACACAACTCACTGTATACTGAAAAGTGCTTGCAAGTAACAATTGTCTTCAAATACCTAACGGATTGGAATGCAACGACTTACCACACAGACATAATTACACCTAATTATAAGAGAAGCAGTTTGTACTAAACACATTAACTTATACCTGGGGTCTTCCCCCTCCTGCATTCCCCGAGCAAAGTTCACCACATACTCCGAAGTCAAATATGGATCTGTACAAAGTATGGACATACATGAATAATCTAGAGTCCAATATGATTGATGTCAATGTGAGACAAAGGATAACCATCACTTGGGGAAAACCTGTAGAGCATGGACGAGGATACAGTATATCATATCAAGTTTTCTTCCTTTTCTCCACTGGGTCAGATAGCTGTTGTTAATAAATTATAGCTGTTTCTGGGAATATTTCCAGGAATAGCTATAATTCCACCCTTCATCAGTGGCCCTGGAGTCTTTGCCTTCGTATCTTCTTCCCTAAGCCCGTGTGTAACAATGTACAGATCTACGTATATGTGCAACCGAGTCTTCTCTCATATATATATATAGTATAGACCAACCCATACACTACACTTCTCAATCCTTCTACAAGTACCTTCTCCGGGAGTTTCGTGTCCTCTCCCCCACCGTGGGTCTCTGTAGATGTTGATATTAGGAGCAAAGAAGGTGAGGCCAGCCTGGCCCTGGTTGTGAAATGCCCTAGCTTCATTAGCAATTGCCTCTGCCATTGACTTTACCTTAACCCTAGTAGAGGATATCATGTAATTAATAGCTATCAGACATGCTAATGGACCCAATATTTACATATCACGTGTTGCTCCGAGATTAATGACTTGTGGGAAAGAGGTTGCGCTAGTCAGCTGCAATAGGACAGAAGTGAATCAGCACCTCACACACAATCCATTCAGAACAATGCATGTACAGACACCTTATATATAAGCATTAATGTGATTTGGCTCTATTAGCCAAACAATCAGCCAAGTTGCATGGCTTCAGCTCAAGTAGGTAATAATACTCACCTATAGTAAATACCTATCTTAGACACAGGAGGCATATGTTATGGACATTTATATAACATTATAACAATAATTATTAATGTCTTTCTGTTCTTTAAATGCCTTCCCCTTGCCCATCCAATTTAAGCTAGCTGCTAAGCCCTTTGTGCTTTTGGACAATACAAATTTGCTCAAAAATACCCCGTATCCACATAACAATTGAGTGATAAGTCTTCTTTGTGTGCTTTAAGCTCAAATAACCTGTCCAATAAATTTAACTCCTGGTGAGTTAGCTATTCCATGCAGTGCCTCACTCCACCATTGATAGGGTGGTATGTCCAGTCTCTCAATGCTTGCAGCATTGGTACCCAACTGACTCACCATCTCTGCAGGAGTTAGTCTTGAGAGCAAATCTAAGTGAGAAGGAAACAATGGCTAAGGGGCACCTTGCTTACTTCACCTCACACCTTCAACTCTTTCCTTGACCGACAAGGTGTAGTTACTATGAAGTGGAATGATATAGTAAATTCAAGTTATTTTTAAACAAGTTCACAATATCAAGTCTCACCAAAAAGGTAAATTCTTGACTTCTTGTGAGCTGCAAGGAACAATAGTTGTACCTGCATCCAAGCATAACTTTCTGTTTTCTCCATAACTGAAGCTCATTGTACCATTGTCATAATACCACTGGAAGGTGTGACAAAGTATGAATGACGTCACTACCACATACAATGCCAGCTGAGGCTAATTGAGTGGCTAGGTGACAAGTTACATGATCCATCTCAGTGTGAAATGCTACACAATAACCACAGCTATAGGCTGTACAGTATGTGTGATACTTGTGGACTAATAATAGGGATTTACCTTTTGGACTAATAATAGGGATTTACCTTTTGGTTTGTTCCATCTAACCAGTCCCATTCCTATATAACCACAAAGGACCCAATTATGACAGCTTTAGTCAGTCCATTGAATGACTACCCACCCACACATTTGTACCATCTGACTTTCCATAGTTTGACCCATCTAAAACTTTATTGTTCTGCAGCAAAGTCAAGATCCTGTGATTTGTTGCATCGTAGGAGAACTACATAAGGAAGTTCACATATGCCATCCTATATATGCTATCCAAGGCATTTTCTACATACGTATAATAAGTATACATTCATAGAAATTATGTATCATTGTAGGGTTTGTTCATGCCTATATACGCATGTAATACATTTAGCTTTCCTACAAGACTCAGAATGAATGGATATAGGAAATGCTGCATATAGGTCACCAGGTCCACCTGTATGGTATACAAGGTGAGTAACCAATGGATGTGCTGACGGAGATGCATACCTGCTGGTATTTTGGAATGGCTTTGTCACACACTTCTACATTCACATTAGTTCCATCAGTTGTCTTGCCATCTTGGATATTTAGACAAAAATCTGTTTTAGAGAGGCGGATATTGTTACTTCCATCATCTGCTATCACCCATGTCTGTCGGTCACTTCCATTGCAATCCCAAACTTGCACACTGCAAAAGGAACAGTATTCAGAATCATGACATGTGATCACGACTAGAAGCTATTGCTAGAAGAACAGGGTGTGCAGTTTGAAAGATCAAGGTATGATTATAAATGAATAGAAAGATTGCAATTAAGAAGACACTGGCTCACTTATCGCCACTCTGGATGGCTTCTGTGAGAACAAAGACTAAGCTGAGGAGTGCAAATGAGACACACCCAGCCATCGGAAAGTCACGCAATCGGGGATCCCCCCTTTCCTTATTAGGGCCCCCTTTGTACGCTTTAGCCCCAGGATTCGTCAACTCTGTTCCTGAAAGAAATGAATAACGGCTCGCCAGCCTCTCATCCTGAGGTGGACTCCTGCTGTTGTCTCCTCGATGAAGGAGAACGTTGCCAAAGATCTGCCACCACGGCCACGTGGTCCAAGCGAGCTACTAAGACGCTAGGGATGAAGCTACAACTCTCTCCTGACCCCACGGTAGGTTTCTCGCTGTATTTGGTTAGATTTCTACTGATTGATCGTTTTCGCTCTGTAGGTTGGTCACAAATATATATGTGAACACCATAACAGTGTCGTCTATCAGATGAGGGCCAAAAGACGAAGGAAGGATTCTGATGATGACAGCGATCAGCCCAGTATGGATGTACGTGTAGTTCTTCATGCTTCACTAAGTGGTCTATAATATTTAGATCGCTTGCTTAAATTTAATTACATTTGAGCAATTGCAGTAACAGAATAAATTTATTGATTATTACATGCAATTTTAAGATCAGTGCCTGTTTTAGACAAATATCATCTAGAGAATATACTAACCTAAATCATTTTTTGGAAGGCATTTGTTTATCTCAGTTGTCTCTTTTTCTTGAAAAGCTGTGAGGAAGTGTTGAATGGAATATAATACTAATTATTACAAACCATTCTACAGGTTGACTTTAGTCTGTTACATATGAACACACTGAGGAGGTACAAGAGAAACTTTAAGTTGCAAATCAAACCAGGACTTAATAAAGCCCAATTGGCAGAGGTAACCCTTTTATTGCAAAAGAAATTATAATTTATATATTATGTAAAAATTGTTTATTTGGAGATTTTAGCTATTTACTGGATTCTGATATAAGCTTTGTTCAGCTACTGATGTTGTCATGGTTGCCACTCTCCTTTCTCCTTTAGGCTGTAATGCTACATTTTAAAACAGTTCGAGTTTCAGAAAAGAAAATAGTCCCACTTTTTATTTCAATGGTTAAATCACACAAGAGCAAGCTGGATCACCCCAAACCCTCCGATTGACCCTTAAATAAATGTACACTATATTCTTTTGATGGACGCCATGTCCGCATGTGCATGCAATCAATAAATTTGTATTTACAAAAGAGGTTGACAATGTTTATATGGCTTCTATTGCGTAGGCGGTATGATAGAATTTTTTGAATTTGTATTTTGAATTCCCGCTTTGCGCATGCGCGTGAAGTGCGACGCTAAAGTGCCGTATAACCAATAACTGTATCTTGGTATAGACTGTATCTAAAGCTATACCTTGTATTTTGGCGGGATTGACGTACGTAATAAGGTATATAGAGTGAATTGCCTATCTATATATTAGCCGAGCGAAAAGAATCTAAACAAGGTGAGACTAAGTAAGCTTTTTACTTGCCGCCCTATCCCTGTAAACCTCAAAAAGCTTAAATTAGATAGATTTACCGTCTTCCATCTCTTTCGTCGGACAGATCACAGCTTTTAATTTTTTGACTGCAAAGAAAGTAAAGTATGCCACGAGGACCTGGAAAAGACCCAAATAAACCAAAAGGGAGAACATCAGCGTATGCTTTCTTTGTTCAAGATCAAAAAACTACCATGAAGAACAATGGTGAACAAATCAGCTTCGGACCCTTTTCGAAAAAATGTTCGGAGTTGTGGAAAGAGATGTCTGGAGACGAGAAGAAAAGATTTGAAGGAATGGCAGAAATCGACAAGAAGCGCTTTGATGAACAGATGGCTCACTATCACCCTCAAGAAGAAGTTGTCAAGGGGAAACGAGGTGGTGCAAGAAAGAAGAAAGATAAGGATGCCCCCAAAAGAGCAATGTAAATACAATAAAGCTTTGTGACACACCATAAAATAACCATGATCTTTCCATTACCTTACTCAGGTCAGCCTTTATGCATTTCTGCAAGTGTGAGAGGCCCAAAGTTAAAGAAGAAAACCCACACATGCAGATGGGAGAGCTAGCTAAGGAGATGGGGGCAAGATGGAAGGGTTTAGGACCAAAGGATAGGGAGCCATATGATAAAATGGCAGGAGAAGATAAAGAGAGGTATGAAAGGGAGAAGAAGGAGTATGCCAGAGGAGAATTCCGTCATAGACATGATGATGAGGACGATGATGATGAAGATGATTCTGATTAATTTGATCACATCACTTCCTCTTTATCCTTGCATGAAAGCCTGAAACTATATAGACAAGTTCCCTGTAACAATCCGCACAATTAGACAGTATTTTATACCTGTAACTATGTTAACTTGTAATAGTAATTAATTGTAGATTAAATATTTTTAAGGTTAATGGCTGATTTTTGGCGTGTACGCATTTTAGTAGGGCAAATAAGTTGTACACAAGTGTGTAAGCAGAGATGATTTATATAGCATCGTGTCGTACTCAAAAAAATGAATTTTGCTATTGGGCGGATTTGGTGGGGCTGCGGTTAGGCCGGGTTTGATAGCTATAAAATGGCGGGCGTCAGCCCAGACCCATCCAATTGGAGTAACGAAGCCTTAGCTTCCTTTGCTAAAAGTAATTTGAACTTAACTGTACCCGTAAACCAGGCTACAAGACTGATAATTATTAATAAAATCAAGCGTTATTTACATGTTGAAGAAGATAATGCCAAGTTAGAAGAAACAAGAGTTCCAATCAACACAAACAATTCAACCAAGCGAGAGACAAAGGAAGCTAGTGATTTCTTTTATTGCGTTTACACCAAAGACAACGAACACGTGTCATGTTTCTGCAGTGAGAAGGAAGCAATCGAATTTTCAAAGCAATGTATGGATGCTCGATTTAAAAAGTTTAAAACCAAGCAAGAAGCAGAACAGTTTAAAAGAGATGATCTAAAATCAAGCCAGACGCTCCCAGTGGCCGCCAGTGAGAGGCCCAACGATTTCAAAGACCCGAAACAGCAGGAACGCAATGCGTTAAAAAGAGCTATTGAAAGCGGAGATGTTGATAAATTTAATGAGACAATTTGGAGCAACCCTAGGTTTGTGGTACATAGTTTCACTGAGGCTAAGTATTTAACACTGCCCTGTGATACATGTGACCACATGTTAGTGCTAATCTGTTAATATGGTAGAATGTTCTACAAAATGTAACACCTTTTGTGTTGTATGTGATGATTGCTGCTATGTTTGATAAATGAGTGAATAATGATAACAAGCCCTTGTATCTGTAACTGGACAGAGACATTGTCTGAGGTAGTTCATATTAGCATCATCAATGTGCTCACATTCCATAACTTGTCTTAGTACATACACTTGTAGTATGGCTTCTTTGGTTTGTTATAAGTACATTTCACTTGTTTTTAACACCAAAAATACATACGTATACATACTGCCTTTTTATTTTCTAGATTTTTGGTCTCCAATGGGGATGCCCCTTCAATTATTTTTCCAGGATCATATCAAAATGCCTTGCACATTGCTGTTGCTAAGAACCAACTGGAAATGTGTAAGAGTATTTTATGTATTCTAAATAGCAGCCATTTTTGGGAGTTGCTCTATCCAATGGATACTGAAGAAACTAGGGAGACCAGAAAGAGTCGTTTAATAGATCTGTATGCAAACAGGCAAACGGGTAGACCTGGGGTAATGGTACAAGTACGTTCACACTGTCACAGTATTGTAAGTGTCTAGTGTGTCTAGTTAACCAAAGAATACTTTTGGTTTCTCTGAAGAACCAGGACACGCCTCTTCATATTGCTGCTAAACATGGTTTTAGAGAGATTGTCCAGTTGCTGCTTTCCCAGCCTCAAGTTGATGTGAACATCAAGGATAAAGATGGTATGATTGCTTCTGAAGTTATATGTACAAAGGAAGGAGATTCAAAGTTGAAGGCTGCCATTTCCAAACTATTTGAAGGTAACCATGTGTCATTAGAAATGTTAGCACTTGTTTAAATGAGAACCTATTATTGGATATATAGGTCATTTTCATATGGCTTATGGCTTTGTTAACAAAAGGTTTCATGGTCACTTTTGACCTAGAGATGCAATATACATGAATTTTACCATCAAATGTTTATTTTCAATCAGATCCAGCAATTTACTACATCCCCGTGTACCGAACTGAGGACAACTCCACCCCTCCCATCCTGGGTAGCCCCTCCACCTGGAATGAGTGCACCTCTCCAGTGCCCCAGAAGTCACCTATTGATCCGTGCTATCGCAGCTCAGCCACTGCAGGCCCTATGTCCAATAAACAGGTATGGCCACACTGGACAGCTGCAAATACAGATATCAGTGAATATGGCAACTGACAGCTGCTAGTGATGTATTGTGCTGTAGTGTACGCACACTGGAATATCGCTTACTTGGAGCCCACAGCTTAAGAGAGTTTATAGGACTTTGTGGTAGAGTGAATGTTAAGTCTATTGTTGATTGGGTTATTGAATGGATTGTTGTACTTCAGTATTAAACTGATTGAAGTGTATGTCTAAACTGCAGTCCTGTTTTGACTAGGCCTCTAACTTCTACAAGAAATGGAAGCATTCCAAGGGAAGCCTTCAGAAAGATGTCAGACGCAAGGACTCCGATAAGGGCTTGGAACATGTTGGAAGGTACCACATTATTTGTAGTGAAATCACTGTCTGTTCATACTTACCTCAGAGCTACCAACCCATTAAAGCACCCATCAGTATGAACATTAAGGGAAATCAGTATAAATTGAATATTTTCAGTAAAATATAATATAATCCAGAGTTTAATGATGATTACATAATATTACGTAATCGATTCGAATCTTCGGTAGTAGTAGAGGTAGTGATGGAGGTACCCATAGGCACTGGATCGACAAAGTCCTATAAACTCCTGAATTATGGAACATAATTCACTACCGTACAGGAAATCAAAAATCCGTAAAAATACAGAAGAATTCGTATGGTTGGTTGGCACGTCTGTTAACTGATCGTATTTCAGAATAATAGCACACTGCACTTTGACCCCTTTATCAGCTGTTTAGTTGTACGCTTACCTATGTACACATGTATACATATAGTGAGTGTCCACTATTGTAATTAGGGATTTAGCCAAATTAGAGAATGTGCCTTGGAGGGAGTACTGGGAGTTCCTGGACACATCAGTGGACATATCTTCCTCAGAAGGTCTATCCTGCTTAGAGAAGCACCTGAGTACCTCAGGAAGCTCTGGATATGCAAGACCTCTTCTCCCAATGGACACCAGTGGATCCAGTCCTACCCTGACCAGATCCATCCCAAGCAGCACCGACCAGAAGGAGGATATGAGTGCAGTAACTGATGAGCAAATCAAGATGACTTTGATGTTTGAAGAAGATAACTGTACTCTAAAGGGTGATGACATTTCAGAGCTTGTCAGTAAAATGAAGGATCTAGATGTAGATGGTCCAAGGGAGAATCTTGATGGCAGAACTTCATCAGTTGTGAAAATGGATAGTTCAGAACCTCAACTGAGTCAGACATTCAACTCAGAAGGCTTCAAGACCCCGCAGTTGGCAGCAAGTACTCCAAATGGAATCTTTCTGACAGGGTAGGCAAGCTGAACTACTTTGCATCACCATGGAAACATGCGTGGAGTGTTTGTGTAACATAATTTTCTGTCTTGTGTGTCTGCATCCTCCCAAGGGACTCCCCTAGCAAGGTAGACCGTGATGTTTCCATTGCACTGGGACACGCGCCCATCAGTGAAAAGCAGTACCCACATGTATCAATGTGGAAGAGGAATGTGGCATCCTATTCTGAAAGTGAACGTAAGAGGTTAGTGGAAAGGGAATGCCTGCTGTCTGTATGTCTGGACCACCAGTTTTAGTGATGTAAATTGTGTTTCCTTGCAGTTGGCACACTCCACGTGTGAGCTATTCTGGACGACGTCTGCCAAGTGGTTCGGCCTCTGCCCTCACAGTTAGCCCCCTGGTGTACACCAGCTCCCCCGGGACACCCCAGTTCACCCCAAGTGGAACCAGACCTCGCACACCCTCCCACCATCCCACATTTACCACTCCCAAGAGATTACTTCCCGTGTCTAAGCAAACTTAACATGTCCTTCTCAATTTAACCCTGCTGTTTTAATTTGTATAAACGTTTCAGCTGCTCATTGAGAGTTGATTTTATTACATTGATTATTCCTTAAAATGAAGTTGGTTATTGAAAAAATTGCCAGCGGTGTATCCTTCTAGCAAACACTTGTGGTTTTGTATATCTAGAGCCTAACGTGCAATGTATTGAATAAAGATTCGAGTCGAACGGTTAGTTCTTGCTATTTATCTAGACTGCTGTGCGCTTGATTGTTCGTGTATCTATGGCTTGACAGAGTGTATGTCTAAAATCGTGTTCACCCGTTAACTTGCGATTGATTGACATTCGTACTTTAATTATATCTTTAGTATGATCTAACTGATGTACGTAGCTATATGCTTGCTTTGTATTCTACAATTAGAGATTATGTAACGTTTTCAGACATCTCTTGATATTCCTTATGGGCTGCGGTTTGATCACTTGCGATGGAAGATGACAGAGACATTAATTTGAGAAAGTTAGTTCAGTACATTACTGCTCTATATAGTATGACCTCATCGACTGCATGTGCTGTACGTGTTCAATAGAGTAAAGCTGTGCCAAGCAAAGCACATGGAGATTCTTCAGAGGGTTATTATTGACGAGGTACCACACGAATGGATTCCAATTGCAACATCCCTCGGGTTCTCCTTCAATAAAGTTAATACCATTAAGAGTGATCACAGTATCCATGGTAATGGTCGTTGCCTTTATGTCGTTTTTGGTGTTTGGTTGAGAGGGGAGAATGGTACTGGAGATAGGGACAGAACTTTAGAGACAATGTGTGGAGCATTAGAAGATTGTGACTGTAGAGATGAAGCTGAAATGCTTTTAAAGGAAATTGAGACATTCATCCACAAGGTAGGTCCTTGTGATTCTCACAGTGATTCAGGTGTATGTCAATAAAGCTACTTGTATGTGATAAGGCATATTTATGTGTTCATAATTATCATTTATAAGCATCACCAACACAAATCTCTACAAGATTGGATGCTCAATTGGGAGGTATACCTCCAGGTGTTACTGATGTAGTGTTTATGCATGCTTGTATTTGGAGCTATTGATGAAGCAGACCTTTTGAAGAAAGCTATATTGCACTTGTATTGTGTTATGTTTGGGCTTGTAATTTTGATAGTGAAGAACTGAATGACTTTGCTCTGTCTAATGAGTGATGAGTTGTATAGTATGCCGTAATGTTACACAACATTTGTGCACCTCTTTGTAGCAGATTACTCTCCCTGGGAGACCTTTCTTTGGTTGCCATGGTATTTGTGTGACCTCTACTGTTGTAATCCTGATTGCAATCTTGTTGTATAATCCTTTCTCTGCCCACAAGATAGTGAATCCTTCTAGTTACATGGTAAGACACATCTCCTATATAAACAGATCTAGCCCTCAATCAATTGTGGTATTTTGAACACTCTAGGATGCATGTTTGGCATTGAATGAGTTCCTCAACAAAATGTACAACCCAATGTACAAATGTTTGGCGATGTACAAAGGAGAGAGAACTGGCATCCCCAATGCAAGTGACTTCGCTAATGTTAGTTCACACTGTATATATACATATATATATACTGCATATATATATATATATACTGCATATATATTCCTCTGAGTTTGTCACATAAAGAGTATTCTTAGGTACAGAATGTAAGCCAGAGAAGGAATGTTGGAGAGTTTGTAATTCAACCCCAGTACCTCGGGAGACATCAAAGGGAAGGGTTCCCTAAACCTCACTTTGATGGAGAACCGCCTGGACAGCTAACATTTCTGGAAGCAGTTAGGATGGGAAATTGGGAGGTTTTAGAACAACTCCTGGACTCTGGTACTCAGGACATGGAAGAAGTAAATGAAGTAAGATTTATTACAGTGTCTTCCATTGACACTGTTCAAGTTCTCTCTAATCCCGCTTAGTTTGGTGCAAACGTGCTTCATATGGCAGCAGTTAGTGGCAACTTGGATGTGCTACATTATTTAGTTCCAATGTTTAAAAAGGGTCTTAGAACTGAGGACCAGTTTGGTGAAGGCATCCTCCACTATGCCTGTTGTAATACCTTGGACAACCCAAAACTGGTGTCCCACGTGATTGATGATCTCAAAGTCTCTAGATACACTAGAAATAAGGTAAGCAAGCCTCCATTCATATTGTATACATCTGCTGTATAGTATTGAGGACACTGTACTATACAACAGATGAAAATCTGAATAGCACTAATGCAGGACCTGAGGAAAAGTGTAATTGGATTCAAATAGGCCTCATACTGTATAATAGATGTAATATGTAGGAAAATGTATGCTTCATATATACAGGCCTCTTACTGTATAATAGATGTAATATGTAGGAAAATGTATGCTTCATATATACAGGCCTCTTACTGTATAATAGATGTAATATGTAGGAAAATGTATGCTTCATATATACAGGCCTCTTACTGTATAATAGATGTAATATGTAGGAAAATGTATGCTTCATATATACAGGCCTCTTACTGTATAATAGATGTAATATGTAGGAAAATGTATGCTTCATATATACAGGCCTCTTACTGTATAATAGATGTAATATGTAGGAAAATGTATGCTTCATCATAATACATTATAATTGAGGATATCTACCCAGCTCTTGTGGTAGGGTAAGATATTGACACACATGTACATCTTTACACATTATGTAGATAGGAAGAACTCCACTAATGAAAGCTTGTCAGTGTGGAAACATGGCTATTGTGAAGTTGTTGTTAGACAAGTATAAAGTTGCTATTGAGTCAACAGACATTGTAAGCACAAGAGTGTATATAGCCTTGCTATCTATTTGTGTGTATATGAGTCACTTGTCATGTGTTTTATATGTTTACATACATATGTGAATTGCTATGATAACCACACAGGAAGGGTGGAGTGCAGTCTTACTGGCTTGTCGCCACGGTAACCTGGGCATTGTGCAATCACTGCTTACAAAATACAAAGCTAATATTAATCACAGAACAAAGGTTGGTTGGTATTCTTGTTAGTAACTGCATGTTTCTTAGCTCTTGATGTTCTCTCTGTTATACACTTGTAGGATGGTGTCACTGCTCTGCATAGCGCAGCTTTAAGTGGAAATCTTACCTTACTGAAATACCTATTGGCCACCTATCCCAAGTTACTGGCTAAAGGAGATAAATATAGTAACAGTGTACTACATTTCAGCAGTCACAATGATCTGGACAGTCCCGAACTTGTTTCTTATTTAATTGAAAAGGAAGGACTTTACATTAATTCACAGAATATGGCAAGTCTTGCTACGTATATCCACCTACTGCACAATGCTGACTATCTGCTGCTCCACTCTTAGGATGGCCTGACCCCTCTGATGGCAGCATGTACACATGGCAAGGTAGCCATTGGACACTTTTTAATTCAAAAACACAGACTTGCAATACAGCAGCAAGATAATGTTAGTATTATATTATTGTACTGTCCATTCAGCATGCTTCTGGTCAAAGAGTGTAGCTATCCAGTGATGTACAGGCTCAAGGATTTCAGACTAGACTCTCATTTGATCTTTACCTGTAGTTTGGTAAGACAGCCCTTTTGCATGCTGCTGGGGGAGGCCATCTTAATGTGATCCAAATGTTAGAGGAACAGAGAGCTGGCAGCATTAAGTTTGTCTCAAAAGTGAGGGTGAAGTGGGTGAAATACTAACCACATTTGTGTGATTTATGTAAGGCCTTTTGTTTATAAAAGATGTCTCTTATAATACGTACATCTACCAAATGAGAAGCATGTATAAATCAGTGTATGCAATTACAGTACAAATATCTACCAAACTCAAAGAGATTAGATGATAGAAATCAGCATCAAATCACATATCATTATGACAGTGTTCATCATTAATTTTCTGTATATACATTATAAACTATATATGAAGTTATTGTCAATTTCAGTTATGTATGTACGTATATACAGTTATAGTACATATAGTTACAGTATGTGTTGATCTACGTACATGTAGTATGGATTGAATGCCCTTCACATGGCCTGCTACAGGGGCCATCTTGATGTTGTCAAGTACATCATTCCCATATACGGAAGTCAGATGCACAATTTTACAGTGACAGGCTACGACTGCATGAAGTTTGCCGACCATAACAATCACCACCATATTAAGGAATACCTACTGACAGTTGGATACAAAGCTACTAGAAACTGAGATTTTAACACTATGTATAGTTAAATATAATGTACCTTTGTATAATATTTGTATGTTTATAAGCTATTGTGTGTTGTATATACATGCTTTTTAATATAATTCTAATACCAATATCTTACTATAAATGAACTGTAGTATTGCAGTTGTTATGAATGAATAACGTTTATCCTATGCATAGCTAAATTTGAGGGCAACAGTAAAACTAATACTAAACCATGAAATGTAAATGACATTTTCTCTTTATGTATACTGTAATGTATGTACACACAGTTCATTAAAAAGCAGGTTTTGCTGAAACAAACTAAACTTCCGAAAAGGGACTAATGGCAGCCCCCGAGCTACTGCTATACTTGTTGAAGTCTATTCTCAGCATCATTTGGGCCAAGTGAGGACTGTACTGGTGATCTTTGATTCCTGACAGCAAACGGAACAACAGTGTTGACTGACAATTAAAGTCCTATATTGAAAAACATTGACATGCAACACAGCATACAAACTCATACATTGATATAGTACAAAATTGGACTATTACTGCTACTAAGACGTACTCGTGACAGCATGTTGATCTGAGCTTTGTCTCTTTCAACAAAGCTTAAGTTGCTAGAATGTAAAATGGCACAAAATGAAGTACAAATGGCCAAAATATCGTTAAGGCAGCTCGACACCTATCAAGGAGGAACACATCCACATACTAACACAACACATTTCAGTCACATTTAACTACATAAGTTTCAATATGTGTGATACAAGTATAGACATGAATAATCTAAAACACCATTTCCTGAACCACAGTTAGATACATATGAAGCTAAGGAAACACTATGAATAGAAGAATAGACTATACCACTATATTCCTAGAGGTTTGGCTGACATATTACCTATAGAGCTTTGGATGAGGATATATATTATAGATCAGACATCATATAATACAACAAAGCAATGTATACACATACATAGGAAACATAACATTAGAATATGATATACATAAAGTAAACTGACTAAATACATCTATAGAAGACACTTACAGGCAGCATTGAGAAGAAGAGTTGACCTAACAAACTCGACACAAAGTTCTCATGAGCCAATTTAATACTTTCAAAATCCAAAGTTGAAGTAATATTCTCCAGCAGCAAAGAGAACTGGGATTCCAGAACATCAACCTACAAAATGATTAATCTAACACATCATTTTTAACATGCTACATCTACTTTAGAGTAAAAAAGCCTATAGGGAACTAAACCTAGTAAGAGCTTTGGATGAGGATACAAGAGTTTTCTCCTATATAAAATAAGGATTCCTTCCTTAGTTTTTTTCTTCTCCACTGGGCCAGCACTACGTATGCACTAGTGGGACTCGTAAGTCCTTAGCTCCACAGACTAGGTCTGCCGAGCCTTACCTGAATGTAATACTGAAGGTTGTCAATGAGGAATGCCATGTGAGTCCTAAGCTGCCAGAGAGAGCTCAGTGCTGCTGCTCTCTCCTTGTGCCGCATCTGCAGGCTCCAAGCATGATGGAGAGCCATCTGGACCCGTCGAGCATTCAAGAGGAACTTAAACAAAATGTTGTACCTGCATCCACATAGGTACAGTATACTTAACACATAGAAGTGCACATAATATACGTACATCTGTGATACTCCTGTACAGTAGGAAGATGTTGGAGGAGAGCAAACTAATGTGAACATACTGATCAAGTATTTTTGGTGTAAAGAGGATCTGCAGTGGCCAAGCTGGCTTGTACGAGAGTCCAATGGTGGACCATCCCACCCCTACTCCATAGCCATCTGTAGCTGTGAGGGTAGGACGGAAGATATGTGGAGGAGAGGAGGGAGATGTGTGGAGGGAGGGGGAGATGGGTGGAGGGAGGAGGAAGATGTGTGGAGGGAGGAGGGAGATGTGTGGAGGGAGGAGGAAGATGTGTGGAGGGAGGAGGGAGATGTGTGGAGGGAGGAGGAAGATGTGTGGAGGGAGGAGGGAGATGTGTGGAGGGAGGAGGAAGATGTGTGGAGGGGAGGAGGGAGATGGGTGGGAGGGAGATGTGTGGAGGGGAGGAGGGAGATGGGTGGGAGGGAGATGTGTGGAGGGAGGAGGGAGATGGGTGGGAGGGAGATGTGTGGAGGGAGGAGGGAGAGGTTGAAGGGAGGACATGACTCACCTTTCTTTTCATTTGAAGGGGGTAGTGTTAAAGAAAAGTGTTTTGTGATGCTCTCATCATCGATGCCTACCTTTGTCATTGACTGCTGAAAAGCTACATTTGCATCTGCAAATAATACACACGCAGCTAACAAGACAGGAAGTACATAGACACTCAGCTAACAAGACAGGAAGTACATAGACACTCAGCTAACAAGACAGGAAGTACATAGACACTCAGCTAACAAGACAGGAAGTACATAGACACTCAGCTAACAAGACAGGAAGTACATAGACACTCAGCTAACAAGACAGGAAGTACATGGACACTCAGTTAAGAAGACAGGAAGTACACGGACACGCAGCTAACAAGACAGGAAGTACATACACACTCAGCTAACAAGACAGGAAGTACATACATACTCAGCTAAGAAGACAGGAAGTACATGGACACGCAGCTAAGAAGACAGAAATATGTAGTCGGTTGCCTAACCATGCTGAGAAGTGCCAGTTACTGGTTTTCTCAGGAGATCCTGTGCCTGGTCGATGAAGCAGAGGAACAGTTCTCCGCGGCCCAAGAGATAAAAGTCCTTTACCGTCTAACATGGTACAGGTTGCACACATGTACATGTGATAGTCATGTGATGCACATACAATGCATAAAGACATACCTGCAGATGACCAACTAGATCAGCATCCTCTACAATCAGCTTCCACAAGTTCTGTAAGGAAAGTCATTCTCATGAGTATATTATGTACCACAGACACACCTCCCCGGTATAGACACACCTCCCCGGTACAGACACACCTCCCTGGTATAGACACACACCCCGGTACAGACACACCTCCCCGGTATAGACACACCTCCCCGGTACAGACACACCTCCCCGGTACAGACACACCTCCCTGGTACAGACACACCTCCCCGGTACAGACACACCTCCCCGGTACAGACACACCTCTCCAACATGATCTCTAATGGTGTCAATGACAGACTCAAATTCAAATTGAGAGAAAACCAGCTTCTTCTTCAGATCTCCCAGCAGAGTGGCAAACCTGGTCTCCTCTGCTCGTGACAAGATGTTAGTATAAGTGTCCTCTAATAGAATTATAAAGACACACACACAGACACCAAGTGCTGGATTGTACACGAAAAGGACTTACTTTCCCAGTTGTGCTGTGAAGGATCCTTGTTGAAAATGTGAACAGCTTCTCCACAAAAGAAGATCTAATTGCAACATATGCCCCAAGTAGCAACACATATACATATATAGCAGTTCATGTGTGCACTGCATGTACTGTATGTACTGCATGTACTGTATGTACTGTATGTACTGCATGAAAAATCTAAGATACCATTTTCCTACATGCTATATGCCTATTCTGTAAAAAGAGCCTATAGGGGAACTAAACCTAAAGAGAGCTTTAGATGAAGATACAGGAGTCTTTTCTTCCTTCTTTTCCCTTCTTTCATCTTCTTCTCCACTGGGTCAGACAGCCGTTTCTGGGAATTCCACCCTTCATCAGTGATCCTGGGAGTCTTTGTCTTTTTCTTTATCTTGATCTTCTGTGAATCCTTGGCATGTACTGCATGTACTGTATGTACTGTATGTACTGTATGTACTGCATGTACTGTATGTACTATATGTACTGTATGTACTGTATGTACTGTATGTACTGTATGTACTGTATGTACTGTATGTACTGTATGTACTGTATGTACTGTATGTACTATATGTACTGTATGTACTGTATGTACTGTATGTACTGTATGTACTGTATGTACTGTATGTACTGTATGTACTGTATGTACTGTATGTACTATATGTACTATATGTACTGTATGTACTGTATGTACTGTATGTACTGTATGTACTGTATGTACTGTATGTACTGTATGTACTGCATGTACTGTATGTACTGTATGTACTGTATGTACTGTATGTACTGTATGTACTGTATGTACTGTATGTACTGTATGTACTATATGTACTGCATGCTTGTGTAAATGGTACCTTTTCTGCCAACCTGATGGGTATGTAAACTGGTAACAAGCTACTGTCCACTGAATACACTGCAACTTGCTGCGAAACATATTGAAGAATCACTTGTCAGACTCCAATATCAATACCTTATGCGGCAAACCTCATGTTTCTCTCTAAGAGCTTCTTTATTATCCATGAACGTAACCTTCTTTGCTTTTGCAGTAGATTCTGGTCCATGATCAGCTTCCTTGGTGTCCTCTTGTGATGATGCCACTACGTCAGGCTTCTTCTCCCAGTCTTGCTTGATGAAAAACTCATGCCATTGGTCTACCAGCTCACCATGAAGCATCCAGGCAGACAGCTGGTGATAGAACACTCCATTACATGCAAACTGGAGCCTGAATAAGCACAGAAAGGTAAACACAAGATGAACACACAATGACTATAGACTTACTGTGTCATGGTTTTCTCAACGCAAGGAATACCACAACTTCTTCTCTGGTCCAACAGAGATAGCAACTGACAGCCGTGGACCTTTGAGAGGGAAGAACATTACATAGTACACAACACATGAGCTGAGCATTATACCTGTAGCCCTATACATGTAGCACTATACATGTAGCCCTATACATGTAGCCCTATACATGTAGCCCTATACATGTAGCCCTATATATGTAGCCCTATACATGTAGCCCTATACATGTAGCCCTATACATGTAGCCCTATATATGTAGCCCTATATATGTAGCCCTATATATGTAGCCCTATACATGTAGCCCTATACATGTAGCCCTATACATGTAGCCCTATACATGTAGCCCTATACATGTAGCCCTATACATGTAGCCCTATACATGTAGCCCTATACATGTAGCCCTATACATGTAGCCCTATACATGTAGCCCTATATATGTAGCCCTATACATGTAGCCCTATACATGTAGCCCTATACATGTAGCCCTATATATGTAGCCCTATATATGTAGCCCTATACATGTAGCCCTATACATGTAGCCCTATACATGTAGCCCTATATATGTAGCCCTATACATGTAGCCCTATACATGTAGCCCTATACATGTAGCCCTATACATGTAGCCCTATACATGTAGCCCTATACATGTAGCCCTATATATGTAGCCCTATATATGTAGCCCTATACATGTAGCCCTATACATGTAGCCCTATATATGTAGCCCTATATATGTAGCCCTATATATGTAGCCTATATGTACGTAGTGTGATGAGTGTATCATCAAACGAGTCACTAAACTCATAAAGGTAAGTACATCATGATACCCACTTTATCCACTTTGACTACTTCAAGGAGCTCCCTCAGAGCAGGAAACAACATTTGGTACTGCAAGGGGATGAAATGTGCATCTCTACACCAGACACATATATATGAGACGGGGCCTCTATCAGTAGACGCTGACCTGATCCAGATGGTGCTCTAACTGGGTCAGTGGTAGGTTTGACTCTCTCAGCACCTAAAATTGATAAAACTGGTTGCCTAGCTACCATAGAAAACATATGTCACCGTACCATCTTCTCCAACTTGAGGACAGTCTGTCTGTACTCCTCCAATGCCTCGTCCAGTCCACCCGCAAGGGCTTTCAGATACAGACCCGGGGAATACCCCTCCTCGCTACTCGCTTGCTGTACATTTAGAACAAAAGTTGGTCGACTGTACTGCTTTACAAACTCGTCAAATATGCGATAGTATCCGCCAAGCTGACATATCCTGTTTAGCAGTGCAACTTCACTCTCGTGAATACTTGGGAATACACCAGACACCTAAAAGTTGGTCGAAACAAGAAGAGCACACACAGAGTTTATTATCCACTCGCCACTGCTACCATATGCTGCTACTGAGGAGGGTTACCTTAAACAAGCCAGACGATTCATCCCTCACAAACACGTCCCCGTCAAATCCAAGTAGGGCTAGCAGGAGTTCATGCAACATTCCCGCTCTGATTCACTATATATCCGCCATCTTTGTGCCGAGGGGCCGAGGTAAATTCCCTTCCGCTGTCGGCTTGTCACGTGTCAATTTCCTATTGAAATGGCCGAGAGGAAGCCGATCGACTACTCTGAAATGACTACCTTTAGGAGGACGGGGGAGGAGGACTCCGAATCCGATTTCATTCTCCTTGGTAAGCCTGTACAGCCGTCATCTCACGTCACTATTCACTGTTGGTAGATCAAATGATTGATATATTATCATCCGGGAAGTCGTCAGTTTGCTATTAATTTTTTATTCAATTTCTGCCTCTGAAAGTCAGCCATCTTTCCGGGCTCCCTAGATCTGTTGGGTGCATGTGCCTAACTGATGAGAGTGTTGTTGCAATTATTTTCCACTAGTCTCTTTGTATGTATTTTAATTAATTAATAATCCTAGCTATACGCGTACCCTCGGGTCATCTTGATATTTGTACTATGGTATTTCACCCTTCACCTATTGAATACCTCTCAATTTCCGGTCTTCTGCAGACAATCCATTCCCCTCTTACAGCTCAACTGAGTCTGGGGATGAAACAGATGGCTTGAGGAGTAGAAGTCGTAGCAAGCGAAAACAAGTATCTGGATGTTTGCGAAGGCTTCGTTTTAGAACTGTCATAGTATTTCTGGAGGTCCTGAGATGGGTGAGAGACCAGATAGAGAGACACGTTTGCAGAATGAAGAAGCAGCATTCATCAGCTGATGTAACTAGAACAATTACCTTCAATGATCCAAGCACTAGTGTAGGGTTCCCTGTTAACTATATAAGGTACATATATCAGTAGACTTATATATATACATATACACTTATTGTCTAATATAAATATAGACCTGTGTGATAGTTTTTATATTATCAAACTAGTTGAACACTTTAATACTTTATTTAATTTAGAGTGTTGATGATGGGCGGCTTATTATAGTATTAGTGAAGTTTATCTAAACGAACATGTATGTTTAGTGCTGGAAAGCTTAAATGCATTGAACAGTGAATCTCGGTCCAGCCACAAAGTAGAATTGAAATTGAAATTGAAAATTTTCTTTGAAAACCACTCATTATGACTCTCCTAATATTTTCAAGATGACTGTATAGGTTTACTGTAGTATGCAATCCATTTCAGTCCATCAGTTTCTATTACTATAATATTAATCCAATGTACAATCTGATTGGTGCAGTCTGATTGGTGCAATCTGATTGGTGCAGTCTGATTGGTTGAAAGTGTAATCTTGTGCCCTGTTACTCTTATTTCCTCTCTCTTTCATGCACAGCACTGGAAAGTATACATGGCTCAACTTCATCTTCAAGTTCTTGTGGGAACAGTTTAGAAAGGCTGTCAATATTTATTTTCTCGTCATAGTTATCCTTCAGGTCAGCCTGTATGGACATACATACACACACTTTTATCTTTCTTTGTTGTTCTATTTTTAAAAATTGGATCAATAACCTGAGATTACTGTCACCCAAAGTCACCAGTTGGACTGAACTTATACATAAATTTGTCTTCTCATAATCTTATACGTATATACTATTGTAAAGGGTATGGAAACACAATGTTTTTTTCTCCCTTTCTGCAGCAAATTCCTGGTGTATCTCCAACAGGTCGGTATACAACCATTGTTCCTCTTAGTGTGGTGTTAGGAATAGCTGCTCTCAAAGAGATTATTGAGGATGTGGTGAGTGGATTCCACAACTCTTCCCATAACAGTCACATTTGCATTCCATGTTACCACGTTAAACAATGATCTTTTCCATGCCATCTTGT
The DNA here is from genome assembly GCA_947172415.1 of Chondrosia reniformis. Taxonomy (NCBI): domain Eukaryota; kingdom Metazoa; phylum Porifera; class Demospongiae; order Chondrillida; family Chondrillidae; genus Chondrosia; species Chondrosia reniformis. The sequence continues at coordinate 7,058,263 of OX359196.1, forward strand.
GCCAATATTGGCATGGTTGCATGATCCACTAGTAGCTCTAAGAATACATGTATGGTAGCACAATATTTGAGTGTGTTTGATTGTACTTCTTGTTTGGTGCACATGTAGAAGCGACACAGGGCAGACAGACAGGTGAACCGCCGAAGAGTCCAAGGTCAGTGGTATATTGTTGTAGAAGGCACTGTGACATGTGCCATATAGTGCTTACTGACTATAGTAGGACTTATATGAATGTGTCTCCTATATAGTGCTTACTGACTATAGTAGGACTTGTATGAATGTGTCTCCTATATAGTGCTTACTGACTATAGTAGGACTTGTATGAATGTGTCTCCTATATAGTGCTTACTGACTATAGTAGGACTTGTATGAATGTGTCTCCTATATAGTGCTTACTGACTATAGTAGGACTTGTATGAATGTGTCTCCTATATAGTGCTTACTGACTATAGTAGGACTTGTATGAATGTGTCTCCTATATAGTGCTTACTGACTATAGTAGGACTTGTATGAATGTGTCTCCTATATAGTGCTTACTGACTATAGTAGGACTTATATGAATGTGTCTCCTATATAGTGCTTACTGACTATAGTAGGACTTGTATGAATGTGTCTCCTATATAGTGCTTACTGACTATAGTAGGACTTGTATGAATGTGTCTCCTATATAGTGCTTACTGACTATAGTAGGACTTGTATGAATGTGTCTCCTATATAGTGCTTACTGACTATAGTAGGACTTGTATGAATGTGTCTCCTATATAGTGCTTACTGACTATAGTAGGACTTATATGAATGTGTCTCCTATATAGTGCTTACTGACTATAGTAGGACTTATATGAATGTGTCTCCTATATAGTGCTCCGAGAAGCTACAGCCATCCGCTGGCAAGAAGTGTTAGTGGGAGATATAGTCAAGGTCTATGACAAGGAGGAGTTCCCAGCTGACCTTGTATGCCTCTCCACAAGGTACAGTGTGCAAGACAGTATATAGAGACATGCGACCTATAATGTATGTGTGATGCTATGTTGAATTGGTGCTGCGTGCTTGTCGGTTGCTAAAGTATAGGTCGGCTTGTCTCTCTGTAGCGATATTAATGGAAACTGCTACATTGAGACGTCTAATCTGGATGGAGAGACCAATCTGAAACTAAGAAGAGTGAGTCTGTGTAGCAATATCACAGTGCACTGTATCAGTGTGTGGTGGCTATGCCCTCTTTAGAGTCATGTAACTACAGTCAAGAGAACTAAATTGGAAGATCTGAGACAGTTGGAAGTAAGTAGATGGCAATAATAGTGACATGTCTCTAAAAGATTATAATACTGACCATGCTATGTATATGTATTGTATACATACATACGTTTCTGGTAGCAGTATGTTGTATGTGTGTGTGTGTGTGTGTGTGTGTGTGTGTGTATGTGGTGTGGGTGTGTGTGTGTGTGTGTATGTATGTGTGTGTGTGTGTGTGTGTGTATGTGTGTGTGTATGTGGTGTGGGTGTGTGTGTGTGTGTGTATGTATGTGTCATCAAGATGGCGGCGTAGGGCCACGAGGTCGCTGGTGGAGACAGCCAACTTGGAAGTTTCGTGTGGACTTTGCCAGTTTCTCTGCCAGTGGATGGAGTCCGCTGCACACAGGGCATTTGTGGTGCCGGCGTCGTGGCTCCCTGTCGATGGCGAGTGCCACTTTCATTGCGTTCGAGCCCTGAGACCATCGCAGCATAGCGAACCTCACAACATGGTCCTCCACCGTCAACACCATCCTGCCACCACACCCCCTGGGGTCCTTTGGGCTGGCTGTCAGACAGGATGGCCATCACGGCCACTGGTTCTGTCAATTGCAACCGGGTGCAGCGACAGCCATTTTAACGGCTATGGCACCCAGCAGCCACTCAACCTAGGGATGTCGGGCGTGAGCCCAGCCAGCTCACCCTTTTTGACAGACTTGGCTTTGGTGTGTGTATGTGTGTGTGTATGTGGTGTGTGTGTGTGTGTATGTATGTATGTGTGTGGGTGTGTGTATGTGTGTGTGTATGTGTGTGTATGTATGTGTGTGAGTGTGGGTGTGTGACAGTGTTTGATCATGCTGTGTTACTGAATGGTCTTGGGCCTACTGTTGCAGGGTTACATTGAGTGTGAAGGACCCAACGCTCTATTGTATGAGTTTACGGGCAACATGCATGTCGCTGGACAGAGGTAATGAGATGAGATGTCTGTCGCATGTTGGACACTTCTCTATGTAATCATGTTGCATGGACAGGTCTCTACAGATAACATCCGAAAACATTTTATTGAGAGGTTCTCGCCTGAGAAACACCGATTACATCTACGGTCAGTATGGGATAGTGTATATATGTGAAGAGGATTGACGTCACTAATCATTCTCTCTCTCTCTCTCTCTGCCTGCTTGCTTAGGCATTGCCGTGTACACTGGACATGAAACCAAACTTCTAATGAATGCTCATAGCACTCCTTTAAAGAGATCAACCATGGACAAGACCATTGACAAACTGGTAAGCCATTCACATTGTGAATTAAAATGATAATACTAATATGTTTATATAATAGACTTCAGTTTCAGTACTAGAAATTCAAATAACATTCTCTGAAACACTTTACTATGATATCACGCCATGTACACACGTACATATTACAGGGTAGGACTTACGTACGTATACATATGCAATCCATAATTAGATGATATTTGAGCGGTATTTATATATACATTCTGTTCCTGTCTCTCCTCAACATGTATTTGCTAGTTCATGTAATGTCACTGTTCTGTTGTTCAGGTACTCTGTCTCTTTGCCACATTGATTGCTCTGTCCTGCCTCAGTGCTGTAGCAGAGACTATTTGGACGTGTAAGTTCTCCTGTAGTAGGAGCATTCCTTTAATCTGCTCCTTCCACAACACTTCAGTGTCATGGTTGACCTAGCTTTACTCCATACCTACATATACATACACGTATGAAGAATGGTGAACCATTTTGTAGGTTTGAATGCAAAGAATCACTTTTATCTTATCAGAGAAGGTACGTGCAGCACACACATATGTAGAGTGCCATATTGTGATATTGATAACCACAACCATTTGCAGCTCAGTGCTACGGAGGACCTGTGCTCGGAATGTTTTTCTACTCTCTAGCTCAATTTATTATTCTTTACAATAATTTGGTTCCAATAAGCCTTATTGTCACCGTAGAGGTCAGTATTTGGACACATTTGACATCCTCAGTTTGTAGTTGTTCTGGTTGCCAAGGATATTTTATTTGAAAATTTTGTAGATTGTCAAGTTTGTTCAAGCCATCTACATCAATCAGGTGAGTTCTAATAAGATGTCTCTGTGTGCGGCTGTGAAGAAAGCTTACCTCTATCTGTATATGCTATATGTTCATATATACAAGCAGAAAGTCACTCTATTTTAGAAACAAAGCAGTCATCACTACTTTCTATATTTCTCATATTTTATGTTAATAATTTTGACTGTTGACATAATGTAGAAAAGTGTAAATGGCATGTCATCTTGTCGTTGCATGCAGGATGTAGAAATGTATCATGAAGAGTCTGGAATGGGAGCTCAAGCTAAAACATCAAACCTGAACGAGGAGCTGGGACAAGTACGCTATGTGTTCTCAGACAAGACTGGCACACTGACCTGTAACAGAATGCTTTTCCACAAGTGTTCCATCGGAAAGGACATTTATGAGTGAGGCTGGTAGCGTACTATCTGGTATAAACCCTTAAATAGGAGCTATTCAGAATTTGCAGCTGTTTCTTGTACAAGTGTATACAGTTTTATATTGAAAGGGTACAAATTTGTACAAGAAACAGCTAAAAATGACCCAAATTCTGAATAGCTTTTATGTAAGATTTTAGGGTTCATACCAGATCATATTAGTCTTATTTAGTCTGATGGTACTGACATGTAGCTAGTGTTAGTGTATATTTGTGGTTACTGACGGTTGAGTTATTAATTCGGTGACATTAAGCCATAAGATCCTTTGTATATATCAGTAACTAGGGCAAGAAATATTATGTGTAGTTGTGAGAGACGCACATGAAAAGTTTATAATCTAATTTTTCATACTAGTAATGTAGTAGCAATGAACCTATACTCGATCAAAAAAGGTACATGTCATTAGGGCCTATAAAGGTTTGCTACTAGAGCTTAATAGTCTTCTGGTAGTTGTTAGCGCACGTATATGGCGTATGTCATCTGAGTGTCCGAGTACGGCCTCCCATTCAGACGGCAATCTCTCCAACGGCATTCTTCATATCCCTTTGTTAGTGTATCACAGTTGGAATGATATCTGTATGGATGATGTTTATCAAAGGCGAGACCTCCCAAATTATATTCGTTTATTGGCTCAGGAAAAACATCTCTGTTACTGCGACAGTCATCCAACAGTTTCACTGGATCCATCAGTATGCCTCCACTCCAGTTGTAGTCCAGGTTGGCATTGTAGAGTCCCTTGTAAGCATAGATCAGTATCTTGTTGTGGTACGCTGCTATGGCCATCTCCGAAGGGTTGAATCTTGCCTTGTCGGGTACATTACACCATCCTGTTTCCAGATCAGTGCAAGCTCGGAAGTGAGAGCTGTAGTACCTCATGGCATCAATGATGGGACCTACCTCTCGGTAGGAGTGCTTCCATACTAGGCTCCATCCTCCCCCATCCATCTCCATGTCACAGTACACCTATTAAACACATACAGAAGGGGATTCCCTGACACTCATTCCACCTAGCCTATAACTAAAGTATACACACTCTTTAAGAAATACAGTATGTATAGATAAGTATAGATATTTCTTCATATGTACACTATCCCATCAGGCGTATCTGGAGTAGTATATTGAACTTGAGTTGGAAATGTAACAAAATTGTGACCCTGTCAATAACAGATGTTTATCAGAGGTTGGCACTGGATTCTCATTCTTCCTACCTGCATGTTCTGAGCACTCCCATTGCAGCGTGTAGCATCAACCCAGTATGCCCCACTCCTGGGGGAGCTGCATGTACTACTTGGGTCATCCCTTATCTGCTTACAAGAGCTGCCAGCTAAGAACTCAACTTGACCGGGTGATATTGGTCTAATTGAGTGTAAGAGAGGTGTTTTGTAATATGGGAGAAATATGAGGAACAACAAAAATCTTTGTATTTTAAATGGGAAACAGATGATTGATTGAGCTACTTACTGGAAAGGTATCCATTTACCGCTCCTACACACCCATACAGCACTCTTCCCTCTTATCTCTACTGTAGTGCCTTCTCTTCTGCCATTGCAACTTTGTCCTGGCTCTGTTAGCTGCCCAGATGCATATCTCTGTATGTAAATGCATCGTTTACAATATTTGTTATATACTGAGAGTGAAGTAATTCTTTGGTAATCAGTCGTTTAAATGTACAGCTTATCTGCATAACATCTTTGGGACATCATTCTTACTTTTTCTGAAGCTATAATTAGAGCAAGAAAGCTGACAGCTAAAAGAGGAGCCGGAAGCGTCATTGGGTCCAATTTCTTTGTTACAGCTCTTCGGAATGGCGAGGCTATGTAGATGTATGTCTTTTTATAGCCTAGCTCTGGCAGCTTCATGTAGTCTTCCCAGCACTTTTGATGTCGCTGACACTATTTACTGTCTACTCCAAGTAACCATAGTAACTGAATATCTGGTACACTTGTGTGCTGGAACCAGATGTTATTTGTAGCTCCCATTCAGTCACTTAGTGAGTTTCTCAAGTACCTAAAGTGCCACCACATTCATTTTAGTTAAGCCGCATGTTCTCTGTATAGCTGCAGCTGTTAAATTAGGAAATACAGTTAGCTGGTACTGCATAAGATCCAATAACCTTTGTGTTTTGAATAAATGCATTGCTGGCGATAGTTCAAAGTAAAAGAAGCCTCTCTGCATGATAAATCTCTTTGAAACTAGAGACTTGTTACAATCCAATGTATGTATGTGCTAGCTAAGATATGGGAGGTGTCTTAATGGGTATGAGGGCGTGTCGGTGTGTAGACACCTTGTGTATACTGTGTATTCCTTTGCTGTAGTGGTATGAACGAAGAGGGAGTGTTCTGTGATGCCAAACTGGTGGACAAACTAAGGCAGACAGATGTGAGTTACGTAGCTCCACAATGCAAGGGAAGTTCTCTACTTGATTATGCTTTTGTTATTTCTTGGTGTAGAAAAGTTTTGCAAATTCCGCCGAGAAAAGATTTCTGGAAGCAATGGCTGTCTGTCACAGTGTCATTCCAGAAGTTGATCCTAAATCTGAAGCTGGAATTGCCTACAGGGCATCATCACCAGGTTAGTTGGTGAACGGGCAGACAAGACTTGCAATATGATGTCTTTATGATGATATATATAGTATAGCAAGAATTGTATACATATGATATGTACATATTTACACTGTGTGCTTGTTCCTGATGATGCCAAAGAGCAAACTAAAAATAGTCTGTCTTTCTGTTTTATCAGATGAAGAAGCTCTTGTTAAAGCTGCTAAAAAGGTTGGGTTTGATTTTGTATCAAGAGCTTACGATAAAGTGACAGTAGTTGTTGTAAGTTGCATCACAATCTTTGAATTTGTAAGCCAGTTATGTTTTCTACAGAGTTTAACAGAATTCTATCTTTCACTAGTTTGGTAAACCCAGAACATACCAGGTTTTGAATATCTTAGAATTCACAAGGTACGTACGTATACGTACGTATTGGGTACACTTATTATGAGATATTTGTGTCAGAGTACTAACTAGTGAACCTAATGGTCGAAATATCAAGCCTGTCTAACTGCTTTACAGTGAGCGAAAGAGAATGTCTGTGATAGTACGGACACCAGAAGGACGTTTGAAACTTTATACTAAAGGAGCTGTGAGTAATTCCATTGTCTACTCTCCCAACTGGTATTCTTTTGAACAACCTGACTGTTTTAATATGTAGGATTCAACTATTATGGAGAGGTTGAGGCCAAATGACCCTCTGGTAGGGAAAACTAACGAGTATCTACAGATGTTTGCTGAAGAAGGCTTAAGGACTCTCTGTCTTGCTGAACACAACCTCAGTGAAGACAGTTACAAGGTATTCCAGCACATCACACCTCTGGGGGACCACACCTCTGGGGGACCACACCTCTAGGGGACCACACCTCTGGGGGACCACACCTCTGGGGGACCACACCTCTGGGGGACCACACCTCTGGGGGAACACACCTCTAGGGGACACACCCATGGATTCAGATGTGTTTGCGCATATGTAGTTAGGATAGTCTTTCTCTCTCGTGCTCTCTACTCAGTCCTGGAGTGAGTCTTACAAAGCCGCCTCTCTGATACTGCATCCTAAGGAGAAGAGGAAGGAGCTGGACAAACTTGCTGACCAGATAGAGAAGGTTGCCATGGAAATGTGATATACGTATACATATGTAGCTTAACCGCACATTTAACTGTTACTTCATTGTGTAATACTGTTGCTTGTTAAATGAGCTTATATTTTAATTTATAGAATTTTGCTCTTCTTGGGGTAACAGCTGTTGAGGATAAGCTACAAGATGTAAGTCAACTTGCGCCATGCACAACCTCTAGGCTCTCTCTGCTCTTGTAAAACTACAAGTCTAAATGATGTGCAGGGCGTTCCAGAAGCTATAGTGGACCTGAGAAAGGCAAATATCAAGGTTTGGATGCTGACTGGAGACAAGAAGGAGACGGCCATTAATATTGGTCAGTTTGGTGGATTATGTAATATGTACAGTGGGCGGGGCATCATCCGATCTTTCATGTTTGATCAGGATACTCCTGTAAGCTGCTCACCCCACAACTGGTTACTCTAACCTGCATTGAACGCGAGCTTCAGACTGAGGTTAGAGTCATAGAGACCCTTCTGGTTGTATAACTACATATCAGACCCAGATGACTTACTGAATAGAAAATAATTCCTTGTATGATTTTTGTGTTTTTGGCAATGCAGCTCTCTCCGTTTGTCAGTGCTGTACAAGCCAGACTCAAAGACCTCAAGCAGCAGATCTTACAGTCAGTCGGTGGCGATAGGAAGCAGAGAGACACTGTGGACCATGCACTGATTATAGATGGCAAGGTTTGACTAGCTACCACATCACCTCACCGCTGATGGCTCTTCCATCCAAATGTTTCATCCCTTGTAGGCACTAGAATGTGCTTTAGAAGATGAAAATAGTAGATATTTCTTTGATGTGGCTTATCATTGTAAAACAGTCATTTGTTGCAGGTCAGTTGTGGACACATTGAATGAGCCTTCCCTTCTTCTGCTCTCCAGTTGAGAGCATTCTCTCTTGTGATTGCTTATTGAATGTGTCCCTGAACCTCTGCAGGTTGACCCCCGGTCAGAAGGCAGGCATTGTGAAGGTGGTAAAGAAGTACGATAGGAAGGCAACGACTTTGGCTATCGGAGATGGAGCTAATGATGTCAGCATGATACAAGTATGATACGAGTGTGCATCTCAACATAACAGTATATGGCCTACAATGCTAATTGGTACACTCAGTACATATACGTATGCTCAACTATGTACGTAAATGATAGTAAATATTATATTTTGTACCAATTTGATGTGTTTCAAGGTAATGTACTTTTATGGCTTCTCCTTTCTTCAAGGCTGCAGATGTGGGCATAGGTATCAGTGGAGCTGAGGGGCTGCAAGCGACCCTGGCCTCAGATTACTCAATTGCACAGTTCAGGTTCCTTGTTCGTCTCCTCCTTGTCCACGGAGTGTGGAACTACAAGCGATTGGCCCTGGTTATCTTGTACTCCTTTTACAAGAACATTGTCTTGTATATTATGGAGGTTCGTACTGTAGGTCTGTTACATGTAGCCTAAGTCATGTGACGATGGTAGCTTGCTACTGATTGGTCAATTGTCTCACCTCCAGTTTTGGTTCGCTTTCTTTAATGCATTTTCTGGACAAATCATTTTTGAAAGATGGGCAATTGGATTTTATAATATAGTAAGTGTTATAAATGAATATCTGTACTAGATTTCACCACTAACAAGTTAGTTACTAGTTTGACCGTTTCAACACAGTTCTTCACAGGTCTTCCTCCACTGGCTCTGGGTATAGCTGATCAGGATGTAGAAGCTAAGCTGAGAATGTCTATTCCAGAGCGATATAGGAAAACACAAACTGGGAAGTACTTCAATGTTCCAGTAAGTTATGACATACATACATATACGTATAATAGAGGTACATTATCCTATAAATAGCTGTGTGTCTTAGCAACCGCACTGTACTCTAATCCTTTTGTTCCATATATGAAGCTCTCACTATTTTGGGTGGCACAAGCAATCTTCCATTCCCTGGTTCTGTTTGCAATTGTTGAATTTGGAGTCAGACATGGTATGTGCCTACAACAATGTAGTATCATTTCTTAATATAGTAACGTACATTTAGGAAGTGTAGCCATGACAACCAATTTGAAAGATGATATTGAATGCTGTTACACCTGGAATACATTTGTTCTGTAGATGTACTAAGGATTACAGGATACACAGGTGGACTGTGGTTCCATGGCAACCTCCTATATACGGTATTGAATAACTATACTCAGTATATGTGTAATTGTGTTGTTCTAATTGTAAAAAAGTCACTTAAGTCTGTTCTAATTCTCATTTAATCATCTTCATTTTTTATATGCTAATCCTCACAGACAACACTTGTAACAGTATTGGTGAAGATTCTTCTTATAGCTCATAGCTGGAACGTGGTAAGTAAGATATCTTGTTGTGAAGGTCATCCAGCAGATATCTTGTGAGGGTCATCCAGCAGATATCTTGTTGTGAGGGTCATCCAGCAGATATCTTGTTGTGAGTGTCATCCAGCAGATATCTTGTTGTGAGGGTCATCCAGCAGATATCTTGTTGTGAGTGTCATCCAGCAGATATCTTGTTATGAGGGTCATCCAGCAGATATCTTGTTGTGAGGGTCATCCAGCAGATATCTTGTTGTGAAGGTCATCCAGCAGATATCTTGTTGTGAAGGTCATCCAGCAGATATCTTGTTGTGAGGGTCATCCAGCAGATATCTTGTTGTGAGGGTCATCCAGCAGATATCTTATTGTGAGGGTCATCCAGCAGATATCTTGTTGTGAGGGTCATCCAGCAGATATCTTGTTGTGAGTGTCATCCAGCAGATATCTTGTTGTGAGGGTCATCCAGCAGATATCTTGTTGTGAGTGTCATCCAGCAGATATCTTGTTGTGAGGGTCATCCAGCAGATATCTTGTTGTGAGGGTCATCCAGCAGATATCTTGTTGTGAGGGTCATCCAGCAGATATCTTGTTGTGAAGGTCATCCAGCAGATATCTTGTTGTGAGGGTCATCCAGCAGATATCTTGTTGTGAAGGTCATCCAGCAGATATCTTGTTGTGAGGGTCATCCAGCAGATATCTTGTTGTGAAGGTCATCCAGCAGATATCTTGTTGTGAGGGTCATCCAGCAGATATCTTGTTGTGAAGGTCATCCAGCAGATATCTTGTTGTGAGGGTCATCCAGCAGATATCTTGTTGTGAGGGTCATCCAGCAGATATCTTGTTGTGAGGGTCATCCAGCAGATATCTTGTTGTGAGGGTCATCCAGCAGATATCTTGTTGTGAAGGTCATCCAGCAGATATCTTGTTGTGAGGGTCATCCAGCAGATATCTTGTTGTGAGGGTCATCCAGCAGATATCTTGTTGTGAGGGTCATCCAGCAGATATCTTGTTGTGAGTGTCATCCAGCAGATATCTTGTTGTGAGGGTCATCCAGCAGATATCTTGTTGTGAGGGTCATCCAGCAGATATCTTGTTGTGAGGGTCATCCAGCAGATATCTTGTTGTGAGGGTCATCCAGCAGATATCTTGTTGTGAGGGTCATCCAGCAGATATCTTGTTGTGAGTGTCATCCAGCAGATATCTTGTTGTGAGGGTCATCCAGCAGATATCTTGTTGTGAGGGTCATCCAGCAGATATCTTGTTGTGAGGGTCATCCAGCAGATATCTTGTTGTGAGGGTCATCCAGCAGATATCTTGTTGTGAGGGTCATCCAGCAGATATCTTGTTGTGAGGGTCATCCAGCAGATATCTTGTTGTGAGTGTCATCCAGCAGATATCTTGTTGTGAGGGTCATCCAGCAGATATCTTGTTGTGAGTGTCATCCAGCAGATATCTTGTTGTGAAGGTCATCCAGCAGATATCTTGTTGTGAGTGTCATCCAGCAGATATCTTGTGAGTGTCATCCAGCAGATATCTTGTTGTGAAGGTCATCCAGCAGATATCTTGTTGTGAGGGTCATCCAGCAGATATCTTGTTGTGAGTGTCATCCAGCAGATATCTTGTTGTGAAGGTCATCCAGCAGATATCTTGTTGTGAGGGTCATCCAGCAGATATCTTGTTATGAGGGTCATCCAGCAGATATCTTGTTGTGAAGGTCATCCAGCAGATATCTTGTTGTGAGTGTCATCCAGCAGATATCTTGTTGTGAGGGTCATCCAGCAGATATCTTGTTGTGAGGGTCATCCAGCAGATATCTTGTTGTGAGTGTCATCCAGCAGATATCTTGTTGTGAGGGTCATCCAGCAGATATCTTGTGAGGGTCATCCAGCAGATATCTTGTTGTGAGGGTCATCCAGCAGATATCTTGTTGTGAGGGTCATCCAGCAGATATCTTGTTGTGAGGGTCATCCAGCAGATATCTTGTTGTGAGTGTCATCCAGCAGATATCTTGTTGTGAGGGTCATCCAGCAGATATCTTGTTGTGAGTGTCATCCAGCAGATATCTTGTTGTGAAGGTCATCCAGCAGATATCTTGTTGTGAGGGTCATCCAGCAGATATCTTGTTGTGAGGGTCATCCAGCAGATATCTTGTTGTGAGGGTCATCCAGCAGATATCTTGTTGTGAGGGTCATCCAGCAGATATCTTGTTGTGAGTGTCATCCAGCAGATATCTTGTTGTGAGGGTCATCCAGCAGATATCTTGTTGTGAGGGTCATCCAGCAGATATCTTGTTGTGAGGGTCATCCAGCAGATATCTTGTTGTGAGTGTCATCCAGCAGATATCTTGTTGTGAGGGTCATCCAGCAGATATCTTGTTGTGAAGGTCATCCAGCAGATATCTTGTTGTGAAGGTCATCCAGCAGATATCTTGTTGTGAGGGTCATCCAGCAGATATCTTGTTGTGAGTGTCATCCAGCAGATATCTTGTTGTGAGGGTCATCCAGCAGATATCTTGTTGTGAGGGTCATCCAGCAGATATCTTGTTGTGAGTGTCATCCAGCAGATATCTTGTTGTGAGTGTCATCCAGCAGATATCTTGTTGTGAGGGTCATCCAGCAGATATCTTGTTGTGAGTGTCATCCAGCAGATATCTTGTTGTGAGGGTCATCCAGCAGATATCTTGTTGTGAGGGTCATCCAGCAGATATCTTGTTGTGAGTGTCATCCAGCAGATATCTTGTTGTGAGGGTCATCCAGCAGATATCTTGTGAGGGTCATCCAGCAGATATCTTGTTGTGAGGGTCATCCAGCAGATATCTTGTTGTGAGGGTCATCCAGCAGATATCTTGTTGTGAGGGTCATCCAGCAGATATCTTGTTGTGAAGGTCATCCAGCAGATATCTTGTTGTGAGTGTCATCCAGCAGATATCTTGTTGTGAGGGTCATCCAGCAGATATCTTGTTGTGAGTGTCATCCAGCAGATATCTTGTTGTGAAGGTCATCCAGCAGATATCTTGTTGTGAGGGTCATCCAGCAGATATCTTGTTGTGAGGGTCATCCAGCAGATATCTTGTTGTGAGGGTCATCCAGCAGATATCTTGTTGTGAGGGTCATCCAGCAGATATCTTGTTGTGAGTGTCATCCAGCAGATATCTTGTTGTGAGGGTCATCCAGCAGATATCTTGTTGTGAGGGTCATCCAGCAGATATCTTGTTGTGAGGGTCATCCAGCAGATATCTTGTTGTGAGTGTCATCCAGCAGATATCTTGTTGTGAGGGTCATCCAGCAGATATCTTGTTGTGAAGGTCATCCAGCAGATATCTTGTTGTGAGGGTCATCCAGCAGATATCTTGTTGTGAGTGTCATCCAGCAGATATCTTGTTGTGAAGGTCATCCAGCAGATATCTTGTTGTGAGGGTCATCCAGCAGATATCTTGTTATGAGGGTCATCCAGCAGATATCTTGTTGTGAGGGTCATCCAGCAGATATCTTGTTGTGAGGGTCATCCAGCAGATATCTTGTTGTGAGGGTCATCCAGCAGATATCTTGTTGTGAGGGTCATCCAGCAGATATCTTGTTGTGAGGGTCATCCAGCAGATATCTTGTTGTGAGGGTCATCCAGCAGATATCTTGTTGTGAGGGTCATCCAAGAGTCTTCATTTTGTTGTGACATTGTACCTAAGTATTCCTCTTGTATGCAGTTGATGTTGGTGGCTGTTCTTCTGAGCATGTTGTTTTGGATGGTCTATCTTCCCATATATGGTCAGCTGTGGTGAGTGAATTAACAGCAGAGTCTGGCATTTTTAAACTAACAATATATGTATGTATGCATGTGATAAAAATAATCACAGGAAAGTAATTCACCTGACCAATCAGTTGTATGCATGCATGTACATGTACCTACTAAAGCAGTTTATGTATAGTTTTAGAGACAGGGGTACTTTATATTTCTTTTCATGCATAGGCCACATATAAATGTTGGATCTGAAATGACTGGAGTTGTAAGTTACTGCCCACACTATATCTCCCACAGGCTAGCACTGTGCACTCGTTTGTTGTTTCTGGTTGTATAGCCTCCTCAGCTCTTTGCTTCTCCCTATTTGTATGCGTACATGCTTCTGGGACCGATGGCAGTCCTACTGATCGACATCCTTTACACTGTGTAAGTCTGTATATTGAATGTACTTGTTCATCACAAAGTAGTACTTGACTGTTGCAATGTTCTGTTAAAATGTTAAGCTATCGATCCATGGACTTTTCAAAATGGTACATAAAACATACCCAAAGGACACACAAGGAATTACGGGAGATCACTTGTTTACCATGTTCTGAAAATGTTGGGTAAGTTGCATTCGTGCAATTAATTTTTTGTTTTTGGTAAATTCAAGTTATTGTTTTGCATAATGGTCTCTTATTCTTGTAGATGGTCGTTCATTCCCCCAGCAGTGAGACGTTTCTTTAGAGCCCTTGGAGTGTTCATTCCTTTCTGTCACAGCTACTATGATGGTAACAAGCGATGCATGGGGTCTTCTCAAACACCTCCAGAAACACAACACTCTGATTACAACACTTTGATTGAGGAAAACGGACTTTGATTGTTATGTGTATTGTGAACTAATGACAGAATAATCACTTATTTTTAGTGTTCTGATTTGACAATATAATAGAGTGCTCTTGTAGCTGTACGGAATCCAGAAAAAAGGATTGAAAAAAGGGTGATCATGTGAAAAGACACAACTATAGGAGACCCTTATTAAAGGATGAGAGAATGACGATAGGAAGTTCTCCAATTGCAACCTCCGGGTGCACACAGTTCAATTTAGTACATTGAATATGAAGCTGCAACAAAGTGTATAATCTCTATTATTAACTTATGAAGACCTACTAATAAGTGATAAATGATATTAAAGGATTGTGTGGAGTTAAGAATGTTTGTGGTTTGAGCTTGTTGCTAATTTCACTCACTACAAAGGCTTCTGTTGTTCCTTCACTCAAAAGGATTTTAGCTGGATGGATTCTGGTATCTACTTTGTATTAGAGTACTGTTCCTGCATGTAAAGTGTGCACAGCTAATGAAAAGTGCCTATGTAATGATGTAATTCCTAAGGCATTGTGTCATTCCTAATTCTATTTAAGAATGGCCTGAATTGTACTCCTAAGAATGGAATCACTGCATTCCCGATCCTTCAATTAGGCTTCAGTGACCTATAAGAACCCCTTGATCATATATACTAATCTGTTAGCTGTCTTTCTAGAACAGACAGTATTCTGTATATAGGAAATCCTGTTCTATTCAAGAACATATAATAGTACAAGCACCAACATACTAGATCATAGTGAGCTGTGTGCGCCTAGCTTGAGGACTATGAGTGCAGAGATTGAACTAAAAGAGGTAGTTACAAAAGTGGATCATCTGGGACTCTTACTAACTGTAGAAGAAACATCCGAATTGAAGAAATGGGAAGAAGATAATAAAGATCTTCTTTTCTGGGACAGTGAATGGCAGGAGGGTGACCAAGAAGATATACAACAGAATCTCACTAAAGTTTTAGATGTTAACCAATCTCTGAAGAATGCAGCTTTGTCCTTTGTTGTGAACGACAGGTTTTGTAAACATGCTGTAAGTGCTTCACCCCCTACATCTGAATATGAAATAATAGAATAATGTATATAGTTTATCATAGCTGTATGTATAAAATAGAGCTGAATATCCAGTATATGTACAGTGCATGTGTATGTACTACAAATATATTTCGTCTGAGATACGTAGTGACAGTTTTGCGGTACTCACAGATTAATCACCTGACTCAATGGCTGCTTGAGAGAGGAGCAGATCCAACTGTCGGCTTTGAGTTTCTGGACAGCCATTCTAATAGGACTTACCAATCTGCTTCACGTTGGGCTGTCACCAGACACAACCAGGAGATACTCAAGTTAGTCCTGCCCAAGACAAATCCACAAAGGACTGGCAGTACTATATTTGAGGTGATTATTAAAACAGCTCTATATCCCAATGTCTCTTTATTTGAGTATGTAGTTTCTAAATACTGTACATACCACTTGAAATATTCTGTTTTTTTTGGCTTACAGAATGGTGAAACATTGCTTCATGAAGCAGTTATAAGTTCTAATAACCTTGCGTTAAAAGGTTTACTGGAATACAATCACAATCCTAATGTCTTGGATGAAGTAAATCATAAAACTTTTATTCTGCTAATGTTAATGACTCACTGAACATACATACCTTTATATTTTTGCAATATTTAGAAAAGGCGGACACCACTTCACTGGGCAGCAATTCAAGGGAATCTTGAAGCAGTTGAAATGCTAACTGAGACCAAAGGAACATGTGATCAGGAAGACATCTTTCAGAATACTCCCCTACATTATGCAATCCTCTTTGGACACAGGGAAGTGTTTGATCACCTGGTGCCTCATTTGAAGCTGCCATTCGATCTACCAAATCAGGTCAGTTTTATATATAAGCTATGCATAAGTATCTGATCTACATGCATGTTATATATTGAATAAGTTAACATTCCTATACATGGTACATACTAAAGTCTTGTATATAACCTACATACTGAGAATTTGTAGCATTTGCTATCAGACAATGCATGTCAATAAGAGCACACTTTGATGATGAAGCTAGTATCCGTTGTAATACGTAATTATGTGGTTAATAGGATGGAAAGACACCTCTTCACTTGGCTTGTAATGGTGGTGGACATGATGTTGAAAATGGCAGCTACTTTGCCTTAAAACTCATTGAGTTGGGATGTGATTTCTACAAGAAAGACAAAGTTAGTCTAAATCACATTAGTCACTTTAGAAATGTAGTTCAAGTATATGTAACATCAGTGCACATTATGTGTATATTTTGTCTGCATAAATTACACATTTTGTATGCAGTTTGGTCGAACTCCGCTTCATGAAGTTGCTTACTGGGGGTCATTCAAAGATGTGATTGATTGTATATATGTCCAACAGAAGAAAAACAACACTGAAGTGGACTCAGTGTTATTAACAGACGAGGTATATATGTAAACACAAAGTAATGAATTATGATTACAATATTGATTTTATGTGTACGTATGTTTAAGGACGGTCAAACGCCAATGGATGATTACAGTAGAAATAGGGACACTCACACTTGGGAACTGAAGAAATGGTGGATTGAAAGGATTGCTTGCATAATGAATGTACCTGTTGATGAAGTCAGACTCCTTGATGAGGACACAGAGGAACAACAACAAATAAACAAAGGACTTCCACAAGAGGTACGTTCATGTGTATATGCACACACATATATATATATATACACATATACCCTGTACATAGGCCCAAATACATATATACATATGCAGCTCAATTTATTGATAATGTAATATTCATATGTATGTATCCATCCTCATGAG
This sequence comes from Chondrosia reniformis, assembly GCA_947172415.1. NCBI lineage: Eukaryota > Metazoa > Porifera > Demospongiae > Chondrillida > Chondrillidae > Chondrosia > Chondrosia reniformis. The sequence continues at coordinate 7,075,389 of OX359196.1, forward strand.
TAAAATAGTTAAAATATTATTTACAAATTGCTTTATATAGCAATGAAAAATCAAATACACCAATGTCAGGTTGTATTATATGATTCATTTAGGATGAAACAGTAGGAGAAATGAAAGACCTCATTCTGAGATTACAGAGAGATTGGTATCTAGCAAGAAACTCTAAGCAACTGGACACGGTTCATTAAAATTGCATAATACTTAAATAATATTCATGGATCTCCTACAATTTGTTATGTATTTGATGCTAGGCCATAAATATCTTTAGAATATGTAATGTTGGACACAATTTTAATTCATTGCTGAATGTATGTACATTCATAGGTTCCAATGCCATCATCACAAATGGTAGAGATGCTCCTGAGTGGAAGAAAAAAGAAATTTAAGCACCAAGCCCTGGCATTAATTTTGGATGACAAGCTCTGGGTAAGCAAGCATGTATGCTAACAGCCCTTTTGTATAAACTATATATTTTTATATACTGTATTTACTAAAGGGGTTTCACGAGTTCATTTCTTCAGTTGCTATTGAGCTACTTAGAAGAGGAGCTGACCCACTGAAAGCACAGACTCAGAAGGAGTCCAAACGAAGGCCTTTACTGCATGCAGCAGTGTGTATAGATTTACTTTTTTCTGAGAATTTACTTGTAAGAGGAGTTCAGCTGAATAAGCAAGATGAAAAGGGAAAAACAGCTCTAATGGCCTCCCTTAAGGAAGCTAGTATGATAAACTTACTTCTTAGCTATGGAGCCAATCCCTGTCTACAAGAGAGTGTAAGTTATTTACGTACCTTTAGGAAAATCTCTGAATTACGTATGTGTACATGTAAGTATATGCATCCAATATATAGTTCATCTGGACTACTAAAGTGTATCACTACATACGTAGCTCTGATAAGATACTACGTATATTAGGACAGAAGCCTGACATCTCTCTCTCTCTATATAGCAAAATGGCCAAACCGCATTGCATATGGCAGTTAATAAAAGTAACACTAGTGCTGTGGAGGTCTTATGTAGACTGAGTAAGTTATACAGAGTGCATGTAACTTTCTGTTGTTTTGTAATGCTTATATATGTACTGCATGTAATGTGCAGCCTGTTCTGAACTTATCCTGTGTGAATATACATATGTATACTGGCTTACAAAATGTAGAAAAAATAGCAAACTTCATCAACTTAAAAGACAAAAAAGGACAAACAGTTCTACATGATGCAATTCACAAGGACTTCTTACAGGGCATGAAGTTACTGCTTCGATATGGAAGCATTGCTAAGACAGTGAATGTAGCTGGGCAGACAGCAATAGATTTGCTTCAATTAAAAGAAGCTGCAATAAGACAAAAAGCTACAATTCAAAGGTTTTTCAGATGGCTAGGAAAACTTTTTGGGCTAGTATCTCCTGATGCAGGTATGTGTACAATAATATGTAGGTAGTTTATACGTATATCTCATTACTGTGGTTACATGCAATTTATGTTATAATACATGTTTTTTTATTTATAATGGGGCCACTTAGCCAGCTGCAGGCTACTTTCCCATTGGTTGTGTGGTTCCCATTAATATACATTATTTTTATGTGTTTGGGCGCACCATTCCTACTTCAGCTTAGTGCGCCCAAACACAGAAGTGTATGGTTAAGCTACTTAAATTTCAGTATACATGCAACTTCTGTATGATTAGCTATAGCCTTATCATATAATCGCTGTCTTGTTTCGATACTTTTTGCAGATGTATTAGGGAACACTGCCATTCCTACTTCTAACATCATTTTTGTAAATGTTTTTTATTTACTTGTATACATTATTTTTATCCCAGGTCCACTAAATGACATGATTGATACTTTGTGTGAAAGTGTTTACACAAAATCTGCTGCATCTCTGAAAGAAGATTCAGGAGTAGCAATGGGCCAATGGTAATGTTGCATATTCTGATATATAGGTGTTATATATAATTATAATGCCACACTGTTTATATATATACCTTAAAGGAATACGTCTCTCATACATATATACTGTAGGATAGCAGAAGAAGAAAACTGTAAATCAGTAGATTTTCCTCTTGAAAAATATTGTGAAAAAGATATTGTACGTATGGGTCATACTGTATATGTATCATGCTGTATCTGACATTGGCTCCATACAACATAGAGCTAAAACTGTACATGTGCAGTATATATGTACATGCACATGTACGTACATATACAAGTGCTTCATGGTTTTTATATATATATATATTATGTATTATACAATCATACTATATATAAATATAGCATATACATATATATGTAATATAATATGTCACTACACTACATATATACTGTCATATATAGGAATATGGTAAGGCCATCATTGATGAATCTGTTGTGGAGGGAAGATTTCTGAAATGTGCGAACTTGGATTCGGAGTACAAGGCTAGAAAGGATTTAGGAAAACAAACATTCTGTTCAAGATTGTGTTACATGTTGGCAGCTATATTCCTTTACTTTCCCCTGCCTCTGGGCTCCTACAAATGTGTTACATGTAAAAAAGGAAAAGACAACAAGGATTCTGCTGGTTTCTACAGAACTGCCTTCTCAGAGGTAAATTAGTACAGCAAATGATACGTACATGTGCATAGAGTTAGTTTAAACCAAATAGATATACACTATGCATGCAGGTATTAACAGTTATTAACTTGGTTGATAGGAAATAGCCGAACATCCAGCTGTACAAACTATTTTGGATTATAAGTGGAAGCAAGGCAACAGTTACCACAAGTATCTATATTGTATAGTTACGATCTGTCTATATATTATGTACAGTATCTATATTATATAGTTACGTATGTCTATGTATTCTATCTATTATTTACATATTGTATGTTTGCATACATAGGTACAAATACATTATACACAATTCTATACTATTGTTCAGCATGTGTACTATCAAATTAATTAATAATGTATACAATTTTATTGTAAATTTCTGTAGTTACATGTTTTTCATTTACCTGCTGAGGATGGTCATTTTCACTGCTGCTCTACTGATAGCTGCTAGACCAGGGCTAGTTAACCCTGGCTGCTATATCAATGCTTGGGACTGGGTTAGACTTGCTTTTGAGATTATATCATTGTACTACTTTGTTTGGAAGTTTTTTGATGAAATTGGAGAGATGACATGGTATGCATGATAGAAAATAGTCACCTTATTGTCACACAAGTCAATAATAAAATGTACATATCTAGGGAAAACCTATAGAGATATTGGATAAGGATAGAGTTTCATATCTTTTTCCACTGGACCAGACAACTGTTTATGGGAATTTTCCCTTTCATCAGTGTCCCTGGGGAGTCTTTGTTTTCTTCCATTCTTCTCTAAATTCTAATTTTAGTTAATCTACCTAGGTAGGTGCACGTGTTTTATATATCTGCTTCTTGTTTCGTTAACTCTTTGTCCTAATTCTCTCAATTTAGGGGCTTCAATAAGTATTTCAAGGACTATCTAAATCTTCATCAACTTGCAGCAATCATTTTTCCACTCTTAATTATACCGTTCAGGGCAGCTACAGCCTGGTGTGGAGCACCTTGTGATTCTAATGTGGGCAGAGGCTCCAATTCAACCAGTGTCCTCCTAAATGTGATGTGTGTTGAAGCTTCTTCCTGGCAGTGGCTCTTCGCTACACTGGCATACTTTGCCAATGCCGTTCTTATCTTTGAGTATTTGTCAGTGTACAAGTAAGTTATGTGATATATACCTGTACTGTTGAAATGACTAGTATTAACCTCACATGGCAGTCTCTCTATTATATGTAAACAAAAGTCTATACAGATAGTGCTGTCTAAATAAAGATGGCACTTGTAGAAATATACGCTTCATTGGTGAAGTTGTCTTCAGATGGCAACTAATGATCGTTTCCCATCTCCACCATAGAAGTGTACAGTGTCTGTTTTCACATATTTACGTAGATATATTGCAACTTATGTGTTCACTGTGAGCACCATAGTGAGGCAGGATGTTTTGAAATTCCTGATATACTTTGTGGTGGTCTTGTATGTCTACTTGGGATTTTTCTACTGTGCTCTGAAATTTGGAATTAGCATTCAAAACAATGGAGAGATTGTATCAGATCAAGAACAGAGTCCGCTGGATACTCTGTGAGTATATAATTTATTGTATGGTCAGCCATTTTTATATGTTCCTATAATTTTATCAAACATGTTAGATATCCGTGGCATGCTTTGTTTCTTGGCTTGCGAGTTCTCCTTGAGGGCAGTGTGTTCAATTACTATGGAGAAGATGAAGCTGGGACACTTGCTGGAATACAGTAAGGGGAACCAGTTATTAATTACATCACAATCAGATTGCCTTACAAATTAAAAGATTTTACAGTTCATCAAAATGCCCAATTATTATTATATAGCAATCTCACAACTGTATGCTTCTGTGCAGTCAAATTTGCATTTATATATTCACAGCCACACAGTCACACCTCAATTTTATGTTCACTGTTCACTACTTGTTATGTACCAGTAACCAATTCCTCTTATGCAGTTGGCTTGCTGTGGTAGCCTACCTCCTATTCCTTGTGTTTGTGGTGATAGTGCTTCTCAATGTACTGATTGCTCAGATGAATAAATCGTATGAGGACACAACGCATCTGTCTGAAGTACGGTACTACCAAGCTCTTGCACGGACATTAGCCCGAATAAATTTAGCTCGAGGGCCAAGTAAAGCCAGGAAGTATCTAATAATGGGTGAGCAACTGGTATTAGTGTAAAGATGCCAGTGAGACTGCATTTTAACACCAGTTTGACGATAACTTTTAATTTAATTAAAGATGGTGAAAGAGTAACAGATTTTAAGAAAATTAAAGACAGCCATACTCAAGAGCATGATCAACAGTAAGTTTGTTAATTAAATGACCTTTGGTTTGTTAATTAAATGACCTTTGGTAATTTACATGTATGTACAGTATATATCAGTCATGTGAGCAATTTGCTATATTGTTACCGCATAGCTTGTTTAATCAGGAGATGGTAAAAATTAGCTCTGAAGTACAAATTAAATTAGCTGAAGAGGTAGAGAAAATGAAGGTGTACTTGACCAAAGAAGCAGAGAAGACAAGGGACGACCTGATTAGTGAAATCAATGAAATGCGAAGAGCCATAGAGGTCCTGACAACCACTGTCAGAGGATCTTCATGATTCCCAATGCTATACACAGTTTTTCATATAGAACTATATTAATACATATATATAGGCATTATAATAGTAGAATGCACACATATAATCTATTGTATATAGGTACGTAGAGAAAGAAATTATTATTATTATACAGTACATGTTATTAAAAAGTATTTAGCATCTGTGTCGGTTTGTTATAATTTAGTACAAGCAGACTGCTTTTTTATATATTATCCATGGCATGCACTAATCAATAAACTATCTTAGTTCAATGTAGTTTGCCAGATTTGGTGTGTGATTTATATATGCTGCTGTTTGTTTTAAACTTAATCTTATGGTTTAAGTGTTGCTTTATATATGTTTTCTGACATGTACTAGTGCTACATTGGATCCCTTTTTCTGTGTCCTATAGCTAGTGCATTATGGTGAAGTGCACTTAACAAATGATTGATTGATACACAAGTACTTAGTTACTTCATCTATGGTTACTTCTACTTCTCCAAGATAGATAAATAAAAGACATAATATTATATTTCGTTCAATTACATCCGTTCACCTTCAGGCCACGCCCATTTTAGTTTTGCAATATAGCAATGCCAACACAATGGACCCAACACAATGTGATGGACAATGGATCGTGGAGACGACCATAAGTCGTTTTCGTAACCACTTCTAGCTCACTCTCCGTAACGTTGTTATTAGTAATTATGCAACACTCGTTGAATATGATTCGATTGGTCGTTGCATGTTGTCTGCGTCGTCGATGGAGAACTGTTTTGGTCCTCACAAGCATGCTTGCAACTCTAGCTGTTCCATTTCGCTTGATTCCATCAGTAGTCCTTCTGCCGAGAGATATGCAGGATACGCTAGAAAATCGTGATCGGTTTGTTGGAAGAAGACCTGATCATGAGAAAAGATTAGTGCCCACTTTAACCATTACTGGAGAGAGGCTTGCATTTGATTATTCGTCATGCTACAAAGTACCAAACAAGGCTCCAACTGCAGTGAAGAAGCGTCCGAACTGTCCTTCTCTATTTATTATTGGTACTCGTAAAGGTGGTACCACATCGCTAATTCAGTATCTATCTAAACATCCATCTTTTAAAGGTCCACTCTTAGACAAGGGACCCTTCAGTGGAGAAACAAATTACTTTCATAGAGATTTTAAAAGGAAGTCTTGGCAAGAGTACCTATCCCATTTTCCAACTGACAGCATAAGTAAAAATAGGTCAATTGGAGAAAGCAGTGTGATCTATTCCTCTTACTGTAAAGCTGCAGAAAATATTCGTAAATCTTGTGGTACTGAAGCTAAGATTGTATACTTACTGAGGAACCCTTACAGACGATTTGAATCAAATTATCTTTTTAGGGTTCGTGAGGGCTTTGAAAAAACTGCTAATTTTAGCACTTGCTTTAGTAGGGACTGGATTCAGCTGATGAACATATGTAAGGATTTAAACACTATTTTAGATTTTGATCTTCCGATGAATGCTTTTTCAAGGCTAGCTTGTGCTTCAACAGGAGTAACTCCTAATATGCTTTATGAAGGGTTGTATCTGGTCCATTTATCACATTGGTTATGCAACTGGCCAGCTAAGAATATCATGATTGTTAACAGTGAAGAATTCTTTACCTCACCTGGTAAAATTGTCAACCAGGTATTTGATTTTATTGGTATTGATAAAATGGATCCTGGAACCTTGAAGAGCATATCATCAAGTGTTTACAACAAGGGAGTTGGTAACGTCTCCTATAGCAGTGAGCATAGAGAAATGATTCAGAAACTGTATGAGCCATTTAACAAAAAACTACTTGAACTACTGAAATGGACATCACTTGACTGGTCAATTTAGCATGTATAAACACATACAATACATGTCAGCACATAATATTACATCAGGTATTTGCATATTATAATTATTTTTATTGCATTGCATTGCTCATATAGCTCTGCTATATATGATCAATCTCCAGCTATTTATTATATATTTATATTTATATAAATATAATATAAGTAGAACGGTACATCGATAAGTTCCAGCTTACAAACTCCGTACACATAGCTGTGTTAAAGTAGCCGTAATATATAAAACAATACGTTATAGAATACCTTAGTTATTTCTTTCGCTCGGTGAATGGCAAAAGGGAAAGGAAAGGGACTGACAGTTAAGGGAGTCCAGGTGCATGTCTGCCAATTGTCCTACGCCCATCTTATAAGCTTGCCAGTGCTTAAGTCACTTTTTGCTCTAAGCACCGGCAAGCCCCAAGCTGACAGTTAAGGGGGTCCAGGTGTCTGCCAACTGTCCTACGCCCATCTTATAAGCTTGCCGGTGCTTAAGTCACATTTTGCTCTAAGCACCGGCAAGCCCCAAACTGACAATTAAGGGGGTCCAGGTGTCTGCCAACTGTCCTACGCCCATCTTATAAGCTTGCCGGTGCTTAAGTCACTTTTTGCTCTAAGCACCGGCAAACCCCAAACTGACAGTTAAGGGGTGCCAACTGTCCTATGCCCATCTTATAAGCTTGCCGGTGCTTAAGTCACTTTTTGCTCTAAGCACCGGCAAGCCTCAAACTGACAGTTAAGGGGGTCCAGGTGTCTGCCAACTGTCCTACACCCATCTTATAAGCTTGCCGGTGCTTAATTCACTTTTAATTTGCTCTAAGCACCAGCAAGCCCCAAACTGACAGTTAAGGGGTCCAGGTGTCTGCTAACTGTCCTACGCCCATCTTATAAGCTTGCCGGTGCTTAAGTCACATTTTGCTCTCTAAGCACCGGCAAGCCCCAAACTGACAGTTAAGGGGGTCCAGGTGTCTGCCAACTGTCCTACGCCCATCTTATAAGCTTGCCGGTGCTTAATTCACATTTTGCTCTAAGCACTGGCAAGTACTAATAACAGTTAAGTGTATTCAGGTGTCTACCAATCGCCCCCAAAGCACCATCCTATGCTATGTATACACAATTAATTTGTACCTTATATACTTTTATCATCAGTCATCTTGCTATTATTCCTATTCATTATGGTAGACACTGAAGATCAGCAGGCTTATCCACAAATTCGACACTTTTCTGTCCTAAACGGATTAAAACAAAACTGTCTACATCGTCGTTCAAGGTTTCGTTCCATTTACAAGCCTAAATACAGAAGTAAAAGCTTTAATCATCGCTTGAAGAACAGCTAGACCCCGGGCTATTAATCGAACCTTCAAACATAACGCTTTCCAAAATCTATTGTTCTTCCTCTTTAAGTCAACTCTAGATTTGCTGCAGGCCATTAAAGAAAGAAAATACGAACGAAAAACCTCGAATAACTTGGCGTTAGTATGCTGACTCGGCGTTGTTACTTATAATAAATACTTTTATTAAGTATAGCTGGTGCTTAAATTTATACTATTATATAGTTACTAAATGTGTACTAAATGTGTACTATAATTGACGGTGCTTAATCACTTTTCAATAGCAAAAGTGGTTAAGCACCGTTAACATTAGTACAGAAGTATAGCTGGTGCTTAAATTAATATAATTAACTATAACTCTATTATTGTATAAAATGTTAAGCACCAGCCATACTTAGGAACTGAATATAGTGCATATTTATAACTAGTATATTTCCACTTCCATCACCACCGCGCTGGTGGCAGAGTGATGCGAGAGAGAAGCGTATAGAATAAAAGGAAGCTTCTGGAGTTGGATCAATTACAACGGTAATCACTTTTTTTCCTTTTTTTCTTTGTCATTTCACAACGTAGTTGCATATAAATAGTCCATTTTAACATGACCATTCAGGCCTGCCAGCGTGGAGCCTCGGGTAAGGAAGTAAGTCCGAACTCGTTGGCTTGGTAGTGTCTAGGTTCCGTAGCTGCCCTGTATCGGTTGGTGCCATGGGGATGTGCTCACCAATTATCGATTTATCGATACAACGGAACCCGGGGAGGGATAAGGCCGGTTCTGTCACTCCGTGACTACCAAAGCCGAAACTGCACCAGTTAGGCGTTACCAACGATCCTGGCCCCAGACGACCAGCGATGGAAGGACGGCTCGCATTGTGGATGGTAACGTGAACTCCCTGCGTCGAGCAAAATCCAAGTCACACCTCCTCGTGGTGCTCGACGGTAACAGCAGTCTCTGCTGGCTAACGTGACTGGTTTTTTTCTTTTTTCTTATCGCCAGTATATCGCGATATTTGTTGTAACCCACTGAGAATGGACGTTTTTCTCTTTTTTCCTTATCGTTAGCATATCGCGATATTTTGTTGAAGGGTCTGGGAACCCATTGAGTTCCAAACACGCTTGGGTCGTTTTTTCTTCTTTTTTCTCGTTGTAATATGTAAAATTAATATTGAAGATAATTCAAAAAAAACTTTTTTGTAGACTATATTTTTATTCTTACTTTACAATTTACTTTGGAAGAATTCAAAACATTGGAAATTATAATAAATAAAGTGCCAGTAATGTTTCTGTGGTCCTGTGAATATCATTATATGAATATGATTTAAAGGCAATGAATGTCATTAGTAGTATAACTAGGCAGATGCATTGCATCGTGATGGCAAGCTACAAGACACGAGTGCCATGTGCATGTGTGAGTGTGAAAGAGCTGGAAAGATGTGAGATGAGTGTTACCAGAAGACATGCATAGGGTGGAGTGGGGATGCATGTATATAGAGGGTGGAGAATAGGGAAAGGTCCATGCATGGTGTGGAAGGTACTGATGGAAAGGAGTGGGAAGGCCCATGAAAAGAGGAGAGGAGTGCGAGATGCAGATAGATAGGGGGAGCAAGCTCAGCAGGATGTTGTGAATGTCAAGCTGGGGAGGAGGAGCATTAAGGCTACACGGCTTTGTCCATGACTTGTGGTGTATATTGCGCAATAGGTATCTGTATTTAAGTTTGCCCATTGACTATAGTCCATGGTTTGACCTACTTAAAGTACTAGTATAATCAAAGGTTTACAAGCTTAAGATGGAATTGACACCAGAAAGTTTGGAAAAGGCTAAACGAGAGTTAAACGAAGACCCAGATAAGAGGGAAGCTAGTATCCAGGAGTTGAGAGAATCTATTTCAGCTGCCTTAGTCAGCTCACCAGACTGTCCTGCTGTGCGAGTAGACGAGGATGCCTTTCTTCTGCGTTTCCTAAGAGCTAAAAAGTTTAGACAAAAAGACGCTTTAGAAAAGTATCTGAAATTCTGTAAATTCGTAGCAAAACATCCGGAGATATTTGATGGATTAAATTATGCAAGAGTCAGTCATATATTCGAAAGAAACCAGTTTGGCGTTCTGGAACATCGACTGAAGAATGGTACTAGATTACTGTTGTTTTTTCCAGGAAGATATGATTTTGATTCCGACAATATAAATGAGGCTTTGGGTGCAGTGTATTTGACCTTGGACAAATTACTAGAGGACCCTGAAAATCAAGTTAATGGCTTTATTATTCTTCGTGACTGGGATGGGATTGGCTTTACTGATCTGGTGAGGCTCCAGGGCCTGGCCAGAAGAGAGGCCGCCAAATTCACATCTTTATTCCAAGTAAGAACTTTGGAGCTGTGCAATACTTAATGTACTGATGTTACGTGTCTGTGTGTTAAGTGATATGGGAAAGTGAGTCAAAGTTTAAAGTGGTGCAGGAAGTATAATCCTTCACTTTGTTACAGGAAGCCTTTCCAGCTCGCTTCAAGGGATGGTGGAATATCAAGGAACCTTGGTTTGTACCACTTTTGTTTAAAATTATTAAACCTTTTCTCAGTGAAAAGGCTAGAGATAGGGTAAGTCTATGTGTATAATCATTTCTGCCACACTTTAGTTACCATGTGTGATCATGCATGTACTTTATAGTGGTTGATCTAACTGTATCTTTTGTGTCTGGTACCTGTTATATGCAGTCATCATCTGACAATCTCACAACACTTTTCTAATGAGGGAGTGATACATTCAAATATTTGCCTATCACTGCAGATCCGTTTCTTTGGTAGTGACCTCTCTGCCATCACTGAGCTGATTGATATTGACCTACTTCCAGAGGAATTGGGTGGCAGCGGAGCAGTCTTCTCCTCTCGCTACACAGCCAGTCTGCTCAATTCAGTTAGCAGCAACCCAGAGGTTCCAGAGGATAGCACTGGAGTAGTATAATTGTCTTGGACCTATTCCTATGTATTATTTGCTTTCAGTATTATAGTATTTAAGAACACTAACACAATCAAACAATATTAACCATCATATTTTTTTATTTTTTTCCAATTCAGAAATGACAATGTATAAATTATAGTTTAAATATTAGTTAATAAGCATACATTGATTGCATAATTCCCTAAGCAAGTGTAGTTTAGACTTATTATGTAATCAGGAGCTAGATGAGGTATTAAAGTCAATCCATGATTGAAGATCTTCCCTACTTCTTCACCCCCTCCACGTATGACATTGATTGCTTCAGTAAGGAATGTGTAGTATGATGCAACTTAGAAACTGCTGACTATACAATCACAATTTCACACAGATACCTTTAATTGATTTAAGAATTGACCTGGATTTTGTGTTACATATGAACAATGCAAGATATACTTTGTGTATACTAAAATAAAGTCTCAAATGTCTGAACCTATTCTATCCTGCTTTAGAGGTTACGATAGTCTACATGTCATTAGGGACTCCAGTGGCAAGCCATCTAGTATGATGAAATCAGACCGTAAACATAGGCAATAATTATTGCCCCTTACTGGGGTCTAATTTCATCAGACTAGTGGCAGCAAGGAACACTTATAGATCTTGCAAGTATATAAGATCTATGGAACACTCTTGTGAATATTGTGAAGGGGGTGATTTAATTAACAATATGGCCACCAATATAAACGAGGGGTTATCAGGTGAAAGCCATCAAGGAATGAAAGGATTTTGGATGGTGAATGAGCCGTGGTTTATGGATATTATCTTTATGTTCATAAAACCTTTTTTAACTGAGAAAATGAAAGACAGGGTAAGAGTTAGATGTACAGTAGCTTGGAGCTCTCTTAATGCTATCTATAGCACATCCTCTCTTTGGGACTAATAACACACAATTTTTGTTTATAACTTGTAGATTCGCTTTCTTGGTACTGATTACAGCTGCCTGCATGAACTAACTGATCCAGATCTCCTTCCTGAAGAATTTGGTGGGTCCCAGCTCCCTTTAGTTGTGATTACACAATCAAGTTCTTGGAAGGGAAGACCGAAGACAACAAAGACTGAGATATTTTGTTTATTAAACTTATACAGGAGTTTTAATATATGATAGTGTTGGAGCTGCAGTTCTTATAAATAAAAAATGAAGTTAGAAGCAGGGATGGCAGTGCTACAACAGTGACTAGCACATCTGAAAAGCTGTAACAAGACAGTGGTCATATATTGTAAGGCTGACCATGCAGAAATGACTTAGTGGAATTCATACACTTCTTATATAAATTAAATAAGTAAACAATTGATTACATAATTCCCTAAGCAAGTGTACATTATAAAGGTTTAGACTTGTTACGTAATCTGGAGCTAGATGAGCTATTAAAGTCAATCCATGATCGAAGATCTTCCCTACAAGTAGGCACTTCTATATTTCCTCCACACAGGACATTGATTGCTTCAGACATTTGACACTTTGAAGAAACCATTTTAGCATACATTGTAGCATACACAAAGTCGTCTGACTTTCCTCTGAACAACTGTTCCAGATAAGCAGCATTCTCATCCCAATAAACCAGTCTGGTTTCCAAAACAAAACGTTGAAAGAGTCGCAGAGAGCGACGGTATCTGATGGTGGATGAAGCTAGAACAATGGGTTCGCCTCCTAGTTCAAGACATTGCCTATAAAGACCACATTGAAATAAAAATGATATTCGCCCAAAATCGCACTCTCTAAGGTATCTTGCATTGTTCATATGTAACATGAAATCCAGGTCAGTTGTCAAAACCATTCTATCCTGCTTTAGAGGTTGTAATAGCTTCTCCCTTTCTACATCAGGGTCACGTCGCTCATGACTCACCCGTCGGCGGGGAAGCCATTTTAATGTGACAAACATGATCAGGCATCGAATAAAGTACCATACATCGAAAAACACAAACGGTAGAGAGAGGAATTGGATTATCTGATTCAACATGTTACAACTGGAGAAGTTTGACTATCAGCAGGAAGTTACAGTCGGTCTGCTCAACGAGACTTTGTATAAGTCGCCAACACACACTGATCAGCTGTAAATAGTCAAATCTAGAGCTCGAGACCAGAGAACTCCAGTGGCAAGGAACACTCTATGTGGGCGGCGATTGAGCAATCAACAAAATGGCTACCAGTATAAACAAGGAGTTATCAGGCGAAACGCTGGCGAAAGCCATCAAGGAACTAAACGAAGTGCCCGAGGAAAGGGACGGAGCTATTGAAGAATTTAGATCAAATATAAAAGAGTCTGCGGCTGAGGAAAAGAACAAAGAGGATTTCTCTCTTTTAAGACTGGACGATAATGCCTTTCTCCTGAGATTTCTCAGAGCGAAAAAGTTTCGTCAAGATAAAGCAATGGAACAGTACTTCAATTACTGCAAGTACAGGACCAGATTTCCGGAAGTGTTTGAAGATCTTAGCCTTGAACGAGTTAAATATGTATTCGAAAAGAATATCATTGGCCTGTACGAGCATCCTTTGAAGAACGGCTGTCGTTTGATCTTCTTCTTCCCGCAACGGGATGTATTGTCTGATGATTTCAATTTTAACCACGTGATTGGAGCACTTTTTCTACTATTAGAAAAAATGCTGGAAGACCCAGAGACCCAGGTTCATGGAGTCATTGGAGTGGAAAACTGGGAGGGCATAGGGTTTGCTCAAATGGTTAAGATACAGTTTCTTGTTAGGAATGAAACAAAGAAACTGATGGAACTTTTTCAGGTACCGTCTGATAGTTAGTGTTTATGAATCAACTTTGTGACAGTCATCGGTTGGTATTGAATCTATAATTTTTGATGACATCATCATTAAATAAATATGGAGGCAAAATGGCAGCCTGAGTTACATGAGATTAGATTGGTACCTAGTACGTCCTGCATTTGTGTTATACTGTTAGCAGCAAAATTGACAATGAATGTTTTGTTCTTTACACGGTGACGCATTCAGTTATAATCTCTGTCTCCTCTCATTGCTAGACTGCCTTTCCTGTTCGAATGAAAGGAATGTGGACAGTAAATGAGCCGTGGTTTATGGATATTATCTTTATGTTCATAAAACCTTTTTTAACTGAGAAAATGAAAGACAGGGTAAGAGTTAGATGTACAGTAGCTTGGAGCTCTCTTAATGCTATCTATAGCACATCCTCTCTTTGGGACTAATAACACACAATTTTTGTTTATAACTTGTAGATTCGCTTTCTTGGTACTGATTACAGCTGCCTGCATGAACTAACTGATCCAGATCTCCTTCCTGAAGAATTTGGTGGGCCCCAGCTCCCCTTTAGTTGTGATTACACAATCAAGTTCTTGGAAGGGAAGACAGAGGAGAACAAAGACTGAGATATTTTGTTTTTTAATATTTTGAAACTTACAGGGTTTTAATACATACAATAATGCTGTGTATGTGAAAGCAGTAGAGATCTTATTAGTACTGTACAATATATTAATTTGTAATACAGAGATAGTCAATTATATTCAGTTTGATAAGGTCTGGTGTGCGTTTACATAGTATTTCAGTCAGTAATTCTGTGGCTCATGGGGAGACTACAAATATGATGAATGATTGAAAATGTAAATTAAAGAATGTGTCTTCCTTGTCTAAGTTCCTGAATAACATTCTTTTGAGATGGAATGTGATGTTTCTTCTTTGCTCTACCCACCCTCTTCCTGTCCCACTCATTTAGCAGCTCGTCAGAGAAGGTGAGAGGCAGACACCCCAAGTATGCAATTATTTGGGGAGGGACAGGGAGTTCCCTCATTCTCTTCCTTCTGGACACGCCCATCAGCTTTCTAATTTGTAAACGACACAAGTGTTGTAGTTGCGGAACCAAACCTGCAACCAGTCAGTGAAGGTATATTACCTGTTAGAAGGTCCCCCATATACATACAAATCAGAGTAATATTTACAGCCTATTAATATTCAATGTTTAAGAGATAATTACTATAGACAGTCTACAAATATTTCAGAATAAGCCCATCATTATATACAATTAAAAGTAGTGGTTAGATAGATCTGTGTTGCATACAGTTTGTATATACATACACAGCTGAGCAGGATATAATAGGCAGCTAGTACATAATTTGTCTGAGTTTGCCTTATGAAATCAGACCCTTGTATTGTGCAACCCTTTCTGCAGCAAATCACCTGCCAAGTCCTTGATCAGCATGTGACAGGAAGGGATAGACTCTGATAGGAGAAATGGAGAGTAGGTGTCTGTCACATCGTCAGCATTATAGGGACTGGCCCCGTATGACAACAGCAGTTCCACAGACTTCTTGTTCCTGTGGATGACTGCATGATGCAGTGGAGTGAGGCTCTGATGGTCCCTCGCATTCACACAAGCCCCTGAATCCAGCAGGAGCAACATCACATCAAGATGACCCCCAGAGGATGCCAAGTGTAACGGAGTGTGCTTCCATATATTACAGACATTGCTGTTAGTACCTGCAGATGCACGTTAGAAGTAGATTGATCTGATTTTGATCATGATACACTTGAATAATCTAAAGCACCTTTTCAGACATGTTACATCTATTCTAGGGTAAGGAAATTAAACCTAGTGAGAGCTTTGGATGAGGATACAAGAGTTTTCTCCTCCTTCTTCTTCTCCACTGGGAGCTTAGTAGCTGAACTTGGAACATACACACAATCATGGGAGAATAAATGAACTTGCCTTGAAGTAGGAGAAGCAGGACTCTGTCGTAGTCTCCTTTGGAAGACCATTCGTGCAATTCTGTGTTGCCATCTTCAAATTCACTCCTTTTACGTGGTGGTGGAATGTACTGCCTCATCTCCGCCATCTTGCGGTAAAAACTACAGGGGAATTCCCCGTGATCTTAGCGAGCTATGGCGACGGACGTAGACGAAGTGCGAAAGAACGTGGAGAAAGAAAAAGATAGAAAGTGCAAAAATACCTCTATATGTATATATTAACTTAACCTAAGAAATGTTTCCACTAATATACGTTGTATGTTTGGTGTTCAATGCAAGATGCAAAAAATAGCGGCTGCTCTTAGCTGCTAACATTGCAGCGTCCCATGCACCATGCTACTCTGTATCCGCATATACGAGGCGCCACAAGTAATATTAACGTATTTGACAGTATTATAGCCAATAAAACAATATATATATATTTAACTGCTGCATTAGTAAGAAACTGATGGAATCAGTAAATGATTTGGAGAAAACCTTTCAAACTTTGCAGAATAAGCTCACAAGCACCAAGAGGACACAGCCAGGTACAAAATGAAAGTTCCTACACTTATACCTATATATTATTACAATTACATTGACTGTACATATATATAATTATTATTGTACCACTACTATGATGTTATGTTGCAATCCATTTCAGATACAGGGAATGTGTGGTATTCAAAGTATAAGGACCAAAAAGCCATTAACATGAGATTAGAAACAGCAATCAAGGAACTGGAACAGAGTTGTGCAGAGCTGAGAGACCAGAATGGGGAGGGTGAGACACAACATATTCTTGCTTAGGTGCATATTATCCAAGTGATTTTATAGGGTCATGCAACTTATAATGTGAATGGCAGTGTTTAATATGTTACATCCATTTAGTTGAGGGGCAAGTGATACTGCATTGTGGCAATGAATTTGAAGCGATGACTACTAATGATCTTAAACATCACCTTAAGAAAATAGAAAGACAGAAACTCCATTTGCAAAGTGAACTTAGGGACTGTGAGTGGAGGTTGGATCAGGAATCTACAGTTAGTGTCTATAGTCTATAGCTACCAAGCCCTGGGCTGTAAGGTTGAGATATACAATGACACATACCACACTCCTTATATATTCAGGTATCTTATAAAATGAGAGAAGAGAAAAATACAATACTGACACAACTTAATGAAGTAAATCCTTATAACACATGAATGAGTCATTCTATAAATCTACTGTAGTCTATTTTTCTGTAAAACTGTATAGGTATCTTCAAGTCTTAAAGGAAAAGATCAGCAGACAAAGTATTCCAGAACAAGTCCATAAACACAATTATACATAATATAATTTACATCAACAGGAAGATAGATAAAATGATGGCGATGACGTCATCGACAATAAAGATGGCGTTGTATTAAACTGTTAGTTCTGCATTAAACAGTATATCGAGAGCTATGTTAAAGACCTGGGCATTTGTTACTTTTGGCGGCTTCTTTACTGCTTGCTATAGTAATGCAGTACGAAAGTATCCAGTTTTCCGAAGTGAGTGCGTTTCATCTCGTGTCTTTCCTCTGCTATGTTTCGATACCTCTTTTAGAACCACATTTCCACGTATTGGCCACTTCCATTTGTTTCACTGTTGGATATTTCTTGCATAAATATGAAGAAAGATCAGAAGAACGCGTCAAGAAGCTAAGGGAGCGCCATCCGTATGCTCCTTATTGGGATAATTCGGAAGGTACATGTAAGGAGCCCTGGTATTAACTACCCTTGAAATATTCTTTTGTCTACAATACAATTAAAATTATTCTAGTGGTGTACGTATTACATGACTGTTACTGTAGATGCTGGCAGCGAAAGAACAGAGTAATTAGAAACAGCAAATGTTTACAAGTAAACTATGAGACATTATATGTCATGTCAGTTGTGTAATCAGTGTATGTTTGGTTAAAGTTTATGATGTAACAATGAGAAAATTTCCAACTCTTCTTTAACGGGTATTTCTGCAAGTGCAAAACCTAAGATTGACAATCCCGCAATTAACACTGCAACTACATTTAAGATAGAGAAGGCATGTTTTACAAACAGTTTCATATAGTCATACTTCATTAGTCACAAGTGACTGATAGACATTTAAAATGGAAACTTACTACCAGATAGTTTCTTATGGATGGAGTGATACTCAGAATCTTCTGCCTGAAGCATGTTGAAAATATTCTGTGTCCTGATTGCATTGGAGTCCTTCTCTGAACTGGGAGTAAAAGAATAATCTGGCCTCGCTCTGCTGGATGCACTGGGCAGTTTATCGAGAAGCCTCCCCAAAAAGAAGGTGTGAGGATGAAGGTCCTTTGTGCTACTCTCCGGCAGACACCAGGTTCTGATTCCCAAGCCAACCACAGTCACGGCACCCAGCAGCAACACAAACACTCCTACTCCAGTGAAGAAGAGGAGGTAAGACAGTATCAAATGCGTCAGAAGGGACAGCTGTAGGATAACCAAGTGAGAATGGTGACATACTCTAGAGGACAGCATCGGCCAGGCTGTTACTATGTACACCTTGATGAACTCCCTACAGACATAGCCAATAATCCCAGGAAATGAGATAGCGCCAAATGAGCTAACAGCTGCCAGTAGCAGCCAACCAAAGTTTCCTACGATGACACTCTCATCAGAGAAGAGTGCCAAGGAGAGGCTACAGATGGTAATGATGATCAAGTATTGGTAGGCCACTGGGAAGGCAGGCAGCATAACTGGGACAAGTGAGGCACCCAGGAACCACTGAGTGAGAAAGAGGAGACAGCCAAGGGATACACCAGATATAAATTGACCTGGTATACAGTCCATGTAGGCGTGATCTGTCAGCTGATTAATAGGGGGTGCCCCTCTGCCCATAACATACAAGTAGATGCTACACAAGATGCCCACACAAAGTAGTACAAGTGCATATGCTTCAGTGTCTTGCACTCTCTGCAATCCAGACAACTCCCAAAGGGTGATATAGAGGAGGTAGCCAAGCACATGACAGTACACCTTACGAAATCTAGAAAATAAATTATTAAATTCAGTCAATGGCACACTAATGGACATTGCAGCATACTACATGATACTATAGGATATTACAGGATATTTTAGGATATTATAGGATACTGCAGAATAGTTTAGGATATTACAGGATTCTATAGGATATTTTAGGAGAGAGTAGGTCAAGCTATAGTAAAAAGAGTTTAGTGCAGTTTAGTGTAATGTAATCCATTTAAAACACTTTAGCAATGCGATGCCAGTGCTATTCATTAGCAGACAAGACATTCAGGTGGTAGTGATTAGTGGCACTCACTGATCAAGTCCGGACTCATTCCACCAGGAACCAGCCCAAGTGAGGCAACCGAATGCTGTACCAATGGAGAGCACTAGGAGACGAGTGTAACTACATGGAGCTAGGGCAGCCAGAAAGCCAGCACTGGTCACTATTCTCAGAAACAACAAGCCAATCTTGCTTGATACGACACTCTTAACTAACCCAACCCTTAGAAGCAGAGGGGAAAGAAATATACAAACAAAGTACTTGTACTGAGTGGACCATGAGTGCAGGAGCAATTCATTAAATAGGAGAGGGGTGAAGTTGAGCAGGATGAACCACCAGAGGCTGCCTGTAAGGAAGAGAAATGTTGGATCTACCAGCTACACATAACAAGGCTACACATGCATGTCAAGACCATCTGTCTAAATCTGCCACGAGACACATTACGTGCACATAATAAGTGCAAACGTACTGAACATGATTTCAGCAATTAAAACAGGAATCCTGCTTCCCTCAGCAATTTGTTGTACATCACAAAGAAGACCTTTAGCAATCTCCGCTTCAATTTCATCCAGCGCCTTCATGCCAATGATGCTCTGTGCTCTGTGCCGGAAGTTGAGCCTTTGTTTAGAAGGTGAACGCTGAGGCGCCCCAGTACTTGTGGAGGTCTCGTCCTTATTGAGCTGCAGACGCTCGCGAGGAGGTACTTCGGCCATTTTGTATGTTCATATGTCATGTGACTATCCCGTAGACATGAAAACTGTCTGTCTCCTTCTGTTTGCTGCTCTTCTCCCCGCAATAGCGGGAAAGACAAATTTCATTGTCATGTTGATGGATGATGTAAGTATGAATGAATCCAATGATTCCAGAAGCAGTCACGACAAATATATTGTATGTGCTGATTCGTGCAGATGGGTTGGGGAGACTTGGGAGTGTACGGCAATCCTTCGAAGGAGACACCGAATTTGGACGCTCTAGCAGCGGAGGGAATGGTCTTGCCTGATTTTTACTCTGCCAATCCTCTCTGCTCTCCCTGTAAGTTTCTGCTGAAGATCCAGCTAGTGTTGTATTTCTTATTTGCTGTTATTCACCTTAGCAAGGGCAGCTTTACTGACTGGTCGTCTGCCAATCAGAAATGGATTTTACACAACCAATGCACATGCTCGCAATGGTAAGTGAAATTGTATTTATTCATATACAGTATGTATGTATGTATATTATTTCCCCATAAATGTATTTATGTTGATGTAATGTGTCGCTATAGCCTACACTCCACAGGACATAGTAGGAGGAATACCTGATTCTGAGATTTTATTTCCAGAACTCCTTCATAAAGTTGGTTACAAGTCGAAACTTATTGGAAAATGGCAAGTTACACAATTTTGCTAATTTTTATGTATTTACCATGAATTAGTAAATGGAAGTTCTCCCCTCCCCTCCCCTCCCCTCCCCTCCCCTCCCCTCCTCTCCTCTCAGGCACTTGGGGCAGCAACCCCAGTATCACCCATTGAAGCACGGTTTTAATGAATGGTTTGGTGCTCCCAACTGTCACTTTGGTCCCTATGACAATGTGCACACTCCCAATATACCAGTCTACAAGGACGCCAACATGACAGGAAGGCACGTGTCTATAGCTAGCTTGTCACTTGTACACCTTGGATGTCAAGTTTGTGCATAGTCAAAATTGAGAAATCATTATATGAATGATAAAATTCTGCAAAATTACTATTTAGAGGATCAGTGGTTAGAGCTTTCTTGAGAAAGTTTGTATGTTAATAGACTGGCTCCCTACATAATGTATATCCCAAATACAGTGTGTAGTCTTGTGTCAGAGCTACTGGCATGATTACTGCAGGTACTATGAGGGAAAATTTCAAATTGACCACAAAACTGGGGAATCTAACCTGACACAAATGTTCATAGAAGTAAGTTGTGACTGCTGATACAGGAAATGTTGGTCTGTCATGTGCTTTAGTTTCTGTTTAGGAAGCAGTAGAGTTTATTACAAAGTCTTCAAGTAACCATGATCCCTTCTTCTTATACTGGGCAGTGGATGCCACTCACGGCCCTCTCTATGCCTCAAAGAAGTTTCGGAATACTAGTCAGCGTGGCTTGTGAGTTATTTCCATACACCCCTCCCTCCCATTCACCCCATCTGTGCCATCAATCCTTATATAGGCATCCTAGTGGAGTATGTTATGTTATTGAGATAAGTGGACTCTTTGAGCTATAAAACCCTTATCTAATTAAGGTTATATTTGAAAGAGATTTTTTCCCATTTAAGGTGGTATAGCTGGTTAAGATAAGTAATTCCAGTATCTGTTGCTAATGTACAGGTATGGTGATGCAGTACGAGAACTGGATTACGGTGTAGGTGTGATTATTGACACTTTGAAGCAACTTAAGATTGAAGAGGATACTTTAGTTATCTTCTCCTCTGATAATGGAGCTGCCACTTATGCAAAGACCTCGGGTGGCAGCAATGGTCCATTTCTGTGTGGCAAGGAGACCACCTTTGAAGGTGGAATGAGAGAGCCCACTATTGCCTGGTGGCCGGGGGTCATCAAGGGAGGTCAGGTTGGTAAATAATCACATGCATAGATGGCTGATCCTTGAATATTCTCTGACTTGCTTCAGTTTGTGACTGTATCTTCCCCTTCCTGCTAAAGATCAGTCATCAGCTGGGCAGTTTAATGGATCTCTTCACTACTGGTCTTGAATTAGCTGGCGTGGCAGTTCCCAAGGATAGAATAATTGATGGCATCAATCTTCTTCCTCTCTTCAGAGACAATCAAGTAGTAGATAGGTGAGACATATGATTATGACAGACATTATGACAGTGTGTCTTCCTTCAACCTCCAATTATTTAATTTTGTTACAATGTCATTCCTCAATATTTTGATATTTGCCTAGGCCTATATTCTATTACCGTGGTAACGAAATGATGGCCGTGCGCTATGGCTTGTACAAGGCACACTACTGGACTTGGACAAACAGTTTAGAAGAATTTGAGCATGTGTGTCTTAATCTAATATATGTGTTTGTTCAGATCTGTTCTAGTTAAATGTAGCTAAGTACAATGTAGCCACAATGCACCATTGTTTTAATAGCTAAATTATATTCTCTCATTTCAGGGTGTAAATTTCTGTCCTGGTGAGAATGTGACTGGAGTTATGACACATGACCAGGTCAATCATACTTCAATGCCTCTCTTGTTCCATCTTGGGCTGGATCCTGGAGAGAAATATACCATACAGTATGTTAATACAGCCAGTTAGTACTATACAGGCAGCCTCGTGTTTGTAGAGCCTTGCAATGGGATGAGCAGTGTAATTATCGTAGCTGTCCCATTATTTCTTACAATGTTCCCTCTAATTAACGTTCTGTCAACCAGTTACGTACAGTATCTGTCTACCTACTCTCAACTAGCTGTAAGGAGTCAAATACACATTCCACAATTAATTTGCTCTCTATATCACTGCTATAATGAGTATATGTTGATGTTTCAAAATGTAATTTCCAGTCATACCTCATCTGAATACAAGGCAGCTATGGAGATAATATCACCCATCGTAGAGAAGCACAAGTCTGAATTGAAACCCGGTGATCCCCAGTTGAACTATTGTGATAAGGCAGTTGAGGTATGATATCATATAGCATTATATATATGGTGTATATCCAAGTTGAGCACTTTTTAGGGTGTCTATATAAGTAATATTTGGCTGCAGCTGGCATTTTCACTTATTCCAAATTTTACTTGTTTCTGTCGTGTTCACAGTTATGCTCTTCATAATGTATTACTGTTAAGAACCAAAGTGCATTGTTATGTGTTGTAGAACTGGGCACCGCCAGGATGTGAGTTATTGGATGCCTGCCTGCCTATCCCCAAGAGTGACAAAGCCCTGTGTAACTGGCCTCACTGAATGTAGCTTTATGTTCCTTGAATACTATATAACTCACAGAAAAGTCCACTTTTCTTGTTTCTTCCATAATTATACTATGCTTTCTGAAGTGTGCATTTTGTCAATAATACTGCAACCTTTTGAAGGCATTATAAAATTTCTGATAATAAGTAATTTTCCCAACAAGTCAGTTATAACGCTTCCACTGTTGGGACAGCCAGCTATAATAAGTAATTTCCGTTTCCGAAAATACGGACCGGGGTACCTACGTACAACGGACACGTGGTGGGTAAATGGAAGGCGGACCGTCCTCTTCGGACAAGACTGTCCCCATCGAAACACCCGCGGCTGAGGTGTCGCCCAAGGAGAAGACTCCTGGGACTATCTTGACCAAGACATCCAGACTAAAACTCGAGGAAATCACCTCCATTTTGTCTGATGGCGAAACAAAGTATCAGGTAATCCATTCCGCTCCATTTAGACCTCAACCTGGCGAGATATTCCTGTTTTCTTCGGCCGGGAATCCTGAGAATAATGGTGAGCATTCAAAGTCTGTGTTGTATATGTTTGGCAGTCCCATGTAGGGGGAACCTCTATTAAGTCGCCTCTTCCGTATATTATTGGTGGTCCTACCCCTACTTAAAGAAAGTCAGATTACCAAATTTTAAAAGCAAACAAATATTGGTAGATGGCACGTATACAGAGTACTGAAATGATTACACCCTTATTTCAATGTTGTCAAATTTGTGTTTTGTTGTGTTTTGCAGAGAAGTGGAGATCGGACCAATATCATTGGTACCAAAATGGTACCAAGAGCATGCCCGACAAGGACCCGGTCATCAAAAAGATATACTTTGCATATGTTGCACCTTCTGGCAGAACATGCACCTTCCACAAACATGTCTACCGCATGTTGAAAAGTAACCGTCACCTGGTCCTCCTTCACTACCTTGGGGATCCTTCAGTAATTGACGAGACAGGAAGGACTAGGTTGAGGACAAAGAGAGGAAGGGGGAAGACTGAAGAACCACCTCCTGAGAATAAGAAGCCCGTGGTAACTGAACCCAAAAAGTTTCATGAACTCTTAGAGGAATGCAGGACTTTTGATAATGTTGTCAATGAACTATTTTGTGTGAGTCTCAAGGACTTTGTAGCATTGCAGGTAGCGGCACAGGAGAGAAAAGACTTTGTAAAGAAGATTGTCATTTACCCATGCTGTAGTCTAATTTGTGGTAAAAATGTAATGTTGGAGGAAGTTGAACGATTACTGCAGTTTACCTCATCACAACCCCAGCTTCTCATGTATGATACTGCGTTTACTGTGGGAGACTTTAAAATTGCTGCTCTGCTGTTTAAGCACACACTATTCCAAGGTGGACCAGCTCTTCCGGCATTCTTCCTCATTCACAATTCAGACAGCATGCAACCGCATGAAGAGTTTGCACAAGTGGTCTCAGAAGCCCTACTGGCCTCGTTTGGAAAGGGAAATCTCCCCATTGTGTTTAGCAACCAGGAGCATTGTAGACTTCTGAAGGGGTTTGTGAACACACAGCAGCTCCAACCATGGACAGACACCATGCAGAGAGCCAAGGCCTGGCTGGAGGGTAACGGGTACAGCACACAGGAAGTGAGCATCTACTTGGCTCACATTCGCGGACTGTTTAGCCAACGAACAGAAGCGGATTACAAAAATATGTTGGAGAAGTGCAAATTGGAGTGGAAGCAGACATTTACAGTTTTTTTTGCAGAAAACATACAGCCATTTATTAGCAAGTGCTTTGGACGTTGGATATACGAGGAGCATCGTGTTTATAATCCATACTGTGGAGTGAGCTTGGTGTACTGTGAACCATTCTGTAATCTGATGAAAGGAATGGCTAGTTTGGGCAAAGTGCCCCTTGATTGTATAATAGATGCATTAGATTGTCTGCAGGTCTATTTTTTACATCAAATACAGGAGGGATTGAATAAAAACGGAAACTATCATTTGCTTCCAGAGTTTGAGGGTATGGTTGTGCCAACCCAGTCCATTGCACAACCAGTACTCTCCCCTGAAAATATCGTTAACAGAGTCCAGAGCAACATGCAGCAGCAATTTGCAGTAAACTCGCAGCATCAGAGCACGTCCTCCTCAACTAATGAAGCCATTGCAACCTACTCTTGGATTACACAGTAGGCTCCGTTGAACACTTTGAACACTTTGTACTCTATGGTTTTGTACTGCTATATCCTGCTCTACATTTTTTAACTTTCAAGTTTTCATTATATTTGTTATGGTGCTAACAATTAAATTTGAAAATATTGTAAGTTATCATTTAGAACTAAGTTCTAAGTTTTGAAGACACAATGTGCACCAAAAGTTTCAATTTATTGATCCTGTTCTCTACATTTTGGCCAAATCTATGGCAAGCTGAAGGGTTGCCACACCTTGGCTAGATTTCTCAATCCAATCCTTTGGAATGGCATTGATGCCAAACTTGGCACCCAAGCAGGCTCCAGCAAAGCTTGATCTACTGCAGATGTCTCCTCCAGCTATTCCAGTTCGTATGCCATCAGCATACCCAGCTGCAGTGTACACTGTATGCAGTGACCCTTTAAATGACCCAGGCATTCCTAACAGAAGGCACTAATCATAATAACACTCCAAAGCAGACATGTCACTAATGGTACATAATAATGTCATCAGAGATGGAACAAAAATCCACACTATTGCTAACATACCACAGGTGAGCCCAAACTTCTGTACTGCCTCTCCATGAGGAGTGTTCTTGGCTTCCACCACCTCTCTGATTTCAGGGCCCACAGAAGTACCATCTAACTCCTTCAGCACTTCATCCACACCACCCTTCTCCAAGATGAGGTTCTCCAATATCTTAGCAGCCGCTTCAGATCTACTAATGGCACCTTGGCTAAGCTAATGAAGACAAGAAAGATCACTGTAACCAAAGTGATAATCAAACCACAACTGTTTGAACTTGCATAAATGATTTTAGATGAAAGTCATGAAACAGAAGCAATTGCCATGAATGAAAGTAGAGATAGCTAGTTACTCTATAAATGCCATAGCAATGCTTCCTTTCACAGGAGTACTGGGAAGAAGGAATATCATATACATGTATACATTGATCTTATAATGCAAGTAAGCACTATACATATGATGATTTAACACCATGCATGACTCCTCATAAGGAAATACAAGGCATTCATTTGTGAACTTGAAAACCCTTTCCTTATAACTATAAAGCCAGATCTTCCTACCTGTATAATCTTGACAGTTTCTGTGACCTTGTCTTTCATTTCAGGTTTACCAGCAAACAACACCATCACAGGTATAGCACTAATAAGGCCATCCATATCATTGTTATCAGGGTCACCATACGGCTTTTCCTTTGCAGCATATTTGGCAACAAACTTCTTGACAACTCCATTGGCCCAAGGCCCAGAGATGGGAAACTGCTTTTTGGCAGCCTCTTGGGTAGCCTTCTCATAGTCGGTGCCTGGACCATAGTACTTGTACACTTTATCTGCAGCATCACTCACATCCCAACCTGTTGTTATAAGAAAACAATGGATTTAATGACTGCACAATGTAACCCTCATGGGAAGCTAATTCTCATGCAGCACGTACCTTTCGCCTCTACCACAGATTTCAATATCACAAAGGCATGATCTCCATGACAACTATTATGTCCAACTGGAAGCTTGAAGAAGGGACAATGAGACTCTGGGAAGAATATAGGATCTTTGTCCCCCACTACCTCCTTCAACTGGTCCACCTTGTACATCCATTGTAGAGGAGTAACTATATTTGGAGCGGACCAACTGTTAAGTATTCAATATCTTAACCTCATGCATAGGAAATGCACCATCCACTATATCCTGAAGAGTAGTGTATATTATAACAACCACGTGGGATATAAGTACGATACAGGAGAGATTGCAAGGTCCCAGATATCTTAAGTACTTCGCTTCGCCTTAGATACACTTACCAGCAGCATCGGCTACTATGGCGCCCACTATACTTGCCACTTTCCTTTGTTGAGTGACAGATAGCTGTTTAACTACTGCCAAAAGACTGTCTAAAGTTGCCATGCTGGGCTTGTATAGATTATAGGCTCTAGATCTTCAACCAAGTGCTAATAAAAACGTCCAAGAATGGCTGGTTTTATACAAAAATACGATCATGAGACAGAACGTCACAAAGCGTGTTGCCCCACTGCCTGAACTTCCCTAATGACGTCAATAAGCATCATTCCTCACGATTCGAGCGCAGCAGGGACGTCAGACATCACGAACAAAGAGGGATATTTAAATTAGAACAGTAGGCAGAACGGATAAATTCAATCTCTGCTACAACGACAAGTGAGAGTGTAAGTATTCGTGTTTCTTGTTACGACACGTACGAGCTGACTCTAATATTGATCCCGTTCGTTAGTTTTCTACTTGGCTTCTCTGAGTGTAGAATCGAGTGAATTTGAGGACCTTCGCTCTGCACTAAATATGTCTGTTGTTTCGAGGAGGATAATAAAAAAAGTCTTGTCAGTGGAGCAAGCGGAGGGAGTTGGGGCACGAGTGAGAAGGAGCATTGGACGACCAGAGGTAATGTCTTGCATCATCATCAATCAATGTTGGGCAATGACTGCATGTCATTGGTAGCTATGGGTCACACCCTGCACCTATCCGTTCACTTGCAACTCCCTTTGAATATCATGCAGTTGCGAAACCTAGATCCCTTCCTTTTGCTGGATGAGTTTAAAGTCAAGCGTCCCGCCGGTTTCCCCGACCATCCACATAGAGGCTTTGAGACAGTAGGTATTATATATGTATGTATACAGTGAACCTTGTATATCTTATAGGAGGCTCCTTTAGTGATGTACTATGGGTTCATAATTTTAGAAGTTGGGACTACAAAATGCTTAATTTAAAATGTTATGTTATATTAAAAATTCAATATTGGAAACATTGAGGAAATGATGGAAAATGAGATGTTAGAAGAATACATGATTTAATCGTTTTTTTACATGATCATGCATGTAATACATATTGTTATATACATAGTATTATCAGTATGTTTCATGTATTATACCGAGAGTGATTTACAAGTTATCTCTCCTGAACTTCTTCTCCGAAGGTGACCTACATGCTGGAAGGGTCTTTCCAGCACGAAGACTTTTGTGGACATAGGGGAACCATCAACAGCGGAGATCTACAGGTGGGTGCTGTAGGAGAAGAGGGATAGTTAGCAACAACTTCAAATCTGCTCAATCCGCAGATTTAGTGATGTTTGCATGTCTTGCATCACTCACAAAAGATCAAGAAGACAAAGATTCCTAGGGTCACTGATGAAGGGTGAAATTCCCAGAGATGTCAGTCTGACCCAGTGGAGAAGGAGAAGGAGGAGAAATCTCTTGTATCCTCATCCAAAGCTCTCACTAGGTTTAATTCCCTATAGGCCTTTTAGTCTAAAGTAGAATGTAGCATGTTGAAAAATGGTGTATTAGATTATTCATATAGATACCATATTAATGTATAGCAGAGGTTGTTGTACCATATATGGAGAGACTCACATTTCATACAGTAGTTATGAAAGAATATGTAGCTACATCTGTACTGTTTTGTGGTGCAGTGGATGACTGCAGGTCGAGGTATAGTGCATGCAGAAATGCCCCACGGAGAGGACAATATGGGTCTACAGCTCTGGGTCAACCTGAAGGCGGATGATAAGGTCCAACTTGTAATAGTGTAACTCTCTGCTGAGTGTTGCTTGTTTCATACATTAGAATGCCGAGTGCCTATTTGTCCTCTACTGGTATATGTGCCCTTCACAGATGGTGGAGCCCGAGTATCAGGAGCTACTTAATAAGGACATCCCAAAGGCCAACAAGAATGGTGTTCACGTAACAGTTATAGCTGGCGAGTCTCTTGGAATTAAGGTATTGTATACTCAAAGGTTATATCATTTGTACAGCCCTCCATTAGGGGCCAAATGTACAATGGACAAGTGCATGTACATCAATCCATTCCTGTTCATTTCTGTTCATTCAGTCACCAGTTCGTACCAGAACTCCGACCTCTTATCTGGACTTTAGGATGGAGCATGGAGCTGTGTTATCCCAGCCCGTTAACAAGGACTGGAATGGATTCATCTACATCATATCTGGTGCAGGGAGGTTTGGGCCCTCAGAAGCAGCTGTGGAGAGTGATGCTCATCATACCCTGGTGCTGGGCCCAGGGGACCACGTTGAAGTTGAGAACACTGTAAGTCAGATGTGTGGACTGCATGTAGAATGGACTGCATGTAGAGTGGACTGCATGTAGAGTGGACTGCATGTAGTGTTAAAGTCTAGCCTGTCCCTTATTAGGGTAAGGAGGAGTTGCATTTTGTGCTTATCGCTGGCCAGCCACTTAAAGAACCAGTTGTTCAGCGTGGTAAGGGATTTCTCTAGCTGTAACACATCAGTGTTATAAACGACCCTTTTCTCTGTCCCTGACATATATACAGGACCTTTTGTGATGAACACACTTGAGGAAATCAGTCAAGCAATGCAGGACTTTAATCTCTGTCAAAATGGTTTTGAAAAGGCCTCCCAGTGGAGATCTGAAATCTCTGGAAAATAATTTGAAATTATTCCAAGGACTATTTTTTAACAAATTGACTTTATAGATTTATTCTTATTTTTTGGATATGAACATATATAATTGCATTGGACTAGGTAGACAATTTTAGAATTGTTGAAAACTTCATGAGTAATAGTTCAACCTGAATGAAAATAAAAATATACATCAGGATTGACATTGAAAACGTATGAATGTATGTACATATATACATACGTACCTAAACAAAAGTGCCTTTCCTTTATCATTACCAACTGCAAAGAAGGAGCTACTTGGAGAGAAATCTGTTGCTGTAACATGACCTTTCAAGGTCTTTGGACCAGGCCAGTTTGAAAAGACAGTTTTTGATGGTAGATGCACCTTCAAACACATCAAAAGCACATTTAAAATGCTTATTAATTTATTATCCCACAGTTAGTATGGTATAATGGTGAAGATTGAAGGAAATGTACATATTCACAAGTTAAACTCTTAATATACAGTATTTCTATTTAGCATAGAGAGCCAAGGATTCACAGAAGATCAAGATAAAGAAAAAGATAAAGACTCCCAGGATCACTAATGAAGGGTGGAATACCCAGAAACGGCTGTCTGACCCAGTGGAGAAGAAGATGAAAGAAAAGAAGGAAGAACAGACTCCTGTATCTTCATCTAAAGCTCTCTTCAGGTTTAGTTCCCCTATAGGCTCTTTTAACAGAATAGGCAAATAGCATGTAGGAAAATGGTATCTTAGATTTTTCATATGAGAGGAGGGTACAATGAATTGCATGGGAGACATACGTACCAATTTCAAAGCGCCTTTCTTTTTCTTTGAGGACACAGCCATCACTTCTGAGGTACAGTTAACACACATGTTGCTAATGGAAGTGGTTAGATTAGTAATGGAACGTAAAGGATCAGGAGCTGGATTGGAGAGACAGGAACCATCATAGATATTGACCACGCCAGAGTCGGACCTGTATTGATGAAGGAAAGTACAATTTACACTGCAAGGTGCACAATACAACTCAATGAGATATTGAAAAATTCCAAATCGATATAAATGAAGTTTGTGGTGAACAACTAGTGCATTAACAATATTGCCAAGAGTACATAAGAGATATTCACTAAAATGGCACAAATAAAGAATTACAAGAAATGAATAGAAAATAGTTCAAACACAATTCAAATGTTAAAAGAGATCTTCTCTAATAATATTATTGAGCAATCTGTCATGAAATGGTAGATTTTGCTCACCCACAAACTATAACTTGACCATCTGGAGATGCTGAGATACACTGACCAGACACGCAACCCTTGTCTCTAAACTTATGAATGCATGCTCTGTTGGTCAAGTCCCATACATACACCTCACCGTCACCTGGGGCAACATACACAATATGGCCACTATATGGGGCCTGTTTTGTATACACATAAGTATACTGTTCACAACCTACTTCCAAAGGAGAGAAGCTGGTCATTGGAAGTAAAGAGAATATCTTTAACTGTTCCATTCATTTTCAAATCAAACAGCCACTCTTTAGACTTCAGAAATGCAATAAGATAACATTTGTAATAATCATCAAAATCATTGCAGCTACTGTAGCACTACCTTGTAAGACAGAAATATAATGTATCCATCTTTTCCTAGAAATGCTATAAACTTGTTATCTGGGGAAACTTTAAATGAATTGTAATACTTGTCTTTATGACCTGGCAAAATGAAATAAAATAAATTGACAAGTCTGTACAGCAAGCATCATAGGCCAAACACCTTTTATTCCCAGGACCTTGGTCACTTTTGAGGAGTACATGTCATATACAAAGAAACCTCTTACGATGCCAGCAGCAATAACCTCTCGGCCATCTGGAGTAAACTGAGCCGATACAACGGGAAACTTCTCCAAGTGTATGCTCTGAAGCTTTGGGTTGGACTCTCCATCAACCTGACACAAGACACTAGTACACTAGCATTCTGTTCTGTTCTAGCCCTCAACATACAGATCCAACACAGTATTATGTATATACTCTATTTATTATTTCTTCAGATTATATATATGATTTCTTCAGATTTTATATATGATTTCTTCAGATTATAAATATGATTTCTTCAGATTATATTTTACGTACAAATGATGCTTCCTGACTGTCTAATCATGTGACAAGACTGTATATACTAAATAATGAAGTTTGGGGAATATTCTCCAAATTAGGACACTTCTATACACAGAATAACACGAGATAGTCCAGCGTCCTTTAAATAGAGGATCCACTGTATTACAGCCACACTAACTTGAAATATGTCGATTGTCTTATGAAATCCAGCTGTCAGAAGCACATTGGAACTAGGATGAAACTGTAAAGACTGGATCACACCAGCTGCTGGCTTTGCAAAGTTGGCATCACGCATACGCTTGATATCAATCATTCCTTTGGGCAGCTTTGATGACCTTTTAAGATACCTTCTTGCAGTATCTTCCAAATTGTCACCCTCACTATCTCCTTCACTTTCACTATCACTTTCACTATCTACCCAGATAAACAGCACAAGAAAGTCTTCAATAACATCTCCTATAAAGTCTCAATAGTTGAAGACGCTAACCTGAATCCTTAGCCCTCCCTTTGGACCATTCCGGAACACCAACTACACTCTCAAACCTTTGGATCCAGGAAAGGCCAATTAACATGAGCCAACCATTAGGAGCTAGCTAAGATTCTTATGGAAGACAATAGGCATGCACAATCACTTACTGATTACGTAATCTTTTGGAATATGTATGACCCTTCATTACTGTCTCACTAACAGTGTGACGCAACTTCTTTGTTAGACTTTCAGAAGTGACATCTACCCTGCAAGTTAGGGCAGACCATTCTTATCACTACATTCTCTTGAAGTCTATACATATCTAATATATAACAAAACAGTCAATCCTGCCGCATGTAACTAGCATGTAGTCAAAGTGTGTGTTAGTAACAGCTGAGTAAAACCTACGTCAGTTGCTCATCATCCTCGTCTCTCCAAACCGGAGCAGTCTTCTTTGGTGCGTAGTGCTTGCCTCTCTTCTCTACGGGGGGCTGCGCCACTTCACTGTCAGAGGATTCTGAGTCATCGCGTTGGTCGCTAGCGCTGCTCTCTGTTTCCGACTCGACAGTCTCTTTCTTTGAAACTGGCTCTTTAAAACCAAACACTAAATCTTCTAAAGTCTTTTCGACAAGGTCAGATTCATCTTTAGTTCCTTCTAATGAAATCCTTTCATTTGGTCTTCTATCGATAATGTAACTGTCACCCCGAGATCGAGCTCCGCCTGTAGCCATTTTGTTTCATAAAGTTTGCTATGCTATGATGAGAGATAGGGCAAATTTGGGTGAATATCAAAATTTGCAAAACTCATTGGAAACATTTCATACATGTCTGTTAATACTGACACAAAGTTACAGCTTCATATCTCTCCGTTTGACAGAGTTGCAGCACCAAATGTACGTATGGTGAGAGATAGGGCAAATTTTAAGTTCCATCAAAATTTCAAAAACCATTGGACATGTTCTATAGATGTTTGTGAATGCTGACACAAAGATTTAGCTTCATATCTCTCCATTTGATGGAGTGACAGCCCTCAATGTACATTAAATTCTAGTATACAAAGTTAATGTATGGTGAGAGATGGGGCAAATTTTAAGTTTCACCAAAATATCAAAACCCCATTGGACATGTTCTATAGATGTCTGTGAATGCTGACAAAAAGATTTAGCTTCATATCTCTCCATTTGATGGAGTGACAGCCCTCAATGTACATTAAATTCTAGTATACAAAGTTAATGTATGGTGAGAGATGGGGCAAATTTTAAGTTTCACCAAAATATCAAAACCCCATTGGACATGTTCTATAGATGTCTGTGAATGCTGACACAAAGATTTAGCTTCATATCTCGCTATTTGATAGAGTTACAGAACTACAGTTAATGTACTGCTTTGTTAGAGAAAGTTGCGTAATACTATATATGGCCGACCGTTAGAAGGTATATAATAAAGAAAAAAGTCCATACTATATCTGAAAATCTAGAATACTTTCCAATTTTTTATACATAGGGATATGCACTGTGTAGTACTTGATTGTTATTGAAGTACTATCTATCCATATATTTTATATGGATCTCGTTAAAGTGAAATTTCGTCAATCGACAGCCAACGAAACTCCAAAGAAAAAAAGTTGGACCATACCGAACGCTACCATCCACGACGCTCATAGGCCGGGATCGTTGGTAACGTTCAACTTATCGAATCTGCCGAAGCAAATTACTGCCGAGTTGAGCATTGGGTGTCACTTGCGTGAGAAGAACCAGCTCTTCTCGATATGGCCGACTCATATGAATCCTAAGATATCAGATGCCAATCCCACATTACGTGGAACCCCCCCGAAATCCGGATTATTGGTGAGCACGTCTCTATGGCACCAACCGATTAGGAGACAGCTTCAGAGTCTAAGCGCTACCAACCTCTATGGGAACCGCAACCACCATAGAGATGTGTCCAGGTAGGCCTACTATATAAGGTTTTTCGCTTCTATTTATATGAAGTTTTGTCCAAAGAAAACGGTTGTGGTTGGGACCTTTTTTAATACATTTCTCGTTATTTCCAGATCAGTGAATTGTTTCAAGCAAGTTTAAAGACATAGGCAGTATTAGTGGTTCACCTGAAAACTGGGAAAAGCGAAATAAATCCTGTAAGTGTCTTGATGGGCCGAGGAGAACGACTTTTCTGATCCCAATTATTTTCGAGAAATCGTCAATTTATTCCACTTTAATTCCAGACCAGTGAATCGTTCCAAGCAATTTTACACACATACGTAGTATTTCCAATACATCTCAAAACTGTGGCAAATGGATAAAAGCCGGTATGTGTCTTGGTGGAGGGAGGAGAGCGACTTTTCATGATACAGAAAACTAGAGATAGTGAGAGGTCCGATATTTATCGCCTGTACGATATTAATGTCTATGATCGATATTTCAACTAGGCCGGTTTTATTAGATGTCTGTGAATGCTGACACAAAGCTTTAACTTCATATCTCTCCGTTTGATGGAGTGACAGCCCTCAATGTACATTAAATTCTGGTATACAAAGTTAATGTATGGTGAGAGATAGGGCAAATTTTAAGTTTCATCAAAATTTCAAAAAACCATTGGACATGTTCTATAGATGTCTGGGAATACTGACACAAAGATTTAGCTTCATATGTCTGCATTTGATAGAGTGACAGCCCTCAATGTACATTAAATTCTGGTATACAAAGTTAATGTATGGTGAGAGATAGGGCAAATTTTAAGTTTCATCAAAATTTCAAAAAACCATTGGACATGTTCTATAGATGTCTGTGAATGCTGACACAAAGATTTAGCTTCATATCTCTGCATTTGATAGAGTGACAGCCCTCAATGTACATTAAATTCTGGTATACCAAGTTAATGTATGGTGAGAGATAGGGCAAATTTTAAGTTTCATCAAAATTTCAAAAAACCATTGGACATGTTCTATAGATGTCTGTGAATGCTGACACAAAGATTTAGCTTCATATCTCTGCATTTGATAGAGTGACAGCCCTCAATGTACATTAAATTCTGGAATACAAAGTTAATGTATGGTGAGAGATAGGGCAAATTTTAAATTTCATCAAAATTTCAAAAACTCATTGGACATACTCTATAGGCGTCTGTGAATGCTGACACAAAGTCACAGCTTCATAACCTTCCGTATGGTGAGAGATAGGGCAAATTTTAAGTTTCACCAAAATATCAAAAAACCATTGGACATGTTCTATAGATGTCTGTGAATGCTGACACAAAGATTTAGCTTCATATCTCTCCATTTGATGGAGTGACAGCCCTCAATGTACATTAAATTCTGGTATATATACAAAGTTAATGTATGGTGAGAGATAGTGCAAATTTGGGTGAATATCAAAATTTGCAAAATTTATTGGAAACATTTCATACATGTCTGTTAATGCTGACACAAAGTTACAGCTTCATATCTCTCCGTTTGATGGAGTGACAGCCCTCAATGTACATTAAATTCTGGTATACAAAGTTAATGTATGGTGAGAGATAGGGCAAATTTTAAGTTTCATCAAAATTTCAAAAAACCATTGGACATGTTCTATAGATGTCTGTGAATACTGACACAAAGATTTAGCTTCATATGTCTGCATTTGATAGAGTGACAGCCCTCAATGTACATTAAATTCTGGTATACAAAGTTAATGTATGGTGAGAGATAGGGCAAATTTTAAGTTTCATCAAAATTTCAAAAAACCATTGGACATGTTCTATAGATGTCTGTGAATGCTGACACAAAGATTTAGCTTCATATCTCTGCATTTGATAGAGTGACAGCCCTCAATGTACATTAAATTCTGGTATACAAAGTTAATGTATGGTGAGAGATAGGGCAAATTTTAAGTTTCACCAAAATATCAAAAACCCATTGGACATGTTCTATAGATGTCTGTGAATGCTGACACAAAGATTTAGCTTCATATCTCTGCATTTGATAGAGTGACAGCCCTCAATGTACATTAAATTCTGGAATACAAAGTTAATGTATGGTGAGAGATAGGGCAAATTTTAAATTTCATCAAAATTTCAAAAACTCATTGGACATACTCTATAGGCGTCTGTGAATGCTGACACAAAGTCACAGCTTCATAACCTTCCATTTGATAGAGTTACAGCACTCGATGTACATTAAATTCTGGTATATATACAAAGTTAATGTATGGTGAGAGATAGTGCAAATTTGGGTGAATATCAAAATTTGCAAAATTTATTGGAAACATTTCATACATGTCTGTTAATGCTGACACAAAGTTACAGCTTCATATCTCTCCGTTTGATGGAGTGACAGCCCTCAATGTACATTAAATTCTGGTATACCAAGTTAATGTATGGTGAGAGATAGGGCAAATTTTAAGTTTCACCAAAATATCAAAAACCCATTGGACATGTTCTATAGATGTCTGTGAATGCTGACACAAAGATTTAGCTTCATATCTCTGCATTTGATAGAGTGACAGCCCTCAATGTACATTAAATTCTGGTATACAAAGTTAATGTATGGTGAGAGATAGGGCAAATTTTAAGTTTCATCAAAATTTCAAAAACTCATTGGACATACTCTATAGGCGTCTGTGAATGCTGACACAAAGTCACAGCTTCATAACCTTCCATTTGATAGAGTTACAGCACTCGATGTACATTAAATTCTGGTATATATACAAAGTTAATGTATGCTGAGAGATAGTGCAAATTTGGGTGAATATCAAAATTTGCAAAATTTATTGGAAACATTTCATACATGTCTGTTAATGCTGACACAAAGTTACAGCTTCATATCTCTCCGTTTGATGGAGTGACAGCCCTCAATGTACATTAAATTCTGGTATACCAAGTTAATGTATGGTGAGAGATAGGGCAAATTTTAAGTTTCATCAAAATTTCAAAAAACCATTGGACATGTTCTATAGATGTTTGTGAATGCTGACACAAAGATTTAGCTTCATATCTCGCTATTTGATAGAGTTACAGAACTACAGTTAATGTACTGCTTTGTTAGAGAAAGTTGCGTAATACTATATATGGCCGACCGTTAGAAGGTATATAATAAAGAAAAAAGTCCATACTATATCTGAAAATCTAGAATACTTTCCAATTTTTTATACATAGGGATATGCACTGTGTAGTACTTGATTGTTATTGAAGTACTATCTATCCATATATTTTATATGGATCTCGTTAAAGTGAAATTTCGTCAATCGACAGCCAACGAAACTCCAAAGAAAAAAAGTTGGACCATACCGAACGCTACCATCCACGACGCTCATAGGCCGGGATCGTTGGTAACGTTCAACTTATCGAATCTGCCGAAGCAAATTACTGCCGAGTTGAGCATTGGGTGTCACTTGCGTGAGAAGAACCAGCTCTTCTCGATATGGCCGACTCATATGAATCCTAAGATATCAGATGCCAATCCCACATTACGTGGAACCCCCCCGAAATCCGGATTATTGGTGAGCACGTCTCTATGGCACCAACCGATTAGGAGACAGCTTCAGAGTCTAAGCGCTACCAACCTCTATGGGAACCGCAACCACCATAGAGATGTGTCCAGGTAGGCCTACTATATAAGGTTTTTCGCTTCTATTTATATGAAGTTTTGTCCAAAGAAAACGGTTGTGGTTGGGACCTTTTTTAATACAATTCTCGTTATTTCCAGATCAGTGAATTGTTTCAAGCAAGTTTAAAGACATAGGCAGTATTAGTGGTTCACCTGAAAACTGGGAAAAGCGAAATAAATCCTGTAAGTGTCTTGATGGGCCGAGGAGAACGACTTTTCTGATCCCAATTATTTTCGAGAAATCGTCAATTTATTCCACTTTAATTCCAGACCAGTGAATCGTTCCAAGCAATTTTACACACATACGTAGTATTTCCAATACATCTCAAAACTGTGGCAAATGGATAAAAGCCGGTATGTGTCTTGGTGGAGGGAGGAGAGCGACTTTTCATGATACAGAAAACTAGAGATAGTGAGAGGTCCGATATTTATCGCCTGTACGATATTAATGTCTATGATCGATATTTCAACTAGGCCGGTTTTATTAGATGTCTGTGAATGCTGACACAAAGCTTTAACTTCATATCTCTCCATTTGATGGAGTGACAGCCCTCAATGTACATTAAATTCTGGTATACCAAGTTAATGTATGGTGAGAGATAGGGCAAATTTTAAGTTTCATCAAAATTTCAAAAAACCATTGGACATGTTCTATAGATGTCTGTGAATGCTGACACAAAGATTTAGCTTCATATCTCTGCATTTGATAGAGTGACAGCCCTCAATGTACATTAAATTCTGGTATACCAAGTTAATGTATGGTGAGAGATAGGGCAAATTTTAAGTTTCATCAAAATTTCAAAAACTCATTGGACATGTTCTATAGATGTCTGTGAATGCTGACACAAAGTCACAGCTTCATAACCTTCCATTTGATAGAGTCACAGCCCTCAATGTACATTAAATCCTTGTATACAAAGTTAATGTATGGTGAGAGATAGGGCAAATTTTAAGTTTCATCAAAATTTCAAAAACTCATTGGACATACTCTATAGGCGTCTGTGAATGCTGACACAAAGTCACAGCCTCATAACCTTCCATTTGATAGAGTTACAGCACTCGATGTACATTAAATTCTGGCATATATACAAAGTTAATGTATGCTGAGAGATAGTTCAAATTTGGGTGAATATCAAAATTTGCAAAATTTATTGGAAACATTTCATACATGTCTGTTAATGCTGACACAAAGTTACAGCTTCATATCTCTCCGTTTGATGGAGTGACAGCCCTCAATGTACATTAAATTCTGGTATACCAAGTTAATGTATGGTGAGAGATAGGGCAAATTTTAAGTTTCATCAAAATTTCAAAAACTCGTTGGACATACTCTATAGGCGTCTGTGAATGCTGACACAAAGTCACAGCTTCATAACCTTCCATTTGATAGAGTTACAGCACTCGATGTACATTAAATTCTGGTATATATACAAAGTTAATGTATGGTGAGAGATAGTGCAAATTTGGGTGAATATCAAAATTTGCAAAATTTATTGGAAACATTTCATACATGTCTGTTAATGCTGACACAAAGTTACAGCTTCATATCTCTCCGTTTGATGGAGTGACAGCCCTCAATGTACATTAAATTCTGGTATACCAAGTTAATGTATGGTGAGAGATAGGGCAAATTTTAAGTTTCATCAAAATTTCAAAAAACCATTGGACATGTTCTATAGATGTTTGTGAATGCTGACACAAAGATTTAGCTTCATATCTCGCTATTTGATAGAGTTACAGAACTACAGTTAATGTAATGCTTTGTTAGAGAAAGTTGCGTAATACTATATATGGCCGACCGTTAGAAGGTATATAATAAAGAAAAAAGTCCATACTAGAGTAATCAATCAGAATTGGGACACATCAGAATTGGGACACCTGGTTCTCGGCGAATACAAGGGCTATGAACTTCAAACT
Organism: Chondrosia reniformis; assembly: GCA_947172415.1. Classification (NCBI taxonomy): domain Eukaryota; kingdom Metazoa; phylum Porifera; class Demospongiae; order Chondrillida; family Chondrillidae; genus Chondrosia; species Chondrosia reniformis. The sequence goes on from OX359196.1 coordinate 7,115,281, forward strand.
TGGACTGACTTGTAGCTCTCATCAAACGTAATTCACATGCTTACAACAAGACGGACGCATCTGGATTTCGCTGAGAACGAGCGGTTTATCTAGCTGTCCCAAAACAATCAAAATTAGGACAGTTTAATCAGAAATGGGACACTCGCATCTGGTGCCTTCAGTTTTAGACGGATATGGCTCTAACTTGCACAGAAGGTAGCCCTATGCCTCCTCTAAGAAGTGTCCTACTTTCATCGGAAACCATCTGAAACCCACTGAATGTGGCCACAACGATCCTAACACACTCTCCCAATCGGAAATGGGACAGCTCCCCTATCAGAAATGGGAACAATGTTGGAAGCTGGTTCTCGGCGAATACCGGAGCTATCGGCTTCAAATAAGGATTGAAATGTAGCTCTCCTCGCAGCCGATTGGCATGCTTACAACCAGACAGTTAGGTCCCGATTTCGCAGAGAATGAGCGGTTCATCTTGATGCCCCGAAACAATCAAAATTGGGACACTTTCATTATGAACAGAAGAAGTACATCTGACTCCTTCAGTTTTAGACGGACATGCATCTAAGTTGCACAGAAGGAAGCTCTATGTCTCCTCTAAGAAATAGTCCACTTTCAGTGAAAACCGTTTGAATTCCACTGAATGCGGCCATGCACGACTATCACAACATAATACTCGCCCAATCAGAAATTGGGGTCTTGTTTGCAGCTGGTTCTCTGTGAATACTGGAGCTATCGGCTTCAAACAAGGATTGAAGTGTAGCTCTGTTTGCAGCTGATTGGCAGCAGAGAATGAGCAATTTATCTGGATGCTCAAAAACATTCAGAATTGGGACACCGTATGCGCGGTTATGAGTGCACATGCATGAACAGACACTTATAATCTTATGAATATTTACACAACGCACATGAAGGATACAGCCCATATGCAAGTCAGACTTGCAACTACAGCACACTAGGATACAAAAGGGAGATGCATACATGAACAAACATTAGTACATGAATATGTACAGAGCATATGGAGAATACAGTCCATGGTCAGGTTAAAAACGGGAAATACACATAAACAGATGCTACATTATAATCACAGATCTATGTAACACATAAGGAATATATAATAACTTAATTCAGTTAAATGATTATACTTTAATGCAAATTTGAGTGCAGGGTTTATTAAATAATACTTAAAAATGTAATTTTGAAAATTAACTGAGGTTCTGTTTAAAAAGGCTTCATTTCTGAACTTTATAGAGTGATTTGGATTCACAAGACTTGGCCAAAAGCATTTCTACCCTTTGACCCTCATGTGTGCAGATGCATGATGGCTTAATTAGGAAATCACTGATTGAAGTCTTCTGGAGAAGAGGCACAGATTTACCACTGTGTAGTGGTGGTGACACCACACCTTGAACCTGGCATGTTCAGACATTGAAACAACTAAACATCTCTCTCTATCACTGCGCATTGCCCTTCAATTTATCTGGATGCTCAAAAACATTCAGAATTGGGACACCGTAAAAAGCACCTGAAGAAAAAAGGTTGCTGCTGGCGCAGTCTCTTCAATTATGATGGTACCTCTGGCAGTTCAGCACACGAGGCAGAAAGGGTCCTTGTTTGAAGCCGATAGCTCCAGTATTCACAGAGAACCAGCTGCAAACAAGACCCCAATTTCTGATTGGGCGAGTATTATGTTGTGATAGTCGTGCATGGCCGCATTCAGTGGAATTCAAACGGTTTTCACTGAAAGTGGACTATTTCTTAGAGGAGACATAGAGCTTCCTTCTGTGCAACTTAGATGCATGTCCGTCTAAAACTGAAGGAGTCAGATGTACTTCTTCTGTTCATAATGAAAGTGTCCCAATTTTGATTGTTTCGGGGCATCAAGATGAACCGCTCATTCTCTGCGAAATCGGGACCTAACTGTCTGGTTGTAAGCATGCCAATCGGCTGCGAGGAGAGCTACATTTCAATCCTTATTTGAAGCCGATAGCTCCGGTATTCGCCGAGAACCAGCTTCCAACATTGTTCCCATTTCTGATAGGGGAGCTGTCCCATTTCCGATTGGAAGAATGTGTTAGGATCGTCGTGGCCACATTCAGTGGGTTTCAGATGGTTTCCGATGAAAGTAGGACACTTCTTAGAGGAGGCATAGGGCTACCTTCTGTGCAAGTTAGAGCCATATCCGTCTAAAACTGAAGGCACCAGATGCGAGTGTCCCATTTCTGATTAAACTGTCCTAATTTTGATTGTTTTGGGACAGCTAGATAAACCGCTCGTTCTCAGCGAAATCCAGATGCGTCCGTCTTGTTGTAAGCATGTGAATTACGTTTGATGAGAGCTACAAGTCAGTCCAAGTTTGAAGTTCATAGCCCTTGTATTCGCCGAGAACCAGGTGTCCCAATTCTGATGTGTCCCAATTCTGATTGATTACTCTATATCTGAAAATCTAGAATACTTTCCAATTTTTTATACATAGGGATATGCACTGTGTAGTACTTGATTGTTATTGAAGTACTATCTATCCATATATTTTATATGGATCTCGTTAAAGTGAAATTTCGTCAATCGACAGCCAACGAAACTCCAAAGAAAAAAAGTTGGACCATACCGAACGCTACCATCCACGACGCTCATAGGCCGGGATCGTTGGTAACGTTCAACTTATCGAATCTGCCGAAGCAAATTACTGCCGAGTTGAGCATTGGGTGTCACTTGCGTGAGAAGAACCAGCTCTTCTCGATATGGCCGACTCATATGAATCCTAAGATATCAGATGCCAATCCCACATTACGTGGAACCCCCCCGAAATCCGGATTATTGGTGAGCACGTCTCTATGGCACCAACCGATTAGGAGACAGCTTCAGAGTCTAAGCGCTACCAACCTCTATGGGAACCGCAACCACCATAGAGATGTGTCCAGGTAGGCCTACTATATAAGGTTTTTCGCTTCTATTTATATGAAGTTTTGTCCAAAGAAAACGGTTGTGGTTGGGACCTTTTTTAATACATTTCTCGTTATTTCCAGATCAGTGAATTGTTTCAAGCAAGTTTAAAGACATAGGCAGTATTAGTGGTTCACCTGAAAACTGGGAAAAGCGAAATAAATCCTGTAAGTGTCTTGATGGGCCGAGGAGAACGACTTTTCTGATCCCAATTATTTTCGAGAAATCGTCAATTTATTCCACTTTAATTCCAGACCAGTGAATCGTTCCAAGCAATTTTACACACATACGTAGTATTTCCAATACATCTCAAAACTGTGGCAAATGGATAAAAGCCGGTATGTGTCTTGGTGGAGGGAGGAGAGCGACTTTTCATGATACAGAAAACTAGAGATAGTGAGAGGTCCGATATTTATCGCCTGTACGATATTAATGTCTATGATCGATATTTCAACTAGGCCGGTTTTATTAGATGTCTGTGAATGCTGACACAAAGCTTTAACTTCATATCTCTCCATTTGATGGAGTGACAGCCCTCAATGTACATTAAATTCTGGTATACCAAGTTAATGTATGGTGAGAGATAGGGCAAATTTTAAGTTTCATCAAAATTTCAAAAAACCATTGGACATGTTCTATAGATGTCTGTGAATGCTGACACAAAGATTTAGCTTCATATCTCTGCATTTGATAGAGTGACAGCCCTCAATGTACATTAAATTCTGGTATACCAAGTTAATGTATGGTGAGAGATAGGGCAAATTTTAAGTTTCATCAAAATTTCAAAAAACCATTGGACATGTTCTATAGATATCTGTGAATGCTGACACAAAGATTTAGCTTCATATCTCTGCATTTGATAGAGTCACAGCCCTCAATGTACATTAAATCCTTGTATACAAAGTTAATGTATGGTGAGAGATAGGGCAAATTTTAAGTTTCATCAAAATTTCAAAAACTCATTGGACATACTCTATAGGCGTCTGTGAATGCTGACACAAAGTCACAGCCTCATAACCTTCCATTTGATAGAGTTACAGCACTCGATGTACATTAAATTCTGGTATATATACAAAGTTAATGTATGGTGAGAGATAGTGCAAATTTGGGTGAATATAAAAATTTGCAAAATTTATTGGAAACATTTCATACATGTCTGTTAATGCTGACACAAAGTTACAGCTTCATATCTCTCCGTTTGATGGAGTGACAGCCCTCAATGTACATTAAATTCTGGTATACCAAGTTAATGTATGGTGAGAGATAGGGCAAATTTAAGTTTCATCAAAATTTCAAAAACTCGTTGGACATACTCTATAGGTGTCTGTGAATGCTGACACAAAGTCACAGCTTCATAACCTTCCATTTGATAGAGTTACAGCACTCGATGTACATTAAATTCTGGTATATATACAAAGTTAATGTATGGTGAGAGATAGTGCAAATTTGGGTGAATATCAAAATTTGCAAAATTTATTGGAAACATTTCATACATGTCTGTTAATGCTGACACAAAGTTACAGCTTCATATCTCTCCGTTTGATGGAGTGACAGCCCTCAATGTACATTAAATTCTGGTATACCAAGTTAATGTATGGTGAGAGATAGGGCAAATTTTAAGTTTCATCAAAATTTCAAAAAACCATTGGACATGTTCTATAGATGTCTGTGAATGCTGACACAAAGATTTAGCTTCATATCTCTGCATTTGATAGAGTGACAGCCCTCAATGTACATTAAATTCTGGTATACAAAGTTAATGTATGGTGAGAGATAGGGCAAATTTGGGTGAATATCAAAATTTGCAAAATTTATTGGAAACATTTCATACATGTCTGTTAATGCTGACACAAAGTTACAGCTTCATATCTCTCCGTTTGATGGAGTGACAGCCCTCAATGTACATTAAATTCTGGTATACAAAGTTAATGTATGGTGAGAGATAGGGCAAATTTTAAGTTTCATCAAAATTTCAAAAACTCATTGGACATACTCTATAGGCGTCTGTGAATGCTGACACAAAGTCACAGCCTCATAACCTTCCATTTGATAGAGTTACAGCACTCGATGTACATTAAATTCTGGTATATATACAAAGTTAATGTATGGTGAGAGATAGTGCAAATTTGGGTGAATATCAAAATTTGCAAAATTTATTGGAAACATTTCATACATGTCTGTTAATGCTGACACAAAGTTACAGCTTCATATCTCTCCGTTTGATGGAGTGACAGCCCTCAATGTACATTAAATTCTGGTATACCAAGTTAATGTATGGTGAGAGATAGGGCAAATTTTAAGTTTCATCAAAATTTCAAAAACTCGTTGGACATACTCTATAGGCGTCTGTGAATGCTGACACAAAGTCACAGCTTCATAACCTTCCATTTGATAGAGTTACAGCACTCGATGTACATTAAATTCTGGTATATATACAAAGTTAATGTATGGTGAGAGATAGTGCAAATTTGGGTGAATATCAAAATTTGCAAAATTTATTGGAAACATTTCATACATGTCTGTTAATGCTGACACAAAGTTACAGCTTCATATCTCTCCGTTTGATGGAGTGACAGCCCTCAATGTACATTAAATTCTGGTATACCAAGTTAATGTATGGTGAGAGATAGGGCAAATTTTAAGTTTCATCAAAATTTCAAAAAACCATTGGACATGTTCTATAGATGTCTGTGAATGCTGACACAAAGATTTAGCTTCATATCTCTGCATTTGATAGAGTGACAGCCCTCAATGTACATTAAATTCTGGTATACAAAGTTAATGTATGGTGAGAGATAGGGCAAATTTGGGTGAATATCAAAATTTGCAAAATTTATTGGAAACATTTCATACATGTCTGTTAATGCTGACACAAAGTTACAGCTTCATATCTCTCCGTTTGATGGAGTGACAGCCCTCAATGTACATTAAATTCTGGTATACAAAGTTAATGTATGGTGAGAGATAGGGCAAATTTTAAGTTTCACCAAAATTTCAAAAACTCATTGGACATACTCTATAGGCGTCTGTGAATGCTGACACAAAGATTTAGCTTCATATCTCTGCATTTGATAGAGTGACAGCCCTCAATGTACATTAAATTCTGGTATACAAAGTTAATGTATGGTGAGAGATAGGGCAAATTTTAAGTTTCATCAAAATTTCAAAAACTCATTGGACATACTCTATAGGCGTCTGTGAATGCTGACACAAAGTCACAGCTTCATAACCTTCCATTTGATAGAGTTACAGCACTCGATGTACATTAAATTCTGGTATATATACAAAGTTAATGTATGGTGAGAGATAGTGCAAATTTGGGTGAATATCAAAATTTGCAAAATTTATTGGAAACATTTCATACATGTCTGTTAATGCTGACACAAAGTTACAGCTTCACATCTCTCCGTTTGATGGAGTGACAGCCCTCAATGTACATTAAATTCTGGTATACCAAGTTAATGTATGGTGAGAGATAGGGCAAATTTTAAGTTTCATCAAAATATCAAAAATCCATTGGACATGTTCTATAGATGTCTGTGAATGCTGACACAAAGATTTAGCTTCATATCTCGCTATTTGATAGAGTTACAGAACTACAGTTAATGTAATGCTTTGTTAGAGAAAGTTGCGTAATACTATATATGGCCGACCGTTAGAAGGTATATAATAAAGACAAAAGTCCATACTATATCTGAAAATCTAGAATACTTTCCAATTTTTTATACATAGGGATATGCACTGTGTAGTACTTGATTGTTATTGAAGTACTATCTATCCATATATTTTATATGGATCTCGTTAAAGTGAAATTTCGTCAATCGACAGCCAACGAAACTCCAAAGAAAAAAAGTTGGACCATACCGAACGCTACCATCCACGACGCTCATAGGCCGGGATCGTTGGTAACGTTCAACTTATCGAATCTGCCGAAGCAAATTACTGCCGAGTTGAGCATTGGGTGTCACTTGCGTGAGAAGAACCAGCTCTTCTCGATATGGCCGACTCATATGAATCCTAAGATATCAGATGCCAATCCCACATTACGTGGAACCCCCCCGAAATCCGGATTATTGGTGAGCACGTCTCTATGGCACCAACCGATTAGGAGACAGCTTCAGAGTCTAAGCGCTACCAACCTCTATGGGAACCGCAACCACCATAGAGATGTGTCCAGGTAGGCCTACTATATAAGGTTTTTCGCTTCTATTTATATGAAGTTTTGTCCAAAGAAAACGGTTGTGGTTGGGACCTTTTTTAATACATTTCTCGTTATTTCCAGATCAGTGAATTGTTTCAAGCAAGTTTAAAGACATAGGCAGTATTAGTGGTTCACCTGAAAACTGGGAAAAGCGAAATAAATCCTGTAAGTGTCTTGATGGGCCGAGGAGAACGACTTTTCTGATCCCAATTATTTTCGAGAAATCGTCAATTTATTCCACTTTAATTCCAGACCAGTGAATCGTTCCAAGCAATTTTACACACATACGTAATATTTCCAATACATCTCAAAACTGTGGCAAATGGATAAAAGCCGGTATGTGTCTTGGTGGAGGGAGGAGAGCGACTTTTCATGATACAGAAAACTAGAGATAGTGAGAGGTCCGATATTTATCGCCTGTACGATATTAATGTCTATGATCGATATTTCAACTAGGCCGGTTTTATTAGATGTCTGTGAATGCTGACACAAAGCTTTAACTTCATATCTCTCCATTTGATGGAGTGACAGCCCTCAATGTACATTAAATTCTGGTATACCAAGTTAATGTATGGTGAGAGATAGGGCAAATTTTAAGTTTCATCAAAATTTCAAAAAACCATTGGACATGTTCTATAGATGTCTGTGAATGCTGACACAAAGATTTAGCTTCATATCTCTGCATTTGATAGAGTGACAGCCCTCAATGTACATTAAATTCTGGTATACCAAGTTAATGTATGGTGAGAGATAGGGCAAATTTTAAGTTTCATCAAAATTTCAAAAAACCATTGGACATGTTCTATAGATGTCTGTGAATGCTGACACAAAGATTTAGCTTCATATCTCTGCATTTGATAGAGTCACAGCCCTCAATGTACATTAAATCCTTGTATACAAAGTTAATGTATGGTGAGAGATAGGGCAAATTTTAAGTTTCATCAAAATTTCAAAAACTCATTGGACATACTCTATAGGCGTCTGTGAATGCTGACACAAAGTCACAGCTTCATAACCTTCCATTTGATAGAGTTACAGCACTCGATGTACATTAAATTCTGGTATATATACAAAGTTAATGTATGCTGAGAGATAGTTCAAATTTGGGTGAATATAAAAATTTGCAAAATTTATTGGAAACATTTCATACATGTCTGTTAATGCTGACACAAAGTTACAGCTTCATATCTCTCCGTTTGATGGAGTGACAGCCCTCAATGTACATTAAATTCTGGTATACCAAGTTAATGTATGGTGAGAGATAGGGCAAATTTTAAGTTTCATCAAAATTTCAAAAAACCATTGGACATGTTCTATTGATGTCTGTGAATGCTGACACAAAGATTTAGCTTCATATCTCTGCATTTGATAGAGTGACAGCCCTCAATGTACATTAAATTCTGGTATACAAAGTTAATGTATGGTGAGAGATAGGGCAAATTTTAAGTTTCATCAAAATTTCAAAAAACCATTGGACATGTTCTATAGATGTCTGTGAATGCTGACACAAAGTCACAGCTTCATAACCTTCCATTTGATAGAGTTACAGCACTCGATGTACATTAAATTCTGGTATATATACAAAGTTAATGTATGGTGAGAGATAGTGCAAATTTGGGTGAATATCAAAATTTGCAAAATTTATTGGAAACATTTCATACATGTCTGTTAATGCTGACACAAAGTTACAGCCTCATATCTCTCCGTTTGATGGAGTGACAGCCCTCAATGTACATTAAATTCTGGTATACAAAGTTAATGTATGGTGAGAGATAGGGCAAATTTTAAGTTTCATCAAAATTTCAAAAAACCATTGGACATGTTCTATAGATGTCTGTGAATGCTGACACAAAGATTTAGCTTCATATCTCTGCATTTGATAGAGTGACAGCCCTCAATGTACATTAAATTCTGGTATACCAAGTTAATGTATGGTGAGAGATAGGGCAAATTTTAAGTTTCATCAAAATTTCAAAAAACCATTGGACATGTTCTATAGATGTCTGTGAATGCTGACACAAAGATTTAGCTTCATATCTCTGCATTTGATAGAGTCACAGCCCTCAATGTACATTAAATCCTTGTATACAAAGTTAATGTATGGTGAGAGATAGGGCAAATTTTAAGTTTCATCAAAATTTCAAAAACTCATTGGACATACTCTATAGGCGTCTGTGAATGCTGACACAAAGTCACAGCCTCATAACCTTCCATTTGATAGAGTTACAGCACTCGATGTACATTAAATTCTGGTATATATACAAAGTTAATGTATGGTGAGAGATAGTTCAAATTTGGGTGAATATAAAAATTTGCAAAATTTATTGGAAACATTTCATACATGTCTGTTAATGCTGACACAAAGTTACAGCTTCATATCTCTCCGTTTGATGGAGTGACAGCCCTCAATGTACATTAAATTCTGGTATACCAAGTTAATGTATGGTGAGAGATAGGGCAAATTTTAAGTTTCATCAAAATTTCAAAAACTCGTTGGACATACTCTATAGGCGTCTGTGAATGCTGACACAAAGTCACAGCTTCATAACCTTCCATTTGATAGAGTTACAGCACTCGATGTACATTAAATTCTGGTATATATACAAAGTTAATGTATGGTGAGAGATAGTGCAAATTTGGGTGAATATCAAAATTTGCAAAATTTATTGGAAACATTTCATACATGTCTGTTAATGCTGACACAAAGTTACAGCTTCATATCTCTCCGTTTGATGGAGTGACAGCCCTCAATGTACATTAAATTCTGGTATACCAAGTTAATGTATGGTGAGAGATAGGGCAAATTTTAAGTTTCATCAAAATTTCAAAAAACCATTGGACATGTTCTATAGATGTCTGTGAATGCTGACACAAAGATTTAGCTTCATATCTCTGCATTTGATAGAGTGACAGCCCTCAATGTACATTAAATTCTGGTATACAAAGTTAATGTATGGTGAGAGATAGGGCAAATTTTAAGTTTCATCAAAATTTCAAAAAACCATTGGACATGTTCTATAGATGTCTGTGAATGCTGACACAAAGTCACAGCTTCATAACCTTCCATTTGATAGAGTTACAGCACTCGATGTACATTAAATTCTGGTATATATACAAAGTTAATGTATGCTGAGAGATAGTGCAAATTTGGGTGAATATCAAAATTTGCAAAATTTATTGGAAACATTTCATACATGTCTGTTAATGCTGACACAAAGTTACAGCTTCATATCTCTCCGTTTGATGGAGTGACAGCCCTCAATGTACATTAAATTCTGGTATACAAAGTTAATGTATGGTGAGAGATAGGGCAAATTTTAAGTTTCATCAAAATTTCAAAAACTCGTTGGACATACTCTATAGGCGTCTGTGAATGCTGACACAAAGTCACAGCTTCATAACCTTCCATTTGATAGAGTTACAGCACTCGATGTACATTAAATTCTGGTATATATACAAAGTTAATGTATGGTGAGAGATAGTGCAAATTTGGGTGAATATCAAAATTTGCAAAATTTATTGGAAACATTTCATACATGTCTGTTAATGCTGACACAAAGTTACAGCTTCATATCTCTCCGTTTGATGGAGTGACAGCCCTCAATGTACATTAAATTCTGGTATACCAAGTTAATGTATGGTGAGAGATAGGGCAAATTTTAAGTTTCATCAAAATTTCAAAAAACCATTGGACATGTTCTATAGATGTCTGTGAATGCTGACACAAAGATTTAGCTTCATATCTCTGCATTTGATAGAGTGACAGCCCTCAATGTACATTAAATTCTGGTATACAAAGTTAATGTATGGTGAGAGATAGGGCAAATTTTAAGTTTCATCAAAATTTCAAAAAACCATTGGACATGTTCTATAGATGTCTGTGAATGCTGACACAAAGTCACAGCTTCATAACCTTCCATTTGATAGAGTTACAGCACTCGATGTACATTAAATTCTGGTATATATACAAAGTTAATGTATGCTGAGAGATAGTGCAAATTTGGGTGAATATCAAAATTTGCAAAATTTATTGGAAACATTTCATACATGTCTGTTAATGCTGACACAAAGTTACAGCTTCATATCTCTCCGTTTGATGGAGTGACAGCCCTCAATGTACATTAAATTCTGGTATACAAAGTTAATGTATGGTGAGAGATAGGGCAAATTTTAAGTTTCATCAAAATTTCAAAAACTCGTTGGACATACTCTATAGGCGTCTGTGAATGCTGACACAAAGTCACAGCTTCATAACCTTCCATTTGATAGAGTTACAGCACTCGATGTACATTAAATTCTGGTATATATACAAAGTTAATGTATGGTGAGAGATAGTGCAAATTTGGGTGAATATCAAAATTTGCAAAATTTATTGGAAACATTTCATACATGTCTGTTAATGCTGACACAAAGTTACAGCTTCATATCTCTCCGTTTGATGGAGTGACAGCCCTCAATGTACATTAAATTCTGGTATACCAAGTTAATGTATGGTGAGAGATAGGGCAAATTTTAAGTTTCATCAAAATTTCAAAAAACCATTGGACATGTTCTATAGATGTCTGTGAATGCTGACACAAAGATTTAGCTTCATATCTCTGCATTTGATAGAGTGACAGCCCTCAATGTACATTAAATTCTGGTATACCAAGTTAATGTATGGTGAGAGATAGGGCAAATTTTAAGTTTCATCAAAATTTCAAAAATCCATTGGACATGTTCTATAGATGTCTGTGAATGCTGACACAAAGATTTAGCTTCATATCTCGCTATTTGATAGAGTTACAGAACTACAGTTAATGTAATGCTTTGTTAGAGAAAGTTGCGTAATACTATATATGGCCGACCGTTAGAAGGTATATAATAAAGACAAAAGTCCATACTATATCTGAAAATCTAGAATACTTTCCAATTTTTATACATAGGGATATGCACTGTGTAGTACTTGATTGTTATTGAAGTACTATCTATCCATATATTTTATATGGATCTCGTTAAAGTGAAATTTCGTCAATCGACAGCCAACGAAACTCCAAAGAAAAAAAGTTGGACCATACCGAACGCTACCATCCACGACGCTCATAGGCCGGGATCGTTGGTAACGTTCAACTTATCGAATCTGCCGAAGCAAATTACTGCCGAGTTGAGCATTGGGTGTCACTTGCGTGAGAAGAACCAGCTCTTCTCGATATGGCCGACTCATATGAATCCTAAGATATCAGATGCCAATCCCACATTACGTGGAACCCCCCCGAAATCCGGATTATTGGTGAGCACGTCTCTATGGCACCAACCGATTAGGAGACAGCTTCAGAGTCTAAGCGCTACCAACCTCTATGGGAACCGCAACCACCATAGAGATGTGTCCAGGTAGGCCTACTATATAAGGTTTTTCGCTTCTATTTATATGAAGTTTTGTCCAAAGAAAACGGTTGTGGTTGGGACCTTTTTTAATACATTTCTCGTTATTTCCAGATCAGTGAATTGTTTCAAGCAAGTTTAAAGACATAGGCAGTATTAGTGGTTCACCTGAAAACTGGGAAAAGCGAAATAAATCCTGTAAGTGTCTTGATGGGCCGAGGAGAACGACTTTTCTGATCCCAATTATTTTCGAGAAATCGTCAATTTATTCCACTTTAATTCCAGACCAGTGAATCGTTCCAAGCAATTTTACACACATACGTAGTATTTCCAATACATCTCAAAACTGTGGCAAATGGATAAAAGCCGGTATGTGTCTTGGTGGAGGGAGGAGAGCGACTTTTCATGATACAGAAAACTAGAGATAGTGAGAGGTCCGATATTTATCGCCTGTACGATATTAATGTCTATGATCGATATTTCAACTAGGCCGGTTTTATTAGATGTCTGTGAATGCTGACACAAAGCTTTAACTTCATATCTCTCCATTTGATGGAGTGACAGCCCTCAATGTACATTAAATTCTGGTATACCAAGTTAATGTATGGTGAGAGATAGGGCAAATTTTAAGTTTCACCAAAATTACAAAAACTCATTGGACATGTTCTATAGATGTCTGTGAATGCTGACACAAAGATTTAGCTTCATATCTCTTCATTTGATGGAGTGACAGCCCTCAATGTACATTAAATTCTGGTATACCAAGTTAATGTATGGTGAGAGATAGGGCAAATTTTAAGTTTCATCAAAATTTCAAAAAACCATTGGACATGTTCTATAGATGTCTGTGAATGCTGACACAAAGATTTAGCTTCATATCTCTGCATTTGATAGAGTGACAGCCCTCAATGTACATTAAATTCTGGTATACAAAGTTAATGTATGGTGAGAGATAGGGCAAATTTTAAGTTTCATCAAAATTTCAAAAAACCATTGGACATGTTCTATAGATGTCTGTGAATGCTGACACAAAGTTACAGCTTCATATCTCTGCATTTGATAGAGTGACAGCCCTCAATGTACATTAAATTCTGGTATACAAAGTTAATGTATAGTGAGAGATAGGGCAAATTTTAAGTTTCACCAAAATATCAAAATCCCATTGGACATGTTTTATAGATGTCTGTGAATGCTGACACAAAGATTTAGCTTCATATCTCTGCATTTGATAGAGTGACAGCCCTCAATGTACATTAAATTCTGGTATACCAAGTTAATGTATGGTGAGAGATAGGGCAAATTTTAAATTTCATCAAAATTTCAAAAACTCATTGGACATACTCTATAGGCGTCTGTGAATGTTGACACAAAGTCACAGCTTCATAACCTTCCATTTGATAGAGTTACAGCACTCGATGTACATTAAATTCTGGTATATATATACAAAGTTAATGTATGGTGAGAGATAGTGCAAATTTGGGTGAATATCAAAATTTGCAAAATTTATTGGAAACATTTCATACATGTCTGTTAATGCTGACACAAAGTTACAGCCTCATATCTCTCCGTTTGATGGAGTGACAGCCCTCAATGTACATTAAATTCTGGTATACCAAGTTAATGCATGGTGAGAGATAGGGCAAATTTTAAGTTTCATCAAAATTTCAAAAAACCATTGGACATGTTCTATAGATGTCTGTGAATGCTGACACAAAGATTTAGCTTCATATCTCTGCATTTGATAGAGTGACAGCCCTCAATGTACATTAAATTCTGGTATACCAAGTTAATGTATGGTGAGAGATAGGGCAAATTTTAAGTTTCATCAAAATTTCAAAAAACCATTGGACATGTTCTATAGATGTCTGTGAATGCTGACACAAAGATTTAGCTTCATATCTCGCTATTTGATAGAGTTACAGAACTACAATTAATGTACTGCTTTGTTAGAGAAAGTTGCGTAATACTATATATGGCCGACCGTTAGAAGGTATATAATAAAGAAAAAAGTCCATACTATATCTGAAAATCTAGAATACTTTCCAATTTTTTATACATAGGGATATGCACTGTGTAGTACTTGATTGTTATTGAAGTACTATCTATCCATATATTTTATATGGATCTCGTTAAAGTGAAATTTCGTCAATCGACAGCCAACGAAACTCCAAAGAAAAAAAGTTGGACCATACCGAACGCTACCATCCACGACGCTCATAGGCCGGGATCGTTGGTAACGTTCAACTTATCGAATCTGCCGAAGCAAATTACTGCCGAGTTGAGCATTGGGTGTCACTTGCGTGAGAAGAACCAGCTCTTCTCGATATGGCCGACTCATATGAATCCTAAGATATCAGATGCCAATCCCACATTACGTGGAACCCCCCCGAAATCCGGATTATTGGTGAGCACGTCTCTATGGCACCAACCGATTAGGAGACAGCTTCAGAGTCTAAGCGCTACCAACCTCTATGGGAACCGCAACCACCATAGAGATGTGTCCAGGTAGGCCTACTATATAAGGTTTTTCGCTTCTATTTATATGAAGTTTTGTCCAAAGAAAACGGTTGTGGTTGGGACCTTTTTTAATACATTTCTCGTTATTTCCAGATCAGTGAATTGTTTCAAGCAAGTTTAAAGACATAGGCAGTATTAGTGGTTCACCTGAAAACTGGGAAAAGCGAAATAAATCCTGTAAGTGTCTTGATGGGCCGAGGAGAACGACTTTTCTGATCCCAATTATTTTCGAGAAATCGTCAATTTATTCCACTTTAATTCCAGACCAGTGAATCGTTCCAAGCAATTTTACACACATACGTAGTATTTCCAATACATCTCAAAACTGTGGCAAATGGATAAAAGCCGGTATGTGTCTTGGTGGAGGGAGGAGAGCGACTTTTCATGATACAGAAAACTAGAGATAGTGAGAGGTCCGATATTTATCGCCTGTACGATATTAATGTCTATGATCGATATTTCAACTAGGCCGGTTTTATTAGATGTCTGTGAATGCTGACACAAAGCTTTAACTTCATATCTCTCCATTTGATGGAGTGACAGCCCTCAATGTACATTAAATTCTGGTATACAAAGTTAATGTATGGTGAGAGATAGGGCAAATTTTAAGTTTCACCAAAATTTCAAAAACACATTGGACATGTTTTATAGATGTCTGTGAATGCTGACACAAAGATTTAGCTTCATATCTCTGCATTTGATAGAGTGACAGCCCTCAATGTACATTAAATTCTGGTATACAAAGTTAATGTATGGTGAGAGATAGGGAAAATTTTAAGTTCCATCAAAATTTCAAAAACTCATTGGACATACTCTATAGGTGTCTGTGAATTCTGACACAAAGTCACAGCTTCATATCTTTCCATTTGATAGAGTTACAGCACATTAAATTCTGGTATATATACAAAGTTAATGTATGGTGAGAGATAGTGCAAATTTGGGTGAATATCAAAATTTGCAAAATTTATTGGAAACATTTCATACATGTCTGTTAATGCTGACACAAAGTTACAGCTTCATATCTCTCCGTTTGACAGAGTTGCAGCACCAAATGTACATTAAATAGCTGGTATAGGGAGTTAATGTATGGTGAGAGATAGGGCAAATATATTGACATACTTCAAAATTTCTAAAACTCACTGGCATGCTTTATATATGTCTGTGAATGCTGACACCAAGTATTAGCTTCATATTTTTTTCCATTTGACAGAGTTACATCACTAAATGTACATTAATGTTAAAGCTTAAACTTGGTGTCAGTATTAACAGATGTCTATAAAGTATTATTTTGCAATTTTAGATATATATTGATCTACATATATGGCTAAAATTGCTTCTAATTCTCTTAACGTAGATAAATAAATTCTAAGAATGTGTTCCATATGCAGCAACATGTGTGGTATGTAAGTGCCCTTCAAACTGGTTTCACACTCATGACTGTGGGTTTGCCTAGTTTAGGATTGTAGACAGTGAATGTAAAAGGGTTAAATCCATTGGCTGCAGCACCTAAAATGTGAGAGAATACAGAGTTTGTATAAATAAAAAAAAACAAGTCTATATCACATACCATAATGACCAGTTACATTAACTGCTATAATTCCACCATAGAAATTTGGATAGTACTGTTTTATTCTCAATATGGCTTGAGTTGCAGCTTGTGTGGGTGACATGCCCTGTCGCATGCTCTCAACCACCTGGTAGGTGGGTAGAAACCTCATCATTACATCACCATCACCTGTAGCAGCTGCTCCACCCGAGTCCTTGTCTACGTATGCACCAGCTCCAGCAATAGGGGAATCCCCAACACGTCTAGTATGGTAGAGATGTCAAGAAAGGAGTGCCAGAAGAAGCTAAAGTAGGCTGGCATATTTTTGGAAAAGTCAAGCTTTTAGAAGACTAAAAAAGGGTGACTATTTTTTTTAAATTATAGCCCTGTCATTGCTATGCCTTGATCTGCAGTAAGTACATACCCTGGAATCTTATGAGTAGCTCCGTTAGTGGATGTTCCTCCAGCTATGTTTCCCTTGGCATCAATTACAACCATACCGATGGTGTCATGATGTCTTGCATCAACTGCCTTGCTGCCAACCCTACCACCTCCGTCTCTATAAGTAAAGGGGTGTGGTCATAACCAGTATTGGGATGGACCACAGTAGGTGTGTTAATAAGCTGTTGAGGACTAAACTTACATTTTCTCTTTTTGCCGATGATATGGACCACAGCTTTTACGTGGGTTTGGACTCACATTCTGTCAATAGATAATAATATGTTACTTAAAAAAACATTTTTTTAATTTGGACTTACTCTTCGATAATTTGGCTGACAGTTATTTCTTTCCCAGCTTCTCCAAATTTCTCTGTTTACAATAATACTTTTCAAGTAATAGTTACATGCTCTGTCAGATACAATTTGTCACTTCTAACTCACAATGATTTGTTGGTAGTCAAATTGGCACTTGTGAATCCCATTTCTATGGCAAACCTATTTGCTGGAAACACAGAGATTGAACTGTCAACAAAAATATACATTACATCATAAATAGTCTAAAACAGATCACTTTCCTTTCAACTATCACAAGTACGAACTAAGAAAAAATACAATTTGATAAATTTTACAATACAGGAAACCCCCCATAACTTTTATTTGCAAAAAAAGCAATAAGTAAATCATATGTGAATAATTACAAATATATATTTAAGGCTTACCCTTTTCTCCAACTAGAAGAGTGTGATTGGAGTATTCCATGACAGCTCTGGCCACTGATATTGCTTGCTTCACTCCAGTCAAACACCCAACTGATCCAACATCGTGAGTCATTCTAAGACCACAAAGAGAAGGAATGGCTCTCCTTAGAGAGACGCAAGACCTGCACGTGGCTGTTCAAACAAACCCATCCATGATCATTGCATCCAGTGTAGTATTTCCCTCCTCATCCGGACTGAACAGAATAGATACCATAATACGAATACATTACTATGCCACTAACAAGTAGGTAAATTACAAATCTGTAGCCAATGAAATAGGTTGTTGACATATATTATACAAATGACTTATTTTTCAAGAAGATTAGGTAGTACATTCATATCTATACGTACCTTCCTCCGAATCCCACGGAACCGTCACACTGCAGCGCTTCGCACGCGGTACACCCAACCTCAATAGCGTCCAAATAGGATCCTCCGGTCGTTAGAGATTCAACAGCTGCATATGTATATATTTTTATCACTTGATCAAATCAAAATTTACGCTATCTGTATAGTATATGATTACCTTAGTATATTGTAACTTGCACTGTATATACTATAGATAGTGTATATATTCATCACTATATACGTACGTCACTTCCTAGGTTTTCAGATCAAGACAGGCATACAAGCACTTACCTGCTTCTGTAGCTTTTGAAAAGGGCCAAGTGTTGATGACCACTGGTAGGAGGTCCTGGGACCCTACCCCAGGGACAAGATGTACATGTAGCAGACACAAAATGGCTAGCATGATGTGGTGATATTGATTGCGCAATACACATGCCACAACAATATTATTGTCAAAAATAATTTTAATTATATGTTCTTGAAGCAACTCAATTCAACTCTTTCCTGAAATTTTCCTGTAAATACATTGGCAGAATATAGTAACAGTCAACCAAAGAGGGAGTGAATACACTCACAATTTCTTGAATATAGTAATTTCGAGTTTGTATGTCTTCTTTATCTGTTTCACCAAAATCTTTTTCTAGCTTTGTCAAAATGTTTTCCAACTTGGATTTCTCTGTTGCTGTCTCTTCACCTGACTGTGTTACAACAAGCAATAAGCATGTACATCTATACATGTTTATGTGGTAGGAGAAAGCGGTATATCCTACTAAAGGTTGGTACGTACCTCATTATCAAGTTGATTATCAGTTTCTACTCTCTTTAAGTCTGGTAGTGTAGGTACATTTCTCCTGCATGGTAACCATGGTAACAACTGAGCAGGGATGCAGGTCTAGTAACCAACTCACCCAACACACTTGACTTGTTTCATGGAGTACGACATACATTTCTTGTCACAAAGCATGCCACACTTCTCACATTGAAACACCTTATTGTTTTTGATCTATAAGTGTAGCAGACCAGGATAACAGGTTCAACATCTCTGCTTAGAATTACCTTCTTGTGACAGATTGAGCAATATCGAGGTGCATCTTTGGCTGACTGGAACTGTTGAAAGCTATGTTTGGAGGATGACGGAAGTTCAGCCGCCCGAGGTATACTACACAATGACAGATCTACTCAATACATAGGACACTGAATTAATAGCTGATAAAAGACTTTAGAGTGGGCATACCCGCTCATACTAACCCACCCACAACAGGAAAATATAACAATATAACAATTTTGTGACTCTGTGTAGTATTTTATTAGTCCCACCTAAAAGTTTTCTCTTGAGAAGTGGTTCTCTACAATACAAATGACATTCATAAAGGTGTAACACTGATGTGTTGAGGTAAGTTTCCTTACTTGAGCCTCCTTTCTTTGCTTAGGATTGGAAGGAATGAAGTGGAAAGCCATTAAAACCTCTCCAGGGAAGAAGGACAGATCTTTCAATTCTGAAGGCAATCTAATGTTTGCTGGAAATTGTCCAATTACTTCAGAGTGACCTTTCTGAGAGCGAGTGTCAGTACTAAGGATATATGTATGACACATGTACATGTGAGCTTAATAATTAATTGGCTCAAAAAGATAGGAACACGGCATGAACATATAATATAGTGGAAATTATTAGACATGCTGATCTGTTATTAAATTCGGTAAATTATTAGGACTTTTAACACACGTCTAAGATACCTGAAGAAGCCCGAGAAGGGTGAAACGTTGTAGTGATTATTTTTGAAGTGAATTAATCAAAGACGTGTGTTAAAAGTCCTAATAATTTACCGAATTTAATAATGAACATATAATGTGTACGTTTATGCTCCCAATTCTTTATAGTCAGTATCAAATATCTTATATATACTGCATGTTTGACTAAACAAATATGAATTATATAATGTTCAGGCATCACTACACTTACGTACATCATGTTATGAAGGGCATCAGAGGAAGTGAGAATATATCTCTGGTGGTGCAGTCCACTGCTGGTTAACACACAAGTCAAGGACAAGTCATTAAGTCTCATAGAAACCTGTGACACACATGGTATACACGTAGGTGCCAGCCTTTGCCAACATTTACTTATGTATTTGTCCTAATAAACTAGATCTTACTGAACCCATTAGAATGTCCTTTCTGGTACCCTTTCTCTGAGCCCAAATATGGAGATCCAGGCAGGTATCCTCTGGTTTTATAACAAAGGAAAATGGTCCTTTCCACCAAAAGGACTGTACATACATATTTATATTATTACAACATGTTACTATATATATGTACTGTAGCTAAACTCACCCTTTCAATATGTTGGAAAATTGTTTGGAAATATTTTTTGCCATTAACCATAAAGCATACAGGATCACTATCTCTAGTAGATTCTCCTTCAGGAAATGAACACATACTATCTCAGCTAAATGCTATCATAATAACAGCTCATGGATTTACAAAGAACAATAATTATACACATTATTTCATCACCAGTATTTCAATTTTACAGAAATATATTATTACCTTTGCCATCTTCTTGATCAGCTACTAAGCCTACGTTCTTAGGTATAGGCTCAGGAGAAACATTGGAAGGAGGCTTCAAGAAGTGGAACACAATCAATTTAGGTTCTCCAGATAAAATCCTTTCCAGTATCTTGTTAGCATCTTGAACTGTTGAAATTTTGAAGGTATTAATGCTCTCTAATATAAAACCCTGAACAATCATAATCAGATGCTAGCAGCCATTACCCGGCATGGCATGACAATATACGTACCACTTGAATATAAGAGTTTTCTTGAGCAACACTAGAAACAGATATCATTCTTAAACGGTCCTCTTTGAAAGTCAAATAAATTTCCTGTAGCTTGAGATTTAATATTCCTAAAACATTTGAATAATAGTATATCAATATATTGGTTTGTATGAATATTATGCCTTACAAATACTGTATATGCTCACTTTCTAAATCACATGATTCATCATAAGGCTTCTCTGGGAACTCAAATTTGACATCTTTGCGTAGCCATCTTGTGATGGAGCTGCTGTGAGCATGTTTGTCAATAGCTGAATCTATCATGGGTTGAACCGATTGGCTAACAGCATGATGTACCAGCTGTCACTATAGATGGTCTATGGTTACCTATGGAGAGAGTGCAGTAGGCATTATCCAGTAGTGGGACGTAAGGTAACTTCTCCAGTTGAATCAGATTGATATTTAGTGTTCCTGCTGAAATGGAGTTTCCACCATAACTCACCTATATAGAAGGAATGTAAGGCATCACAGGTATATACAGTATAGGATGTTTTTGTAATAAATTGTGCTTATATATAAATGTGAAACTTTTGTTTTACCTTTCATATTGTGTACTTTATAGGGTAGATAAATGTATGTATATTCATATAGGTTTATTGTAGCTCAACTCTGCATGCACGAGAATGCTTACTGTTGGCACAGGATTAAGAGGATCCTTTTTTGGTAGAAAAGGCTTAAATCTAGCTTTGCGATTTGGCAGGGTATGTTTCTTGCGAATAGTTCGATGAATCTATTTCAAAAATAAAAAAGTGTAAAAAACAGTGCTAAAAAGGAAAATATATACCATAATCTCACACTCATTTCAATAAAGCCAGCCAAATATGAGATGTTCCTTCTCTCAACTTCAGCAGTGACTGTAAGATCAATCAGTGGAGCTGGTTCCTGCATGGTTATAGTAAAGTTGGTGAAGGTCTAAAATAAGAAGCAACTGAGCAGAAAGTATCTGTTCCTATTCTGTTTTATCATCTACTGTAGCTTACAGGCAGAAAGGAGAAGGACCAGTGAGTGAAAGGATCCTTTGTAAACTTTAGTACAACTCGTCCTCTGACATTATTTACTCTAATAACCACCACTGCTGATTTGTTGAAGAGAAGGTTAGCATCAATGGCAAGCTCAAACCCTCCACTTCAAGAAAAATAATATATGTCATCAAAATGACACTCCTGGTTTACTTACGTATATTGTATATATAACACACCACTTAAATCTGTAGGATGTCTATATACACATCCATATACAGTCACTTACCCGTACTCAATGTCCAACAATAGATCTAGTTCCTGAAACAAATATTAAATAATAATAATATACATAATTGTGCATGTATGTAAATAACCATTGCATCATCAATCTGCTTATTACAAATATACGGAGTGTACATTACTTTAACTTGATTATTTGGAGTGAGAGCTTTATTCAGAATTTTCACACTGTTGACCTCAGGTAGAGAAGTTCCCAAGGTATAATCGCTCACCTAATAAGATAGTCTAAAATACATAAATGTATGAATGTTGATACTGTATGGCATCCTTAACTGTGAGGTCCTTTGCAACTTTTCCAACCGCTTTGGCTAGTAGTTCAGTAAGTTCCTTTTGGATTTTCTTCATAACCACCCTGAGTGTGACAACAGAATAGACAACATTGTCAACCAAAACCTTACAGAACATTAGCAAGAAGGGATATAAGTATATTAGGTTATATATTTAGTTAGTAGTTAGTATATATTAGGTATGTACAGTACTAATAGGTACGTATGTATATACGTATGAGGAGTCCAAGTGATAATCAAACCACAAGTATAGTCAGAGATAAATATCACAATAAGGAGAAACAAGTGGGAATCAAACCCAGGACAACTGGTTTTGACATCAGTGCTCTACCACTGAGTTAAAATTGCCACAGAAATGCTCCATTCATGCCTTCCTTTGTACTAACTACAATCTAGAAAATTAATTTAATTCAGATAATAACAATTCTTTTTAGGCATTCAAAGGTATATTCTGTATACATATGTATGTATGTCTTGTCTTCGATTGCAGTTTCCATTTTATAAGTATTGAATAGTGTGACTTTAAACCAAAAAACTCACTGTTTTGCCTCAATAGAGTCCCTCCACTCATCAAATAAAAAGGAGAGTGCTAGATTGAACCATATACATGTCTCTGGATCCTCCATTTTCTCTGATACCACTTTGAGCAAGCACTATTACATAAACAAGTTAAACATGAATCATATCAATGCATGATATGATGTTATTATTGTGTATTCTACTTTCTTGACCTTGTTTATCTCTTTGATATCTCAGAGGAAGTGAATATTTCAAAATGGCTGCTATTTTGAGTACTAGTCATAAATATTTGTAAAATATTTTTTTATTCTAACTATAAAATCGAAAGTTAATTGTATCAAACATCTTTTATTTCTTTAGTATTATACTAAAATATGCAAGAGCCAAACATAAAAATCAGTATTTTACAGGTTACACAGAGTTGTAGTGGATTTGCATATTCCACTCAAACACTACTATACAGCAGATCAAGCTAGGACATTTTAAGTACAAATTTGGTTCACAGTTACATTTTTAGTATCCAAAATTTAAAGCTGTCTGCAAGCTATGACTAAATGGTGTTATTCTCCTCCTTCAGTGTTGGTGTAGGTTCATGTGGTGAACAGTGTTCTTCATCACTTTGACTACTACCGCTATCAGTGTCTTCCCCTTCATTGTCATCACCATGGCGACTGTTTAATTTGATTTCCATCAGTTGAAGGAAGGGATACTGAGCCACAGATTCTCTGACAGACGTAATGCTATACCCTTCTGCTGTATGAAGGCTATGTCTGCGCTCTCTGAACCTGGTCCTATTCTTAATCCTCCTGTACACAGGTACCATTGCCTTAACACAGGTGCTAATGGGCAGCGGGCAGGGTGAGTACTCACATACATGAAAGACAACAATACAAAGAAACTCAACCAATGCTATACTGATGCAGAGATGAGCTACCAAAGGTTTCATCACATGACTACCTTGTTCAGTAACCTCGGCATACAGGGAAACACCACTTATGATTACCAGATTAACTGTAAAGGAAATATCCAGTAGGTTAATCAATAGTCCTCTTGTTTGAACACTGCAAATGTGAGACAGTCTTTCATGTTTCCATAAATTCTGGATTTGTAGTTCACGGAAAGGCTTAAAGTATATTTGAATGCAAAATATGGTAAGCATTATGATGGTGAGTGCAATAAGAATTTCATTATCGTCCAGGTATATCTGCATGATGACACATACTATCCGAATCAACAGTCTCATGCCAACCCACCAGCCGAGTCGTTTCTTAAAAGGACCATAAATGACATCCAAAAAATTAACAAACCAAGCATTACTGATACATCTGCGTAATAAGTCTCCAAAGGTCAGTACAAGCGTTACTGGAATGAGAAACAGCAAAGCAAAAACTACTGCAATTACTCCAATTATAATATGTTTTCCCTCAAAATACTTCAACTCGCCATTGAACAGCCAAACGTAACTTGATTCAATGCTACTATCTCTCAGTACTGTCACTACTGACAGACTAAGACTGTTTACTACAGAAGTGGTTACCTTAGCAACACCAAGCAGTATCACAGTAGCCAATACAGGTACAATACGTCTACCGATTAAATTGTGAATCTTTGTCATGTTAATAAAACGAGGAAGAATTCCTGCCAGAGGCAGAAATAAAAAGAGATATAGTGGAACAACAAAGGTAAGGAGGCTCTTTTCTAGTTGGTCCATTCCATCGTAAAAACACCAGGATCCAGGCATATAGAAATTAAGCATGTCCACTATTCTAGAGGCTGTACTATCGGGCTGAAAGAAAATGTCAGAATAGATAAAGAGAATATTAACATAAAATAAGAACCCATTAATAGTTCCTCCTTTGACTGTCAGATTTAGGCAGAAGAGGGTTATCACAAGCAGTGGTCCAGATAGGACAAAAGAGACAAAAGGAAAGAGCCACAGTAGATGACCTTTGCAGATACTACATTGATTTGATCCCAGGACAGAGCTGAAGCCCGATTTGCACTCGCCACAGAGGGTTCCTGTGTGGTTATCCTCACATTGGTCATCAGTGTAACTGGATCCTAGGGTAGTTACACTTTTGTGGTACCTACATAAACCTGGGAAGCAGTATGGACTAAACTTAAAGTAGGAGGAGCCATTGCCATTCTGGTCTTCAACAGCTTCTATCCAGTACTTCTTGGGAGCAGAATAGACAACAATACCATTAGAAAGGTTGCATGAGATGGACTGTTTGATTAGCTCCTCATGACAGATACATTCCACGCCAAGACTTCCAAAGCAAACATGTTTGGCTACTGTTCTTCTGATAAAACCAGGAGGACAGAAACTATAAACAACGTGACTTAGATTTAGAACAGATTCTTTCAGAAAAACTGACCACATTGTGTCACCATTGATCCTCTCTGTAACAGAGCCAAGTGCAACTACTTCTGTGATATTTGGAGAACAGTGCGTAATGCGACATTTTAATATTTCCAAACAAATGTCATGTGAAAGGGTACTGACTTGATAAGCTAATGAAACGTAATCAGGGTTCTTGTGTTGAATAACATGTTTTATAAACAAGAGTGCTGTAACGGAACTATTTTTTTCTCCTTTAGCTATAAATCCATGCTGGTAGCAATCAGTAGGGTAATATTTAAAATGTTTGTCCATTGAAGTTCCACATTTAATATTATATGATTCATTCTTGTCAATTTGGTTACAAAAACATAGTTCAGTAGGATCGGATGAAATGCTATGATAGGACTCATTAGGAAGCTGAAATACATGATTAAAAACTATTTCTGCATTTTCCTGATTATGAAAGCTAGTATTCAAATGGCAGGTTTCTCTTCCTGTATTGTATATGTCATTACCACTAAGTGAAGCAAAATTATGTGACAACTTTACTGCCACAGTTAACTCTGAGAGTGAAGTCTTACTTAAGAAACAGCCATTACTGTTTATAAACTGGAAGAAGCAATTAGGATATTTTGATTTTGCATCCACAAATATACCCCCACCGGCATTAGATACTGAATTGTTACTAATGATAAGATTCGTACCATTCAGAAACCTCAACTGGGATTTTCCCTTTAATTGTAGGCCACCACCAAATGTGTGTTCTTCTCTTAGTTTTCCATTACACATTATCAAACTGTCTCCATGAATCTCAATAAAACTGTCATGAAGTAATACAGCTGATTCACTATTTTCAACAATTTTATTTCCATTTCCTAACTGAAAACGCAAATTAGTCAAGTTGACAAAGCTCAAGCTAGCTGAATTAGTTGAAAATGGGGAGAGCTGCAGTTTAGACATAAAGAATTCTGCATTTTTCAAAACTTCATTCTCTTGAAATACAATGAGCAACTTGCAAGAAACAAAACCTGACTCACAAGGCTCAGGGATCTCATCAGCATATAGTACACTACCTGTCTCAGCAGCACTGTTGTTTCTAAAATGGTTACCCCTAACAACAATGGTCATTTTAATCGGAACTTTATGGCAACAGCTGTTTATATAATAAATTAATAGTCCACATCCAGTATCACATTGAAAGTCTGAAAAATTATTTTTTCCAATATTCAGTAAATCTTGGGTTGGCTTCTTACTGAGTTTTTCAAAATTTGGGTAAATTATAAGGGTTATCCCTCCACCAAAATGTGAAAAAAAGTGAAAGGATCCAATAAACTTACATCCCAATATATTCACTGTAATATTGGGGATTCCCCCATACTTGAGGAGTATGGCTCTTGGAGACTGAAAGGTACTGCCTAGGATGTTAATCTCCATTTGCTCTGAACCAATAGGAAGGTAGGTATTAATCTCAAAAAAAGCATTTCCGTACCAAGCTGGACTGTATACCTCATTCTTAGTAAAATTAAAATTAAGAGGACCTCTATTCAGATATAACTTTATCCATGTGGACAGTTCATTCTTGTAACTTGATTTTGCAGCACTAGAGAATTTTGATCTGTTAATAATATATTGACCAGAAGCAAATGCTATTGCTATGGCTAAATACCTTGTAGTGATATTTTCTAGACGAATATTCTTAGTGTAAGCAACTAGAAATCTTTCAACTTTGAAGCAACCTTGTATGTCTCTAAAATACTCATAGTTCGGTAGAGTCTTGGGTATATTTTCAATATTATCAAGGAGATCATGGCATATTTTCTTAATTTCTGCATCAGATAAAGCGGTGTTTTGAACTACCGTAGACCTTGTGAATATCAGTTTAAGATTTTGTATAGATACATTAGAGGAGTTATAGATCACAATGCCTCCCTTATCAAAGTACAGGGTGCTGCACTTGTGATTAAGCTGACTATCGTCACCTGTGAGAGTAATATTATGTGTGTTGTTCAGGAAGATGGTACCATCTACTGGTAAAGTATGCTTTCCACACTGAAAGATCCACTTTGAATTCGGTATTGAAATTTTACCATTTAGGTATTCACTTAGCTGTAGGGAGTAATTGTAACTGGAAGAGTTTTTCCCATCAGCACTTGCCTTCACAAAGAATGTTTCACAGTAACCAAGACCAAATAACTGAGTGATAACTATTAACAATCTTAGTCCTGCTTCCATACTAATCTCTTAGTGAGAGCTATGGCTAGTAATACATAAAATATATTCCTATAGAGGAGTGAATACTTTATATTGCAATGGTACGCATCTGTTATGTTGTTTTTTTAGATAGACTGAATCCGAATGAAATTTCAAAATGTTGTGTCAATACATCAATGTAATCCAATATAGATAAAACTAGCTTTCATATCCATTCAATTCCTCTATACTGTACGTACATAAACAATCGACACATTATACCAATCGTAATACACAGGACAACACATCTATGACTTACATACGTTTAGTTACAATGTATGTCAGTTCATTATCTCTCGTATGGGTCGTTGTTGCTTGCTTGATGGAACTCACTTCGGGAAGTCGGGTTGGTTCGTAAGGACGAACCGCTCTTTTATTGTGCTGATCTACCGATTTGACACTCCAAATGTACACGATCAGGAGGAACTCGACAACCAGGGCGAAAGCCACTCCCAACAAAAAGAAAACGACCGACATGTTGTAAAATACCTGTGGGAAATCCCTATTTAGTTACCACAGCGATACCGCACAGGTGTTCAGTGTACGTATATAGCAAAGAAACATTAAAACTATGGAATAAATTAGAACATATGTTTAAATGTGGCTACGAGTTAATGTAAGGCTAGAACTTCCAAATTCTTCAGTTGCAGGTAGCTTCAATGGACTCACTCACTATATATGATGTCAAAATGAACAAATTGAGAATTGAGATAAAAAAGGCCAATGTCAAGCAATACCTTTGCTGTGGTTCCACCATATTTAGCTCTCAGAGACTGCTGCAGGTTAATTTCAATTTTTGAAAATAAAGGACTTGGCTACATAATTATATAACAGGCATAGTAATGCTTATATCAGGTGACCTCCTCTGACCTTTAACCTTTAACCTATACTCACCACTCCAATTTTGTGACCTGGTTGCAGGAACATGTAAACGTGCTGACACAGCACATTGCACTCAGCTGGAACCTGGGGTGATTGGTACAAGAGAGTGACTAAGAAAGGGGATGTGCATCAGCTAGGGAACGTGGTGAACTGACCTGAAGTTGTTCTTGTAGTGCCTGGCTGACCTGAGGCATGTAAGGCTGCAGTAGTACTGAGAGGAGACAGGCTATGTTAGCAGACACACCTATCACTGTCCCAGCTCTCCTCCTGCATAAACAACATGTCTGACCAGGTAACCAGGTAACGAGGTAACTAATCACATTAAGATGGCTACCATAGTACAACAGTGTAACAGTTGACTATACAACAGTCAATGACACTCTTATGTATGTACATATCCAATACTTAAATGACACAATACTTAAATATCAAGTTGCTTGGATGTGCGACAAAATGGAGTGCAAACCTTTCTTCTTCGTTTCCTTTGATCAGCTTCCAAGGTTTGGATGACTGCAAGTACCCATTACCATGACGAGATATGTTTAAAATGTACTTCAGACCATCCCTCAACCTATACAGGAAGAAAAGTGACAGTTTACATCTAAGTCAAGGAAGGATACCACGCTAGTATACCACACTAGTATACTACTAGTATAACACCAGTATAACACTAGTATACCACTAGTCTATCATACTAGTATACTACTAGTATATCATACTAGTATATCATACTAGTATAACAGACTAGTATACCACACTAGTATAACACCAGTATAACACTAGTATACCACTAGTCTATCATACTAATATACTACTAGTATATCATACTAGTATAACAGACTAGTATACTACTAGTATATTATACTAGTATACCCTGAGTATCACAGATTGCGTCATTGACCTGTTAATCTTACTTCAACTCATCCAAAGTCCTGATGTACGCTCTTAACTCTTTGGTAACAACAGCCAAGAGTTGTTGAGTCTCGGGGCACAACGGCATCTCTGGTACTGTAGAGCCAAAGTTATTCTTCAGAAACATCAGACTCCTGGGACGTGGTTACAAGTATGCTCACACACGAGGTAGTGGACAATAGTGAGTACATGTGTGGTACCTGTTGATAAAGTTTCCTAAATTGTTGAGCAGTTCAGTGTTGTTTTTCAGCATCAAGTCATCCCAGCTAAAAGCAGTGTCCTAAACGAGTAACATGCATTGCGTAATAATAATAGTAATAAGTATTCAATGACAACCAATAGCTCAATATTAAGGTCATACAAGGTTCATTGACCAAAATCTAGGTGGAGTATAGTACTGTTTTATTGGACAATGGCGCCAGATTGTCCAATAAAACAGTACTATATTCAATAATCAGTATGCCTAATAATTTTCATTGTAATCTAAGTGGAACTTTGTATACATACTGTACCTGGTTCTCTGGTCGTATGTAGAGCAGATAGAATCTGAATATGTCTGCTGGTATACCACTGTCCTTTGCATTGTTACCAAACACACCAACTCCTCTGCTCTTAGAGAACTTGCCATCCTCATAATTAAGATATTCTACAAACATTTAAAGCAGTTCCAATAAAGCATTTTATAGTGTACCAGACCAGACAAGGATTAAAAGCAACCTTTACTATATGGAGTGACTTAAAACTTATTCATGTTTATTGACAGAATTATGACTCCTTTATTATTTATTTGTTATTTTGGTACATGAATCCATCATTATGCCAAACCTGCCTGTGGCAGACATCACATTTAGGAGTGTGTAATTGTCATCTGTTCCAATCAGCGTAGCAGGAAAGACGACAGTGTGAAAGGGGACATTGTCCTTGGCCATAAACTGAACCAGTTGGACACGATCCGGATTCTTCCACCATGTCTTCCAATCCTTGGTGTACTCAGCAGTAATTGATATATAGCTGAGGAGTGGGCACCAAATGGAGTAGCTGAAGCAAGGAACAATATCTCATACTCTGATGAACTCACCCAATGGGTGCATCAAACCACACATAGAACACCTTATTGGTATAGCCCTCCAGCGGAACAGGAGTGCCCCACTTCAGGTCTCTTGTAATGCACCTCGGCCGCAGTCCATCTCTCAACCAGGATGATGTAATCACACGAGCATTATTGGTCCAATACCCTGCAACAATATAGCATTCATCTAATGCATTGTGAGACTATCCAGTACTCCACACCAGGCCAGTGCTCCACACCAGGCCAGTGCTCCACACCAGGCCGGTACTCCACACCAGACCAGTGCCCCACACCAGACCAGTGCCCCACACCAGGCCAGTGCTCCACACCAGACCAGTGCTCCACACCAGACCAGTGCTCCACACCAGACCAGTGCTACACACCAGGCCAGTGCTCCACACCAGACCAGTGCCCCACACCAGACCAGTGCCCCACACCAGGCCAGTGCTCCACACCAGACCAGTGCCCCACACCAGGCCAGTGCTCCACACCAGGCCAGTGCTCCACACCAGGCCAGTGCTCCACGCCAGGCCAGTGCTCCACACCAGGCCAGTGCCCCACGCCAGGCCAGTGCTCCACGCCAGGCCAGTGCTCCACACCAGGCCAGTGCTCCACACCAGGCCAGTGCTCCATGCCAGGCCAGTGCTCCACACCTGAGCTACAGCCCTAACACTTGCCCTAACTACCATTTCTACCCGCACGCAAGTACAATCTGACACAAAGAAACTCTAAAGGGTGACAAGCACTTCCGATACCTTCTTCCACAGACTTCTCAGACCAGTCAGATACTGCACTCTCCAACTGCAAATAGGACAAGCCTCTCTACACTACTGTACTGGTGATCACATGGCTGTCACAACCTCAGATGGCATACTCACCTTTGACAGATCCAAAAAGAGATGGCTGGATGACTTAATATGAGGTTGCTTTGCACAAGTCTTGCATCTTGGGTTCTAAAGGACATAAATAACAGGGTGGATATTCAAACCACAACTGTTTCATTGCTATAAGTACATTGCTTACATTCACAAGTACATTTAAGCCCATATCAGGGATGACAATACTGGATAAGTAAAGTGATGACATGAATGTATATTGTATATTGTGCCCTAACCTTCAGTTCAACAGCGTTAATCAGCTTGCCACACTTGTCACATTGATCTCCTCTAGCATCTTCATAGGCACAGAAGGGACAGATACCTTCAACAAAACGGTCGGCTAGAAACCTGTTCAATGTAAAACAACACAGGTAATCACATTCATCTACGTACCTATCTACCTATCTACCCTCCCACCTATCTGCCTACCTCTGACAATTTTCACAAAATAACTGCTCAACTGTATCTGCACTGATGAATCCTCTCTTGTGCAACCTCCAAAATATATCTTGACAAATCCTACGTCAGAGATACAGTCCACATACTGCTTTAAATCACAGTGCAGCGTAAAGACACCATTAGCAATACAAATGGCATAATAGTTAGACCGGCAGTGTGCACAATCCTCCTGTGTGTGTCCCCCTATTACTCCCAGTAGACTTGTATTACTATAGAGGACAACTACATTATGTACTCTGTCTGTTCTGTGGTAGAGGTTCTTCCAAAGTGATCAAACTTGATATTAAACCAGTCATACACTTCCTTGTGCAGAGCATTGTACTTCCTACAGAGCTCTTGAGGGGAAACCCCTTCCTGCATCGCCTAGCAACATACACAAGTACATTCTAAGCAACGAAAAACTTGACAATACATTGCAAAATGCAGCAGGTCATTCATACGGTACATGTACATATAACCATAGACTAATATAACTGGTAGATAAACATAGAGCAGCAGGTGAACCTTGGTCTCAGTAGCTGTGCCATATTCGTCAGTACCACAGATGTACAGGGTGTTGTAGTTCCTTAGACGACAAAACCTTCACAAAGAATATAATATCATCTATCCCATCCACCCATCCATCCCTATACACATATATGGTACATATGTAACGTACCTGGCATACACATCTGCACTGAGAACACAACCAATAATATTTCCAAGATGAGGCACGTTGTTCACATAAGGAAGAGCGCTGGTTATAAGGATATTCCTTTCCCCTTCAACTGGCAGACTGAAATACAACCACACTTCACAGTGTTGCTCAATGTAGTAGACACTCACCACTCACATCGGATGCTCCAATATCCTAGGTTTGGGAGCTTCTGCAGGGTCTCTATTCCAAGCTGCAACAGCCTCTTCAATGTCAGCTTGTTCTACAGCTAACACCTCTTCAGGTGAAGTGGGCGGATCAGCACCGGGAGGAGGTGTGGCAGGACGGACCATGAATATGTCTCCTTTAAAGTAGACCTAAGAGAAAAGAGAGGACAAAGATAGAAGGCAAATGTCACTGTTGAAAGAGACTAAATAATATGTTCATTTCTCAAATGTACAAAATAGAACTGTTGATTAATATGTATGTTAACAATACAGCGGGGCCATATGTATGTTAACAATACAGCGGGGCCATATGTATGTTAACAATACAGCGGGGCCATATGTATGTTAACAATACAGCGGGGCCATTTGAGAAAGTCCAAATAAACATTATATATTGAAAATAAAAAGTTTTGGACAGATAAGATTGTGGAATGTTGTTGCGACATACACTACTCACCTGAAAAGGTGTAAAACCGCAAGATGCTGTTACCTTGGTTACAGCCTGGGCAAACTGTTTGTCAGCAAGGAGATCCTCAAACCAGTCTGCTACTTTGGGACACTTTGATCTGGTCACTGACAATAAAACAGAGATGAAGAGCTGCCATCTTGAGGATCTTAACTCGTCGGCATGGCGTACGTATGACAGCAAAAGAGATGCTACTTACCACTGGACAAAGAGGATTCCTTGGCCAACACCGGATATAGGGTAGACCATATCACCATATCCACCAAACCACAAGTATTCTAAAATTTAGAAGAGACAGAGCGTATATTTAAGTACTTGCATGTGTGAAAATGTACTCATTTTCCTATGTTGCTAGGCAACCAAAGCAGATAGAGAACATCCTACTACAGTGGAGACTACCAGTTTGTATCTCTCTCTCCACATGTCTCATAAAGCCCCTCTAGAGGGCATCACATCCCACTACTTATCACTAAACTGCCTCTCAGGAAAGCCGCATTCTGGCAAACACAATGCAGTTGTCATATCTCAGTGACAGAAAACATACCGTTCCAATGAAATATCGACCAGTCTTCATCAAGATGGACTCAACACTTTCTAAACAGTTCAAAAGGTCGACTGAGGGTTGTTCTTCCTTGAAAGAGTCTCTAACTGCTGGCTGTAAAACATGACAGACAACTTAATTTACAAAGCTGTAGCAGTTATCAAACAGTCAGCTATGTGTTACACTTGCCTTCAGCTTCACTCTCTCCCACTCTAGCCAGGTGTCATCATGCTTGGGTGATAGATGGGGTTTTCCCCTGGGAGAAGACTCCAAGAGGTATCGACAGATCTCATTGGATGAGAATAGGACAAATCCTGGTTTCACTTGCAAGTATGGTCGCTGACAAAAGCATAACAAGATTTACCACATCATGTAGTTTATATGTACATAGTAATTACCAATCTTTTTATTTGTATCAGCATTGTGTTATTCGAACTACATGTATATGTGGACATGAAATATTATCAGAGTATAACGTACCTTCTTCTTCAACAAAAAGCTAACATTCTCCTGAGGGTCTACATAGTATAGCGCAAGCAGATCCAACACAGCGATACAAGCTCAAATCATCAACTCACTATAGTCAACGTCTACAGTTTTCCCTTCTAGCTTGGAGATTGATAGGGCTAGAAGTACTTTCAAGTGGTCAGGATTTCCATACGAGCCGAAAATTTGACAACCTGGTGCATTCGCCATTTTAAAAAGGAAAATTTTTTTAAAAACTCAACCGAAGTTACGCATTTACTGCATGCGGAAGGGTTAAGATTCCAAGAGCCTTTATCACAACAGGACTCTAGCTTTATGAGCAATGGAGATTTAGGAGACTAAATGTTTGTGAATGATCATATATCTAATTTTTGAGACATGATTGTATTTCATCTATAGCATATCCTTAAAACTACAAGCTCCATAGTATTAATATTATCCTTGTCCCTAGTCACATGATGTACATATGATGTATATCAATAGATAGTATATGCTTTCACTGCACCACAGACAAATAATTAACAGCAGATTATTTATTTATCTACTTAAAGCGTAGTTTCATTTCAACATGTTGTAGTTCAGTCTGTGTCTCAATGCTTCCCCACTGTGGAGGGTTGCTGTTGGGATGGAATAGAGAGCATGCATTGAGCCACCAACCGGCCTGATACTTCCTAGCACAGTGAAGGGAACCGTGCTTGTCATTATCTCTATCTGGAGTGGAAAACTGTTGTCCATTGATGTTGACATTCAGTATGGCTGTAAATTGCAAGGTATCATCATGGGACCCTTTAAATTCACCAAGATTGATTCTGTAATTGTCAGTGTCATCACTTAATGTGAACAGATCATATGAAGCAAATCCTTCAATGCCTTCAACATTAGTGAAGTCAATTCTGAGTTCAGCTTCTTTAGTTTTGTCTGCTAGACAGTGAAGGTACTTCAATCCCAACCAATGCTCTCCTGACACATCTCCAAAACCTTCATAATAGTCCATCCATGGTCTGTTGAAGGAGAGCTTTAGGCTGTTACGCCGCTGAAAGATAATCCATCCTCCTCTCTCCATATCACAGAAGACGTAAAGGGGCTGTCCACAGCCTGGATTAATTAGGTAAACTCCAGATGTGGTCATACCATTGTCAAAGAGATACTGACAGCTCTTCGGAATGTCTAAAGAAGAGAAAGGTTGATAGATAATCTGTTAAATGTAACAAGTGGGCATATTTATACAATGCTCTAGCTCCTTACAAATTGTGCCATGTAGTTAATATACCCAATAACTTTTAAATCTTGTTTGATTCCATGTATACCTTAAGGTTTAATTGTTAGTACTTAAGTTTGCGATTTGGCTACCCCTCACATTTTGCTGGTACTAATAATTGCGGAATTGCAAAAAATCGCTACCCTAATTACCCTAATTAATCGAAAATTCAAAATTACTCTCATGAAATATTTAATATTCGCGTGTATTAAGTATTGCAATTTCGACCTAAATCGCAAAATTCGCAATTAATAGTACCCGTTATTAAACCTACCCCTAAGGTACTTACTGTTTGGCTCAATTCTCATTTGGCCTGCATTAGGCAGTAGGTTGGTGGTGTTCCACTTCATTTTAATGGCTTCCTCCACTTCCTGTAGCCTTCTGCGTGTTATCCTGGATTTCTGCCTCAGTCTCTTATCTCTGTACAGTAGAAGATCCCTTGTTTGGTGAAACTCTTCATTTAGTTGGTCATATAGAGTTGTATTGCATGGACAAACTTCCTGTGATGTGGCAGTCTCTAACAAGATATATATAGAGAGGTTAGATATAACTATTGTATATATACTGTATGCATGCACGTACATGGTTAACTGAACATTTCCATGAAATTATGATATTACATAGTGAATGGCAGAACACTGGTGGTCATAATCAACTGTACTGGATTTGATTCCCAGCAATTGCTTCTTTTTGTTTTTCTGTCTTCATGATGTTTGAGAATGATTACTTGTGGTTTGTCTATCACCTTGATTATTCACACGCATGTAATACAAGTAACTGCTGAATAATAATATATTACACTTGATTTGTGAATAAGCTTAAAGTTTAGTGCAGTTTATTCCTCCTCTAAGTATATACACAATACTCCTCTTACCAATTCTTGAAATGATAAATTCTATCCACAGAATCCAAATGAAAGCACAGTTCAAAACCATATTTCTTATACTGTCTCCATGCACTTGTAGAAGTTCAAACGAGCTAGTCTTACGAGCTCAAGGCTTACTCATCTAAGTAACTGTATTGCACTTCTGGTATGTGAAGTGGAATGTAAATAAATACTTAAACAATCACACATTCAAAATAATATGATTTGCATTGATTGCCTAACAAGTTAATTCAAACACAGCGTTTTATACCCTTATGGTATTTGGGTTCTAAGTACAGTTCATTAAGAGTCAATTAACCAGTCAACTGATGTCCATTTCAGTAATTTTTGTTAAATGGCTCATACACTTTCTGAATCATTTCTCTATGCTCACTGCTATAGGAGATGTTGCCAACTCCCTTGTTGCAAACACTGGAAGTTATGTTCTTCAAGGTTCCAAGATCCATTTTATCAATACCAATAAATCAAATACCTATTTGACAATTTACCAGATTTGGTAAAGAATTCTTCCTTGTTAACAATCATGATATTCTTAGCTGGCCATTTGCATAACCAATGTGATAACAACTTGGTCAAATTACTATTAGCTAGACCTAGCTGCTGCTGGTGATACAGGCAGTATACTTCAAAAAGAACTTTAGCTAAAACCTCCACAACAGTGTATCTGACTATGTCCGATCTGTCTTACTTTAACGCAGTTAGCTACATCTACGAACTAAAAACTCCGAAGTAAAATTACAATTTACAGGTGAAAACGTCGTCGACCACATAGGTCATAATAATGTTACGGCTTGATTAGTCTAGTTTCCATAGCAACAGGCAAAATGGTGCCTTCTTTGTAGAATGAATACAGATCAACGTTTACGCTATTTCGAAGATAGAATTAGTTCTTCTTTGAGGCCCAATGGCCAAGAATTAAGGAAGGCGTTCTCAAGTGAAGCATTTAGGTATTTAAGATGCATGTAAACACAAAAATGACTCCATCGAGTAAAATGGGATGTGTTTCTGGAGGTAATCTGATCACGTGATCAAATATTCTGGCACGCATACTTATATAAGATATATGCTTATATACTGGCTAGAAGGATATAGAAAGTTATTCTGATTCACGGCAAATATGCACTGTAACTAGAGGATGATGCACACAGGGAAATTACTGTAAATATATACATGTATATATGCTGATAGTGAGCAAGTAATTCGAGTTAAATAACTCGTGAACGCCCTGTTTTCCTACTTTGTAATTCTCTGTTTCATATTGGTGTCATAATTAAACTTTGAACGCATTTTGTGCATCATTTGGTTTATATATAATGCATTGCTAAACTTAATTTGGCTTTATGCGTATATATATGTACTGCTAAAACTATTCAAGTGAAAAGGTTTGAACTATAGCTGCAGGTGTACATTGACCTAGCTATTTCCAAATCAGACAATCACCAAATTATTTGTCTTCTTCTGTCAGAGGTCTCTTTTTGGAGCTGCTCACTGGAAGTGAGTGCCGCACAGTGTATGTGTTTTGCCGGCCCAATGGATCCCTAGTTGTCACAAGCAACCCATATAGTTATGCACTGGAAAAGGCAGTTGTCTTTGTAAAGTGCAAGCATGTATCAAAAGTGGTTCAGGAGAATATCCTTGAAGATATACTATATTTTGAGTATTTTGGTGAGTGTGACTTGAGCTATTGCAGAAATCAGACTATACCTTCTTATGCTTACACATGCAACATGTGTATTTTGTACTACATAAAACTCTTATATCCTCATCCAAAGCTCTCATAAGGTTTAGTTCCCTATAGGCCATTTACTCTAAAGTAGGTGTATGTAGCATGTCAGTCTGTTTATCTACATATATAAGAGGCAAGCTTGTATAATCCTTGAATGTGCTCGGAGGCAAACCTATTTGAGTTAATTGTGTACATATGTATGTGTATTTGCAGAAATAAGGACTTCAAGATCTAAATCTAATCTTAAGGCTTTAAATGTCATTACCTTCCTCAGACTGTCATTTTCTGCTTCAGGTCTGCCAATTAATCACTTGCTCCTGACATCCAAGGAAGTATTTCTTCCTCTGATCTGTGTCAATGGTCCCGAAGATCCTACCATCATGGATCGGGTTCTTGATATCCTACATAGAATGCTTGGCACTATTGAGATCCTCTGCCAGCAAATAACTGTGAGTGAGCAATAATATTTTACTTATACCAATGCATATATATGTACATACATACATTCATTTTATGCTAGTAAGTATTTTATATACATAACCTACGTAGCTTACTCAAGTGCTGTATACTGTATTTGCCTTTTCTTCCAGAATAATGTAGTGTTACCTCAACCAGCAATGGATGTGTTGGCCGATGTTTCTTCTGATTCAAATCGTCACTCTCTAGTCATGCATATCCTGGAATCTTCAGTTGTTCTTTGGATTAAGCAAATTAAGGTAAGGTTTGATCTGCATAATATATCAGAAAGATGTTGTAATATATCAGAAAGATGTTGTAATATATTGGAAAGATGTCGTAATATATCGGAAATATGTTGTAATATATTCTCCTGTTCATTTAATAGATTGCCCTGCAATGTGACCCCATCACTTGGCTTGTGAACAAGTATAAACGTCCTGGGCCACTAAATGAGAGGGATTTCTGGAAAGATAGACTGACTGCTTTACAGTCACTTCGAGAGCAACTCTCCTCTCTCCTGGCAATCACTATTTTGACTCACTTGGAGGAAGCCCACAGTTCCTTTGCCCACTCCTTTGGCGAGGTCTACCGGGAAGTGGATAAGGTCAGTAGAGTGTGACTGCATGTCTGCGTACTTACTATAGGAGGTACCTGTGTACAACACCATTTTATATATAGACATGGTGGGCATGCTGTATAAAGGCTGTTTCCTGGACTTTACTTAGGGATACCTATTTACGTATACACCTATAGAGGTTTGGATGAGGACATGGTTTTGTATCAACTTTCCTTCCATTTCTCTACTGGGCCAGACAGCTGTTTCTGGGAATCCTACCTTCATCAGTGACCATGGAAGTCTGTATCTTCTTGTAAATTCCTTTTTATGTGCTGTGAAACCATTCCTTCTTTATAAGCTTATACTTTATGTATACAACAGATCAAATAACAGATACATATGTGTACGTACATATGTGTTGTTGCTCAGTACTTGATTCCAGACCTACCTCTGTGCATATTTACAGTCAATATTGGAGTGCCAGCACATTTTAATCTTACTGAACACCCTCCATCCCTGGATGACCCGTTTATTCCTCACTGATTCACCCGAAGAGACTACAAATACTATTCCACCCATACTTCACACTACTTTCCTTATTTGGATGAATTCACCGTGAGTTTCACTGCCTATGTCTAGTGTAGGTAATACAGTATTAGTTGTCTTGCCTATGTCTAGTGTAGATAATACAGTATTAGTTGTCTTGCCTATGTCTAGTGTAGATAATACAGTATTAGTTGTCTTGCCTATGTCTAGTGTAGGTAATACAGTATTAGTTGTCTTGCCTATGTCTAGTGTAGGTAATACAGTATTAGTTGTCTTGCCTATGTCTAGTGTAGGTAATACAGTATTAGTTGTCTTGCCTATGTCTAGTGTAGATAATACAGTATTAGTTGTCTTGCCTATGTGTTGGTTATCAACTGTACGTCTGTAGTTATTTTGGTGGTAATACAACTAACTTTGAGAGACTCCTCCGTCTATTGGCTAATGATCTTGTGAATATTGCTAAGAGACAACTCACTATAAATCTCCTGGAAGTGACCGAAGAAGTAAGTCTGATGTAAATACAAGATGAGATCTTATATTAAAGATCAGCCATAAATTTTTAAATAGTTGCTTTAATGTAGTACATAGCATTAAAGATCTGTATTTCCATATTAGGATGTAGGTGCTATAATTGTAGCTTTGAAGATATGTGCTGCATTCCGTGGTGCTTACCTTGACTATAAAGATAGCAGTGAGCAACACCTACAAACTCTCACTGAAGCTAATGAGTCGTAAGTATGCATGATTTTGTTAATTACTGTGTATGCGTACACATGTTTATCTGCTATGCTTGTGTTTTTGAGTCTTATAAAATGTTATATATACATTACATATACAGTTTATATGCATATGTACATATGTATGTACGTGGTTACATCTATTATGTACGTACAGTATAGTGTAGTGTAGGTACATATGAAAAATCTAATATACCATTTTCCTACATGCTATATGCCTATTCTGTAAAAAGAGCCTATAGGGGAACTAAACCTAAAGAGAGCTTTAGATGAAGATACAGGAGTCTTTTCTTCCTTCTTTTCCCTTCTTTCATCTTCTTCTCCACTGGGTCAGACAGCCGTTTCTGGGAATTCCACCCTTCATCACTGATCCTGGGAGTCTTTGTCTTTTTCTTTATCTTGATCTTCTGTGAATCCTTGTACTGTACGTTGTGCATATACGTACGTACGTATGTTACTAACTCTATAGTGATCCTACAACTGCTGATTCAGCAGATCCTGGACAGGTTGGTAAGGGCAAGTCTGGTCTGCCAGTAGAATGGCCAGTTTGGATATCTCCTGTCTTCCAGCCTCTGAACACCTTTATGGAGCGATGTAATGATTTACATGAAGTTCTCACTACTGTGATTCACTTTCAGTAAGACAAACTGAAGAAAGTCATACAATGAAACTATTTTGTGATTATACGTACCTTCATACATACGTACATACTTTCTGCTGGTACTTATATTGTATATTGAATTGGTGTATAGAAGCCTCTCAATTATATTATTACTACATATACGTATATATATATATATATGTACGTATGTACGTATGTTATTCCTCTTTAGAGAACTGAAGCCATTTCTGTCTTCCAGTAGCAAGTTGGAGGACAGTCTGATGTTGCATCCTTATCAAGGCATTCTCTATGATAAATTTGTGGAAACTCTTACGGTATTCACAAGTCAGGAAGAAGTAAGCACAAATACGTGTATCTGTGTATTCTGACATCATTTTAATTATACATACATGTACTATATACTTATATAGGATTTGCTAGTCCTGAGTGAGTCTGCTACATTTGAAGAGAGATTCTTCAGATTTCGCTCAAGTGTCAAATCATTGGAAATAGAAGTGATCAGAGTTTTTAAAGACTTATGGGTGAAATGTTCTACGACTAACTCCAAATTTCGGCTGCTACAACTCTACCAAGGACTGTTTAACAGAGACATTGTTCAGGTACATATTCTCCCATAAATATTTAGCTACATATATATGTATGTATATAGAAATATGTTGACAGTACTAATACGTAGCTTAATAATTAATTGTTGGTAAATGATATGGTTTAGATATTCATAGGAGTATGTGCGTATATTTAGAGTATACATATATACATACGTATGTACATATATATAAATGTAGTATTCTTTGTACATACGTGTATTCACTGGCATGTGTATTTGTAGAAGGGTCTATTTACTGAGTGTGAAGGTCTGCTGTTGGATGTCCTGGAAGAGATGAAGCTGTATCAAGAAATGTTAAGTAGATTCATGGCAAGTCCCCCACTGCTGAAGAACTTACCTTCAGCGTCTTCCTCAATGTACTGGCTCTGTGGTTTCCAACAACAGCTACTGGTGTTGGCCAAACAGATTCAGTGCTTCTCTTCAGAAATGTTGGCTACAGATAATGGATGGACTGCCAGAGACAGATTGGGGAGGCTGTCAAAGGACACTGAAAGGTTCTTTAGCAATAATTACACACATACACACATATGCATGTTGCTCTGTTTATTTCAATATTCTTTATACGTATATTCACTAGCACACTTACGTACGTACGTATGTACGTACATGGTATATATTATAGGATTGACACATTGGACATACATAGAAGTTTTGTTACAAATTTCATTCTGTAGCTGTATAAATTCTGTGAAGCAAAAGTGGATTTCATCAGTCCCAACTAACTTGCTAGATTGCTTGAGGACCCCAGTCCTGGTAAGTGTTGGCTAACCATGGGGCATCCAGGCTAGATGTCATGTTGAGTGCTTCCACCTTTCAGATTAGAGGAAGAAGCAATGAGCTAAAGCTGAACATTAGTCCCACATTTCTTCACATTCTAAAGGAGTCCAGCTATCTCATTGAGTTGGTGAACGACAGTGACTTCCCAATTGTAGCTAAAAGAGCTTTAAGTGAATCACAATCTATTGACTTTTATGGTAAACGGAGCAGATTAACAGTTCTGGTTCAAGAGTATAATGAGATCCGGGAATCACTCACTGATGTGGAGAAGGTCCTCCTGCAACACAAACTGACAAGGATTGAGACTGTGAGTGGTGCTGGAGATTACATGCTTTATGTGTTTATTATGAATCTATCAATGCTTTTTTAACTCTATTCTCACATGTAAACAGTTGGTTGAGGAAGGATTGTCAGATATTCTCTGGTCCAGTGAGGACCTGGACGAGTTCATATCTGTTGCTACTGTAGTAGTGTGTGGAGAGTTTGCTCCTCTTGTGCGGAAGCTACAGGAGACCATGATTGTCATTAGTGAGATTGTCAAGTCTTGGTCAAGCCATTCCAGTTTGCACTTGTTTGGAGAGGAATTAGGATCTTCTCAATTGGAGGAACTTAGTGGAAAACAGAAGTGAGTGATGGGAGTAGTATTGCCGTATTACTGGTACTTATAGGATCATATAGTTGTAGTATCATTATTATACGTAATTATAGTGTATTATAATATTGTTATAGTATCATTATTATTATTTTTATGTATATGATAATGTATAAATCCCAACTGCACACTTGTTTCTTTCTACATACATACATACATAGATTGGCTTGTCAGAACTTTGAGACTAGTCTTACCAGTGGAAGGAAGCGGATAAAGGACATGATGGAGGCACTGCTTGCACTAGTAGAGACTGGACAGGACAGTCCTGCCTGGATCACCTACTCCAACCAAGTGGATGTGGTCGTAGTGAATGGAGTGAGAAAGGCCTTTTTGTCTGGAATCAGTCATCTGCTCCACAGAGTCTCACTCTTTGAACAGGTAAGAAATAGCCACTCAGACATCCATCCTACGTATGTCATACTGATGAATCCTTATAAGGACAAAACAGCTCTCTATGGCTCGGCCATCTTTTTGAGTGGCAAAGGGGAGACTCTGATTACTGTCAAGTGAACTTTGGT
The DNA here is from genome assembly GCA_947172415.1 of Chondrosia reniformis. Classification (NCBI taxonomy): domain Eukaryota; kingdom Metazoa; phylum Porifera; class Demospongiae; order Chondrillida; family Chondrillidae; genus Chondrosia; species Chondrosia reniformis. The sequence continues at coordinate 7,158,786 of OX359196.1, forward strand.
TCCATTAGCTCATTGCACTCCTCAGGGGACATGAGTGGGTGGGGTAAATCCAGAGTCAAATGATGATAAGATCGGCTTTAGATCATAAAAGTCCATATTTTCATGTGGTTAAGTGTTTGATAAAGTGTACATATTTCTTTAGGGGCTAGCCATCCCTCCACTAGTGACTGTAAAGTTGGAATTACTGGGAAATGAGATTTCTTTCACTCCTCCATTGAATCAAATATCATCGGAGCTATCAGTTTCTGAGTCCGTTAAAGAAATGATGTACCAATATTTGAATGTCTGTGCTAATGCCTGTGTGCTGAAGAGCAAGGTGGGTTGATGGCACATACACAGTGTGATGTCGTGGTTGATGGTTCTGCAGTTGTTGGCGCATGATAACTCTTCTCTGCTGTAACATTGTATATGCTCTTGTACATTATCTTAAGATGTCTAATCTGATATACGTACGTATACATATGTATACGTACATATGCGACTACCACCAGTACTGATTTTACATACATACAAGAGCTTATATTTCTCTTTTTTACAGGAACAGCATGGTAGCATGTCAGAGATCCTCCTTTCTGACTCAGAAATTAATTCTGGTCTTAGCAAGGTTATTGCTCATTTGGAGAGCAGTTCAAGGAAATGTCGCTCACTGAGAAACAAGTTTCTGCCTTACAGCTTCATCTGGGAGGATGATGTAATTGCCTCCTTCAATCTCTTCTTGAAGGGAAGGTACTCTTTGCAGAATAAAAACCTAAACAGACCTCAAACAGTCAGAGCATCTGCTAGATCAACTCAAGGAAGGTACGTACTTATGCTCTATGTGACAAGAACTACTGTATATTTCCCAAAGTTTCTGTAACACATGAATTACATACGTACATCAGTTGTGCAGATAAGCTTTGTATATACGTATCTTGCTTCATAAATTGTACATTTTGTACTTTTAACACCAACACATGTATGGGAAGTTAGATCAATTAAAGGTTTACTCTAGAGACATACATGCCATTATTGTGTATATACGTACATACGTACGTAGTATGTATTTAATACAAGGATCTGGTCTGTGTATATGTGTATTGGCTGTGCTCAGGTCTCGTCCTGCCACGGCTACGACAGCTCTGTCTGGTACCATGGGAACCAGTGACTGGACATTCATATTCCCGGAGTCTCAGGCCTCTGAGTCTAGCCGCGAACACAAACTACCAACACTGGATGACTTTGACATGCAAATTGCAGTTTTTGAGGTAATCTGTCATGTTTTAGTACAAATACAACAGAGAATCTGTATAGCACCTGGAATGTGTAGTCTGTATGTATGTACGTGTGTGTGTGATAAGCTTCGGTGCTTAGCATTTGTTCTGGATGCTCTTACTGTACGAGTTCTATAGCTTTGCAGTTCATATTGTCTATTAACATTTGCTTGCAGGGTTTCCTGGAGAAGGTAAATAGTGTGGAGGAGCTTGTCACTGTTGGTTGGATTATAGTGGATATGAAGCCAATCAAGCATTGCCTGCAGTCACTAGTGTTAAAATGGAAGAATAAATTCACGTCTCATATTATTGATAGAGTGAGTTAGTGTATATAGCATCCCTACTTACCTCTATACATATATAGCACAATATATAGGTACGTATGTACGTACATATATAGGGTCATTACATGTACATATACAATATATTTATGCATATATAAATGTACGTACATATTTACGTATGTGCTAATATTTCTTTCCTCAAAAAATTTTTAATTATGTAAAGTATTTAAGATAAACAGACTTGTTTATTTTTATTTATTTGTTCTGTTATTTAATATTTGTGTATTGCAGGTCTGTGATGTATTGGACACACTTAACACAGTCCTCTTGGAGGTGGAGCCTCAGGTGGAGATAGTGTCGGGACTGGAAGATGATTGGAGCCTGATTAAGAATATAGTTTCTGTATTTAATAAAGTATGTATGTGCGTAGGTGAATGTTGATAATGATAATATTGCTTCATAAGGTACACGCTAATGGGATACTTAGCTACAATCAAGTACACCAATATGTCCTGTATATTGCAGACATGGATAGTCTATATGAAGCACACCTTTCCTGTAGATATGGCATATGTACAACCACTGCATGGCTGCCATTTTAATAGGACTTTGGTCCCTGACCAAGATTATGGTCCTTTGGCTGGTTTGGTGTAATAATTCCAGTGATTTTCATCATAATCTTACACAGGCTTTGGGTAATTAACTCCCTTTCATATATGTTATATACGTACGTATGTACATACAAAATTGTAGGTTAACTCAAAAGGATTGGAAGTGGATGATAAGTTTGGTGCAGTCCACAGAAGTGTGCAGATGTTACAAAAATACAAATGTCAGATTCCTTCAGAAGCCAAGAATTTCCTCTCCACTGCTCCGCAGCGCTGGTCTGCCCTCAAAAAGAAAATGGGCATAGCCAAGCAGAGGATTAGCCCTAAAGTGCAAGCCAATGTTGATCTTGTTAGACAGGTACGTACGTACGTATGTACGTAAGGGTTATAGTAATTTTGTAACATTTCTAGTGGAGTCATTGAACTGTACATATGTTTGTACCCATCAACATTGGCTTTTGGGAGAGAGATATGGAGAGAGTTATGTGGAGAGATGTGGAGGAATATGTAGAGAGATAGGGAGAGAGATATGGAGAGATATGTGGAGAGATATGTAGAGAGATATGTAGAGAGATTTGGAGAGAGATTTGGAGAGAGATATGGAGAGATATATGGAGAGATATACGTATATTTGTAGAGAGATAGGTACATACGTACGTACATGTATTGACCTATAGAAGAGGGTTGCTTTCTGGTGTTATGTTTGACTATAGGAATTTGAAACATTTAATGAATGGTTTGAGCAACTGAGACAGGTTTTCAATCAAAGTGGCTGTCTAAAGTATGGAACTAGTGAAGAGGTGGCCATTACCAGTTTGGAAGCTTGTAAAGCACGGCTACTTTCACAACAAGAGAGAGCTAAAGTAAGTCCTATAATAGGGTATTATGATATTTGAAGCTTGCTTACCGATTTACTGCATGCATGCATGAATATATGTGCATGTATACATATGCATATTTTGTATCTTAATAACTTGATGAGTATTTACTCTCTTTGTATCCAACAAATAAGGACTTGGAGATGGTTCAGGAACTTCTTGAAAAGAACTTGTTTAATTTCACAAAGTTGACAGAGTAAGTTCCATAATGTACGTTATGCTATGCATACTTAGGTACATGTGTGTCTCCTCAAAGTAGTCTTTTGGTGGCAGATACAGTAAAGTATTGGTTGGGCTACATGTTGAAGGAAATGAATGTAGTTTACAGATTATAATGATCTTATCATGCTGCAGGCTTGCCAATGAGTTTGAGGTATTGGAAAATCTTCTCCATTTGTGCAGGTTTGTGTTTTGTCCACCCTTGCATATAACTGTATATACTGTACGTACTGTAGAGTGTTCAAACAGCAGTATAGTGTATATATATACTGTACATACTGTAGAGTGTTCAAACAGCAGTATAGTGTATATATACTGTACATACTGTAGAGTGTTCAAACAGCAGTATAGTGTATATATATACTGTACATACTGTAGAGTGTTCAAACAGCAGTATAGTGTATATATACTGTACATACTGTAGAGTGTTCAAACAGCAGTATAGTGTATATATACTGTACATACTGTAGAGTGTTCAAACAGCAGTATAGTGTATATATACTGTACGTACTGTAGAGTGTTCAAACAGCAGTATAGTGTATATATACTGTACATACTGTAGAGTGTTCAAACAGCAGTATAGTGTATATATACTGTACATACTGTAGAGTGTTCAAACAACAGTATAGTGTATATATACTGTACATACTGTAGAGTGTTCAAACAGCAGCACAGTGACTGGAAATGTCACAAGTGGTGTGATACAGATACAGCAGTGTTGCTAAGTGCAACTGCTCTACAATTGGATCAACTTAAGAATCTTCCAGACTTTTGTTCCGAGTGGGATGTCTACACCAAGCTGATCGACGTCATTATAGTTCTGCAGGTAGGCACATGACCTCTGTACTGACATATCCAGACCCACCCCTTTACAACTGTACACACTATCAAATAGTACTGAAACTTTTATTTTGTGATAATTTGTATTTTGGTTGTCTAAGGTGGGTTCAGAACTGCTTGTCTATTCTACGTAGAATACCCTACCAGTTATTAATGACTTCTTGAGGTCATCTCTGAGAACAAGACACTGGAAACAAATCCTTCGGCTTGCCCTTCCCAGGCAGTCGGGAAGCACTGGTTCAGTAACCTCTGAAAAGCTGAAAATGTTTACTTTAAGAGAATTAATGGAGCTGTCTTTCAGCGGTACAGAAGATATGTAGTTGCATATTATAGTCTAACTAGTTTGTTATGCTGTACAATCCATATTGTTCCCTTGCATCCTTTAACTGAGTGTGGTGATGTACCCCTGTGTGTGATCTCTGCCATCAGATCACGCTGCTGAAATCAGGTCGATAGCAGAGAGGGCTGATAAGGACTTGGCTGTTGAGATGGCCATAAAGACATTTGAAGAGGTCTGGTTGAGTCGTGTGTTTGAGCTAAAACCAGCTCAGAAAAGTGGAAGAAAAGTGAGAACCTCATCCACGTATATACGTACGTGGGTTCACTGCTACTTAGGACTGTTTATTATCATAGAGTATTGAGCTTATTAGAGGCAGTTTTCACAATTATTCTTATAATAGTCTGCAGACCTTCATCACCTTCATCCATGGACTGAAACATCCTATTGTAAGAATAATTGTGACAAGTGCTACTGATGAGCTATAAAGAATCTCCTCCTCTTTTGATGTTTTTATTAAATATGCTGTTAACATGACATCTTGTCCCTCTTCTCCTCTTCAGCTCCTCCCACCAGTGCAAGGCAGCGGTAAGAGGAGGAGTGACTCTGTTGTCCTGTCCACCACCTCTGTGCATCTCTCCTTTGAAGTGTGTCTGCTGGAGAACATTGATGAGGTGGTTGTCATTGTCAATGAGCACCAAACCTCACTGCAAGCGTTGCTAGGCACCAACTCTGCCAGTTCCTTTATGGAGGACTTGAACAAGTGGAGGAAGATTTTGCAGACCATTGAGGCAGTGTTGAAGGTTTGGAAGTCAGTTCAGGACTTGTGGTACCTCCTACAAGAAGTGAGTATTCAAGTACACAGTTCCTACGTCCTGTACCATTCAACCAATGATGTTGTATGTTTTATGTAAACATCTATTGCAATATGTTAAGATACAAATGATTAGTCTTAAGGAGTTTGGGAATAGTGTCCTGGATGAAATAGTTGTGTTTCCAATGATATCAGGTGTGTATGTCTCTTGAAATGCAAGAACATCTTCCAGGAGCAATGCTCACCTATCAGATGGTGGATAAGGATTACTGTGAACTGCTCCAGCAAGTGGAGAAGAATGCTAATGTCATGTTTCAATGCTGCCAGGAAGGTTTGTATATTTATACCATACCAACTTCAAAATACATAATTAATGGCTAGATACCACTTAACTGCTGCTACGATTTGTCTTGATAAAATAATTTGAGTTCACAAAGATGTGCTTGTTGCTAAAGCTAGGGACATGTGGTCGGTACGTAGCTTGTCAGTTATGGTTGTAATAGGTTTGGTTTGGTAACCTCTAGACCAACTAACTGTTCTGAACAAGATGCACAACAGTTTGAAGGAGTGTCAGAACAGTCTGCTGGCACATACGAGGACCTACCAGGACAGTGTGCCGTGGTTCCTCTTCCTGCCACCGGATGATGTGTTGAGCTTTGTGTGCAATGGTACGGAGCCTGCCTTTCTCAGTAGCAACATCCAACGGATCATTCCCTCAGTGCATATGCTTCAGTATGAACAGGTGGAGCATGATGTGAAGATAGTGGCTGTCAAGTCTCGAGGAGGGGACTCCCTTAGCCTCACAGAGGTTAGCGTATATATGTACTGTACGTACTGTAGCACACTAGGGGGAAATATCCACTCTAGGGAGTTATCAACTTTTGGGGGGATTTGGGTTTCCTAGGACTAAGGGTTCTGTAAACCCCTGATCCTGTTCAAATATAATTTGAATGTACACATACGTACGTACGTACGTTCATTCTGCCTCATTTGTATATACGACGTAGATGGTCTCAACAGATTCTCCAATTGAAACCATTCTGACACTTCTCATGCAAAGAATTAGTCAAAGTTTAAGGAGTTGCTATTCTGCTGAAATCAGAAGCAGTAGACTTGCAGAAGGGAACATTTCAATCACAAATCTCAAGTCCTTTTTGCAGTCTGCCATCCAAGGGCACTGTCCTAGGCAAATTGTCCATCTGATAGTTGGTTGCGCAATGAGGGTTATTGTGGAACAGTCACCTACTGCTGAAAGTGTGACAGAACTGACACAGTCCCTGACCTCGTTTTTGTCATCCAGACGGTTTGAAGTAGGATCTGGTGTTTCTGTTGGCACTCTGTCGGGCAGAGATCACTGGATTTGTTCGGCTGTGCTCTTTTCTCTGTATTACCGTGATGTTGTGCAGAAGCATCCTGCCAACGAGAGATCTGTATTTACTGACTCTTTTGAATGGTTTGCTGCATTGAAGTATGCATTTGGTAGTGATTCCAACCAAGCACCTCTTCTGCAAACTGGAGATGCTACAATTCCCTATGGATTCCAGTATACTGCCCAATATAGTCAGTTAACTCTGTCTGTGCCAACTGTGAAGAGTATGTTTTCATTGCTAAAGGCCAAGAAATCAAGCAACATAGCATTTTGTTATGGCCAAGAGGTAAGTATAAGCCTTCACACAGGGTACTGTATGTATCAATATTCAGTGCATGTTATGCAATATGCGGTGCATGTTACACAATATGTGATACATATTATGCAACATAAGATGCATATTGCAGTTAATCACTAGTGCAAACATGTTTGCTGCAGGAGTCACTGGAGCCACAGTTAGTTTTACTGTTATCAGAGATGGTGGGATATGTCATCAGGTATTTTGTATGCAGTGAGCAAGTCAGTCTGCTCGATATGACAGATATAATGAGAGCAGCTTGTCTCACTGGTAAGTACTAGGCTCTGTGTATAGACACTTTGGTAATACTGTTCTTGTATCCAGCAATGTGTATGATATATGTACGTATGTATGTACATGTATATACACCTGTGGTATGTACTTTTATGGAGTTTAAGGATATATGCTCACTGCATTCTATAGGTAGTTGGATATTCTGGAATGATTTTGATAAATTGAAAACGGAAGTGTGTCAAGCCAGTCTCTACATGTTTCACTCTATTTCAGATGCTCTGAGACGGAAAAAGTCAGAGGTTACGCTGGGGTCCAATGTAACTGCTCTATCTTCTCACTTGTCACCGTTCTTTTCCCTCTCTGTCTCCGCCACTACTGCCAGCAATCCTCTTGGGAGCTTCTGCAAGGTACCCCCTTACATTGTACACAGCTTTCGACTGGTGTCACTTCACAGACCCAAGTTGGAAGATCTTCTGCCGGCCATTTTTACCTCCATGGGTTTCAGCTATTCAAACATTTTAGCAGAAAATGTCCTTAAAGTTGTGGATAAAATGCCACTGATTAAAGGGAAAACCCCTGTCATTTCCCAGACTATTTTGACTGATGTAATAGGCCTTGCTTCAAAGCATCAGGAGATGCTGGCTAATACGGGCAGCCTGTCGAGCCTGTACACAGACACTGCCGACTACCTCAGAGCATACAGTGAGGCCTATTTGCAGAAAAGAGTGGAAGATGTCACAAATGAGGTTGGCGACTAGATATGTCAAACATAGGATGACCACTGTTTACGTGGTTGTATTTCATAAACTAGACATTTTAGCTGCATGTGTATAGTGTATAGATGGTAAGGATGTGAAATCACATCAGTTATGAGACCAGCTTCACATGTCACATTCCGTGTGTGCTAGACATTTATTTTATCCTGTTCCAGTTGCTACTGAGCTACTTTGTGTTGCTTATATAGGCTGGTCAGGATCAACCTGAGGTCCATCCTGATGGAGAGGTGCACCCAAGGCTTATTACAGGTTCACCCACAGTTGAGAATGAACACTTAACAGAGGGCCTTTCAGAGGAGCCAGCTGCCATATCAGAAGGACTAGAGCAGGGGTTTTCCATCCGAGATGGAACCCATCAGCTCACAGAACAGTTTGCCATCATGCTAGCTCTGAAGGATTCATTCCTGCCTGCCTACGGAGGAGCTAGAACAGAGCTGGGAAAGGAATATGTTGCACTGCTTGGCTCAGTATTTAATGGACTTGCTATTGAGAAGGTCATAAGCCAGGAGCTGGAAGTTCTTCAGCGAGCAGAGTGTATCACCTCACACCCAGAAATCCTTGATTCTGTGCGGGAGTCTAGAGCTGCCAGTGTGTTGAGAAAGGGGATCTCCCCATCATGTATGTGCTCATTTATTGTCACTGAATTAGGGTTGTTACCATGGTAATTGTGTCTGCAGTGGCTAGAGGTCCCTTGAGCCTGGAAGAAGCCATATCTAGTGCATGTAGAATTCTGGAGTACGAGCCAACCACAAGTTTCCAAACCAAAGTTATTCAGCTGATTCAGCTGATACAGGCACACAAGCTTGTAAGTTATCATTAACATGTTCTCTCTGTGGAGAACTAATCTAATGTGGCGATGCTCTGTTAATAGATAGCTGTGAGTGGCACTGGGGGATGTGGGAAGACAGCTTGCATAGCTGTGGCCAATGAGGCCATGCATATTCTTGGCTATAACGTCACCAGCACACGAATTTGTGTGAATGACAAGTGTTCAGTTGGCGGATACTGGAAGGAAGGGTTAGAAATTATATAACTATGCATTATTGTTGTCTATCAGTGCTAGGTACATATACGCACACCACATTATGTGAAATTTAAGTGATAATAAAACCACAAGTATTATTATATGTATGCATATCCACACTCTTACTTTGTGTGTCATGTGGTGGTAGGCAATGGAGAAACAGTCTTCTAGCTACAACTGTTGAGGAGATTCAGTCCAGTCGGTACCAAAAGCAGGATAACGAGGAATCTGTTTCCAATTGGTTGGTGATCGATGGCCATTTTTCTGTTTCTGATTTGCTGAGCTGTTGGTTGCCAGGCAACGGTGTTTTGAGGATGTCTAATAAAAAGTCAATCAGTCTACCTAGTGAATTCTGTGTGATTGTAGAGCAGCGTGGCAAAGGGGATCTCAATATCCCAGTTGTTCAAGTGTCTGATTCTGATGTGGACTGGAGGAATATTGTGGCGCTTAAGATCAAAAAGTCTTCCTCAATCCCAAGGGAGCAAGCTAAACAAGTAATGACTTTCTTTTGTGAAGTTATCACAAAAATTGATGGATTCATGGATCGTAAACATGTCAAGTTTGACACAAAAGTAGTTGCTATAACATCATTCAAACTTCTGGAAGTGAGATTTAATTGAATAGCATCTGTTTGAAGTGTATATTTAAATGCAACAATTATTATATGAGAACATATGTACAATATGTACGGACGTATGTACGTATATGTACGTACATATGTCTATAGTACATATGTCTATAGTACATGTGTGTAGGATATGATCATATAAAAAGGGGTCTTGTTTTGATGAGTTTAGGATGGCTACTGAGATTATTCACTTGTGCTATTGAAGATCTTCTTCCACTCATGCAGGTGTTTCTGGGGGCTTACAAATCCTGTCCCCTTGAGGTCTGCACTGTTTATGCTGTTTCCTGGACCATGAGGCACTATCTGATTGGTTTCCTAGCTACCAAATTTGATGCATTTATTGAGAAAGAATTTGGTGATGTAACCAAGCTGAGCAGTGGTACATCCATCTTTTCCACTTTACTGAGTAATAACAGCGAAGTATTGCAACCTCTCACAGATGTGCTGCAGAAAGCCCTGAGCGCCAGGTACTCTGTGTGCGGTCAGCCATTTATTCCAACTGCCCAATCTGTTGTGAGTCCTCCTATTTCCCACCGAGCATTTCATACAGCTATCACCGAGCACCGTTGCTAGCATAGTAAATCAGAAGGCAAAGTTATTATGTGTATACGTATATATAGTATTGTGATGTCCATTATCTAGGGTGACGGTCCTCTATATTTGTATGTGTACATGTATGTAGTCCTGTAGTATTGGCAGTCTGTTTGGATTGATGGCAGCAGGATGGTTAGTGTGTGATTCCTTTGCTTCCAATTAGACTTTGGCGAGGATGGTTACTCTATCCTGTGAACATGGCATTCCAGTTCTGGTACACGGCAGACCTGGATCAGGAAAGTCCTTCTGTGTACGACACATTCTCTCCACTGCGTATGGCGGGAATCTGATGGACATTAAGCCACTCATCATTAACATGACAGAACATGTGACAACGTCCATGTTGGCCAATACCCTGTTGGAGCACATGACCTGGATGGCCGGCAACACTTATGTCCCTGCTGGCGCTAGGCAACTCGTTGTGTTTATAGACAATATCCACAAGGTAGGTGGAACAGAATGTAGTACAGTATAACCTTGATATAGTACTGTATCCACAAAAGTAGAAATATATATACCTTTTCCACAACTTGTCTGGTCTGGAATGTGAAGTAGTTACTCTTATCATGTGATATAAGACCTGTCATTCAGCTAAACTGCTATGTATGTACTTGTACAACTTGAGTGCAGTATCTCTACGTGTACATGTACGTACACAGTTAAGTGAGTTCCTGTATCCTCGTGACTGCTAGGTTCTAACTTCAGAAAATGGAGTGTACATCTTAGATATCATTCACCAGCACATCACCGATGGAGGCTTCCATCACCCTGATAGCCATCAATGGTATCACGTCTCCCATGTTACTTACATCATATCATGCGACAATGACACGAGGTTTGACTGCTATTTTCAGCATCACTTCTTAAGATTTCATTGGCTGGACTACAAGTTAGTCTTTAACAAGCATGCACATACTTGAAGAGTACATTTTAGTATTTCCACTAACACTTTGTAATGTCCTGTGCTTCTAGAGTGATGAGTGAATCATTTGTGTGAATGTAGGTATGTTCCGTCTCTTGTATGTGTGTGATTCTTCTATTTCTATAAGACAAGTTCATGTGGTTATATAAATGAAACTGCAGTACTGCCACAAATGAGATTGTTTACCAATGACTGATGTACTGTGTGTTGTGTCTTTTGCTATTTAGCTTTGAAGACTTACATTTCATTTTCTGTGAGATGCTGAAATCATTGGACTTCTCTTCCACCCTCCCTCAACTCTCTTCAGTGGATATTATCAACAAGATGGTGGATGTGACCCTTGACATTCATAAGCAAATGCAGCACCTCTTCTCCCATGAGGATTGGTGTAATTACAGTCTTTGTGACTTGTCCAAGCTGTTTCAGAGGATTCTGTGTCATGCATCCGACATTACCAACGAGCAAGACTTTCTCTCGATGTGGCAACACCAGTGCTACTGGACCTACACAGCTAGACTCCCCAGCAATGCAGACCTAACAAGATACCAGGACATCGTTGTTCTGGCTATCAAGAAGCACCTCAGCAATATTCCAGGAGTAAGTCCAGGCCATTCTCAGCCTGACCTAGTTGAGGAGGTTATCAATTGACTTGTTTACTCTGTAGTTTGACAGCTTGCTTAGCAACCAAGCCCTTGTCGTAGCACCACCTGGTTACAGAACTGGCAAAGGTCTAATTGAAGTCAAGAGTGGCATCAAGGAGGTATATACGTATGTAGGCCTACCATTAATACATTGTTCCATGTACGGTCATTGTTGATCTTACAGTATAAATATATGTAGTATGTAAACATACAGTACATATACAGTACGTTACTCTATATAATACACATGTGATGCACTGAATACTGTAACTCGTATTCCACACAGTTGCAGCACTATTTTAATGAACAGCTGACTGAAGCACAGAGGGTTGCTAAGCTACCAGGAATCCCCTTCTGTGGTCAATACGTGAGGGAGGCCTGCTACCTCTTGGAGGTACTAAACAGTCCCTTCCAGACCTCACACTGCCTTCTGGTCGGCTTCAGTAACCCAGAACCACTGACACACGTTGTGTCAGTCATCATGAGCTCCTCACTAGTGCACCTGAGTGATCTGTGTGGACCAAGATTATTGGAGAGCAACTTTGACAAGTACAGCCTCACACAGTTCAGAGGAGACCTCATTGCCATTTGTACCAGAGCTGGAGTTAAGGTGTGCTAGCTCATTTGGTACCAATTATTGTTGTTTCATTACTTCCTGTTTCTACTACTTCCTGTTTTGCTCCACTATTCCAGGGTGAAAGGCTGATCCTGCACTTGCTGGATGATGACATGATGGAATTTGAACACTTTTTTGTTTATCTTGAGCTGCTAATGAACGATTGTGCTATCAACTGCATTTTCTCTGAGGAGGAGAAGGACCACGTCATCACTTCTATCCGAGGCCATGTGACACAGGCTGGTATTGAGTTCAGTACATCTGCAGCCTGGGACTTCTTTCTCAAGTCAGTAGTCATGTGATCACCTGTACTAGTCATGTGATCGCCTGTAATAGTCATGCATGTGATCACCTGTACTAGTCATGTGGTCACCTGTACTGGATGGTATACTTGCATACTCACTATAGGAATATCCGTAAGAACCTAAGGATTGTAGTTTCAGTCACAAGAGATCCACCTCAGCTCCTCCATTGGATATCCCAATGCCGGCCTACTCTGCTACGTATGATGAACATGCTTTACCATCGACCCTGGAGACAAGCAGACCTTCTGAGCGTTGCAGAACTGGAGCTGGAAAGTAATAATCACAAATACTTCCAAATATAGAAGGATTTTAACTTTTAAATGCATTTTACAATGAAACTCATTGCACTTCCTAGAACTGTATTTTTATATGACATGGCCAATTTTATCTTTGTCATACTTCCAGAGGTCAATGGCATTCCTGCCGAAGTAAAGAAGAAGATTTGTCATGTTCTCTCCTCATTCCACACCAGCCTACTTGTGGATCTGCCACTGGAGTCATCCATGTGTGTTAACAACTGGGCCTACAAGTGCTTTGTGGAGAGGTACCATATCCCATCAGTAGAGTACACACATTTATCACCATATCCATCAGGAGAGTACACACATTTATCACCATATCCATCAGTAGAGTACACACATTTATCACCATATCCATCAGGAGAGTACACACATTTATCACCATATCCATCAGTAGAGTACACACATTTATCACCATATCCATCAGTAGAGTACACACATTTATCACCATATCCATCAGTAGAGTACACACATTTATCACCATATCCATCAGTAGAGTACACACATTTATCACCATATCCCCTCAAAATATATTGCTTCTAGATACAGCCCTTGTGAACTTATAGCACTGCCCCGCTGCCCCACTGCCCCACTGCCCCACTGCCCCACTGCCCCACTGCCCCACTGCCCCACTGCCCCACTGCCCCACTGCCCCGCTGCCCCGCTGCCCCATTGCCCCACTGCCCCATGGGTTATATAATAGGTACTTGTATATACTGTACATGCCTTCAAAAATGTTAATGTTTCCCTTCTGAGCTGATAGATGTCCACAACTTCATGACTTTCTGATTCACACATACGTACCTTTCACTTTGTGCTGTTGTCCTTACAGATATGTTCACAGTCTCTCCCTAGCACTGGAGAGGAACAGAGAAGAAAGCAACTACTTGTCCAAAGCAGTCGCTTCTATAGTGACAGCTGAGAACAAGTTGGTCTCTTTGGAGAAGCAGCTGCAACAGGAGACCATTATGTTGGAAGAGAAGTCTTATGTGAGTGCACTATCTCTAGCGTGTGTGTCTACTGTAACAGTGCCAGGCGACCAGAATAGTAGTTTGGTTATCGAAGTGGATTATGTATTTGTATTGTCTTCAGTGTATCATTGGTCCTATCATGGTCTTGTTACTGATGTGGTTCTATTGCAGGCCTGCATGCGACAGTTGAGACAAATAGGGCAGGACACGGCAATCTCAGCTGAACACAACAAGTTGCTGTTGAAATTGAAGGAGAGGATGGACCATCTTGAACTGGTACTTAAGAATGTCCTATAGACCTTACTGGTCACTATAGGCCTTACTGGTCACTATAGGCCTTACTGGTCACTATAGGCCTTACTGGTCACTATAGGCCTTACTGGTCACTATAGGCCTTACTGGTCACTATAGGCCTTACTGGTCACTATAGGCCTTACTGGTCACTATAGGCCTTACTGGTCACATTCATAAGGAATGTCTAGTTGGTTCAACGAGTTGGGTAATGTATGCCATAGTAGATGAGAGGATTATTTAGAGCTGATGTTTCTTTGTAGATATTCCCAGAGTATGAACATGCTTATGAGGTGTCAGTGGACAAGACTGCACAGCTGGTGAGAGATACTAAGGAACTTGTTCACAACATGGACAGGGCCAGTTTGGCTGATCTGAGGAGCCTTCATGAACCACCAGAATGCATTCAAGCTCTGCTTGCAGCAGTTATTGTGATTGGTCAGTTTTCTATTGATTGTGATTGGTCAGTTTTCTATTAATTATGATTGGTCAGTTTTCTATTGCTTGTGATTGGTCAATTTTCTGGTGATTGTGTGTTTATAGTGTTTGTTATGCTAGGCTGTCCATTATCTGTGTTCTGTTCCGTCTGTCAATGTAGTCAAGTCACCAAATGCCGATTTTACTTGGGTCAAAGGTGCCAAAAGATTGATGGCTAATTTGGACCGCTTTAATGAGATGTTGTCATCATTTGATGAACCAGAACAGACTTCTCAAACCATTCTGCAAAGCCTTGTGCAATATGAAGAAGTATTGAGCAACAGACAGCAGTTTCGAGATCATTCCCCAGCTGCAGATGATCTACACCAATGGGTCCTCAATATCATTAGGTACTCATATAAACAGTTTTGTATGGCCCATGGTCACATGACTTGGTCACATGACCTACTGTTATGCAGCTAATAAGATATTCATCTTGTAATGTACAGGTATCATGAAATGCTGGAGACAAAGGTATGCCCCTTGCAAGCCAAGCTGGATCAGGTAAGAGCATTCCTCAAGGAATTCAGACACAAGTTGGGAAATCAGCAAGATAAAGTTGCAGTAAGGATTACATTTGCACCTTTCCATCTATTCTGTACTAGCCAATTTTTGTGCCTTATCTATCTCTTGTATTGTTAGAATAGCTACAGTAAAAGTGTACATGTATATATTGATGTAATATGGTACGTATGTATATATCTTTGCTCAATTAAAATATATTTGCATTGTGTTTTTAACTACATCAGTGCACTTATATATAGTATTTTTGTATGTATAGGACTTTACTGAGAGTCTGAAGTCTATGAGGGATGGCTTGGAGGAGTTTGTTGTTGATAAGAGTCTGTACGAGGAACACATGGAATATGTGAAGCACCAACTAGAAGATGTGAAGGACTTTACCCAGGTAACTGCAAGGGTCACAGTACAAAGGTCATGGTTCAAAGGTGGTCACTCTGCCTGACCTCTCTCTCTCTTCTGCCATACTATAGGTTTTGAGTGAGGCAAAGAATACTTGGGCCAGACAGCTATCTAATAGCAGCAATGCTCATCTGAAGCGGTTAGGAGGGCTTGCCATCACTGAAGGATTTACTGTCTACTTGGCCAGATTCCCACACCACTTCCGGAAGCAATGTTTGCAAGAGTTGTGGCCAAACTGTTTGGAAAGGTGTGGCATAGAGTTGAATTGGCCCTGCCTCTCAGTTCAGGATATTATAATTCCAATTACTGGTGGATCCACCGAGGCCTCCTTGCCTCTGCTGATGTCGCTGTACTTGGCTGACCCCCTGAATATCATAGAGCTGTCAGAGAGGGGGTATCAAGGAGAAGCCATCCTCCACCTGCTCACTGCCAAGAGGGTCTGGCAGCAATGTGTCCTCTTCATTGATCCAGAGGAGTTATCAGTCCACTGGCTCCAAGACCTGTTTGGCGACCAGCTAGTGCTGCTTAATGTTCAACAGAAGGGATTGTCTTTCTACTCGGCTCTCGAGAGAGCATTAACAGAAGGACAACCAACAGTGATTCACCATGTATACGAGGCCTTGCATCCTTCCCTCATTGCAAGCCTGTTGTTTTCAAGGGTCTCCAGTGATCACACAGGTACATTCAGATTGGTGCATAGCAGTGGGAATGATACATATCTGTAGTAAACATTTTGTTGTTGTTTACCCAATTTAGGTGAACAACTGCATTTTTGTGGGAAGAATATTGCAGTCCATCCGAATTTCAGTCTCTTTTTAGTGTCCTCCCAACCGTTGTCACTGCAAGCAACTAGAGTACTGTCTGCTTGCACCGTCATAGATCTTACCCCTTATAAAGCAGAACTGTACTCCTTCCTTGCTCCAGCAGTGAGAGAGTCAGAGGGTGGTCTGCTGATGTTGGCAGAGGGCTACAGTAAGGTGATGAAGGATGCTATTGGGTGCTTGTCCAGCAGTGACCAGTGCTCCTCCTCTTACGTTGCTCTGATGGGACAAGTACAGGAGAAGATAAAACTTATGCATAAAGTACATACACATAAAACATATACATTTGAAATTACAGCTAAAGTTTTTCATCATCATGATATGATTAAAGTTTGCTGTATATAGTTACACATTTCCATCTTCTAGGCTCAGCAGGATCTTTCTCAAGCCATTAAACAGAGTACATTTTCAAGACTAGTAGAGAGTGAAGCTCTACAGCCTGATGGTGTTTCGGCCATTTTGTACTCACTGATGGTGCTTCTGAGCAGCAGCACTCATAGGTGTCCTCTCAAGTTGACTGAGTGGGTAGAAATGACATCTTCACAAACTGACAAGGAGGCGCTAGGCAGAGCTGCACTTGTTACAGGAAGCAAGTAAGTTATGAAGTGTTTAAGAACTAATAGTCCCTCTAGTATTAGTGTTCTCTGTTAAAATAATAGAGATTTCTCTAGCTCAGACATTTTGACACTGGGGGGTCTTCTTCAGTGATTAGTATTCTCTGTTTGTTGTAGGTTTTTAACTGGTTCCCTTTGGAACTGCTTGGCTGCCTTCAGTATAGCAGTGAATAAAGCTAAATCCATGCCAGAGCTGCAGGCAATGGACATTGGAGAGGCTGTATCTTCAGCCTTACACAATCAGATCCACACCCTCTGCTTCTCAACTCACTCACTTACGCACATAATAGAACAGAGCAAAGAGACATCAGTCCCGATGATATTAGCAGTTGAGAATCAGGCTATGTTTTCATCAATCAATCTTGTTATTTTGGTTCAACAAGTCCAGTTTAGTTGCTCAGTAAGTTCTACAAGTAAAGAACACTTGTATCTATAAATATAGACCTGTAGTGAATGGTATTAGCTTCACTGTACTCTCTAAGTAGGGATGGCCAAAAAACATATTCATTGTATAACAACTATACGATTTTATTTATGTTTTACTGTTACAGACCGTACACTCCCACTTGACACGCCTTCCCTCTTGCATGCATGTGTGTTATACTTGTAGGGAAGAACTGAAATATTGAATCCAACTGCTGAAGGAGTTGAGCAAGTGATTCGTGCTATTAATGAGCTTCCATCACAGAGTAGCTGTTTAGTGGACCTGCTGACGGTTCCAGAAGAATGTGTATCAGACCTGGCATCTAAGATTAAGGAGTGTGCAGCGAGGGGTATGTGCTCATGTGTATGTATGTGGACTTTGAACTCTGCGTCCTATTTTGTGTGTAGATAAAAATGGCTTCCCTATGATAGGTATTATGAGTTGTTACCTTGATAATCAACATTCTACAATGAAAGTTGTAAATAACGTAATATACTGAATGATTTATTTTGTTCTGATCAAGTGTCTAGGTAAGATTAGACTATTGCTGGAGTCGCTACATGTAGTCCTCAAACCTTTTAGTTCCCTATACTTGACAGTTGCTAGTTATATACATACGTATATGAATGCATATTGTAATGTCTACCTTATCATATACTACATATCTTCTTTGAGAGTTGCTGTAATCTCTACCTTCTATGTATGGATATCTTCTGCTCTGTATGTACTGTATGTACTGTATGTACTGTATGTAGGTATACGTGTGTTCATCCTCTGCCAAATCAGTTCAGTGCCACCTGTGATAGTAGCGGACTGCAGCCTGATCCTCTTGAACAACTTGAGGCTACATGACTCCTCTCTGGTCAACACCATCCCTCCAACTGGTAACTTGTTCACCTCTGCTAACACTCCACTGCTCCTGATGCAGTACCTCCTCGAGGCTGCCGGACAGCTAACCAGAGGTGGCCACATCTCTGACACTTTCAACAACATACTCCTCAGACTGTGCGCCATGCATGTCCATTTGATCCAAGAGGTGTCCTCTCGGAAGTTCCTCAGCAAACCATTTGCTGCTTCTGTAGTGTACTTCCTTAACTGCATTGATAAGGTTTGTTTGGAGAGCAAAGAATCAGAAATTGGGAAACCTGAACATCACATGAACATGCTGTACGACTACATTGAGGAGGTGTGTATATACGTATATCCATACATACACATGCCCGTATATAGTATGCTAATATAAGTACTACACAAAACCTTAGGATAATGAAACAATACTCAATTGGTTTTTCAGTGGTGTGCATGTTGCTCCAGTAAATTCTTATGATGAAAGCTTTAATCACTATTTCTCCATCTTCAAATATGTGTTAATAAGTTGTTATATGTTTCTGTTTGTACAATACCGTGTATATTTTTCATTTCCATTGTCACTTAGACTTACAGCATAATGTGGAATTTGAACAGTAACTGTACTGTAACAGACCTCATGAAGAGGGATATCTTTCAAGTTGGTAATAGAGAAGTAGACATTGGTGATGGGAAAGGCCTTCAGTTGGTTGTTGAGACAGATGTGGAGGAAGCAGTCAAGGAGTACCTCTCATACTGTTTTAGGTAAATACTGTATAATGAACTTGTATGTATGATACCCTTTCATTGGATGTGTGTGCGTATATTAGAAGTTTATTTCACTCTTTTTCTGCAGTTCCTCAGAGTTTCTTGGAATGTGTACAGAATTACATAAGCAACTAATTTAGATATTTTCAATGACTCGTGCATGCATGGGATAGTCTGTAACAATATTAAAGCAAAGAAGTGATTAAATGTACATGTAGCACCATCACACAAGTGCGAATGAGTGGCTAGCACCTCACCTCTAACTCTAGAACTGAGGCTTGTACGTATGCTGCTGTGAAGCAAAGTTAAAAAGAGGTTAAATTTTCAATTCAGAAAATGTATATAAATAATGAAAAAGTACACTTTATGAATATATTTTCAGACCACAGATAGCCAATACTACGGGGCTTTGTACCATAGACTATGGTTGTATTACAATTTAGGATAAATCCTACGATTACTTTACAAGACACTATCAAAATCATATATATTTCTCACTATATACTTCAGTAAATCCTACAACCAACCTTACATCGTGTACACTACTCGGTAATGTTTGTAGACCAGATTGCACAATTACGGCCACACAGGCTCAGAGGGGCTGACCGGAAACATAGGGTACTTTCCAAGGTGATTCCCCCTTTCACAACATAAACATTCAAACCGCAAACTCAATACGTATTAGCATGAATCATGTATAAACTAAGCAGCTAATTGGTTTTTATAATGCACTCCTATTAACTAATTCTTCATTCTGTATTCACTTTTATTTTCCTGTACAATAGTAGGAAAGAGATGAAGAATATATTATTAGCAAGACTGATGCAGAACACAGTGTATGGCTTTACACTGCTGTGTTAAACTCACCCAGATAAAAAGTCATCAATCAAATCTGCTAAATCACGATTGTTGTCCTGATTTTGAGAATATTTCTTTATAACCTTGGAGAGATTTCTAAGACTCTTTTCTGAAGGGCTGTCAAGAATGTATTCAAAAAACTTTTTATTTGCTTTCCCAATGGTTGCGCTGTCTGACATTTCTTGTCTTGTGTCTTTGTCGATGACACCTTCAGTGTGAAGGTGTATTCGCAAGCTCTTCATGTCACAGTACTCCAAATGATCTTTAACATGTTGTTGTAAGAAAGCTTGAATTTCTTTCTTTCTTTTTATACTTTCTGTGTATGAAAAGTAATGATGCCTGTCTCACAGATTACTAACACAACACTTGATCAGTATTTAAAAGCTATGATTAGAACTTCTTTAGATGTTTTAAGTTAGCAAATATCAAAATCTCCCACAGTAATTGTCTTAGCTCTCGAAAATATACCATGTATATGTCCAAAAACTACAGGAAAGACTCCAATTTATTTAAAATCGTAGCTACATCAAAACTTACCCGTACCAGATCTTGACTCAGCCATTGTGAATTCCTGGAATACCCCCTTTGGGGTATTTATGAATATATTATTAGTAAGTGTGGATAGTTATGAATACATTTATATATATCATATGTATGTGTATAGTCTTACAGTATGTACATGTTTATATCACCATGTATTGTTTAAATATATTTAAATGTATACAGATATTAAACCAACACATGTAGTTTTTCAAAACAAAATAATATTAACCATTGTGGGAGAAAAAAAAATCTACTGAAAAGTGCTTCACAAAACATACAAAATGAGTACTTCCATCTGGTTCAGCTAGTGGCCGATACAGGAAGACCATCTGCTTGCAGTTTATCCACTGCAGACAAGAGACATAGATGTATACACCTACCATATAAGTACATGGCAATATGTATCATGCTGTATCAGCACTCACAGTATTCCTCTATCATGCTTCCCAGTTTGCAGTTGTTACTGTGTGATTGGTCTGCCTGCAATGCTCTAGCCAAAACCTGAAGCTTCTTCTGGTCAGGATTCCGATAGTACATGCTCCACAGGCACTGGTTGACTTGTATGTGCGTCTTACAGTCACACACTGCAAAGTACTCATCGTCCATCAATGCCCCCTTGGCCACCAGATCATTTGCTACATGCTTCAGGTTTGAATACTTTTCCCAAATATTTTTGACATCCTCTCTCTTCAAGAAAGTCCTTATGGCTTCATTGATCACTGAACATACCCAAACAAGTGTATTATAGTATATATTACACAATAGGCATGCTGTATTACGCAATACCCATGCTGTAAATGCATGTATATGAGTAAGGTCAACTAAACAATGCATGAATGTCTCTCAATATGCTTGTGGACTTTGACAGCCAATATATAATGGTCTGTACATATCCATTCCATGATACTCACCTTCATGAGGTGATCGAGGCAACCTGTCATTTGGTGATGGAAAGGGTGGAACTGCTGGCAGAAGGTCGGGTACCTCAGACGGTACAGGCTCAGTGGAAGCTGAAGGAGTTTGAGGATTATCTACAGACAGAGCAGGTAGTAGCAGGCAAACAGAACAGAGAGAGACAGGGCAGGTACCTAAAGACTTTGAGCTAAACACTTGCTCTGAGCTGCTACAGACATCCTCATAAACCACTCCACTGCCAGCCAGTTTAACAGCTGCTTTGAGCGAGATCCAGTTCCTCTTTAAGTTACCAGTCCCAGCATCCTCTTTCAGCCATTTTTCAACAACCTTGGAGAAACACTTTTCTGCAATGCTGTAACAGTCACTCCTAATGCTATCGAGCATATGAGGATCCACCTTCAAGTGAATACCAAATATCCTGTATTGAGCATACAACCGGTATCCAAGTACCTTTAATACATCATTCAAATCTACAGAATAATAAATGGCAGCCAGGTATTAAAAATCTTTGGTTTCATCACAAAGTTGACCTACCATCTATAGTGAGTGTGACTGTATCCCAGGACTGCCTGCCACTGGTGGACTGACTGGGGCAAAGGTTGCTAGGTGATGAGTTGCTAGGTGATGGCAAATCTTGGTTCCTGAATGGTGAATCTGTAAATAGTCATACAATTAAACAGGCCAGGTACAAGTTAAGTTGTAAAATCATTTTCCTAATGAAGCCTGAGAGGGGCAAAATGTTGCAATAATTTGAAAATTATTAGGCATGCATATGCTGAATGTTGTACTGTTTTTATTGGATGATCTAGCACACCATCAAGTGAATGAAACTTCATTATAAGGCTAGGAACAAAGTAACAGAATTCACATGTAGAACACATGCTTCAGCACAATTGCTGTTGTACATCTTATCCATATGTAACAGATATTTTGCAAGGCACATAGCCAAGTGTGTATGAAGCAATTAACCTAAGAAATCCTTAATTATCACAGCCAGTTTCTGATGACAGTCGTGTGTGTTGTCCTCTAGAAATGCCTTATACAGACTCTCCAATTTTCGTACACTCGTATCATTATCCAAAATGCCATAGAAAACAGAATTAGCTTCTTCTAATCCTTTGTCAAGAGAGAGACGCTGAAATTCACCTCTTGTTATGGCATCGTCATTCCTCAGTGATGACGATACGCGTCTAATGTCAATGTCATTCAATGAAGGGTGGATTACATCTGTTAGAAATAATCTCAATTCCTCCTTCGGAATGCTTCGAGCAGCTACACCAAGGAGAAATGGAAACAATTCAATGATACCGATTTCTTTATTGTGTAAGCTGGCAGAGAATTGATAACAGTAAATTAAAGAATTCAAGAAATTTAGAACGGACGAAGATAACCAATCAAAGACGTTCCGCAGGTCATGTTAAATTATTGATAAGATATATCTTTTTAGAAATAGTACGACATACTTATCATTTCTTCCATTGCCTGTAAGCACTAACGGGATTACTGTACGGCCAATGGCAAGTTTGTAATCTCATGCGCCATATTGTTTGATAGCAGCAAACACAACTATGTACTATACAACTGTATCGACACTAATCAGTTTTATTTAATGAAAATAACCAAGATTATGTATTAGACTAAATATATGATAATATTAGTATTCTTCGTATTGTATAATGCCTAATTAGTTGGCCATATTGTTGCTACACCCAGGAACATATAGATATGGACAACATCTGTTGTATCTACAAAATTATTGTAATGAATGATTACAAAGTTATATCTGAAAAAATGGGAATAGAAATGAATGCAAATGAGTCACTAGTCTGCTATCGTAAGTTTCTAAAATAACTTTGCAAGATAGGTTAGTATGCTATTTTGGTGTCATTTCTGTTTCCGAGGTTGAGCTTTCTTCTCTATTAATACACGACCTCGAGCAGGCACAGATGCCAAAGATGATGAGTGCTGAAATAATCAAGATAGGAATCAGTACTCCAAAGGTGATGGCTACTGTTATCCCGCCATTCAGTTGGCACCGCAGCTGGGCTGATAGGGGAATTCCAAAAGTAGGTGCATTATTAGCATATAGGATATATGTCAAGTCACCATTGTAAGGAAGAGTACATTCCGCAGGATTGCAACCACCAGCTGAACAGTTGAATGCAATTGAACCACCTGTCCTGCTGGGATTAAAGGTGGCTGGCAGTACAGGGCTGGAGAGTGCATAGAGCTGTGCTGTATAGTCGAAAGATGTCACATTTAGTGTTACTCCACTACAAAGGTTTGGATTTAAAGTGACAATCCTGGAACGCTCACTTCTTGCAGGGAACTCTTCAACTTGAATGTTTCCAAGGTATATTCCAAGAGGAACAAACACTATCCCCAGGATCACAGCTATAATAATCCAGGGAAGGCTGTTGGCCAACCCTATTATCATGCAAGTATATCCACAAATCTTTCCATTACAATCTTGGCTGTAATAAATATTTCCAGCAGTCCTAATACGCTGATTGGGTTGGTGGCTGACCTGAATAGAACTAGAGGTATTGGTGGTGATGTCTTTGTCCATCTTCTGACACTTTCGAGCACACAGACAAACCCCCAGAATGCCGAGTGCTGAGAGGATAGCAAGAACAGCCATACCTGCCAAAATAATACCAAACACCACTCCACCATTAAGTTGACACTTAACAGTGACCTCGAGTACTCCTATAGAGCTCGTATCTGTATACAGCAGATAGCTTAGGGTATCATCATTAGGGATAGTGCACTCCTCCACTGATCCCCGACCTGCTGAACAGGAGTGCACGATCGGAGCAAGCTCAGGGTCGAAGTTACAAGGGGAGATGGTTTCTGAGAGGCCGTAGATGGTTACTATGCTAGAGGAGCTCGAGGTCGTCACAAGGGTCACTCCGCTACAGAGAGACGGATTCAAATCAACTTGTCGAGCAAATGGATGACCATTCCTAAACTCCTCCGTTCGCGTGTTGCTGACTAGAGATACAACTGGTACTAATACCACGACAAGAACACCTGCGATGACTATCCAGGGGATGAGGTTTGCTAGCCCCACGCAGAGACAGATTTTCTTTGGGTCCCCGTTAGAGTAGTAATAGGACCCCGCGCCATATCTACCCATACCCACTTTGAATGCCGTCTGCCTTTCCATTTAAATGCTTACTCATTGAGTCTCAATTTGTAACCTTTTATAATGGACTAAAAGTGTGTTATATCAGGCGTATACACATGACAGGCAGCAATCTCGGTACACGTGTGTTGCGTTTGTGTGGTGTAACTCAGTACATTTCAAACATACCTATTAATCCCTTAATAGGTATGCAGCAATTCCTGTTGTAAAATAAAATGATGATGATAACAGATTCCATGTGCAATGAAATAATTGCACGTTACAGTCTACAAAGTCTTTATATTTAATTACTAAAATGATTAGCAGTCTTCAACATGTACGTACATTTCATGGCACGTACCTTCAAGTGAATACCAAATATCCTGTATTGAGCATACAACTGGTATCCAAGTACCTCTAACACATCATTCAAATCTACAGAATAATAAATGGCAGCCAGGTATTAAAAATCTTTGGTTTCATCACAAAGTTGACCTACCATCTATAGTGAGTGTGACTGTATCCCAGGACTGCCTGCCACTGGTGGACTGACTGGGGCAAAGGTTGCTAGGTGATGAGTTGCTAGGTGATGGTATATCTTGGCTCCTGAAGGGTGAATCTGTAAATAGTCATACAATTAAACAGGCCAGGTACAAGTTAAGTTGTAAAATCATTTGTCTAATGAAGCCTGAGAGGGGCAAAATGTTGCAATAATTTGAAGTTTCATTCACTTGATGGTGTGCTAGATCGTCCAAAAAAAACAGTACTATATTTTTCATCATTCAGCATTAAATAATTTTCATTATAAGGCCAGGTACAAGGTAACAGAATTCACATGTAGAACACATGCTTCAGCACAATTGCTGTTGTACATCTTATCCATATGTAACAGATATTTTGCAAGGCCCATAGCCAAGTGTGTATGAAGCAATTAACCTAAGAAATCCTTAATTATCACAGCCAGTTTCTGATGACAGTCGTGTGTGTTGTCCTCTAGAAATGCCTTATACAGACTCTCCAATTTTCGTACACTCGTATCATTATCCAAAATGCCATAGAAAACGGAATTAGCTTCTTCTAATCCTTTGTCAAGAGAGAGACGCTGAAATTCACCTCTTGTTATTGCATCGTCATTCCTCAGTGATGACGATACGCGTCTAATGTCAATGTCATCCAATGAAGGGTGGATTACATCTGTTAGAAATAATCTCAATTCCTCCTTCGGAATGCTTCGAGCAGCTACACCAAGGAGAAATGGAAACAATTCAATGATACCGATTTCTTTATTGTGTAAGCTGGCAGAGAATTGAAAACAGTAAATTAAAGAATTCAAGAAATTTAGAACGGACGAAGATAACCAATCAATGACGGTCCGCAGGTCATGTTAAATTATTGATAAGATATATCTTTTTAGAAATAGTACGACATACTTATCATTTCTTCCATTGCCTGTAAGCTCTAACTGCACTAACAGGATTACTGTACGGCCAATGGCAAGTTTGTAATCTCATGCGCCATATTGTTTGATAGCAGCAAACACAACTATGTACTATACAACTATATCAACAGATATGGACAACATCTGTTGTATCTACAAAATTATTGTAATGAATGATTACAAAGTTATATCTGAAAAAATGGGAATAGAAATGAATGCAAATGAGTCACTAGTCTGCTATCGTAAGTTTCTAAAATAACTTTGCAAGATAGGTTAGTATGCTATTTTGGTGTCATTTCTGTTTCCGAGGTTGAGCTTTCTTCTCTATTAATACACGACCTCGAGCAGGCACAGATGCCAAAGATGATGAGTGCTGAAATAATCAAGATAGGAATCAGTACTCCAAAGGTGATGGCTACTGTTATCCCGCCATTCAGTTGGCACCGCAGCTGGGCTGATAGGGGAATTCCAAAAGTAGGTGCATTATTAGCATATAGGATATATGTCAAGTCACCATTGTAAGGAAGAGTACATTCCGCAGGATTGCAACCACCAGCTGAACAGTTGAATGCAATTGAACCACCTGTCCTGCTGGGATTAAAGGTGGCTGGCAGTACAGGGCTGGAGAGTGCATAGAGCTGTGCTGTATAGTCGAAAGATGTCACATTTAGTGTTACTCCACTACAAAGGTTTGGATTTAAAGTGACAATCCTGGAACGCTCACTTCCTGCAGGGAACTCTTCAACTTGAATGTTTCCAAGGTATATTCCAAGAGGAACAAACACTATCCCCAGGATCACAGCTATAATAATCCAGGGAAGGCTGTTGGCCAACCCTATTATCATGCAAGTATATCCACAAATCTTTCCATTACAATCTTGGCTGTAATAAATATTTCCAGCAGTCCTAATACGCTGATTGGGTTGGTGGCTGACCTGAATAGAACTAGAGGTATTGGTGGTGATGTCTTTGTTCATCTTCTTACACTTTCGAGCACACAGACAAACCCCCAGAATGCCGAGTGCTGAGAGGATAGCAAGAACAGCCATACCTGCCAAAATAATACCAAACACCACTCCACCATTAAGTTGACACTTAACAGTGACCTCGAGTACTCCTATAGAGCTCGTATCTGTATACAGCAGATAGCTTAGGGTATCATCATTAGGGATAGTGCACTCCTCCACTGATCCCTGACCTGCTGAACAGGAGTGCACGATCGGAGCAAGCTCAGGGTCGAAGTTACAAGGGGAGATGGTTTCTGAGAGGCCGTAGATGGTTACTATGCTAGAGGAGCTCGAGGTCGTCACAAGGGTCACTCCGCTACAGAGAGACGGATTCAAATCAACTTGTCGAGCAAATGGATGACCATTCCTAAACTCCTCCGTTCGCGTGTTGCTGACTAGAGATACAACTGGTACTAATACCACGACAAGAACACCTGCGATGACTATCCAAGGGATGAGGTTCGCTAGCCCCACGCAGAGACAGATTTTCTTTGGGTCCCCGTTAGAGTAGTAATAGGACCCCGCGCCATATCTACCCATACCCACTTTGAATGCCGTCTGCCTTTCCATTTAAATGCTTACTCATTGAGTCTCAATTTGTAACCTTTTATAATGGACTAAAAGTGTGTTATATCAGGCGTATACACATGACAGGCAGCAATCTCGGTACACGTGTGTTGGTGTAACTCTGTACATTTCAAACATACCTATTAATCCCTTAATAGGTATGCAGCAATTCCTGTTGTAAAATAAAATAATGATGATAATAGATTCCATGTGCAATGAAATAATTGCACGTTACAGTCTACAAAGTCTTTATATTTAATTACTAAAATGATTAGCAGTCTTCAACATGTACGTACATTTCATGGCACGTACCTACGTATGTCTGTCGAAATCTCTACAGCTAGTTTATTACCATTACATGAGTGATAATCAAACCACAAGTAATTATAATCATTCTCAACGAAGGATGTGTTAATTGACCCAGCATTAAAATTAATTAATTAAATACAGAACCTGGAATACGCTCAACTGAGCTAACAAAAACCACATACTGTGACAGTATATGGCAAAAATGTGAGGAAATAAGTACATAGTCTTATGGGAAAAAGATACAGAAACATATGGGGTGGGAATAACTGAGATTAATATTGGGTTAAACAAAAAATGATGCAACAGTTCTAGAAAAAAGACATTCAATATGAATGAGAAAAGTGTCCAAAAAAAGGACAAAAAAGAACCTCATTGGTACATAAAAAAGTGAAAAAGTCACAAGTTTAAAGAAAAAGGATGAAACAGGCCATCTACAAGACATTGGACAAAGCCAACAGGGTTTGAAGCTCTGTTTGGTTAAATAGTTACTGTTATTGTTGCTGGGTGCTACTTCCTAGGATTTCACTGAAGGAGGCATACAGGCCATTGGGAATGGAGGGCTGCAGATCTTGGGGAGCAACATAGGGATGCAGAGGGTTGCTACCGGATGGGTTCGGCTGAGGGAAGGACATTTGAGTCTAAAGATTAGAAGAAAAGACTTTTAAAAGACAGAGATTTTAAATAAATGAAGTCTGACTAACCTCATCAATATGGAAGACTGCGCTATCTTCATTCCAACCAGATGTGGGTGAAGTTTGGCTAAATGGTTCATGGAAGGAGTGGGAAGAAGGACTGCCACTTTGAGGCAGAATACCATAGTCCAATCCTGAAGGTGATTTGTTGGGGGCAGTAGTGTAGGACATTGATGAGGCAGAGTAGCACTCATTTGGTAAAGGGCTGGCATGCTGGATGAAGGACTTCTGGTTCAGAATCTCTACTCCACTTTCTATGGTGCTTATGACGCTGGTGATGGCTCCATTGCTGCACTTTCCACAATAACCTATTGAGAGAGTAGGTTTACCATAATGTAAGAAGCAAAAATCTGGCACATGAGATTATGATTTGAATGAATACAAAAAAGTAGAGTGCTATCACAGGTAAGTAAACATTTAGTCTCTTGTCTGTCAAGGAAGCTATGCTGGAAATGATCTAAAGGCTAAATCAACAATCCCTTTGAGTTGGCTGGGAAGTATGTACGTACACACTTCTAAGACCTTGGAAATAGATTTCATTTTCTACGTATATATATAGACTATTGTTACCAGGACACATTCAAAATGGCAACATCATATATCCAATATACGTATGGGGGATTTTAAGATCTAAATCTGATCTTAAAGCATCCTCCTCAGGAGACATGAGTGGGCAGGGGAAATATCCAGAGTTCAATGATGATGATATTATATATCCAGTTAGCTTGATATAGGAACATTCTACTATTACCACTTACCAGTTGGCTGGTAGGTGAAGGAGAGGTGGTTACTGCTCTCCGTTCTCTGCTTGCCACTGAACACCTTGATGAGCACAACAGTGGGTTCAGATATCATGTGAGGAAGTTGAGGAACTTTGGCCAATATTGCATTGG
This sequence comes from Chondrosia reniformis, assembly GCA_947172415.1. Lineage (NCBI taxonomy): Eukaryota > Metazoa > Porifera > Demospongiae > Chondrillida > Chondrillidae > Chondrosia > Chondrosia reniformis. Next base: position 7,188,144 of record OX359196.1, read on the forward strand.
AGGCAGGCTACAGTAGAAGGAAGGTCATCATTAGGTGTAGCAGCTTGGGATGGGAGCATGGAGACTCTTTGGCTGTCACAGACTGAACTAGACAACAAGCACACATACCTGAAATTCATCTCTACAAAGTTCGGCTTCTTCTTTCCATTCTTCACCTACATATGTATGACAAGGGAATTGTCAAGGACACCATCCATTTTCAATATTTCCACAGTTGATCAACTAATAATTCTATAATTCTATGCTTCAATTTCACTAAGACCTGTTAAACTGGATGTAACCTGTTCACTACTTACGTAAGTCAAAGCTAAGTTTTAAACAATCTACCTTTATTAGCCTAAAGACTACTACAAAGAACTAGAGCTGAACTACTGTAGAAATAGAATCAGACATCAATTATTATTAACTCTTACCATTGAAATTGCCAGAGAATTCCACAACAGCTGTAGGTAAACAAAAGAGGTAATGTGAAGACCTTGAGAAACAGACCCTAAGTCGATCACTTACTTGGAGGTTGCAGTTTGTGTCCAAGAATTACAATTAGCTCTCCTCCATTCACCCCTCCTGTTTCCGGGACTACCACTTTGAGGTGGCCTGGGCCATGGGCTGGTTCTACAGATCCAAAACAATAGGTCATCAACCAAATGTGGGGCATACCAGTACATGCATCTCTATTAAACTGGTTACTGACAATTCATGCAACTAATTGGTAAACATTAACTGGTAGAAGATTCAATTGTAAGCAATATTTCATTTTTGACCATAACAGAAGCCATTGGCATGTTACACTGGCTGCAGCTGCTAATTAATAAACTAAATGTAATGAAAATAAGGTTGAACTCTCACCCAGAGAAATCGCCTCAGAGAAGGCGAGAAGTGTAGCGGGACCATTGACAGTTTCAAGCTTTGCTTCAAACATGAGTCTAGCCTTATCAGATGTTCTGGCTTTGGCGGCCTTCCTGTTGCTGTTGCTCATTCCATTCTGAGCTTGAATAATTTGCCTCTGAATACGCAGGCCATCAAACCTACAATGAAATGACAACAATTGAGAACAGATTGGGAATGGCTTCAAGCAAGAGGGTCTTCCTATTAAAAATTGCACACAAATCACCAAATACAGGCTAAAAATTGTAACACTTGGCAATAGGAACTAAAGTTCAACATGATTGCGCATTCCAGTACACTCCCACTGACCCATATCACATTCTCGGAGACATACCTGAGAGCTTTATCTGGCAGAGTTCCGCTGTCCTTTTCAACGTCACCCTGAAGATGGCAGCCCGGATAGAGCTCACAACTGTCAACTTGAACCAGTTCAACCTTCACCTTCCCAGTTGTGTGGACTGGGGCGCCCACAATCTGTGACACAAAACGAAATAAAGGATACATTAAAAAAACTATTTTGGTAAAAAAGAACACATTCAATTGGTAACCTAATTGAAAGCCTAGACTTTCGTACCTTAACTGCCGGACAAGACTGTCTTCCCGAGCGACCTTTTATCGGGGCCCGAAGGCCTTCCGACTCATATCTCGGCCTGTAATTCTACACAAATATAATTACTGATTGAACAAGATGTCCCTACATTTGAATAGTTTAAACTCACCCTTTCCGGCTGTTCGTCTAGGAGAAGTTTCATTTCTGTATTATTGCGAAGTACAGGGGAGAAGCTCAAGGATGTATGAGAAGAGAAGCTTGCCCTGGTCGTGCTAGACAGCATGTCCACACCACTCTCTGGGGAGGAGGGGTGGAAGACCGTATCCGTTGTTATTTCGCTTAGATAGGGGCTGAATGGACTATTTTCCATCGACGCTTTGGACTCCTTCGATCTGGGGGAGCATTCGATTGGGTATTCCGGGGACCTCTTACGTGGAGACATGTTGTAGAAGGAACCTTCTATGTCAATGGGCTGACCTAGCAGGGAAAAAACATCAGCGTAGGGAACTGGGTACGGGAAAAGAGAAAGAGAGTGCGTAAACACTAGTCCTCGATCTATTTGTGTGACAATCCTCACCAGAATCGGTCATATTTTCAAGGCTTAATCAAATGTTGAGTAAGAAGAAAGATAAAAGAAGCAAGAAACTCCAGCTTTACAAATCAATCCTTCTTCGATTATAGCGCACACAGTACCCGTATTTACAGTGCAAGTCCCTTTTATACGACCATTTAGGGTCACTTTTGTTTCACTATTTTTAGAAGTGACGTAACGGAAAAACGCATATGGAAAGAATAAAACGAATCGTAACGTGTACATGTACGTCCTTGCCCTGAATGTCTTCTCTGCATAAACAATTAATTTCGAAAAACGTTCCACCTTTACCTCCTAAATTCACCTTGGAACAAAAAAGGTTAGTATCAAGAAGTCCGTATCTTGCTCATAGGGCTGTTATTCGGCGTTGTTCTTCAATTTGACAGCTGCCAGAAAGATAATGTAGTTTGCATGTATAACCTGTTCCTTTGACTGTCTACATCTTCCCTTAAAGCACGTATAACACCTGCCTAGACCAGACCCTTAAGGCACGTATAACACCTGCCTAGACCTGACCCTTAAAGCTACGTAGTTTAAATAGTCTATGGCTTAAGTCACGATTGGGTTTAGACTTGACTTGTGTGTCTGTGTGCTAAATATGGCATAAAGGGTGCAATCTACCGGATGGATTTTCCAATAGCTACTTCAGTGTACCACTGGATGTGTACATATCATATCTAGGATTCTAGAACTATCCATGCAATGACATAATGGATTCATTGGTATTGATGGTATTTCCTTCCTTTAGACATTCCTTGTTAAATTCATTATTCAGCTCTATGATAGTACCCATAGCAGTTCAGGGAGTGTGACACTGTTTTTACATGAACCGCCAAAGTTTATAGCTAAATAATTCAATTGGGTGGATCTCAGAAGTACACCACTAAGTCCCTCAGCCAGTACTACTTTACAAGGGAGGCCATCAAATATACGTAGAGTGAGAGAATGTAAAAAATAGAATATGAAATAGGCACTTTGATAGCTGCAAAATACATAGTAGCCTCTTGGTGTTGTTTAACTATAGACAAACAGCATCTATGGGTACTTTGACTTACACAAGTACCAATTGCATAATATGAGTTACATTAGTACATTCACTATTTAAGATTAGCTTTGAACTGTCTTTATTCCTATTTCTGTGTTGTTATGTGTACGTACGTAATAATCATGCAGCGACAGTATCTTTGAACCAACTGCACTGAAGAGATGGTTACTCTGATTTCTTCTGTGTTGAATTTATCCTTTGGGAATCATTGTCTGGTATCAGTCTGTTGATGTTTGTAAGTGAAAACAACAGAATTTTGTAAGCCTGGGAATGAAGCACAATATTTGAATTATCAGGTTGCCACAGCTTGTCTATAATCCACAAGTTTTGACTTAGAGCTAGCTAATTATTTTGCACTATACAGTAATCTTTAAATGGACTACGTACTTATATAACACTTGGAGAGGTCTGTAAATTAATTCTGCATACTTAAGTACATTTGGAAGTTTATATGACTCGGTATTTGGGACTGAAGAATGTTTAACTACATGAGTGCATATGATACATTTGGAAGAGTCTTATAAAGGAATTGTAATCATATTTATTAAAGTGCTGTTGCTATTTACTGCTATTTTTAGAATCATAAATATAGTTAACGGATGTGGTACCATCAGAGATACAAAAATTTCCTGTTGTAATATGTGGGATGATTGTGTAAGGAATTCCACAAATACAGGAACCATTAACATGAAGTTTATATTAATAGCTACATTATTTAATTAAATGCATACGTAAGTACCTTTGCTATCTCTACTTTGTATTTTGGATACACATTGAAGACATTTTAAAGCGAATCTTTAACTCTGTGACATGTATTAAATGGTGGAACTTGTATTTATTTTAATTCATTTTCTTACATCTCAAGATTATCTTTTGAGCTTCTGAAAATGCAGTTTGGCTTTATAAATCTTTTGGTTGAACGTTTCGACCCTGGGGGGGGTCTTTATCAGCGACTGATTTGTAATCTCATTTAGTTGATATGCCCAAATCTTACTTCCCATACTTCTTGTACAGAAATGATTACCTTGTTAATACTTGTGTTATCTTGATATCATTTCATTGAAGGTGAAAGTGCATGTAGTTTACTTGTAATTCAAAAGTTAGAGTGTGAATATATACCTCTATAGTGATGATGTCACCTCAGCGTTGAATCTGGGTTTGTTTTGTTTGAATATGTACAATTTTTAGTCTTTACTCGTGAATAGAAAATTAAATGTCTCCCCAGTTGTGTGTGTTGTAATAAAGGTGTCATTTTAAGCGGTGAGATCATTGTATACTATACAACTGAGTGGAAGGATGTAGAATGTGTATGTGACTGTGTGGGTGCATGGTGTCTCTCTCTCACGTATCCAGGCACAGTCACATTACTATTTTTATTGTACAAGCAGATCTGAGAACCGTTCGTATGTTATCCTATTGACCTAAGGAATGCATTGACACACCAATGTATTGGTTTCCGCTATTCCTTAAAGCAACTGTTTGTCCTAGTGTGTAATGAAAGAACAGAGACCTTTAAACAATTGCCTTCATACAATCCAGAGAGTACTTTGAGAAGTTTAGAAAGGTTAAATTTTGAAATTTGACTTTTTTATGACATATCCACATAGCATGGTAACAAGACTCGTGCATTATATTTACTTAATCTCTTCTAATGTGTTAGTTAATAAACGCTTGACAACTATATAGTCCCGAGGACTTTACTTTGAAGAGATTGATCATTGTTCTTGCATATGGACAAAGTGATAAGATCTAAGACTGTAACTCTTTCTTACTATTCATTTACTTTAAATAAAATATATATTTTAATTTGAGGTCGTTCCTCAGGAATTGTCCTGTACGGTTACAAGCAACAATTACCTCACATCCATGTAGTTCCAGAACTTTCTGGTAATAGATTGTAGTGCATACCCAGTAGAGCAGAAGAATAAAGAGAAGACTCTTGTATCCTCATCCAATTCTCTCACTAGGTTTAGATCCCTATAGGCCTTTTACTGTATAATGGATGTAATATGTGGAAAAATGGTGTTGTAGTTTATTACTAAAATATTATTCATATTTGCAGTCTACGAGAAGTGTTATATATCTATCTCTATATGAACTTTGTCTGTGATTGTTGTCCATTTGGCTCCTTGTGTAGAGAGACTAGAAAAGGTGGAAAAGATTTCTCTCCTCTTTCTTGGGAAACCTGTTTTGAAAGATGTGAAGATGTGCAAGTTTCAAGTGCTAGTGTATCTGAAGCTTTCACTCTCTTTCATGGCTGTGTCATCCACCATCCTTAAGTTTCTTACCTCTCCTCCTCTCTTATTGGAATTTCCCAATGGCTGGAAACCCCTCTCTATTCTGTATGTAGTCTTTAATGTACTGTTAGTTTCAGTACAAACACCTGTGTTATGTATGTGAAACTTCTTACTACAAGTATGTCTGTGTGGTACATTCTTAACTTCATAATATAGATGCTCAGTGAAGTAGTGGAACTTGTTAATTTTTCCTTTTACATCACATTGAAGATAAAGCTCTTAATCATGAAAAATCTAAGATACCATTTTCCTACATGCTATATGCCTATTCTGTAAAAAGAGCCTATAGGGGAACTAAACCTAAAGAGAGCTTTAGATGAAGATACAGGAGTCTTTTCTTCCTTCTTTTCCCTTCTTTCATCTTCTTCTCCACTGGGTCAGACAGCTGTTTCTGGGAATTCCACCCTTCATCAGTGATCCTGGGAGTCTTTGTCTTTTTCTTTATCTTGATCTTCTGTGAATCCTTGGCTCCTTCATGTAATCCTATGCACATATAACTGATACAGCCAACTCTAGCATAGTATGTACTTAATTTTAATAAACAGGTTCTCTCTAAATCAATAATATGTAAAGAATAAAGGATTCCTGATAGAGGTTTCACTGCAGAAATATGTGGTGGTTGCCTAGCAGCTGGCCACTACCTATAGTTATAAGTATTCTGTTTGTAAGTCCCTTGTTTGTTGGACTGGCTTCATGACTAATGAACTTCTAAATGGAGCTGTCTTTATCAACTGTAATTTGTCATTATCTTTGGCCCTTATATCTGTTATGAAATATAGTAAAGGTGTTTATCTATGTGGTGATGTTATGAAATATAGCTTATTGGTTTTGACAATTATTCTCTGATGTGGCAAAATTATCAGTGTATTCTCTGCAAAAGTTATAAATATTATACTTCAGTTTCAATATTCTGAGTGAATATTCTTCCACTTCAAGCTCTAGTCAGATTGTTGTAATGTAAATGTTTCAGGCAACAGCAAAACCCTTAACAAGTATGTTTATTTTACACAGAAATGCCTTGCAGCTAATTTGTGTGGTTGTGAAGGTGAAATCGCCTTAAGTTACCCTCTTGATTGCCCAATATTGGTTCATCAGCAAACAGTGACCGCAGTTAAGTATCTACTGTTGTGCAATGAATGAATGTGATTGTCCACATTGTAAATGAAGTACCCAAAGGTTTGTAATGCTACAGTATACCAACTCCAGGTATTGCACCGGAACTACAGAACTACGCAAATGTTGCATTGGAACTACGCATTAATATTAACCTTTCTGAACAAACTGCAGATTCAGCATAAAAGGGTATTACCAGGAGTTGCATACCTCAAAGTTTGTTTCGAGGTAGTTTAGTTAAAGACTTGCGATTCTTGCAAAATAGTTTGTTTGTGGTTTGTATTATCTGTTTTACTTTTCTTTGAATTCTTCTTGTTCTGTTACTTTATTTAGTACAAAATGACATAATTCTCAGGAATGGCCTGATCATGTATAGTCACCTATATACTGTGTAGCTTAATATATTCTAAGTCATACTTCTTCTGTAGAATTGTGTTTTGTGGCTTCTTTTTCCAGGTAGCTGTGATGTCACTTCCTGTGTTTTTCCTATGAATATCTTTATAACTTGTCTATGCATATTCGAATGTCTCCCTCCTGTTTCAATATAAGTTGAAGTGTCCAGCTTATGTAGGTGACAGAGAGTATATAAGTATGTATGTAGATAACCTGACCTCCCACGTGTATGATTATATGCATGAATGTACCAAGGGTCAAGTAGATCTTTCTTCCTCAGTGGACTAGTTACAAATAGTAGTTAAGTACATTTTCTCTATCTTTACTAGGTTTTTCAATGTTGTTTGTCAGTGTTTCTGTGTTGTGACAAATCCTTTTTTTAGACATGACTACAATACTATATTACATACCTAGCAATGAACCTCTACCTTAACTCAAAGTAGACATTTCGGGTGTATATTGCAGGCTCCAGTGGTCCAGTATTGGTGTTTCTTCATGGAGGAGGGCATTCCGCTCTATCATGGGCAGTTTTAACAGTAAGCATCACACTTTACATGCAAAATGTGACTGCCAACTTATACAGACTGGTCCACTTTTTCTACTAATTTAATGCTTTTTAACCTTTGCACTATTTCTATTTGTAAGGCCATCAAGCTGGTTAATTATTCCTAGCTATCTGAGTACCTTACACATGTATGCAAAGTGTTATTTTAAGGTTTGACCAGTGGAAATCTTTGTCAAGTTGTGTCAATACATGTGTACATTATGTGTGGGCGTGTGAAAATTGGTCTTTGAATTGCTTGTAAATAAGACCCTATGGTATTCTGACAAATCATATTTATCTTGAATTTCAGTAGAATATGAAATTTGAAGTGATTTACCTGACATTGAATTGCTGTGAGATGTTCACTTTCTAAAACTTGTAAGATATCCTCATTTGTAAAGAATCAATTGAGCTTTCATCCACAGTAAATATTATGTTAATATGGTAACTATATCAATATAAATGGCTTTCCTTTAGTCAGTTTGGGTAGTTAAAGGTTCATTTCATTTTCACATTGTTATCACTTTAGTAAAATTTTGTACTTCATGTCCTTCTTAAATGTCTTTGGCATATTTGTCCCTTTGTTTAATATGTGTCTGGCATTCCCATGTAATTACTTCATAATTCCACGGAACCCATTCTCTTAGATTCATGGAAAATCTTTCAGCTATAAACCTCTTTGTAACATTTTTAACAATTAATAAATTAACTTGCATGATACACTGATTTATAAATATAATGTGTTGACAGTAGATATTGAAAAGCCACTTATGGGGTTAGAGAAATATGTTAAACAACTATTAAAGGTTAGAATCAGAAGACGTTTTAGTTTTATCTCTGTCTTCTCATTACTGAAAATTGCCTTGTCTATGTTTATCAAATAAAATATTTATAGCAATCGTTTATACTTCCTCTAAGTGTTCATTCTCCCAACAAATTTGCTTACATAATCACCTGCTGATTATTTTGGCATAGAAACATCTGCTACAGAAATGTGTCTGTCAAGTGGTTGCCTTGGATATCAGAGGTCATGGTAAGTGTGCACTGACTTCCCACTGACATGCGTAATTCAGTTTGCCAGTCATCCTTAGTTGCTGTTACTCATAGTCCAGTACTACTGCATGAGAGTGCTTGTATATGATTGTGTATATATGCTGCCAATTAGTTTTTCTGTATATACGAACAAGAATGATTACTGATCTTTGTCATCCATTTTGACATAGATATACGTAGCACAGTTGACAATATTAGTGATTTTTATAATTTGTTGCATGTTTAAACAACTTTAGTATTGATACTGTAGTTATGGAAGGCAGTGATATTTTCCTACTGTTACTTCATTAGGAGACACCAGAACTAATGATGACACTGATCTCTCTAAGGAGAGACTGATTCAGTAAGGAACCTACCTTTACTGCCTCAGTTACTTTAAACAGTGAAATCTATTTATTACCAGTCATCTTAGCAGTGGTGGAGTTGGGACGGGTATGGGTGGAGTGTGGGTGGAGTTGGGACAGGTGTGGGTGGAGTTGGGACGGGTGTGGGGAGCTGGGAAGGGTGTGAAAAGGACAAAACCAATTCTCTGTATTGCTAATATGAATTGTACGTATACGTATATATGTTTACTGACTAGCAAATCAATAGTTACTAATGGCATTTTTGATAAGCCAGATTTGAAAGTTGAAAATGGTTACATTATTTTGTATGTTTTAGAACCTGCTTGGTTATATAAACCTTGTAGTGATGCATGTTACCAGCCCTATATGGGTACCTAACCACAGGAGTGTTCCAGTGTTTGGTATCCACTAGTGACTTGAAGAACACTTAGGTGGCTAAAACCAGCTACTGACCTTTCAGTGTTTGATGATGCTCTCATCTAACCAGATCTAAGTTCTGTATTTGTAAGGTTCTTTTAAACACACTTTCTTATTGCTGTAATACCAAGACTATAAGGTCACATAATCAATATATAGGTTTATAATTACACTACTTCACTGTGCTCAGATGACATCATCGGCACAGACCCAAGTAGATGGGAGCGGGCATAGAATGCAGACTGCTCCCCTTAGCACTGTAGTAGATGTAGCTGTTTACAGGTGCACAGCAAGAGCGTATATGTAACAGTTATTGTAGTAACACTGTGGTTTAGTAAAGGACTGAGACACAGGTAGTTGTAATTTCACTAAATCAGACATGCCAAGGATTCACAGAAGATAAAGAAAAAGACAAAGACTCCCAGGATCACTGATGGAGGGTGGAATTCCCAGAAACGGCTGTCTGACCCAGTGGAGAAGAAGGTGAAAGAAGGGAAAAGAAGGAAGAAAAGACTCCTGTATCCTCATCCAAAGCTCTCTTCAGGTTTAGTTCCCCTATAGGCTCTTTTTACAGAATAGGCATATAGCATGTAGGAAATGGTATCTTAGATTTTTCATGTAGCTCTGTTACTAAAGTGTCCATTGGAATATCATGTATCTATTTGGACTGTCGTCATTACTGAGTTTTCCTTAGCTGCACAGAATGGCTTTCTGTTTGACACACTATTATGGCATCATTCTTGGGATATGATGGTTGTATATACCCACTTCCCTTGTGTTCAGTATGTGGTAAACAAGGGAACTTACCTTAAGAAGGCTGATTCTACCAATAGACCCATCTCAAATTATAGGACAATGGTAGCTAGTGTTTACATTTCTTCCAAGTCTTCCATCTGTTCTATCAAATTATATTCTTAATTCCTCCATTGTCTCATTTAGTGATGTACTTACTTTAAATTCTATATCAAACATTTCTAATTATTATACTTGTCTTGTACACTATATTTTTGAACCTCAGTAATGCAATGATTAAACATGTCTTCTCATTTCAAATTAATTCTGGGAGAGAAAAACAAATTGTGAGAGTTGAGAAAAGGCCAAGTAAATCAGAAAAGCTCTTTAAAAACGCAAATATTAAGCGCAGATCCTATCCTGTCCACTTATAACATGTTAACTGGCGAAGTACATACAACTAAAAAGAGGTTGTACGTATGTACTATTTTCTTACTGTTATTAACATTGGTCCTACCTCTGAAGGGAACATCAAGGTATTCAAAGTGCAGTCATACCTAATTATGGATTACCGGTGTCCTTTGACACCTACTTAGCCAGTAAATGTTACCATAGCACTCCACCACCCATAGCACTCCACCACCCATAGCACTCCACCAACCATAGCACTCCACCACCCATAGCACTCCACCACCCATAGCACTCCACCACCCATAGCACTCCACCACCCATAGCACTCCACCAACCATAGCACTTCACCGACCATAGCACTCCACCACCCATAGCACTCCACCACCCATAGCACTCCACCAACCATAGCACTTCACCAACCATAGCACTCCACCAACCATAGCACTTCACCAACCAGCCTTAGCAATAGAAGATATAATTTTTTCTCTGTTGCAGAGATGTTGAAGATGTTATTTTTGCTCTCTTCAAAGACTCTATTCCTCCTCTTGTTCTGATCGGACATAGGTGAGTGTGTCTGATGTACCTCAGCTATAGTCTGCTGCAGAGCTTGACATATACAGAAACACTACAAGTGTCAAGTCTCAGATAGCCAGACCATTTTCTAGCCTCCATGTTCATTTTATGACTTAACATGATCAGCAAGACAGTATTGTTATGGCTCCAAAACCGCAGACTTTGTTACCTAGGACACAGGTGACATTTTATAAAATATTTCATGCCCCATGCATATATTATTTATGCACATCCTCTAGGTAATGACAGCCAATGGTTTTGGAACCTCTTGCGAGATTGCATAAATCTGCTGTAAAGTTGCTATCCTATTGTTTTGGGGATATATATGGTTAATTAATATTTGACAATCCTATTAACACCAAAAATGATGTATAGAATAGCAACCTGACCCTATCTTGCCAACCATTATTACGTCATAAAGTGAATATGGAGGTGAGATAGCAGTATAGCTATGTGAGACTAGTAAGTGCCTATGTTTACTGCTTGTTTTCTAAACAGTATGGGAGGGGCTATGGCAGTACACACTGCAGCCAAAGGAGGCGTGCCCAACTTAGCAGCTCTGTTTTTGATTGATGTGGTAGAAGGTAATGCATTGACACTCTTAGTCCATCAAATAATAAGCCTTGTACACTGACCATTATACTTGCTCCAATCTTGGTGTGTGAAATAGTGTATTCATTAAAATAGAAACAGAAATATACTATTTTATAGTGAATATAACAATATAAATTTCATCAGAGAGCCACCACAATTACAGCATTAATTATACTCATAGATGTCTCTCTTTATAAATTTGCAAAGTTTAGCTCCCACCAAACTTAGGGTTAGTGCTGCTGTATATCATGTCTGTGTACATAGCTTGACATCTGTATGTGTAATTGAAACATTATTTGAAATTGAATATTGTATTGTCTGTACATTGTTAATACTGAAATAATGATCTGTTTCAGCTACTGCCCTGGAATCACTCTCTCACATGCAAAGCTTCTTATCCAGCAGACCTCAGACATTTAGGAATGTTGAACATGCAATTGAGTGGAGGTACTCTATAGATACATAGTTAGGGGTGTGCATTGCATTACACTTTGTCTTCTGGTCTCTCTATTCAAGTGTGAGAAGTGGGCAAATGAAAAATTTACAGTCTGCCAGGATCTCCATGCCAAAACAAATAAAAAGGTATTTAACCCACAAGGGGATTACCAAAATGGCATGTGGCATTGTAGAAATATCCTATCAAAAGTGACTGCTCTGATGGATAGAGTTTTACTGTTTACTTGAGTTGTATTAGAACTAATGTTATTCATAGTTGGCACAGTGTTACAGCTGAAGTATATTATCCATGAGATGTGGCCCAGTGGAGAAGAGAAGTGGAAGAAAAAACTCTTGTATCCTCATCCAAAGCTCTCACTAAGTTTTAGTTCCCTATAGGTCTTAAGTAGATGTAGCATATTGATTATTCATGTATGTTGATCATCCTGTTTAGGGTAGAAAGTATAGAGATGGATTTGAGTACTCCTAGATCTGAGAGCCCGTCCAAGAAACCGCATCTTTCTTCTAATTCCATATCAGAGGAAGAAGAAACCAATACACCAGTTAAACAGACTTCCTTAGGCAGTCTACAGTGCGAAGGACACTGTGTATGTGATGCTTATGTGCCACGTTTTCCAGGGAAAGTAGTATGTATGTAATAGTTAAACACTCCTCCCCTAGGCCTTTCGGTGCAGTTATCGGCGGGATACGCATTGTATAACTATAATAGGAGACCAAAGTGCCTCTTATTATAGTGTTATGCAACGGTTGTGGAATATAATTTGCCTTGGTTGCCCCAGCAACAGAGTGTATATATATATAATTGATAGATATGATTTTACAGTCTTTGCAAGAAATATTCTAGTGTATTAGTCTCATAAACTCCTTGTTCCTTGTGTCATTTTGACCAGATCTCAAGTCAGGTTTACCGAAGTCCATTTTTTTGTCTCTCAACTTTTCCACACTTTATAGGCATCCTCAAGATCTGGTGGTATTTATGAGTGGAGGATTGATCTTATGAAGACAAAACCTTTCTGGAAAGGTACAATACTAGTTCTACTCATTGTGGAAGATGGCATGTGCATCATCATGAGCAACAATATAGTACAAATCACTCTTAATCTGATAATGCATTTCTATTTTCTGTATGATAGGATGGTTCGAGGGTATCTCAAAATTATTCCTCACTTGTGCTGTTCCAAAAGTTCTTATATTGGCAGGTATACATGCTGGTGTTAGCCTCTCTTGATTATAGCATGAGTGTCATTGTCATACTAAACTGAGATAAAGAGTCCATGCTTTACCCAAACCTGAGGCAGCCTTGGGCTGTCAATAGTTGTATAGTCTCTTAACGCATTTAGATCCATTCTAACCTAGGGTATCTAAATTCTTAACATCAACATAAACTTTAGTTTGTCACTCTTATATATGTATGTCTTTCATTTGCTATTACTCATTACTCTGTATGTACCTGGGGAGCACTTTTATAGGATTACCTTTGTGTAACCCTGTCCGTATGTTTATATGGACAAATTCAATTCAATAGTCACTGCACAGGTTGGGTTGGGTTTGGTATTTTATATGGTCCTCTTTCTTCAGACTTGAATATAGGTATGTGGTATAATGTAGTTTGGTTTGATTTACAGGAGTGGAACGTCTGGATAAGGAGCTGACTGTTGCACACATGCAAGGTATAAAGAAGTTATTTACGTACATTTTTTCCTTAAATTCATCCAAACGTATCGCTTTTATTAGATGATAGACTTTTTGAGCATCTAAAGATGCAAATTAGACAAATTTTTAGCAATTGTTTCAACCTGGTGGGTCTTCTTTATTTGAAATGTTGAACAAATAGTGCTGTAAAACTGCACCTCCAGATGCTCAAAAAGTTTCATGTAAATGTTAAGCTCAACACAGTTAGAAGAAATCTTATCCATTGATTTCTTAATGTTAGGAAAGTTCCAGTTGCATGTTCTGTCTGGATGTGGGCATATAGTTCATGAAGATCTCCCAGAAAAGGTATTGTTTGCATGTTTAGCTGATTCTAGCTAAGAGGAAGTTAATAAGCCTATAGGGTTAGGTTGGGTATATGTAGATATATATATCTACATACCGTAGTTCGGGAAATTTTCCTGTTCGGAAATTTTTGTGTTCGGAAATTTTCAAGGGAAAAATTTTTGTGTTAAAATATTTTCGTGGTCTGGGTCGCACAAGCGATTGTTGCTGCTGGTACTTCGGACGAAAGTCACCCCTTTGGGTCCGGTAAACCGTCCTTGCGCTGCAGGTATCGCAGTAGAGCCATTTTTGGCCGTGCTCAGCTGTGTTGCGTTTACATATACGTAGACTGTACAACGTGTTATTATTCGTTGTTAAAAATATTTCATGTGATAAAGTTTCGTGGTTTGAGCCAACCACAAAAATATTTTAACAACGAAAATTTCCCGAATTACGGTATACCCTAAATCTAACCAACACCTAATTATAGATTAAACCTCTGCAACACCTGTTACTGCAAAACCTACTACAACCCTGGAACTCACTACATGCATACTACCTCATAGGACTCCCAGAGAACCTCTTGGGCATAAGAGGGTAGGATCATTCCCAGACCCAGGACCCCACACTTGACATAATACCCCCAGAGAACCTCTTGGGCATAAGAGGGTAGGATCATTCCCAGACCCAGGACCCCACACTTGACATAATACCCCCAGAGGGGCAATAACCTACCAAACTAAGCACCTGGGGGCACAGACCCACCACTCAATCTCACTCTCTAGAAGAGTGAAGTTCCCATAAGGATAAAAAAATAAATAAATATATAAATATATAGCTGATAACCAAACGTCCACAAGTAAACATGTGCAAACTACTGCACATGTGCAGACCGAGTCTACTATCGTACGACTGTTCCATAAGTGCCCACCAAGCCTCTTATTCACTAATACATAACCTGATTGTATAAACTATTGTACATACTAGTCACAAGCAGATTGGTCGGCCCATTAACCCCATTTATTGTATGTATGATTAAACTACATGAGTTTTCAGACAAAATTAGTGATTTAAGTTCCATTTAAAAATTTTTGCCACCCTAGCAAGAATATCTCAAAGTTTTAATATATTTTTATTTTGGTAGAATTTTATTGCAATGTTGCATGGTTTACCATATTAGGTAGCAGATGTGATTGGTGGACTTTTGACAAGACACAAGCTGGCCATGTCAAAATAATAATCTGAAACAGCAGGAGAGACTGCTAAATAACATCTTATATGTATACAAGTAATTATAGAAAATTTTAGAGTTTCAATCCTCTCATAGAAAATAGTATTCAAGTTTTTTTTTTCATCATGAGAATATTACATATTGGTACATAGTATTTGCATGAGTGAAGTCCAACATCTTTTCACAGGTTTAGTGCATGGGTTGGCTATTTTGATGGGTAAGGCCACAGTAATTGTGCTTACACAAATTCTATAAAAAGGCATGTCTGAAATAAGAGTGTGGATCTTGAATCGAATTTCACAAGGCTGCAAAAGTCCCCTTATGGAAAATTACTACAAAGCTAGAAAATAAGTTAGTCGCGTGCTAAAAAAGAATAATAATAAAAATAAAAATATTAAGCCCATCAGTTCAAGTCAACTTATTCCAGAAGAGTCATGTGACAGCTATGAATCCTATTACAAACTTTTACGGATCATCCGCACAATACTGTTCCGCTCCGCATTCCATAAATGACGATGAGCAGAAGGAAAAGGTTGACCCTGTTTCTTACTATAGCTGGTCTTGTGATTCTGGTGTATCGTGGAACTACGCGAAGGCCATGGCCGTATGCGTCTTCTAAACAAATTGATTCAAATGACGCCGGCGGCACAATTAAATATCCTGGAGTTGAGGTTTATCCACCTTCCCTCCCCGATACAGTGGCCCTTAAAGATCAGAGCTGGAAACAAGCTGGACTTGGGCATGTTAAGGTTAATAAGACTGTCATGATCACTAGTTTCAACAAAATTGACCTGGTTAGTAGAAGCAAGCAAAGGGTTTCTCGTTGTGAAAGAATTGTCGCCCATCCACCACGTGTCGCTCCATGTAATCAATGTCCTTTGCCATCTATTAGCGTTCATCCTCTACTACCTGAAGAAGCGATAAAAAGTTTAAAGACTTTCATCTTATTCATTGGTTTCGCCAGAACTGGTAGCAGCATTCTCGGTGCGCTTCTCGATGCTCATCCTCATGTGGTTCTCTCCCATGAATACATGTTAATCGGCAGAGTTGCAGGTGGGAATCCCAAGAACCCAATCTTCAATGACCGGAGAACACTTTTCTCCGCATTACATAACCGACAGAATTCCTTACTAGACCACTCCTTAATTAACACCAGCAGAGGCTTAATTACCACTAGCAAAGGATACTCCCTTTTTGTAGAAAATTCCTATATGGGAACTTACAAGGACAGAATTGAAGTTGTCGGAGATAAGGCTGCACATAATACTAATTCCGTACACCTGGGAAATAAAAAATATTTCTTCGAAGTAATTCAACATTTGAGAGATGTTGTTAAAGCTCCTATAAAGTTCATCAATCCAGTTAGAAACCCCTTTGACATTATTGCTACACTTATGATCTATGACCTGGGAGACAAAGAATTGAGATTCAAAGCCAATACTCATAAGATTATTTTGGATCAAGATTATATTAACTGCAGTGTTAGGCAGTTTGAGAAGGAGATTTGGTCTGTTGTGGAGTTCTGTGAGTCCCAGCAGTATGAGGTTCTACACGTACATCTTGAGGACTTAGTGGAAAGTCCACGAGTTGAAGTATTGAAAATTTGTAATTTTTTGGGTATCTCCTGTCCTGAAGATTACATCAGTGCATGTACAGAGAAAATGTTTAAGGAAACTTCAAAAACAAGAGACTCAATAGAATGGCCTAATGAAGCCATAGACAAAGTACACTCAATCATTCAATCAATCCCACATTTGCAGAGATATTCCTTTTTTAATTAAATTAACAGGTTATATATAGACAGACCAGACTGACTGATACATTACAGTGATTAGTGTTGTCATTCTATACTAATACATATGATTTTATATCAAATAAGCCCTCTGCTCATATGAATATTCATGCATGTAACAAATTGAATAAATTTGCTTAAAATCCAAGACTTATGACTTAGAGCAAGCCCAATAGATATTTGTATGAGGATACATTTCACTGGGACAAACAGCCATTTTTAATTCTGAATTTCTATCATGAATTAATTACCCTAGAAGTTTGTTTTCATTAAAAGACTGGAGAAAATTGAAGATTAACTTCACTTAGAAAATAGGAATTCCATGTCAATGTAAATAATCTGTGGAGCTTTCAGCCCCACTGGTTAATTGAGGAATAAAAGAAATCGTTTTACCCCAAAAGAGACAATGCTCACTGTATTAGAACATCAATTAAGAAGGCTGCTATTAATTCTAATGGAGTACATACACACACATGTTTAACTGCATTTGCACGGTTTTTAAGTGTCATACAAGTTCTATTTCCATTTCTCCAATTCTGTTTCCAAATCTTCTTTTGGGAAGAATGTCTTATCAATCTCACTATAGATAATAATGATTTAAACATAGTAATATACCTAGCAGTCAATACACATAGTCACAGGCAAGCAGATAACACAGGATCAGATCTCAGGTTTAATATGGCATGCAACCTATTTGAAACATCTTGAATTTCATGGGTTTCTAATTTTAACAGCCCCATTTACACATACTTTCATAGCTTTTTGAAACCTGGCAGTTCAAAGAGTTTCAATAGGTTTCATGCCTTCTGAAACCTTAGATTTGATCCTGTAAAGTATGACATTCTTAGCAACAAAATCAATTCTGAGACAACAGCAGGATAGTAATTATCTATGTTAACAATGTCCTTGTATATAATTCTCAGTAACAAAGAATCTTATGGAGGGAGCAGGTGCTATGAAAAAAGCTAGGAAACTGACACACTCAATAAAAATAATTCTTCCACTAGTCACACATCTAAGGGATTACTGCAAGTCTTTACTGTGACACTTCCACTAACTTGATCACTACTAGACCGCATAAAGGACAGTCACTAGCTACTATGTCATCTATTTGGGACTTCAGCCTTTTCTGTTCCTTGGACATTCCCCCTGCTCCGCCCATTTCTCCGAGCTGGATGTTATGTTGCCTAATTAGTTCCTCTAACCTCAGCCTGTTGTACATTGGACAAGTGGAGAAAGGAAAGAAGTTGGTAATATAAAAGAACCACTTTACCAAAGCTCTAGAGGCTTGTGAAGAAGGTAGTTAATTACACAATGCCTGTGCAAATATATACTGTGGATGATCACTGGAATTATAATTATATTGGGCAGTCATCCAAGCTCACCACCAGAGTGTAATAGTGAATTGATGAGCCCTAGGGAGGGCACAACTACTGTCTGGTTCTTTTGACAATTTTTTCCATCTTGGATGACTGGGAGGCAATCAGTGGTTACCACTTTCAATTGGTCCCCCAGCCAAGTGACCAAGATAAGACCTTGGTCACTTGGCTGGTTGGATAATATAATTCCAGTGATTTACCATAGTATATTCTACAGACTTGTCCTACTAGTCAGAAGGAAGGAAATGTTGCGTTTTATGTTTTCAGATTTCCTAAGTACGTATGTTAATATACGGAAAATGGTGTTTATAATTGAATAGGTGGTGCAATGTTTTTATAAGTATACAATGACTAACCTATCATGATCATTTAAATGCATCTGTATCTAAAGGGATAACAAGATAAAGCAATATTATACCTTCAATTTCATATAGTTGTATAAAACATACATCTGCACTTAGGCAATCACTATGAAAAGCATGTTGGCAAGGAAAGAGGTAAAACCCTCTAATCAGCAGTGGGTAGGTGCATATGCTACATTTCATTTCAGCAGGTACTTCACTCCACCTACATAACATAGATCAGATATAAAGCATAGGATTATGGTTACAGATCTACATTTCTATATAGTCCAGAGGTATTATTGAGCAACAGCAACATATCATTGCAAACATTGCTGATGAAGATCTACGGGTTGAAATGTCCTATTATCAATAATTTATATTGCTGCTGCTCAATAATACCTCTGGATTAAATCATGATCGCAACAAACAACCCTTATCACTTCATTTCTATATAGATACATTATACAATGTGTCATTTCTCTTACTTGGATCTAATATTGTAAATGTCATCTCTCAGTACGTCAGCACTCTCCTCTGCTGTCTACGTACAAGCAAATAAGTACAATAATGAAACATACATACACAGGTTGACTAGTCCTTACACAGGTTGACTAGTCCTTACACAGGTTGACTAGTCCTTACACAGGTTGACTAGTCCTTACACAGGTTGACTAGTCCTTACACAGGTTGACTAGTCCTTACACAGGTTGACTAGTCCTTACACAGGTTGACTAGTCCTTACACAGGTTGACTAGTCCTTACACAGGTTGACTAGTCCTTACACAGGTTGACTAGTCCTTACACAGGTTGACTAGTCCTTACACAGGTTGACTAGTCCTTACACAGGTTGACTAGTCCTTACACAGGTTGACTAGTCCTTACACAGGTTGACTAGTCTTTACACAGGTTGACTAGTCCTTACACACACAAGCTTCATGTACATACATACATACGTACCTTCATTTCGCCCTCTAATTTCTTAATCCCTTGATTGTATTCATCAAGTGAGCTGCATATTGCATCCTATACAGAAAGATAACCAATCATTCCCAGATCTAGCTTCCTCTGGCTAACTCCTATACTTTGAATGTCTCTATCTTTGTAAAATCTTCAACGAATGGAAGTATATCCTCCAGTTTCAATACTTGGCTCTCCATTAATATTTGCATTGCCCTACAAAATAATAACTTATCGAACAAGTCAATGTGTTTGCATACATTAATCTACCTACTGCTTGATATCTTTACTTCTAATCACAACATCTTTTGCAATCATCAACCACAACTTTCGTTTCAATTCCAAAAGTGCCTCCCTGGATGTATCAAATTGGAACTTGACCTCAGGCTTAGCAGCTACAACCCTAGCCAGCTCATAGTTTGAGTCCTGAAAAAGAATAAGAGAAGGAAGAACAGTTTTGCTATTCCTGTATACAGGGGTGAGGTAATCAGACTGCTCTTAATGCTTCAGTAGTACAGCTGGTCACAGGTAGGCGCATAGCATACCTTCAAGGCCAAATCCATAGCTTCTTCAAAGAGACATTTAACACAGTAAATTTGAACACATGCCTCATACAACCTGTGCTGCATGCATTGTCTTAAGGCGTATTCCACATCGTAGTCGATATAATTGATATCCTGGAAACAGCAGAATTAAAGAACTACAAGTAATGTTACAAAGTAGTGAAGATATTTAAATATAGTCCACCACATGGGAGGACCCACTACATGATTCCTTAACATAAATACATCAGATCATTCCATTCCCTCTCACACCAGACCACCACACCCCTCCTAGGATAAACCACACCCTTCAACACTGGACCACACCCCTCCTAAGGTAAACCACACCCTTCAACACTGGACCACACCCCTCCTAAGGTAAACCACACCCTTCAATAAACACTGGACCACACCCCTCCTAAGGTAAACCACACCCCTCAACACTGGACCACACCCCTCCTAAGGTAAACCACACCCTTCAATAAACACTGGACCACACCCCTCCTAGGGTAAATCACACCCTTCAACACTGGACCACACCCTTCAACACTGGATCACACCCCTCCTAAGGTAAACCACACCCCTCAACACTGGACCACACCCCTCCTAAGGTAAACCACACCCTTCAACACTGGACCACACCCCTCCTAAGGTAAACCACACCCCTCAACACTGGACCACACCCCTAAATGAGACTTGCCTCTCCCTGTCTCTCAAGGTAACTCAAGAGCTTCGCATTGTCCTCAGTAGCAATGTAGAGTGAAATGAGGAAGTTGTGGATGGCTTTATCTCTCAAGTTGAGCGAAGAGACACAGAACTCCAGGTAACGGATAGCTTCATTATTATGTTCCTAATGGACAAGACTTGAAAGGTCATTTTACAGCAAAGCTACAGTTCATCTGTTTAGAAGCGTGGAGAGATTACAACTTAATTGTCTGAATGGGGCTTTGATTGATACTTACGTATGTATGTATTTAAGAAGTAATACAATAATTAGAAATATTTTAAAGGTAAATTGGTAATATAGAATATTAAGAGACTATAATATGTTATAGCAATGTGCAAAGTGCTGGATACCTGAAGCGCCTTTCCTGAAAGGTTGTAAGGCACTAGAGCAGCTATCAGTTTAACTGGATCTAGCTTGTTCTTGCGAGAAATCCAAGCATTCACAGTTTCCTTCGGTACATGCCTCATCAGAATGGGAGAGTACGTGTAGTAGAGATCACTCACACCTTTCTTCATTGAGCGAAGACTTTCCAGAGCTTTCAGATAATTATCAGTTTGGATGTAGTGGCGTACCACTCGACCATGGTCTGCAAGAAGTGAACCGTATTGTGATACAGAGGGAGTAAGTTGGAGCACATTTCATATGACTCTCTTATGCCATTGAACATCTAAAGAGCATCTGACAGAATTGTGTCTTTAGATGTTTCAAAGTCAATAGAGGAGCCCCATTTAAAAGATAAGAGATGATTTTATTGGAGGTTGGAGGATAATGTTTTGAAAACCATGCCCACAGTGAGGGAAAGGAAATGAACATGAGATCATGAGAAAGATTAACAATTAAGCAGTTCCCCACCTACCATTTAGTATCTTAGCTAAGTGAACTGTTTCCTCTGGAAATCCATGGCTCGTGATTAATTCATACAAAGTGGATTTATTGCCATCCAGACTCTTCTGCAAGTCAAAAGTATAGATCTGAAACACTATTGATAAGAAACTGAAGTATGTGATGATAAGTACTGGTATATGATGTGGCTTTGAGGGAGAATAATTTCTTTATTGGTGTTCAATACGTATAAGCTTTGAGTCCACTACTTAACACTATCTAAATGGCATCTGTGAGCATACCCTAAAAGTGTCCACATTAAGAAAATATCTAAACTCCTGTATGGTTTCTTTAAACTCCTTTTCATTTCCACTTTCTTTAAGAGTTCCAAGAGAATTCAGAAATATTTCCACTAGCCATGTGATCAACATAGTCTGTTGTGCCATATCCTGCATGGAGAGAGATGGTTGCCATAACAACCCATGGGATGCATCCAAGGGTATCATCCCAATAGTATATCTCAGGCACCTATATATACTACATTGGGTGCTATTATAGTGAAGTCTTAGCCATTCAGCTAAAAGGGGGAATCACCTCAATTTTCGGTACTACTGGTCCACTACTCAACACACTAAGATACTGCTCGATCACTATCAACCACTTAAAGAATAGTTGCTATCCTCCTACCTACAGGAACTCACTTCATCAGAAAGTTTGGCTAATTTCAATTGAAGATAACTCTTCAGCGCCTCAATTTGCTTTGCTTCCAGAAACAGAAGAGCAACTTCTTCAAAGGGAGTGGTAGAGTGTGCAAAGAGTCTTGCAGCCTCCTTGTACTTCTTATTGTGAAACACAGACTCCGCGTGCTTCCTCTCTATAATATCACGCTTCTTCTGGTTCCCCCTGCAATTATCTTTGGCTCTTTCAAAATTTCCAAGCTCCAAGAATATTTTCCACAAATATCTTCAAAAAAGAGCCAGGTATTTTAAAATGGGCTTACAAGGCTATGTATAATATATTACTGACCGTCTTTCATCTTCAATCTTGTATGTCCATATAAGGTCGCCTCTGGAGATCAATATCTCGCCTCTCAAAGGATGCAATGCCATCAGGCACATTTGGCTCAAGTTTTCACCAGGTATCTTCTCCTGGTAAACCATCTCCTTATTCACAACACAAACCAACTCCAACCTGCACAAGACAGTAAAGTACACAGTACCCTAGTCTAATAATCTAATACACTGCAGTACAATATACTAATTTATATTTGTATAATCTACAACATTATTGCTGCATCTTTACCTGTCTTTGTAAAGTATGATTATATGGAACTCAGTAAGTCCAACTCCCAAGGGAACTACAACATTGCCTCCTCGTCCACTAGAGTACGGAATCAGATCTGGCTTAACCAGAAATTTATTGACACTAAAGTCAAACTGACAGATATAGATTCCATTGCCTGATAGAGAATATAAGCAGAAATAAGACGTCTCAGATAGTATTCACAGACAAGCACACAATATAGAGTACAGCTACCAACTTCATCAGTTTTAAATATGAAAACTAAGAGTTAAAGCGAGCAAATGTTTTAAAGCTAATACCCGTGAGCCGTGCACACTACCCGTGAGCCGTGCAAACTACCCATGAGCCGTGCACACTACCCATGAGCCGTGCACACTACCCGTGAGCCGTGCAAACTACCCATGAGCCGTGCACACTACCCATGAGCCGTGCACACTACCCATGAGCCGTGCAAACTACCTGTGAGCCATGCAAAGTGCTTCAGGTCTGCTGTTTTGGGCACATCTGTAGGCCAAATGGCCATAGCACCGGAGTCAGCATTGCCTGGAACTTCAATCATCTCTGGCAAGTTGCCTGACTTTCCCTTGTAAGGTGCAAAGATGGGCTGAAAAACTGGCTCTATCAGCAGACTAGAGGAGGAGCTCAAACCAGAAAACTGAAACAGGTGACTGAAGGAAGGATACACATGAACAAACTATATTAAATAATTGTACAGTCCTATATATATATTGTATTACTCACAGGTATACATATTGTACAGACTTACCTTGAAGTAGTGACAATGACAAAGTATTTGATGTCATGACCTGACTTTTGAGGAATTAAAGCAAGGCCTGTTACAGGCTCTGCTTCCACATTCTGTCCAGCAATGTCCGCACTCAACTGAAACAGCTGTAAGAGTAGGGAATATAGCAAGAATTGGGTGTGGCCATTAAATGTTGATGGGTGTGGTCAGGTGGGTGTGGCCATTAAATGTTGATAGGTGTGGTCAGGTGGGTGTGGTCATTAAATGGTGATGGGTGTGGTCAGAGAATTTTGGTGGGAGTGGTCTACGTACCTTATTAAAGTGTTCTATTGGCCGTAGTTTGGTAAGAAAGCTTTGATCACTGACATCAAACTCGGTCTCAAATATAATACCTGCATAGAATTGATATTAACATCACGGGTAAAGCTCATAATACTAAGTTACATTTTCGCCTTTATTAAAGCAGTTGTGGTCTTGTTATCTATGCATGAAAAATCTAAGATACCATTTTCCTACATGCTATATGCCTATTCTGTAAAAAGAGCCTATAGGGGAACTAAACCTAAAGAGAGCTTTGGATGAAGATACAGGAGTCTTTTCTTCCTTCTTTTCCCTTCTTTCATCTTCTTCTCCACTGGGTCAGACAGCCGTTTCTGGGAATTCCACCCTCCATCAGTGATCCTGGGAGTCTTTGTCTTTTTCTTTATCTTGATCTTCTGTGAATCCTTGGCTCTCTATGCTAAATCTAGGGGCCTTATATACACTATTTTGGCGCCAAAAGTTAAATAAGGTGTTATGCATGCTATTCATGTATATGTATGTAGAGTAGTTTGCCATGTACCCTTGCTGCTTCCCAAGAGGATTGGTCCAGTAGTAGTGTCTGTCTGGAGGAGACTGTTCCATCCCACTGCTTCTATCAAGTTTCCCTTACTCCTGGGAACGGCTCTCGGTCTCTTCATTCCTAAGCACACATACACATACACATACACATACACATACACATACACACACACACACACACACACACACACACACACACACACATACACATACACATACACATACACATGCTGTAAATACAGTGTTCATTGGTACCATATATACGTATTGCAAGAGAATTAATTGCATTAACCCCTGTACAGGGCTGTGATATAATCATTACGAAGTATTACATATCCACTGGCCACCAGGACTACAGTCTCCCAACCAATGTAAGGTGGCTTGGCTGGTTCTCAGAGAAACTACGTACTTATATTTCATCATGTATACAGTGTACAATACATATTATGCAAATATGAAGGCAGTCAGTTTTACAGCAGTTCATTCCACTGATCAAATTGTTGAGTTACCTTGAGTGTAGTAGTAAGTGTCTTGACCTTGGTTAGTACACAGAAGAAGGTGCTGACCAGTAGGGTCTTGAAAGAGAGTGTGAATATCTTCTTGAAAATCCACCTCTGAGAATAGAGAGAGTAAGAATGGGTATGGCATAGGGGGTGTGACCAAGGTTTGATACCAGCACAGATGATGGAGGACCATGGTACAATATGATGGTGAATGGGGGACAAGATGTTCATACTTTCATATTGTATTTGTCTGCTGACACTAAATCGCTTAATCTCCTTTCCATTCTCAACAATTGTCATTGAGTCTCCACTGACAACCATGTGAGTGATGAGGTTATTCAGACGAGCACTAGTCAAAAGTGAAAGCACCAGTCACATCACAATGGCAGCATAGATGAACTGGTAAAAATCGGCAATTATTTTTATTTCATACAAAGTTGAAAAGTCAATGTGAAGAACTTCAATAATTAGACCTTACATATGTTAAACACGCTCAAGGACTACTATTCAAGACAGCAATCAGTGTAGTGTGCATAAGAATTTTGTACCAACTGACTTATATTTAAATGTCTCCTTCTTCAACATTGGTGTTTCTGTCGGTTGAGTGGATTCTGGTCTCAGAGATAGCGGAACCTGAAGCAATAAGTCAACAGTAAGAGCACACACTTCAGAGGAAGGTAGTGAGGGTGGCATAGGTGCACTTCAGAGGTAGGTAGTGAGGGAGGCATAGGTGCACTTCAGAGGAAGGTAGTGAGGGAGGCATAGGTGCACTTCAGAGGAAGGTAGTGAGGGAGGCATAGGTGCACTTCAGAGGTAGGTAGTGAGGGAGGCATAGGTGCACTTCAGAGGTAGGTAGTGAGGGAGGCATAGGTGCACTTCAGAGGTAGGTAGTGAGGGAGGCATAGGTGCACTTTAGAGGAAGGTAGTGAGGGAGGCATAGGTGCACTTTAGAGGAAGGTAGTGAGGGAGGCATAGGTGCACTTCAGAGGTAGGTAGTGAGGGAGGCATAGGTGCACTTCAGAGGAAGGTAGTGAGGGAGGCATAGGTGCACTTCAGAGGAAGGTAGTGAGGGAGGCATAGGTGCACTTTAGAGGAAGGTAGTGAGGGAGGCATAGGTGCACTTTAGAGGTAGGTAGTGAGGGTGGCATAGGTGCACTTCAGAGGAAGGTAGTGAGGGAGGCATAGGTGCACTTTAGAGGAAGGTAGTGAGGGAGGCATAGGTGCACTTTAGAGGAAGGTAGTGAGGGAGGCATAGGTGCACTTCAGAGGTAGGTAGCGAGGGTGGTATAGGTGCTAATGTTACAATTATGTTCATCATTAATAAAGCTCTTTTAGTTTAAATTACTTACTATTTCCAAATTATCATCATGACCGTAACTATCGAACGGGTTCGACGATAGTAACCCAGTGTGCTGAGAGCCACCATCGAAATTCTCCATTAGCGCCATCTTAACGGGGCTTTCCCTGATCTCGTGATACACCCTATACCTCCATACATCATTATAATTGGTTGGCTGGATTTGATTTGAGCATCAGCAACACTCAGGACGTTTCGACCTGTAGGTCTTCTTCAGCAATAAATTATTATTATAAATTATTGCTGAAGAAGACCTACAGGTCGAAACGTCCTAATTCTTTGATTTATAATAAGTGTTGCTGATGCTCAAATCAAATCCAACCAACAATTATGAACACAACAAGTACCCCTTATTACTTCACCATTATAAATGTACGTATGTGGAAAGATATTGTTATAACAACGTTGTGCTGATCAATGAGTTTTCAAGTATCCCTTCACTATAGCCCAAGCTGAGTTATGTGTAGTTTACAAGTTATAAGTACATAAAGAACAATGAATTAAAGAATAATGATGTAAAGCACTGCAGTGAATTGCTAACTGAATTATGTATATAAAGTTTAAATAGCACAAAACGGTGGTTAAAAGTTCACTTTTTCTTCCTAACTCCTCCTGCAGATATGGCAGCTTGTGGCTTGCCTCGCGGTTTCTTAGCCTTGCTTCCACCTCCAAAGAAACTGGTAAACTTCTCTTCAATACTGGGCATACTGCCATCTTGAAACTGAGTAAACATGCTCATCGACTCTTGCATCTCCTAAAACACAATACAAACAGCAATGAAATGAAGCAAGCAACATTTCCTTCATAAGAGCCTCTGCCCAGGGTGTAAACACATCAGTAGCCATTTATTATATCTTCATAAGAGCCCCGGGCCTCTAAAAGATTCTTATGTCTAAACCTTTACAATTTGTGCAGGTGTTGTGGTGTTGGGCTACAGATATGTACACATGAGATAGGTACAGATGAAATTCTACTTCGCCAGGCAGAATGGCAATTTAAAGGCAACTTAGGGACCTCTTATAGGTGCCTCTTATTGTGACCTTATATTGTATGGGACCTCTTATTGAGACCTTATATAGGGACCTCTTATTGAGACCTTATATTGTATGGGACCTCTTATTGTGACCTTATATAGGGGCCTCTTATTGTGACCTTATATTGTATGGGACCTCTTATTGTGACCTTACATGTATGGGACTTCTTATTGAGACCTTATATAGGGACCTCTTATTGGACCTCACTGCTTCAATTTCCTGACTTTGTTATCAGAATTAAAAACACACTGACATATGGAGTTTAACTCACCTTTTGTGCATTCTCATCAAGATTCCCCATTAGCTTTGGGAGAACTAGGAGTAGCAAGGCTGGAATTATCAGGTACAGGATCTACAGTATGAGAGACATAAATTTTACCAGATCAACTCATCCTTGCAACCATCGTCTCACCATTGGGTTATTCGTAACCATAGCAATGAGACTGAGGCTTTCCCTCTGCTTGAAGAAGGGGGCCCTGTTGTCACAGATAAATTTCAAAGGATATGGTACAGTTTCTACAGAAGACAGTTTTAAAAAGTTGACTTTTCGTGCTCTTATTTTCCCATTTTTCGTGACATCCACGCGAACCGGTTCAAACACATAATTAGGAGTGTGTACTTCTACAACGTATGTTCCAGATGGTACGCTGCTGATGACAAAACTACCATCTTTACGAAGATAACCGACGAAGCGCCCGCTTGGTCCCTCAGCGACAACTCTACATTGGGCGATCCATTTGGTGGCCGCTACATTCCTTATCTGTACCTTACCCGTAATATAAAACCTTTTGCGTTCTTCTAATTCTTCGTCTCCAATAGCAAAATACAGCAGACATGATAAAATTAAGAGGAGAAACGCTCTGTGGATTTTACTGTGGATTTTTACGTCTGACATTTTATTGGGTAGGGCATATTGCGCAATCTACACGTGGGGTTACGCGAGTAGAAATGGCTAGTGTATTATTCAAGGTGACAAGAAGTAGAAGTTTTTGCCATTTAAAGACATTTATTCGATCCTCTAGGAGCGTAGAATGTAATGGAAGCTTCAGAAGAGGTGATTACATTGTTATAAATAGTGCCTTGTTTCACTTGTAAGCCCTCCTTGTCACGTCCCGCCCTTCCCCTAGCCTTCTTTAAAATGAGGCCCGTTAATATTCACTTATATGAAGAGGATCATTGC
This sequence comes from Chondrosia reniformis, assembly GCA_947172415.1. Classification (NCBI taxonomy): domain Eukaryota; kingdom Metazoa; phylum Porifera; class Demospongiae; order Chondrillida; family Chondrillidae; genus Chondrosia; species Chondrosia reniformis. Next base: position 7,216,872 of record OX359196.1, read on the forward strand.
TCAACTCATTGCTGTTTCTTTTCCTTCAGTTGCGATGCCATTGCGCACTATTTCGTCTAACGCAGCCTCGGACCCTCCAATACCTCAAGAAGGAATACTGACGAGATTTTGGAAGTGGCTGTCACATGACGAATTACCTACTGAAGTGAGTAACACATAGTCCAAACAATCGTGTAATAGTTGGTTGTATTGCATTGAATAAAATTGTTAAATATTTGTACCCAAAGTACAGTGACTGTGGTACTTTGTACTGCCACTTACCTTATTTGGAGTCATCTGTAGTGCAGAATCTAAAGAGAATGTTTGATGTTTTGTAAATATTTGTAAACAGGTGGATTATAATGGAATGCAGGTCATGTGAATGATCTGTGTGGCAACTTACTCACATTTGTTATATCTCTCGTTGCTGTATATATCAGAATATGGTGGTATTCTTGTGTACACATGTGTCTCAGATGCGCACCATAGGGCCAAGATACAGTATACATGTGTCTCAGATACGCACCATAGGGTCAAGATACAGTACACATGTGTCTCAGATACGCACCATAGGGCCAAGATACAGTATACATGTGTCTCAGATACGCACCATAGGGCCAAGATACAGTATACATGTGTCTCAGATACGCACCATAGGGCCAAGATACAGTATACATGTGTCTCAGATGCGCACCATAGGGCCAAGATACAGTATACATGTGTCTCAGATACGCACCATAGGGCCAAGATACAGTATACATGTGTCTCAGATACGCACCATAGGGTCAAGATACAGTATGCATGTGTCATGCATTACATTTTTTTTCTTACTTGACTGTATAGGTCATTTCTTTAGAAGAGAAAGAGGAGAGAGATGCTTTACTAGAAAGAGTTAGTGTTAACAAGTAGTTTTATATGAAATACTTACATCATGAGACAACCCTTTCACTAAATGTCTTAAAAATGTCACACTGACTACATGCTGCCATTTTTTAAATCAACTCCCTCTGAAATCACTTTCACCAAGTGGCTTAAAATGTTGCAGTTTAAGTGAATATTTATGAATCACTTCCATTTGGCTATTCTAGGTTCAGGACATGTACTTTGCTAATCCTCCAGTTGAACCAGATCTTGCATTCTACAAGGAGACGTTTACAACTCTAATTAAGTACAATGACAGGTGAGTTTAGATAGAACATACACCCTTTCTTCCTCTGTGTCACCTACTGGGGAAGTGTCTCCCAATCTGTATCAGAAATTTGTACTGTATTTGTTAGACAAATTACTTGATGATGTCATTGTGAAATCACCTATGGACTATGTATGTACTACCTCATGATGCTGGTATATGGTATTTAAATGCTTTATATATCTCCAATAGGAATGCTGTGGATACGCTTTGGCACTTTATGTTGGAAATGAAGGTTCAACCTGATGATGAAGTTTCTAACTTGGTATGTTATAAATCATTGACCCAAGTCATTCAAGGGTGGTCAGGTGTGACTGGTTTGTCATGCAGTGTACACTGCTGTTGTTTAATTTCCTTCTAATAGGTTCAATCATTCCTTGAGAGGACAAAACAAAGCTTGTGGTTCGATTGACCAAAACTCACTTGATATTTATGGTTTTGTTAAGGGTGTTGTATTATTTATTAATCTATGTGTAAGTATACAATAGCATTAGTGTCGGACGGTGAATTGCGTAATTATTAGAATTGGCGGGGTTTTGAAACACTTGAGTTTGGTTCTTTAAGTTTTTTAAAACATACATGATCGCAATGGACGACCAAGAAGACGTAAGTGGCGACCTACATCTAATATTAGTTTAAGGCTCTTGAATAACGTCTACATGCTATCTAGATTGACTTCATCACAGCCATAGTTAAAAAGGTATTAAAAGGGTTCATAGAAGAATTGAAGTTACCGATTTTAGTATCTGAAGAAGTCCTCACTAACAAGGTATGTTAAAGAAACATTACCATATAACAGGAAATATAGAGCCTTAAATTGTTAGATTCGAGAGGTTGTGCGTGAGGAATTGTTGGAAGATTGTTTGCCTACTCCGCCTCAGCAACAGGTAAACATAAGACGCATACAACAGCCAATCGCTTAAGGTTGTTTGTCCGAATGTCTTTACAGGCAGAAGAGGGCGTAGACAATGCTACAACACCGCAAAGTGGTGGCAGCTCTGTAGCAAGTACCAACTTTCCCTCTGGCGACATCTTCAATGCATCCTTTTCCTCGCTTGATCTGACAGATCTTGATTTGAACTGCAGCAAGTTTACCTCTTCAGCAAGCAGTGACTCAAGTGAGTCTGTCTGCTGAATAACACTACTTTCCCATAGACATTGTGCCAGCTATATTAGAAAAAATTAAAGACTATTTCTTAGGCTTATTATAAAGCTTTCAGGGTGTACAATTTCACATTCTCCACTAGTTTAGACAGTTGTTTCTGGGATTCACCCTTCATTGGTGACCCTGGAAGTCTATGTCTTCTTGTCTTTACATCTGAGTGTTAAATCTATCTTTCTGATATACAATGATTGTTATCATGTAGTCATGACTACACACGTAGCCATGACTACACACATAGACCACCCACCGAGGTCACCTCGGGTTTGTAGCCACATAATTGAGAGGTGTTCACAAGCACTGACATACTGTGTTGTCTGCTAGTGGCTCACTGCATGTATCCCTGCACAGCTGAGGCCGTCCCCTTTATATCCGCTGATGTCAGCAGTGGAGTTCAGCATACTAGTCCAATCTGTGTCAGCCTCAGTGACACTCCCCCCTCAAATATAAAGAAGTGTCTTAGTTTTGAATCAGTCAGTACTGTAGAGGGTACAGAAGTTTCTGTGGAGAATACATCTCGTCAACCTGTCTCAACAGGGGAATTATCACCGGAAAAGTCAGAGATAAGAGACAGTGAAGTCAGCCCCAGTGACACTCCCCCCTCAAATATAAAGAAGTATCTTAGTTTTGAATCAGTCAGTACTGTAGAGGGTACAGAAGTTTCTGTGGAGAATACATCTCGTCAACCTGTCTCGACAGGGGAATTATCACCGGAAAAGTCAGAGATAGGAGACAGTGAAGTAATTTCTTTAGAAACTGCGACAGCCACACCGATAGCCATCTCCTCGGAGGAAGATAAAGGAGAGACAGATAGTGACAGCGATGATGCTGATAATAAGCTTGAAATGCTGTTCAAGAGAACAAGACACTACATTGAAAATGGAAGGAAACCAAAGATTGAACCAGTACTAAGGTACCAGATTGAGATTGAGACTGCTAGAGCCTTCCCTGTACGTATATTGCATGCTCATATTGATCCTTTAGCATGAATGACTTCATTGATGATTCCTTTCAGAAAGATATAGCAATACATTTGGCAGGTAAATACATACATACATGCGTACATTTTGTTGAATGTTAGTATGTGCTCATAATACATTGCCAACTAGTTCAATGGAATAGCCCCCCTATCATTTATGAATTTGAAACTGGGTGTTGATCTTCAAATTATTGTCAAATTCTATCTGTATTACTATTCATTGTATGAATTTCTATGTACGTATATACATCTCCAGATTCACCAATAAGTTTAATTGAGATTTCAGATGAATCAGTTGTCATGGATATGCAAAACCTGTCCCTGAATAGCCTACCAGACGAGTCAGTGTATTTCACACCAATGTCAAATGCAAAAGATTTAGAAAAGCATCAGCTGATCTCAACCAGAATTGAATCCCCACCCCCCACCCCTCAGGATGATGCAGTGTACCAGCAGTATGAGGAGTTGCTCACAGATTGTGCCCAGCGCACTCATAAGACCAACAGGAGGAGGTACAATCTGTACATTAGGTGGTAATACTTGAAAGAGTAGAATAATAGAAACGCTGTAAACAATCTTTTATATCTTAACTGGCTTCACAATTAGTACTTATGTATGTGTACCTGTATTCTGTTCTTGTGTTTTCATAATTTTAAAAATTTGAATTAACACTATTCCATTGTCCCTTGCTTTGTGTTAATGATTTAATTCTCCCTATAATAAGCTAAAACACATGTTTTAGTTATTTGAAGCTGTTTGTAGTAAGACAATTGCTTCAGTCACCTAGGTAATCAGTACTGTTCAAAAATATAATCTGTTAACCCTATTACCTAGTCTATCAAATCTCCTTTAAAGTCTTGACCCAGGTGAAATTGCTAACAATTTGTTATTATTAAGAGTTAGATATAGTATTACTATTATTAATTATGATTGTGTATGTACATACAATAACATGTGTTTTACTGTGTTTTTTGTAATTCAAGACCTTTGCCCCAAATGTGCTTAGTATTTACGCCTTTATACACTCAAATGACTGCGGAGAAGTACTACAGGAGGACTTGATTGGAGAAGGAGAAAGCGAGAAAGGCATTTTTGATGAAAGAGACAAGCAAAGTACAGTTTGTTACCTTTAGAATGTAATTTGATGGCATGACTATACTCTACATGCGTCAAGTGTTCTTATTCACTTTTGTACGTACGTACGTAGATGCAGTAGTACTTCAACATATTCAGACTCCTCCAAATGAGAGCCAGCGAGATGCAATAACTGCCTCAAAGTGGACCACAGCGTCCAAGAACTTCACTTGGACTAGAGCACAGAGAGACAAGCTCACTAGCCACTACTTTAAACAGTTCAACATGGCTGTATTCAGTGGTCAAGTTAGTTTACAATTCCTTATGTCAAGGAATACTTAATTCTCAAGTCCATAATTATATACCTATATCTACCTGTAGTTCCCAAAGGATATCCCAATAATTTGGAATGCCAGAATGACAAAAACTGCTGGTGTTTGCATTTATAAGAAGTAAGCTAAAAGATTGTGTTGGTTGAGTGTAATAGTTTGATGAAAGTGTAGTAGATAATACACACTCCCTAATCTACTAATACAAATATGAATGGTCAACTTTCTGGAACAGTCAACTTTCTAGAATGGTCTCTGCCACTTCAAGTGTAGCTTAATCCAACCACCTGTCTAATACAGCCAGATAAAATTACATATGTAGGTCCAGTAGATGACTGGATTAAGTATAGTTATAGGTCACAGTTACACTGCTTATGTAGGTGTGAAGGTGTATGCTCTGTGGAAATCCAGCTGTCTCCAAAAGTTGTAGACTGTGAAGGTTAGTGTGTAACTTGTGCCATGACCTTGACTGTGAAGGTTAGTGTGTAACTTGTGCCATGACCTTGACTGTGAAGGTTAGTGTGTAACTTGTGCCATGACCTTGACTGTGACCTTAAACACCATCCCAATGGTTAGAATTACAAGCAGATACGTACGTATGTACTATCATCACTATCTCCTACTGGGTAGGGGGCAGAGTTCAAAGGTCAGGGATATCCAACCTCAGCCATACACTGTACATATGACATGTGTACTGTAAACTATTTAGTAGAATAATTTTCTTGGTAACCTTCATTCTACAGATCGTTTGAGAGAAACGTTGTTACATGAGCTCTGTCATGCTGCCGTCTGGCTGATTGATAAATTGAGAGACGGACATGGACCCTATTGGAGGGCCTGGTAGGTATAGTAATCCTCCGAGCACCCTAACCATATCTGGTAGTGCCCCACATTGGTTGTATAAAAGTGGACACTTCTACCAGAAGAACCTGTGAGAAGCTCTCGGTTGAACAGATTTGCCTCACAGGCATCATCTCCTCCCCTTGTAGGTACTTAGGTATATAATTAGTATGCCTAATAAGACCTCATTATGAATAATTATGTAAGGTCATTGTTTATACATTTAGGAGTACAAAAAGTGCTTATTAAATCAGAATTTAGACATGTTTTGAATTTGTTCAGTAAATACAAAATATTATTATATTTATAGCTTCGTACACTGTAGAAATAATACTATTTTAAACCTGTACTTTTGGCAATAGTTAAACCATTTTAATCTTATCTATTTTAATTAATTAAAAAGATTTAAATGCGGGTGATGGGATGGTGTGAAGCAAGTCATGTGGTAGATTTCATAACAATATTGACTGTGTTTTTCATATTAGAAATGCTGTAGGTAATAATCTAATTACCCCTATTGTCTACAAGTATATTGCCTATATACGTATACAAACTTAGGTCCACCCTCTTAGTGATAATGTAATCAAAACCACACACACAGTGCCAATCAATTAGATCTGTTGCATCACTCACTCCCTTACCTTTTGCTGAGTTAGAGCTGCCTTTTTGATTCTTTTAATCGATCCCATCTCTGTCACATTGTTACTGAGTCTTTGAAGGTTGCTTAGGATTGCTTATCTTCCTTACTAAATGTTAGGCATGCATGGGATGGTCAATAAGGTATCCGTCTCACAGTATGGCTGCCCTACGTACAGTACGTACGTATATAGCTATGGAATTATGTATGTGTATGTACGTATGAGACCTTCCCTCTCCAATCAAGTAAATTAAAGCTGCCAATTTGTAAGCTGACTTCCTCAGAGAACCCCCAACTGTCAGATTCCACTGACTGGATTCCTTTCGTTATCTTTATCTTCTGTAGGGTTCTGAAGGCAAATACTGTCTTTCCAGACGTTACCATAACAACCAGGCATACTTATCAAATTAAGACCAAATACCAATACATGTGTACCAAGTGTGATTACGTGATTGGACGACACTCAAAATCAATTGACCTAGAAAATAGCATTTGTCCATTTTGTAAAAGGTTTGCAAATTAATCCTGTAATCCAAAGGATGCCAAGAGCATATGTACATATGTATACTGGAGCCTTACAACGGAATTGAGTACTTCTTCATGCAATCCAACCATGTAAAATATGGACTATTTATACTGTACCTATTCCTACTAATGTGTCATATGGTACGTACGTATATGCACAAATCTGCATTTGGTGTCTTTCTATGTGTAGTCTTTTAGTGTTGCAAAACTCTGATGGAACTCCGTATGCTCCAAGAAAGCCAACAGCCTTTGCAGCCTTCGTACAAGAGAACTATTCTTCAGTTAAGCAGTCTTTACCATTGGGTACTCCACACAAAGATGTAATGAGAATTTTATCCAGTAATTACAAAGAAAAGAAGCAATTAAACGTCTGATTATTATGAGTTCACTTTCATCTTGCTTTTTGAATTTCATTGTTTTTGACTGCTACACCTAATTATGCACGTACAATGTGTGACATTATCTGTAAAATTCAAGCCTTTCCAATGGATACTTTAAATTAATTGTAAAATAGCATCAAAACTGTATTATGTACTAATATGTGTGTTTATAAGTGGATATTTTATGCAGCAGGTCCATTCCACCCACTACCACCTACTGGTATGTATACTTTAGCTGTTAACTTATAAGGAGATACAGTTATATATATTGTTAACTATCGTGGGATACAGGGCTGGTCTTTGATGCACAATTAACCACCTGCAGCACCTAACTAGTTCCAAAGCATGCATTATGCTGGAATGTGTGGGCCGGATGGTATTTTAAAAAATAGTAATTACTGGTGTGTGAATGTTGCCTGCCTCTTTATTGCCTCATTAATTAAGAAATGGTGAAGTCTGTCACTTCCAGAGTGAACTTACTTCAGAGGACCTAATTACTGATGCATAAGTCCTCTCCTGTTTAGGAATCCCACTCTCCTACCAAGTACCTCTCACTTCAATGTGTTCAAACTTGAGCTATTTGTTAATTATTTAAATATGACTTAATTGGGTATACACTTCTCAGATTATGCCAGGTTGTTAAATCATTAACAACATATATTACTCAACAATGCAATTTGTGTAGGTGTACGTATGTGTATTATTTGCATAGTATGTGAGACAATTTCTAGATGAACATATTTTAACTGGTGATAGATTCACTGTCGTAATAAGTGATGTCATAATATGTATAAATTGGTCCATTGGATATAGAGTATTAGAAAAGTTATGCATTAATACGTACTATTTAATATACTGAAGGAAATATTCCATTCAAGTCAAATGTATGCTCCTCTGGTTAGGAATAATCTACTATTTTTCTAAAGACATGGCTGACATTGATATGAGGTTAAATACTTAGAACAGATACAGTTTCATACCAATTTTTCATATATGTGAATAATGAACAGAGCAGATAGCATAAAACAGGAATCGAGAAGACAGTGACTCCTAAGGATGAATGATGAAGGTTGGTATTCCCTATAACAGCTGTCTGGCCCAGTGGAGAATGGAAGGAACTTTTCAGTTGATGGTGTTAATTGGTAAATTGTAACTAAATATTATTATTCAATGAGCATATTATAAGTGTCACATATATAGAACAGAATTCCTGTGTGTACATATGATATACATATGTATGAGTAATATACTAAATTGCTATATACAATGGACCAAGATTATACAGGGCATTGATGAAGGGAATTACCCTGAGTCTTGCGTATTTTAGTCTATTTTACTGTTACGTATGTTTCCATAGTTACTTATCCTTGATAACCATTTAGATTATATTTTGAGCATGCTCTTTCTTTGTACATGACTTACATCAACTGATCCCTGTAGTAAATTCTAATATGTAATGTCTAACAAAATGGTTATTGTCAAGGATGACGACATTGTACAATCATGAATGAATAGATATAAATATTGTTTTCATTTTATAAGGTAAAGGTTTGGTGGTGGTAATAAAAATTTACATTATAGAAGTGAAATACATGCATTAAAAATTTAAACTAGAAATATGTAAATGTCATAAATGACTGAATAAGCAAGGAATCTCTTAGTTTCCGGTGTAGATCCTTATTGGAATGTCCTTCCTACAATAGTAGTTCAGTGTAAAACTGTAGGCAATGCAAGAATACACTCCACTATCAGCCATTGTGACATTCTCAATTCTTCTTACAATTGTCCTGGAATTTCCCCAAGCAATTGCTGTTTGCCTTCCCCTTACTCCTGAAGCAATGTTGGTGATAATTCCATGAACTTTGTTTTTAAATACTTCTATTGGTAATGATATCTTGCATCTCAAATGAAGGGTCTGGCCAGATAGCAATTCATTGGAGGATGCCGTGAAGTTGGACACATTGAAGAAATCTATATAAAAAGGTCATCATAATATATGGCCAATGTCATTCAGAAATTTGTAAGTGATCTCACCTTCATTACATGCGAGTAATGGTTGAGGAGTCCTCTGCCCTGAGATTCTAACTGTTTGAGTCTTTGTTTCCCAGATATTCTTAGCCTTGCAACCATATTCACCCAAATAATACTGAGAGAATGAAGGAATCTTAAAAGTCAAACTATTTGTTCCTTTCACTAGAATAAATAGAAAAATTGATAATCTTTTCTCATTCTTTGTCCAAGAAATATTTGGCTGTGGTTCGCCCACTGCTATACAATCAACCCTGATTGATCTTGAATCAACACCTCTTATGATAGAGTTGTTTGTGGATGGGGAGACAAACTTGATGGGTTTGTAATCTGCTAGTATGTAGGTGATGTTGATCTTGTCACTATTATGACTGTGGCACACTACTTTGGTCTGGTTAGCCAAAGAGGTTAACTTGAAAGTCTTAAGCGGCTGCTGCATGTTAAACTGAGTAATAATACCAGATGCAAGGTTCTTCTCTGTCATTAAGCATGAACTACAGGTAACATCTTGGTTGCCGTTGTGTGCCACTCGTATATAATGAACATAAGATTTACCTGCAACAATATAAAAATGTCAATGAATTAACTGTGTATATACGTATGCTCATCAGAACAGTTGCACATACGTATATATATGCACCTAGCTATAGTGTACGTATATATCTCAAGCCATAGTATAGAATCACCACATGAATCTAAACACAATTTCCCTAAAGGTATGGTTGCTAAATAAGGAAAAAGAGACTTTTTCTTAGACTATATAGTTCTAATAAACTCACATATAAACAAGGGAAATATAAGATGGCACTGTATTTAGTACCTGCAAGTCAATCAGTACCTTGTAAAGTGATTTGTGTGGTTGCATTTATGGTTTCATTCCACTGTATTTCCAGAAAACAAGTGTATTCCCCCAGATCACTATAGTCTACATCGTAAATGACCATTTCTGACTGAAGTTGTCCTTTGGCTTCAATAGCAATCTTTCCTTCCACAGGGTTTACTGCCACTCCTCCCTCCATCCACACCACCGTATTTCTAGGAATCACATTTGTGCTGGCCTTACAAAGAAGTGTCACAGATGAACCAATTACTACATCCTGATCTCCAGACACAGTAATTGAAGAACCTATCATTGTGGTAATTGAAACACAGGTCTCACACATACATAGTTACTATAGAGATGAATGTCTATTTGTAGTATAAATTATTAAATTCATGAATAAATCAGGTAAACTCACCAATATGCTGTTCATATGTGTAGGTTTGAGTATTAATTGGACTCATTTCCACCAGTTCAGCAATCAGCACAAGAGAGAGAATGACACACTTCAGCATAATTTTCATCTCTTCCAGTTTGGTAACACTGTTAATTATTGCTTCTTCCTTAATAAAGATGCTTTGACCTCGCTCAGATGAAGCAGTCCCTTGTGATGCTCACTTTTATAGCCTCTCAAACTACCACCGCCCACTCTAATTCTAGGTGAGCAGCTTTAACCATTATACCAGCAAAATCCATTGCTTGTAAATATTGGAGCTCAATTGGCTGCAATATTGTATTGGGCATACCTGTGGTGGGGTCAAGTTACTAAAAATCAGCCTAGCATAGCTGGAGTGAATATTAAATGAAATCGTATAGCTATGCAGTCACAACAGTGAGTTAAATGCCTAATTAATCATAAGGATGCATTACGTAATGGCAATGGAGCTCACCTGTTGTGAACTGTTTTTGAGAATGTACAGATGTTCTCTGTTGGTTTATAAATTAAATACAGTATATCATTTATATCATTTGCCATAGTTGATTTATGCATTTTGTATATATGTAGTGTTTTTACATACTAACAAATTATGCAAGAATGGTACCTTTTATTACAATAAAAATTGCTTTTCTGTTGGTGCATTAAACGAGTGAGATAGATTCTTGCTTGTGCTATGTGTTATAAAGGAAAAAATGAAAGGCTATACACAATACTTAATCAGTTTTACTTCACATATACTAATTAAGGACGTATGCAGCCTCAATAGATCATGTGTGGTATCTAATAGGATAGCATTGCATATTATATATACATTACTCCTCTCTTATGTAATCAAATGCATATACGTATACATAAGTTCTTAATTTTATATATATAAAATGCCATATAAGGTATTGTCACTTTTTGGCAGACGATAAGCTAATAATTATAATTACTAAATTACATTATGTGTACAATGCATATGACTAGCAATTTGTATTCATTAATATTCTGTATTATGCAACATTTAGTAACAAAGAGAAACACACCCTGGAGGAACTACAATTTGATATTATTAGAGACATATGTATAGTAGCTATAAATAGCATATACAAGCAATATTATATACGTAGCAATCTGCTTTTCATTGGAAATAGTAATATGTTATATAATGATATGTATTTTTGAGTGATCGATGTACTTACTGATCAGGCAGCTGAACATATTATTATTATTATAGATTAGAGTGCACTGTGTGCACACTAGTGCTATATTGTACCAACTTTGCATTCTCTCCATTCTCCAATAGTTGTGGTGGCATAGTGATTCCAATTCAACCAAAAGCCCTTCAGAGCCATTTAGCTCAAACCACCATAATATATTTACCATTCCTCCTTTTAAAAATTCTCTCAACTCTCACCCTCTCTGTTTTATCCCAACCAGCAGAGGCCGCTATTTCCATTCATATGTGGATGGGATGTTTCTCATTGTATGGTGATCCAGTCGTCATGCTTAGACTTCTGCCTCAACATCTTATCACAGCTAGGGGGCTGAAGTCAGAAATGGTATGCAAATGTTGCATGATCACCAATCATCCAAGATGGTAAAATTATCAAAAGAAACGCAGCAACTGTTTTACCTTTAGGCTCATCAGTGTGCAAGGTGCACTTTGGTGGTGATTATGTATATCATTATCAATTGGGTACAAATACATCAATATTGGCAGCCAAGCATATGAAGAAGAATATTTTGCAGTAAGAATGTCAAGTGACAAATGGAATTGGAACAAGAGGAAAAAAACAAAAGTACAATAAATTAATCTTAATGCACTGAAGCTTTCAAAGTCTTAAATAATGTACTTTCAAGTGTGACATTGTTTTTTTGCTCAGAAAATGAATTCACATGTGCTAATTAGATAACCCAAGATGACCTCGGCTCTGCTTGTGTGACAGTTCTCAAAGATCAAAGGTCCGAATGTTTTGGCAATAGCTGCTAAGTCAGTCCTATTCTTAGATGATTGTTCCAGGACCTAAACAGTGAAATAGAGGGGAAGCAATATTACAGTAAGGCAATATATCACATCTCTACTGGAAAAAGTTACTTAAATGAGCTACTTGAAGAATCTAATACCATTCGTATAAAGTAATATGCATATGTGCTGTGTGGTGCTACCATATATATGAGGTTGCCACTTTTAATAGGACTTTGGCTTCCCAGCTTTGATGGTATAATTCCAGTGACTATTCACATTATATTATACAGATACTTATTGCCAATAAATATCCAAGTAGGATGTAGGATGCACACTGAATCACCAGGTCCATTGATGACCCCAAATATGTGTCTCTAAAGAGGTCATACCACCATCAGTGAATGCATATTTCATGAAGGATCTGTAACTTAAGTCATTAGCCAATTAGGAGGAGAGGATAAAGATGGAAGGCCAGAGTACATATTGTAATATATTATTGCCAAGTTGGGATCTTTACAAAGTGATCAATGAATCATTTTCTGGATAAAATTACTAAATGTAAAAAACTCACTTTATTAATAAGTCAACTTATTTCATGTTAAAAGAATTAACAAAGTGGGTGGGAGAATATATGTACATTTATGATTGAATTATGTCATACACTAAGCAACCAAGGCGAGGCATTAAAATTATTAATCTTCTACTACATACAGTGTTACAGTAGAACAATGGAATGTTCGTATCTATATTTCCATCTCAAAAGGCACTACAAATTATCCACTTGAAATCATCTTTGAATAAAATATTATTTCAAGAGTATAATATAATGTTCTTTTTAATAGAATAGAAGGAACGATTTAAGGCTTAATGTGAACTATGCTATACAATGCTAATACAATATATAGAATGTCCAGTATCTTGACACTCTATCAATTACTGTCAGCACAACTTTCATAAGCGCGTATGTTGGGTGATACCATAGGGAATACAGTCGACATAATATATTTAATTCTAATTCATATAAGTAATTACTTATTAGAAACAAGAGATACTTAAAACAAGATCACAGTTCAAAGGCAGCTGATTAACAATTAGTAGTCGTATATACTTATCTTCCTTACCATAGCAAACAATTTAAGGAGTCTTTCCAGTAATTTCTTAGGATCGTCTTGTAGGGTCTGAATCTTTGATTTCACATTAATCACTGGGGCAGTTTTCACAGCCAATGTATGAAATTCCTGTAATACAGAGTGACAGATGTACATATGTACACGTACATACATAATTGAATGAAAAATCTTAAGTACACGTGTAAAATACCAGAAATATTGTACTGAAACAAACTGTGTACATATTGATGCTGAGGTGATTACGTAGTACACAAAACATTCACACAAGGTACATTCATACATAGATGCACTTCAGCTAACCTGAACCATAAACTCAGGGACAAGGTAGTTGATCCTATCATTTCTGAAAAGAGCCTTTAATGTTGTGCAAGCCGTATGTACAGTTGTGAGATTGTGAGTCGATGGAATCTACGTACAGAGAGATTTAGTAGTTTCACTCCCTGCATTACCAATGACAGACCTAGAGGAGTATGGCTGGAAGGAATTGCTTTAACACATCAAGAACACTTCTATATGGACTTTATGGTCTGAAACCGATCTGAAAGCTTTGATATCCTCATCATTTGACTCTGGATTATACCCATCTGGTTCCCCATCAAATAAACTTCAGTTCCAACCATAGCTCATTGTGCTCCTCGGGGGAGGGGGAGGGGGAGGGGGATAAATCCACAGTCATATGGTGAGGATAGCCCTATAAGTAGAATTTCCTATGTACTTGCAATTCTATAGAATTCAGCTGAGACCACGACTTCAATTACCAGTATTATTTAAGTGTAATATGTACTGTACATCTCCATGTTCTTACAGATGTAGTGGTAGTAATACCTAATCTAGTGACAAGTAACTAAAATTATGATATAACAAATACCAAATCAATTAACAGCCTGATGAGACATGTCATGTCAAATAGCAGCTAAAAATAGAATACTTGGACTGTACAAATTATCACCTAAAATGAGTTGGATGATTGTCATTTGATTGCCACAGTTAGTGTGATCTCAGGAATGGCTAACATACCTCAAGTATTTGTGCACTATTAAATGATGCCTTAGTAACAAATTAGTTTATTGCCCCGACAATTGCCATCTGTTCTCTACTGTTAACAGCACATTAATACCTCATACATAGTATAAACTAAAGAAATGTGCAACCTGGATTGTCAAACAATCAACTGACAACTCACTAGCAACAATCCTAAGAGGTCTCACATACTGTTGGTCAAAAGATGTTTATATTATGTGAATGCTGTTTAATGTTCAAAAATCCTTTACATTCCACGACAACAATTAGATAAGTATAGCCTTACACACGCAACTATCATTGCTACAGCTTTACACAACATGATTCATGAAGGATAATGGTAGGATAGATTCGTTCCACCAAAATGCTCTAATCACCTAATTAAAAGAATTTACCTGTCCGTTATCAATTGTTTCGAGATATTTCTTTACAACAGCCATGTTTCCAGGATGCCTGAAAATGCGATCAGTAGCACAGTGCTCCTCCGTATACAAGAAGTCAATACATATGTGTGCCACTTCATAGGAGGACCGCTTGACAATGTTAGTACTGAGATCATCCATTGAAGAATCTACATAGAACAGAAAATGCGTGCTTATATTGAATTGAAATACAATCTGGTTTCACCAAAACACACACATTAGAATTTTGGATTCAAACTCGTAGGCTGATGATAGCAATGAGATGTCATCATCATATCACAGTACAGTACCACGCAAATCAGATCTTTAAACATTGGATGGCCTAAACACCTCTTTGTTTGCCCTACCCACTACTGTGGACACTGAGATCAGAGCACCACAAGGAAATATGCTTACTGTTATAGCTCACAAGCCCTTGGAGTGGCGGGGGACAGTAACCAAGGGGACTGTGAACCAAATAACAAATTTACAAAGTCATGAAAGTGGTAATTAAATATGTCCCTTAAGTGGGTTATTGGATTGTCACTTCATTATCTGCCATGCAATTAGACTGGAAGCAAATGGCTCTAACACCTCAAGGTCTTACTCAACCTTTATGAAGGTCTTACTCAACCTTTATGATGGTCTTACTCAACCTTTATGATGGTCTTTTGCTAAAATCACATTATAAGGCTAGGGTTAAAAATGTTTAAATTGCATTCAAATATACAAACAATTGGTCAGTATTTTAAAAAAATCACATGCAGCTACTTGACAACAGACTAGTAGCATCTAGGGAAGGGATGGTGTCTGCAGTGCAATCCCTTACGTGGACTTCTTGGATATCTTCCTTTGGACAGCTTGTTCTGGTCAGAGGATGAAATCTGTACCCTTTGAGGCGAGTCCTGCTTTGCTGGGGGAGGGTATGCCTCCTTGTGACTCTTTTCTAAATTACTTTTGATCAGCTTGCTCCCCTTTTTATCCTTGTCCTTGTCCTTTGACTTTTTTACTCCTTTCAAAGCTGCCTTTCTCTGTGGGAGTGGTCTGTCCTCGTCAGAATCGCTGTCACTGTTGGCATTGGCTGCCAAACAGGACACCTTCTTGGCAAAGCGAGGAGAAAATGATTTCTTGGACACAGCACTGGCAATGCTGAGCGGCCGGTCCTTGGACTTGTGGGGAAGGGCAGCCTCTTTAGAATGCATGCTGTTCTGTGAGTTTCTAGACAGGTTGCTAGGAGACGAAGGAGCACTCCTGACAGGTTCTGCTCTTGTCGCTGGCTGTTGGTGTTGAAGACCTGGAATCACTTTACGAGGTAACGGTGTACTCCCAGTCACACCTACAAGTACGAGCAAGGGAAACTTGATGGGAGTAATTAATAATGGCGGAACATTGAACTATTTTACAAACAAAATGTGTAATATTTTAATAGATCATGATTCTGCCTCTCTATCAAAGAAGTGATAGCCCCTTTCATGTTAATGATGCACAATCTCGACAAATAAATCACATTCTTGTGGAAATGTTAAAGCTCTCATTTCTTCACCACAAGAATGATACAAATAAAACTCTGAATTTTGACAAATTAGGTCTACATAAACCTATTTTGTTCGTATATACACTTTATATTCTCAAAACATTCTTAACCTGTTAAGTACTACCAGGCGGACTGTTTTCTTGTATCTAAACACAAAACACACAAATAGACAATGCTTGCATTATTCCAGGTGCTATTGTAAAACACTTTGTTAGTTTAAGGTGCATTTATTTTCTGAAGGTAATTTTACGTAAGTAACATTACATATACTAATGAGGTATATTAAACCTAGTATGTACTAAATAATCTATAACAGCTGTGTTAACAATTGAGTTGTAGCTTGGTACAAATATTGCACTAATAACACATACACCTTATTAATTGAAAGTAATATATGTCCCATTTATCAAGGAGAAGTTAAAGGAGTAAAGCGAACCTTCCTTTCTACCCACAAATGATCGCAATACTCTCTCACCTCTGTCACTGACTGATCTGCTAAAGGGAGGAATACTAGACTTGCAGATTTCCTGGAATAAAACCACAAGATATACAGCATTAACTTTTAATAGACACTCACCATACATATAATGCTAATAAATTGTGCTAAATACATAAATTTAGTATAGCAAACTTATACGTAATACAAGTTTACAATATACATAATTTCATCTTAAATTGGCCAATTAAATCATCATTCAAAGTCTATTTTTATGACTATGAGCGATCTGATACTCGCTTCATGTAACAAGTCAGTTGACTGTAAATAGGAATTGAGTGACTGCCTCAGTAAATACAATTACATATACGTACTTACCCGAACAAAACTTGCTGGGAACACCCCTATTCTATCTTTGATCTTCCCCTCCCACCAGCCATCGGGAGACTTCACTATAATCTAAGAAACACAAGACACATGTATTGACAGCTGCACCTAACTTGCTTTAATAAGACAATGACTCATTGGAAATTATGAAAACTGTATCATTTTCCAACACTCTATAGCTTATGTACATCTCCAATCTACGTATGTATGTATGTATGTATGTATGTAGGTTTGGGAAAATGGTAATTTATGTACGTAGTCCTGAGTCCCTTTACTAATTATAATGTACGTAATAGAGCTTTAAAAGGTTCGGTTACTATGATTATATTATAATGTACTCACTTCCACAATGTCACCTTCAAGGAAAGCTAGGTTGCCGCTACCTCCTTCTCCTGATGGAATGTAGTCGTATAATGCTCTGGCAAGAGGACTGGACAAGAGGATAAAACAAACATCAGCATATCCTAGGAACCACAGACAGACAGACAGACAGACAGACAGACAGACAGACAGACAGACAGACAGACAGACAGACAGACAGACAGACAGACAGACAGACAGACAGACAGACAGACAGACAGACAGACAGACAGACAGACAGACAGACAGACAGACAGACAGACAGACAGACAGACAGACAGACAGACAGACAGACAGACAGACAGACAGACAGACAGACAGACAGACAGAGACAGACAGAGACAGACAGAGACAGACAGACAGACAGACAGAGACAGACAGAGACAGACAGACAGACAGACAGACAGACAGACAGACAGACAGACAGACAGACAGAGAGACAGACAGAGAGACAGACGGATGAGTGCAGTTAGCACATCCCAAAGGGACAAATAGGACAGGCATTCACAGACATACACAGTTTGGAATTGCATGACTCCAGAGTAATTTGACAGTTAAGGCACACTGGCTTACTTACTTGTGATACTTGGACCAATCAATGTCTTCATCCTTGATAATTGTCCTGTTTTCTTTTGGTCGAAGTGTGTCTTCTTCTTTAGGCTCTGACTTGTTAAACATGAAGAAGGGTGCTCCTCCGTGGTTGATCAGCTTGTCTCTGTTGTCCAGTGGTTCCTTTCCAATACAGAGCTCAACATCTGCGGCAGATATGCCAGTCCTTAGACTGAGGTCACCCTTGATCTCTGCCACAGAGATGTTGGCATTGCACTGCAGCACTAGTTCTGAGCCTCTAGCAATCTAAAGTGACAACAATTACAACAATTAAGAGGAAGACATCAGGCCAAATATGCAATAAAACTGTTGTTATCTAATTCTATATAGTATTTTTGGTACTATTGACCCTAGCACGAGTGTTGGTTGAAGTGAACCATTAGTGTAGTTGACAAAACAACACATTTTATCAGCATCACATGACCCACTTCTGAAGCAAAAAGAAGAAAAAGGATCACCTTTTTGGTGGATTGTCTAGAGATATGCAGACTATCCCACACTTTGAGACAGGTCAGCAAAGTGGAAGACCAATTTTGAAACTAGACTGGGAATGAGAATATTTTGTATAGGCATTATTCCAGACATTGAAGAAACAAAAAAGATAAAAAAGGAAGAAGTAAGGACAAGATGGAAAAAAAGGAAAAAAGACCACTTGGAGGGGCTGGCACAAATGGTTGTATGTTATAATTAGATCTCTAAAACTGACAAGTTATTACTAAGCAACACGTATAGGGAGAAACTCTACTTGTTACTCGATTGCTTCTCAATTATCTAGAAGTGGTTAAAACAGAGGCTTTTAAGTGTTCACCTATTTCTTGGGGTCAACTGTTCTGGTAGACTACTGTCCAACAAGTGTGGAAACATCCAGGGACTGGACCAGAAATCCAGTAACATGCAGCAAGAGAGGCTAAGCATAGCCAGTCTTGATGCAGCAAATATTACTTAGTGTACACACTTCAGCCATAAATGAAGGATGTGCTACTGGTTTCACTAGTTTCAACAACTTAATGCAATTATAAACTTGTTTCAAATTGACATATTATAAAGTGATTACACATACTCTCTCAAGAAGTTAGACAATTGTGTAAATAAAATCCTTATCGAGTTTAATATTTCAATAAACAGTGACATAACTTGATTACTCTATAATTATTGCTAGGGTATTTTAGCACCATTTCTTAATCAAATCACATAATCAGACCCGATAAATGTTTGCGATTTGAAAACAACATTGAGAAGATTATGCGCAGGAAGACTTACGTAGTTGAGCGAGCCGTGTACATATATTAGACATACGTAGGAGCATTCACATTTGCACTTGCTAAGTACATAAATACGCTGAAATAATAATATCAAATTCCCATCATATGCTTACCGGCTGTTGTGTGCTCTGATCAACAGCTGTGCTGGTACAAACTAGACAGACGATCTCAACGTCGTCATTGATACCCGAGATTCTCTTCCTCAAAGTAGCAGACTAAAGAGAGAGAATGTGCTAATGTTAATAATGGCACTCACAATAGGAACACACAATAACTATTCATTATTTTGGTACATTTGTATACTTGTCTCATCTACGTACGTACACTTTGAATGGGTGAATCAAGTTTGACAGAGAACATTAAGTTTGTCTTTTAAACACAAATTTCATCATTGCAGGTTACTGCAGGCCTTCATACATTAACCACAAGTAGCAAGTCAGGTAGTCAATTAGCTAAGAATTGCTTAAACATACAACAGTAAGGTTGTACACATGTAATTACCACAGATACCAAGGAAGCTTGTTAGGTATTAAAATTCCATATTACCTTCACAATTCCCTCCCCCTCTAAATGTAAAGCTACAGCTATTTGTGTTTCTGATGGTACATATACACCACTGGTTCCCTCACACATATTGACACAGTTGACACAGTAACAGGCAGAATCAATACGCTCATACACAGATTTGTGAAGTGGGAGATTTCCTTAAAAACTAATAAACTCACTACCTACGTACATACAACACTCGCAATAGATCAATGTATGTACTACTGTCTTTGATCTAATTGCTTTGGTACGTATGAGGCAGCTGTGACTATGAAGAAGCTATGGTGAACAGATGTGGTGAACATGTTCTCAGATCCAGTTTTCCTTACAAGTACAGTCACACGTACGTACATACGTATATGTGCATAGTACCTCTAGATATATCTTCTGGACAGCTTGTGAGTCCTTCCTATTCTGCATCTGAGGCAGAACTGGTCTTTTCTCTGATAATTCAGTGACCCTGCGAATCGATTTCAACTTGCTATCGTCAATATTCTCAGATCTCAGATGGCACTGCTCTACCATAACCTCTGCAGACTGCAACAATCCTTTAAGGTTTGAGCGAATGTCCCTCACAATCTCAAAGCTTCTGTCTTGTTTGATTGCAATGACCTTTTCAATAAGGGTATTTGTGAAAGTATATACCTAAAGGGAAGGTTCAATGGATGATCGGCCAGTCTTTCAGATAACAAAACAGTCAACTTCTAAAATAATTGCCATGACCAACTGTAGAGTATAATTACAAGGCTCACAGTGTATATACGTATACCTGTCTACAGTATGTGCAACGTACAATATACATAGGCATTGGTACAAACATTAACAGGTGGCTCATCCCAGGTACATAGTATGGAGTATCCAATAGTAAGCTGAATGTGGAATACTTACATACAAATATAATGCCTTATAAGGGCTGGGCAGACACTTTTACGGAAAGCAACTCCCAAGTTGGTGATTTTGAAACAAAAGGGTGCTACATGTACTGTATTATGAATCTAGCTCCCACACTGAAATAGGAAAAGGTAGCTGTCAACAGCCAATCACACATTCTGAAAGTGAACTCACTACTATCTAATCTAAAGGACAGTTCAATAGAATGCATTATTATGTAGGTCCTCTTTAATATACTGGACCATTAAACTCAATCAGCATTACCTATTTATCCTGTACTCTGGACTCTATTATAACGATTAAGGACACAATAGCTTTATCAGCTGATGTCACATACGTACGTATACAATGTATTCCCACACACTAACACACGTACATACACATGTATGTATGCATTTAAGCTGTAAAAATATTCTTCAGTAAATTGTGATTAAAGGAAATAGTTTTGCTTAAACTGTAGCAAAGATGACTTGTTGACTAGCTGCTGCAGAGTACAACAAGTGTTAAATTAGCCACCAGTAAGATCTCACTAAACTCAATACCACATTATTGCTATAGTACTGTAATAATATGGATCATATCCACCTACAGTGTTCATTTTGTAAACATTGCCACACACAGTTACACTAAAGTTGCACAAAATATAGACCACACACATTGTATACGTATATACAGCATTATTAGAACTCCTTCTGTAAACTCTCTCAGGCAACCTCCTGCTAGTTTACACAATGTGAATGTCTTTAGAATAGCTAGCAGTAAGGTGCAGTAAACCCATAAATAATTACAGCCACTCTTCCTTAGAACAGAAGAGAATTACACTTAACTGGGCGGCCATTTTTCCTAATCAAGCACTATTGTACTGTGACTACCCCATTTTGAATGCAACTGAGTCAGCATCCTTTAGAGGCTAATATGTACCTGGTAAGAGGTCAGTTGGAACATCTGTAGAGAAGCTGTGTGTGCGTGTAGGTGACTCAGGAGATGGACCATCCATTGACATGGAGGCTTTTCTCAATGTGTTGGTAGCCAACATGGGATAACAAAATTAACGTTTTAATAGCATCAATGCACATTGCTTGAAATATAGCACATATCCATTTTCACCATTAATAACTTTCCCAGCTACTTGAAGGCCGTAGGGCACTTGCATATAACAAACCTCTAGGATCACCAGTATCTCACAAATACAGGCAGAGATCACTTATTACACTCAATAAGACACTCATCAGAAACCTGTAGACTTCTATACACAGTTGTCTCTATAATAAGCACTTTAGGATGCAAGTTATCACAGTAAATTGAATACACCCTTGCTAAATAGTGCAAGCTCAAAGGAGGTACTAGACTCAACTTGCTATGGCTTCTCAGGACATACCTAGCAGGCAGAGTGCCACAGACAACAGATCAGCTGAATACTTGTTCTTTGATCTTTTAGACAGTGACAATTATGAACTCATCTCTACTGATAACTAACTATGTTGAACTTATAGCATCTTCAAGATATCACCTCTACTGCCATCCTCATATGGATATTCAAAGGATACTGAACTCGACTGCCTGTCATACCAACCAACCTTCTTCCATGAGACTATTGAAATACAATCACCTCTCCACCAGACCATTCCACACTTGTATGTCTTCTTGAGAAAGGTAACCCTTAATAGATACCTACATACAGCTATCACTATCAAACCATATACATACACCCATGAAGAGAACTGTATTCAGATCCACTATATTACCCTTAACCCTTATTGTTAAATCTGCTTTGTTACTGTAAACATTTGCTTTTACAAGTAATTACTTAGCTATGATATAGTTATTCCATCATATGGTACGGTTGTCTTAAAATTACTGACCACAGTAAGATATTTTACATTGTTCATCCAACACAGTATGACAGTATATCCTGTGTGTTTTGAATTTAACTATTTTAGACCAATAGGAACATTGTACACAGATAACCTTGCAATTACATAGTTCATAGCGAAACAGCAATGGAATGACTTTAAGGAAATCCCAAACTAGATATACTGAAAACTTCCTTTTTAGAGTAAAACAGACCAGTAGAGTTTGGAATATTAGATAAAGTTCAGAAGTTTGGAATATTAGATAAAGTTTAGATGGGCTAGAGAGGAAGTTCCACATAATAATGATAAAAATTAGAGTAAGTGCACACAAGTCAGAAGTGCTGTGCTGGTATACGGTATATGTACTAGGTTCAAAGAGCCAATATTAAAAATAAGCAGTGATAATTGAGGTAGTCTAGGATGCTTCCTTCTCACAACATTATGATCCTGTAGGGACCATGGGAAGACCTTTATAAATAATGTGGTCACAGGTAGTCTTCCTAGTGAAGCTGTACAAGAGATGTTCCTTTCCCATAGGAACAACTGTAATATTAACATATCACCACAATTACCATGTGGTGGGAGGCCACAATCACTTTGCTAATTAGGTGCAACCAAGGAGGAAGGTGAAAATGTCTCCCAATCCACCCACAGTCATCGTCACCAGTAAAGTGAGCACATTTAAGGAAAGGGGAGTAGGGTAGAGGTGTTTAAAATGGTAAACATCTGGGTCACACTTCTCTATTTGACTCCAAGTATATATTGGGTATGTATACATTATCACTACTTGTTCCTTTTCTGGTAAGGAATCTAATATGGCTGGAACACCTCACACTGCTGCAACACAGGAGGAATTATGTCATATGACAGATGTTAATTTGTGAAGACTGGTATGGACTATTCAGTGTATATCCTCAACTCCTACAATAATACTCAAACAAAAGTATGCAATTCTACACACATACCAAATAGGTTAATTGCAGCTGGTTACACTAATTCTGTGTATATAGGAGTGGGGCAGGGTATATCAGCTATATCAAGTTTGGTCCCAAAAATGTGATTAAAATGAAACTACCTATTCTTAAACTGAATTGCAACTGAAATTTTACAAACATTTTTTCACTCAACTCACTATCAATAAAATTCTTAAATGTACCTAATATTATATATTATATTGACCACTAAATGGTATATGGCATCAATAACGTGTATTATCCATGCTACATCAATATATGATAGAGAGACTTATATAGGTAGTTGTAAATAAAACTGTCCTCTAAAATACCAAACAAGTGTGACCAATGCAGAACAGTGAGATCAGTTGTATATAAAGCAAACCTCACACTCAGACCACAAACTGATTTTTGGGTACAAGAAGCCATATTTGCACCACTTTTGGTTATCATTTGAATAGGGTTGACACTGGCTAGCATTACACTTTTATGAATAACTTCTGTGGCAGTCTGTCAAGGTGTGGTCCAAACATTAATTTACCAACCTGTCTGACAAATATATACTATTTCTGTTGTAAACCATATGGTTAGCTGTGGTGAGAACGTGGAAGCCTTGAGATAGTAGTTATAGACATCCTAGAATGATGCAATGGCTTCATGAGAACATCAGAAGAAAACTGCTAAATAAGACTAATTAGGAAATAGATTTAATTATCAGCCCTACCCTATAACAAGACCACCTGTAGCTGAAATGGACCACACAATACGCACAAGATGTCACACATACTAGTGCACCAGAAGGCTTCCCATTGAGAGACTATAATGGAAACAATAACCTCTAAAGCGTGAATGTAAATGTACAAATTCTTTACTAGCAGAACAATATTGCCTACTTCAAGAGAAGCGAGGAGAGAATAAAAGGTTGTCCATACTAGCAGTATATCTCTTTTGAGCAGATATTGATCAAATTATGGAGGTAAACAAGAGATTATCCAATAGCAGCTGGAATTTATAGGTTTTATTGATAAAGTGGAAAGTAAAGGTACAACCAAACTATAGCTCAATATTCTATATCTGTGGATTGAATTATATACAGTACTCAGTGTTTACATTTGTTAGATTTTCCCAGTAAAATACCACAGAAAGGGATTTTAGTTACTCCAAACCTAACTAAAATTACATACAGTATATGCTAAGTACACTAAAGTCCACCACAAAGACTTTCAATACAAGACATCAAAAGGCTAAATACACATCATTCATTGGGTATTCACCCTCTGTAACTGGAGGCTAGAATTTAAGCCCAAACACACTTAGAGACAAGACAGGGTTAAGAGGAAAGGTTACTTTGAGGTCTAGCCAATCAGAAACCTGCCAACTGCCTAATATGGATCACTTGGTGACATGTACTGTATTTCTCATGATGTGAATGATAAAGAGAAGTTATGACATCATTAAAGTATTTTCTAGCTCAATCAGGAACCAAAAAGTACAACTTGACACAAATCACACAGGCACATTGACAGCTTCATCCCCAAAAACCACTGACCAATTCAAGCAGAAAGGTAGACTTAAAAAGTAGAAGTACAATATCATACATCAGCAAGAGTACAGTAGATTTATAGTACATCAGAAGATCAAGATAAAGAAAAAGACAAAGACTCCCAGGATCACTGATGAAGGGTGGAATTCCCAGAAACGGCTGTCTGACCCAGTGGAGAAGAAGATGAAAGAAGGGAAAAGAAGGAAGAAAAGACTCCTGTATCTTCATCTAAAGCTCTCTTTAGGTTTAGTTCCCCTATAGGCTCTTTTTACAGAATAGGCATATAGCATGTAGGAAAATGGTATCTTAGATTTTCATTTAATAAAAAAAAAGTACAATGTACCTCCTGACACTCAATACTTGACACAATGTAAAGTGGTGTATATTCATACTCAATTAAGACCATCAATTGACATACAAACATCACATTAAGGCTTCTTTTGTCAACTACATGGGACATTGACTCCTCCGAGAGAACACCACACAGGCAATGCATGATCAATGGTCATGTAGTGATCACATCACACAGGACAGATTGGTAGAAGGGGGTAATTAGTAAAATGTATTCAAATAGCATCTATTGTCCTAATGAGATGTGTCTAAAGCGTGATTCCCATTAATATCAAGGTTAATACGTACTTGTTTTCTCATGGGAAACTTGGCCACGAAAAGGGCATCTTCCAACTCCAACAGTTCGATTACTGTCGTGGTCATATTTACGAGCGGTCCCAACATTGGTTCTCGCCTTGGGACAGTTTCACTCAACTCTGATTCGATACCTCTGGCCGACCTATTGATGACCAACGCCGCCTGACCGAGAATGACGGAAGGGTCGTTTGGGACCGCATTTGTTCTTTTTACTTCCTTCTTGTTCATAAGCTGACGTCGAACATGAAGAAGGTCAGCCAGGAGGCGTTCCTCACGCTCAGTCACCGGCGAGCTAGGAGGGGAATTTTGGGACGATTCTGGCCTGATCTGTGCTGGAGCACTTATCGATCTCTCTTGCATAGGTCCTCTAGAGGCGTGGAAACTGATGAGACGTTTAACAACCAATTCAACTTCTTTTTTGGAAGAAGCGAGTTCTTGTAGCGCTAACGTATCTGCAGCGGAGGGATCCTGTGCAATAGCCTTTGTGGCTAAAACCAATTTGGCGAGTGCTGTTTTTCCCTCGTCTTCCAACGCATCAGTTACACCATCCAGAAGCATCTTGGTCCTGGTCACAATATTTGTGGTGGATTGTACCATCTTCTCTGGGTCCTTTATCTCCATAACTTCATTCAGATCTTTGCTGATAGCTTTGACGATCTCGAGACAAACCCTGGTCTCCATTTCGTAAAATTTCTTTTCACTAACTTCACAATTTAGATTACCTAGTTTTTGTGGAGACACAAAGGGGGCGTTTATATCATTGCGCCACCCCGGCAACGGACCGGAAGTAACGACCTAATTTGTTTACAAACATATAGAAGCTCAAAAATAAAAGTGCAAGAAGGTCACATCGGTTTGGTCACAGCCATGTGCTTTAATCCTCAGCAACAACCTGTGGATACAAGCAGAAGACAGAAATGGTTACTCAAATGTGACAGCTTCCAGGAGTATGAGAAAGTGCTCGTTTTGGATTACTATAATGCTTATACTATACTTCAGGAAGCCAGCAAATGTTGGGGTATAAGTTGAGGTATCGTTATTCATGCATTGGTAAATTTATAGGTATGAGATTGTAGGTTTCATTTCAAAGAGCAGTTCATGTATAGTCTATATAGTTTCAACTTGGCAGCTCCTCAACAGAGAAATATGTTAAACAATGTGCGAGAAAAGATGAAACACATGAGATATTAATCATCCCCAACAACTGCAACTTTGGTTAGGTAAGCATGTACTATATTGCCATTTCCCTATAATGATATAGTCAGTCTGGTTTTCCCACAGGAAAAGTATTTCATGGTGAAAAGGTTTTCCTAATAACTGATCATACAAAGGTAAGTAGATGGGAAGTGTAGGCTGTGAATTCATAGGACAGAAGCTAAAAGTTCAAATGTGTCCCATTCTACTTGTCTCCATAATGCAATATGTAATGTAACTGGAAGAACTGCACATGTGGGAATAGAGATGGCCATTTGAATGCACTTTTAAGGGGTTCATTGACCACAGAAACCTTGCATAAGGACTCAGTAATATATAGAAGACCTTTCAGGTGACATATATACACTGTATATGTGTATACTTGCAGACTGCTAATGTTGTAAGGACTACCTCCAACATTAGAGATTACACCACTAGAAATACCATTTCCCCATGAGTATATACACACAAGATATTAAAAGCGTGTTGATCACATATTTAAAAAGCTTGTACAAATATTTATCCACACACTACCCACACATGTACATGTTAATAGGATAAATATGTACATTGCTTGAAGTCTTATAAGAATATTTCCTCAATGATTAGTTACTAGAGATTAAGAATGGCTTTACTCTTACTTGTGCAGCTCTGGTTGATCCCATCTTTTTCAGAAGTCCAAGTCCCTTCTGCCATAGTTTATAATCATCAGCAGATGGAGCCACTACATCCAATGTCCTGTATACAGTAAGGCAGCATTCTGAGAGTTACATTATTTCTGTATGTGGTTGCAATAGACAGAGCTCAGTGAAAGAATAGAATGAATTGATTCTCATTCAAAGATCTACCTGAACTGTCTGAATGAAGCAAGAAAAGTGGTTATTGATATGGGGAGCACACTTGTGTGTCTGGGGGAGCACACTTACATGTGTGTCCCGGGGAGCACACTTACATGTGTGTCCCGGGGAGCACACTTACATGTGTGTCCGGGGGAGCACACTTACATGTGTGTCCCGGGGAGCACACTTACATGTGTGTCCCGGGGGAGCACACTTGTGTGTAGCACACGTACTGTATACTCTGGGTATAGTGTAAAGGTGTATATTACAGATAGAGGAAGTGTTGATATTATAAGTTAATGAAGCCTAGTAGTTTCATTGAATGGTGTTGAATGACCCCTTAAACATGATAAACATGCATATGCCAAGCCAACTGTCTATTTCAAGGTTTAATTGGCATGTGTGTGATATCCAATAAAGCATTGATACTCACAGCAGGACGACTCCATCTCACATAGGAACCCTTACTGTCAGCCAATGTGGCTGACTTAAGAGTATAAAGAACAGCATACCTTAAAGTCTCTAATTTTCATATAGATATATTTTGTGTGATATGCCAAGATATACGTATAGTCTCAGTACCTAACATTGTTAGTATTAGCCAGACTAATGGTATAAGCAAGGAATAAGAAAGATTACTTTAAATAGAAGATATGGCAGCAGCAATTTACAGTTTGCTAATAAAAGGGGGCTTCTATTTGTGTATAGACTTGAGACTCTGACTGACCAATCGGATGGCCTAACATGGCCATGAATACCAGCTCTGGTAACCTAATTGACCAAATTTACTGTTTAATACAAATAACCCAGGGTGTGACTCAGTGTCTGAGCATTTGCACAGACAAAGGACTTAAAACCTAATTAGTATCACTAGGCATTCCTCAACTTTACCCAGTTGTTCCTTATAGCTGAGTTATTGAACCAACAACCAATCTATGCACTGCAAGGGCAGATTTAAAATTTACAGGGTGTGTGTGGTTATATAGGAGTGCACCAGAGAGCATGAGGTGGCTTGGCTAACATTTTGCCAAAAGTCTGAAATATGGCTGAATGTGATTCTTCTTTGAAACTGTAACAATGTTATGAATTGGTTGCTGCACCTTCAAAGGGGAAATGAAATCTGAAACATAAACATTTCTTTGAGTTTATTTTTCATATTGCTATAATATGCTTACATTAGACAATACCAAAGAGTAAAATGTACTATTTTTGTAAATATGGAAATAAAGAATTCAAAACTTAAAGCATATTAAGTACAAGTTGATTTTCTAGTACATACTTACACACCTTAATTTGGTAATATATACGAAAGTAAACTATTAACATATACAACATACTCTAGTCCATGAACAGAGAAAGCATTTCTGTGCTACTCTTTCCTATATCAGTAAACAAGGATGCCACCAAACATCTGAAGGGACAACTTGACACACAAACAAAGTTCCATACAAAATAGAAGTTACTACATAATGTAGTAATTTGTCAATTACACGTACATTCCTATATCTGCCAAATCTACTCACCTACAGTAGTTCAAATGGAAGGCGGGCTGATGTAGTTTATTCAGCTATATTAGACAGGTGATTTGATTACAAGGGTTAAAATAAAGTGTAATTTTTTGGACTCAATTATCTCCTATAGAGAGATGACCATAGGGTCTACTGTACCATTGAATAACAACAGATTCTCTTTGCAATTCAATATGTTAAATAGGCTGTTTATTCTGAGGAGAAGACCGATTGACTATCATACATGAATAATCTAACACACCACACATCTACATCTATTGTTTTTTCTGTTTTATTAGCACAATAAAACCACTCTTCAAAGAACTCTTTCTGGTTCACTGACTTTCCCATGACAAAGCTAACATGGGCTATGCATTTGTAATGTTTTTGATGTCTGTCGGCCAATTTATGAGGCCATTGACTCTTTTGTGTAGTGCACTATTGATAACTCCCTCTCAAAGATTATCTACAGTGTTACAGATAGTAAGTGAAGGTCGGGACCTTTATGATGTGACAAGAACAAAAGTGTGCCCATAGGATGTGTAAATAGACAAAGTATGCATACATACAGTAACAGTGATTGATCCATAAAGTTAGACATTTGTGATAGAAATAATCACCAGGAGATATTACACCTGACCAAGTGACTGAAGTCTAGTATTGTTTACTTTAACAGTTTATTGTCAGGACAAAGGCATTATTTGGATGAGTTTACTAACATACCTTGCAGCAGTGACTATCGTGAAAGCAAATTCGTGTTTGACAATAGGATCAAAATCTTTTCTGTTACGTATAGCAGAGCTGGCAGATGCTTGAATGTCAGTGAAGTCATCTATTTTATATACAAAATAAGGAAGGCGCCTCTCATATTCCTTAGCAATGAAATAGTATGTACGTATTTGTATGTACGTATTGGTATACATTACACACGTATACCAACAATATAATAGTAGAAGATATACATAGCTGATAAAGTACATGTTAACAGATGGTGACTAGTGATCTGTAGTTTCAGACTGTGTAAGCTTGAAAGCAATGTCAACTCACCAGACTTTATATCAGCATCTGATGGGTTCTGTGAAGTGGACCAACATATCTACAGGAATGTTGCACCAATAGCACACACATGCTACCACATAAGACATACATATTATAGAGGCACACCTTTCCAGTGGCAAGATTAACCCAGAAGAACCGCTTATGTAGAGGACCTCTTCCTTTGCCAGTGAACTTGTACAGCCAGCAGCCTCCAGACAGCATCTATGAACACATGCAAGCAGAACTAAGCAACAGTAAGTATATATAACACAGCACCTCTCTGTCCATCAATTAAGAAAGACAAGAAGGTTAAAAGGAAGAGTTACTTGTAGTTGAATACACACATATACATACATACATAACTATTCAGACACACTCATAATGGGTTGTGTAACTTGATTCCAGTATATAACGATGATCTCAGACTACAAACACCTACTCTCAGAATTTGTGCTTGAGAAAGTTCAAAATGCAAATAATCAACATCCTCACTGGAACATGGTGGCTGTAAGAGAGTAATAACTAAGAAGATGAATCATGTTATTTCTTTCTCGCTGCTCCACTGCTAATCATACTCAGATCAATGAGAGATATAGCTTACAGATTGAATATGTTGAGCTCTGCTTTGTCTCTCTGATACACCAGTTTGTGGTCTTTCAAAGGATAATTGCTCATTTCTACAAAATACAAGCACATTGATTGTCATTAGGTCAAAATAATCATTTCCACATGTACCCCTCTTCTGGTGGTAACATATGTTGACTGAGCAGAAGTGTGCAATACTGCAGTCCTCTGCTGATGGCATGGTCCAGAGGAGTGCATCCAGACGAATCTTGAAGAGAGGGATCAGCTGCAAAACAGAAATGGAAACATACTTTAAGTAGGGATTTCAGACTGTGTTGATTTCAGATGATATTGAAACAATCCTTTCGGATTTGTGAGTGTTAAGAGACGCAGTCTGTTGAAGAGAATTCTTCATCTTGAACCTTATATAAGGAGGGCATTCTTTGTGGCACTCTAACTTGCTGATGATGACCCTCAGGGTCAAAACGTTCAAGATGAAGAATTCTCTTTGACAGACGGTGTCTCTTAATGCTCCCAAATCTGAAAGGATTGTTTCAATATCATCTGAAAACATACTTGTTTACATCCTGGATCTCTTTGGTTTGGTTATTATAAGCAACAGGAAATGCATCCTAGCATTATACTGTAACATACCTCTGCTCTCTAGTAAGGCTCTGATTACATCAGGCTTTTCACAGACTGTAGCCCAGTGCAGTGGAGTTCGACTGTGGAAATGAATGAAAAGCACAATCAATCATGTTTATTGTGTATTATGATCAACCTGGTTCACCCACCCATTAACATCGCAATCGTCAACACTGCTGGGTCTGACTGCCCTGATGAGACTTACTGCTTTAGCACAACCCTAATCCAAGAAAAGGTGAAACATTAACAATTAGCACTTCACACTGTGATATTTTGTACTTTAATAACATGATTTACGTCATATATTTGATGTGTATAACTTACTTGTTCAGCAACAAAATGCATCACAGTTTTTCCTCTTTTGTCACGATACTTTGTTGCATCCACTTTAATCAAAGTCTATATGTATGGATATAGGCATAGTTGTACTTGTATATACAATTTACATAGAGAAGTCTCAAGCATGGCAAGTGCACATACTCGAAGTGCTTCAATGTCACTTTTTTGAACTGCCCAATGTATGGCACTCATGCCATCAATATCCTGCAAGGCCACATTAGCTCCCAACTCCATCAGTAGTGCTATGTTCTGTGGTTGATTGTTATAAGCAGCCCACATCAAAGGAGCCATCCCAACATAATCCTTCGCATCAACCTCCAGGCCTAGAACCTGCACATAAAAGGGAAAAGAGTAGTAAAGGAAACTAGTATGCATAGCAAAGAATAAAGTGAAGAACCTTATCAAGTAGTACTCTAATACACTGTGGAGATCTGTTGTTGGTAGCCCAATGTATTGGTAAGCGGCCATCATTATCCTGTTAGATATGATATATGTACATACATATATCAAGCAACACAATACATACACACAGTATATATACAGTGTATGTATATATACGTAAATTAAGGGTGGTGTAAGACATGTAAGATGCTAAGGGTACGACAGAATATGAAATACTTTTATCATTCCGTCTGCTCCCAGACCCAAAAGGAGAGCAACAGTCGCAGGAGAATTCATGTAAGCAGCCTGATGTAGTGCCGTGCTTCCATCTGCATTCACGACATGAGACCCATTATATCAGTTCATTTCAGTAAAATACATAAAAATACAAGACAGGTCAGATATACTAACCAAAAGCAGTTGCATTAATATCTGCCTCCTCATTAATCAGCGCTTTTATGCAGGAACTGTGTTCATTGTGGACGGCGTGCATGAGAGCAGTTCTGCCTTCAATATCTTTGGTATCAATGTTGATGTCATCTTTCTTCATTTTATGGATTATTTCCAGCAATTGTTTTTTGTTACCATTCATAGCAGCATAATGAATCATATGGTAATTATCCGACCAGTTTCTTGGATCTCTAGAGCTTCTACTTCCTGGGCTGTCAGTCTCTTCTCGGCGTCGTTGTCTGAGGTCTTCTTCAAGTTGCTTCAGTCTGCGTTGCCTTGTACCATGACCCATTTGCCTCTCTCCATGTCTGGGTTGACTTAATTCATTTGGATCAACTGGATCGAGAGAGGCGTAAAGAGAGTGATCTGAGCTTCTCTGTCCATTTGGTCTATCCAAGGTACCAACAGGAGTGATCTTTGCTGGAGAAGGTATATCGTAAATTTTACCAGAAACTACTTCCACATCACTAGAGCTTGATACTGCTCCGGGATTGTGTACAAATTCTAAATCAGTGTGACTACAACCTGTGTCAGGTGTCTCACTAGCATTCAGTTCTGATGCAGTGCCTTTCTTTGCCTTTCGTGGTTTAATGACAGGGGAGTAGAGAGGTTCTACATCTACTCTAACCACATGTTCACTTGGGTGGGATTCAGCAACTTCAACCTCAGCAACTGTTGACTCTACTGTTAAGGTTGGACTTGCTTGTCTATTTGCAATCACTGTTCCCTTTGGTTGGCTGGACTTTCCTTTTGGTTTCAGAATCTTTATCTCTTCAAATGTGCAGTCACCATCGCTGACAACTTGGGATTCTTCTCCCTCCCTGTCAAATTCACCAGAAGGGACAAAAGGGGTAACTTTGTTATGGCGTTTGAATGGAGACATGGGTCTGGGTGGACTAGTTGGTCTTGTAAAGCTCTCCATCAAATCTTTACGTAAACCTTAAAAATAATTTTTAAGACCAAATTATGAAATTGCAAACACCCCCAAGGCTTACAATTCTGCAGTAGTATTTGCTAGTTTTTAATAACATTTCTATAAGAGGTTAATAATTTGTAGCTTACAGACACAATACATGCATGGTGTAACTAGCCAGTTAATGAATAAACACCACTGTTTCATTATCAGCATACCATTTTGATTATTACAAAATATACAAGCATTGCAAAAATGTCTGGTGTTAATTGACAGAAGCAACACATTTGATTACCTTCTGATTTTTTAGGGACTTCTGGACCAGAACTTTCAACTACTTCATTTTCATTTAAATCCTATGATAATTGACAATGTATTTAGATAATAAAAAAGCTGATGTTACATAACAAATAAAGGGCAAATCAATGACTTGTAGATTACATGTGATTATAATAATAAATTATTAATATTAGGTCCATATAAACAATAAAAAATTTCTTTCACTAGGCTTTATAACTTGGAATAAAATGACATACTGGCAATGTATCACTCTCTACTTGTACATCAGAATCCTCTGACTCCTCATCCAAATCTGTATACACATAAGAAAATTAACAATGCAGGCTCTATCGCTCCCAGCAAGCGGATTAGTTCAGTTTGACTGCTAAAGTTCACCTTCAGTTGGTAGTCTGTATCTCCGTGGGACGCTTGGCTGATCATGAGCCATGTTCTCCGAACGTGCCATATGAGGAGAATTCCAGGCTGCAGCAGGATTTTGACCATCTTCTGCTGACTCGTTCGGGTGCACATCGACAACTTTTTTATCTTTACTGGCAACTTTCTTCTTTCTTCGTCGACTAGACTGAGCTTCGTCGGAAGACGAATCCGCTGCCTGCATGAATGTTAGGTTTTGGAAAGGTATGCCTTCGCATGGATGTGATGGTGTGGAAATGACATACGCAACATATTCAATTATTCCATAAGACACTAATATATTTAATATGCATCTCACTGAACATACAAAAATATATTTGAGGGGCGAAGGGGAGGAAGAATTATACTTTGAAAAGATACCAAACTCTCTACAGTCTATATTATCGTCGATCGGGGTGCCACTTGTATACTATTATAAATATAATATCGACGATCAAGTGTGACTTGAATTTTCCTACCTGGAAAAGGCGTTCTTCTCTAGTACCAGTTTCGCTTTCGGCTTGTAGCTGCGCGTAGAGATCCTCATTTGACCGCGAGGGCATGACTCCCGGAGGCAAGGGGGTGTGTTTCTCCTCGTCCATGATTCTCAATAAAAGTGGGAGGAGCGACTAGATGATTAAAATGGCGAACAATTTTTCGAAGGCGTGGTGACTATAGTGAGAATTAATATAAATCTAACACATAGGAATTGTATTAATGCTGAATAGGTCATCATTTCCACGATCCTAAAAGAGGAAAGCAACCTCGGTGAATACTGGAAGGTGAGTACCTCTTTCACTATTATAAATCATTAGTCCAATTAGTGAATACGCAGTGTGTGGATTGGCATCATGTCGCTAATACAGGAAGACGCAGGGAATTTTGAACCTATATCAAGGATGGGCCAACTTTTATCAGAACCAATCACTAAAAAGGAGACGACATCGCTCGAAACTGAAGCATACAAAGTAGCTTCATCAGCAATGCAAGGATGGAGAACAAGTATCCAAATCATCGCGTATAGCTTTGCTTGCTTCGTGTAGACCCTAATGTATTGTAGATTGCGTGAGTGTCACGAGTCATTCTATTTGTTTACATTGCTGACAAAGAAGATGTAATGGAGGCCTATATTTGGTAATTTTTACACTTAGTTAATTGAGTCGTCTTTTTAGAGCTACCATGCGTGCGGACATCTGTAGTCCATTACTCCACGAAAGGTGAAAATGTCTCGGTTTTGTCCAATGCACTTTAGGTGATATTGCCTTTTATTAGAGAATTTCATTTCAGTCCTTGGGTCAACATGAATGTATATACTACACGCACTGAAGTTGGAGGGTTGTAGTAAAGTTGTTGTGTAACGCAGTCAGTACACTTGAGTATGAGTTTAATAGAATAAGGATAAGTGTGGTTTTACCTGCTCTGGCTATACAGTCAAATGAGTAAGAATAGTGAAGCTACGTAGCTGTATTGCTTGAAATGCTCATATTTAGTGAGGTACTGACTTTTATTCCGACACTGACATCAGCTAACAGTGTTTATTAGAGACATACGTAATTCAATCAAGACACCATTTTCTGAACCCATGGTTAACATACATGCGTACATGTTTCCCAGTAGAGAAGAAGGAGGAGAAGACTCTAGTATCCTCATCCAAAGTTCTCATCATGTTTAGTTCCCTATAAGCATTTTACTCTATATTATATGTTGGAAAATGGTGTTTTAGTTTATATATATGATGTAAAGGAAACATATGGAGAGAATAGACTAAACACTATTTCCTAAACCTTTGGATGAAGATGGAGGTGGACTTACGTAATTCATTTTTCTTTTCTCCAATTCTCCGTCACCCTCTTGATGCAATAAGCTGCTAGTCTAGATATATTGAGATATAGACCATTGAGCATGTAGCATTTTCACATTTATATGAGTCACCAAGTATGCTTCTTGGAATACCACTGGCCATCTTTGACCTTTAAACCCTGAGGTCATGCTTCTGTGTAAACAATGGTACGTATAACACACAATATGTATATACAGTGCAAGTTACAATAATATAGTATATACGTACTGTATATGTATAATCTAGACCACCATGTTTGTTATTGCGCAATACTTTCAAAATATGGATTCATTACCTCATTTTTAAATTTGTTTAAGAGATGAACTTTCCACAATAGAGGTTTTGCTTATAAAATGATGGATTGTTTCATTTTCTGTTCAATTCATGGCTGTGCTCCTATGCATTACCATATATGGTGGTGTCAGCACCTAGTACGATGCGTAATGAACTTATTGTATCTACTGAGCTGGTAATGTGTTGAAATCCTTTACTACTAACCCAAAGACATGGAAGATGCACACTGTCACTTTATTCCTCTGGAAGAAGATCCTTCAGCTTCCTTCTTTGGTGTTTTTGATGGACACGGAGGTACACAGACATGTGTTTATTTCTGTTTGGAATCCATTTAAGTATTAGTGTATACATCTTGATGGTTTTAGCAAATGCCAATTTTGATGTAATGATAAGATTGTTAATTCACACTGTACATGAATCCTTTATAGGAGACAGGGTGGCACGACATGTTAGAGAGTGTCTTCATCAAAAGATCATTGAAATGGACGCATACAGTGAGTACTATGGGTGACTAGTATAGTAACAGGGACAGTGAACATACTGATTGAATGGAATGTCTAATGTTTGCAATGCTACATGCCATCTTGTATGTAGTTGCGGTGCTGGGACTTGTTACAAAATTGACTGTATTAGTACCACAGCACCATTTCATTGAAAAATAGGCCTTTTAGGTCTAAAGCCAATCTTAAAGATTGTCATCATCAATGACTGTGATTCACATACTCAATGAGAGCAAGTAATACTGCAAATAAGTCATTTTTACCTTTTTATTCTTCAAACTGTAGAAAAGGGTGACATACCAACTGCCTTACAGGAAGGATTTGTTTCTTTGGACTGGGAAATGATGGACAGTGAGTGTTGGTATACCGGTACAGTAATTGGGTAGTCCTTGAATTTGTGTCTACAAACTTGTAGATCCTTCTTTCAAGGTAGAAATGTCAGGATCAACTGGTATTGTTCTTCTGATCAAGGATGAAACTATATATTGTGTAAGCACATTCCATGACTGAGCACAAGCATTGTAGTATGAGACATGAGACTGTGAATAACACCACTATTGCAGGGTAATATTGGAGATTCGCGGGCAATAGCCTCAGTTAGTGGTGAGGTTAGGGAGCTGTCACAGGATCACAAACCAACCAAGAAAGGTGTGTTGCATGGTTTATCATGCTGTTCTGAGGGGTTGTCTTTCCATGTGATACGTTTGTGTCTTTAGCTGAACAAGAACGCATCCTAGAAGCTGGAGGCTGGGTGGAAATGAACCGGGTGAATGGTGAGTCACCAGACTGTTACGTAATAGTAGATACATACGTACGTTTGCACTTGAGATCCTACAGCCAGTCTCTGTACTGCCAATCTCTGCCAATCTCTGTACAAAGCCAGTGTTTCTATATAACTTGTTTGCGTTAGGCAACCTAGCATTATCCAGAGCATTTGGGGACTTTGGATACAAGAACAGAGATAATCCTCCAGAGCAGCAAGTTATTTCTGGTAAGTGATGAGATAAGTATTTCTTCTAAGTGTGTCAAACTTACCTTTGATTCATTCTACAGCTTATCCTGAAATCAGGCAACTGAAGGTTACAGAGGACATTGAATTTGTACTAATTGCATGTGATGGTATGTAAACTTAATGTGAACGTGTACCCTATCATGTTCTCAGTTTCTTGATACCTTTATTTAGGTATTTGGGATTGTCTTAAGAATAACCAGGTGTTGGATTTTGTTAGGTCAAGGATCGGCAAAGGGGAGGAACCATCTTTAGTAAGTCTTGGAGTGGTTTATACGTACATCAATCACTTTAGATAATGGTGCTAATGGGCCAAAGTTCACTTACTGAGAACCAGAGTCTCCATTTAGTTGCTTGCAAAAGATGGTCGTGGAATGAGGATGATATCAAAGCTTTAAAATTGGCTTTAGACCTTAAGGTCCCATACTTTTCTGTAGTTTAATGAATGTATATAGGAATGGATGTTTTAGGTGGCCAATAATGGATGGATATTTATAGTATCATTTTTCTACTTCCCTCTCTAAGATTGTAGAAGAGCTGATGGACCATTGCCTTGCTCCTGTGGCTCGTCCAACTCAGACGGGAACAGATAATATGACAGCCATCTTGATAACCTTTTTACATAACAAACCATATGCTGCTCTGATTGACAGGTGCTCTTCTGTGTCTGATACACAACTGCAGGCCAGAAAAGGACTCACTTTGGAGGATATCTTAAATGATAGTGACGATGAAGATGCACCACCTCTCCCTTCCAGACCCGATAGGTTTATGAGGCACCAGCCATTGGATGAGGATTTTGATGAAGATTTTCCATCAGATAAACCAAAAGAAGATGCAAAACCCGACAATGGGTTGGAGAGCAAGAAAGTAGAAACTAAAGAAAGTGATAAAGTACCCAGTAGTGGTCAAACTGAAACTACAGGAACTAGTTCTGAGGAAGAGGTGAAGGAGGAAGCAGTGACTTCAAAGGAAACTTAGCTAATAGCTGTAGCTGTAATTCGGAATTGTTTGTAATATTGATAATCTACTCGACTTGTGTATATCTTATTTTTGTTTGACAGATGTTCAAAAGCTATCTTTTCCCGCAGTTAATTACGTCATATGACACGTGACAACTATGGCGACGCCCAGTTAAAAAAGTTGTTAGCCAATTCAACCAAAAGATTCGTCTTGGAAGTCTGCAGGAAGGAGTGAAGGTAAAATTCATTCCATCTAGTATTCTAAGGACTAAAATACATCTTAATTGAGAACATTTAAAGGCATTTGGACAGCTCTTTCCTATGCCTGGTAGCTACATCATAAGCCTACCACAACACGGATAAACTACGACTGAATGTGCTTCATTTCTTACTTTTTAGATTCTAATACACATGCCTCGGGTGAAAAGACTTAAATCAACGGAATTTTACAGAACAAATCTTAAAAGTTACCGTTTTTCTGGGCAATGTACTAGAGAAGAAAGACTTTTCAATCAATTACCGCCTTCTTCGACGCTAATGGATCAGCAACATCCTTTTGTTGACGCTTCCACTAATACTGATACAGATGTCACATTGTTTGAAGAGACTGACGAGCAGCCAGAGGCTCCTCCTCTGGATGAGGAGGCAGACCAGCCTGTACCAGAAAGGCAGGAGGAAAACCCTGCAATTGAGGAACGGAGGAGGCAAAGAAGGCAGCAGTTTTGGTTTGGAAACATGCCATGGCCAAGACCTCCTCCCAACTTTGTGCCAGATAGATCTAGTGTCCACTTTGCCACAACAATCATTAGGCTGTCAGAAGCTCTGGACCCCCATGCCGTTGGTGAAGTAACCTACTATCTCAGGAATATCCGTTGCCCTGATGGTAGTCCTTTCTTTGCCGGTCCCTGGTCAGCCGACAGATCAGAGGGTTTCTATAAAATATTTAATGATCTAGAGAAAATGAAGCTGATTAATACTCGCGATGCCTACTACCTCTTGAACATTCTAGAAGAACTAGATAAACCCACCCACTACCATTTTGTCCACAGGTTCCACAGTATGTTAAAACTACTGGAGCCCACACAAGGCCTACCAGAGATTCTAGTAAAAGATAGGTTTCTCTTTGCTGTTAGTGTTGCCATGGAGAACCTTCCTGCATGCACTTATGAGGAAGTGTTACGGGTCAAAATGTGCATTTCCAAAGTATTTGGTCTGGAAAACTACATCACTCAGTATGTTGGTTGGAAGCTTGGAGGGCACAGAGAGTCCATTTTATATTTTCAAGCTCCTTTCAGCTATTTGGAACACATTTTATTTAGTCTCTGCTGCAAGGTGACGTCATTTCTCCCAGACCTCCTGCATATATTTACTTTCTATATCAATCTGGACATCTGCAAGAGTATAATGCCAGAAAATCTCCTCTTTCTTCTGCGAGATTTAAAGAGTCTGTGTATGCCGTATACAGTTAATGCTAAGGATATACCTTCAATATATTTAAGATTTTCTGATGAAGACAAGTTCTACTTCATTACCAAACCAGTGGAGCAATCTGGAGAAGAAACAGTCAAAAACATCTTGGCCTACCTCACAGTAAAAGAAGAACCACAACACCCCATTTTAAATACCGTAATGCTGGTGAAGAGAGCAATGAAA
The DNA here is from genome assembly GCA_947172415.1 of Chondrosia reniformis. Classification (NCBI taxonomy): domain Eukaryota; kingdom Metazoa; phylum Porifera; class Demospongiae; order Chondrillida; family Chondrillidae; genus Chondrosia; species Chondrosia reniformis. Next base: position 7,257,599 of record OX359196.1, read on the forward strand.
GAACAAATTGGTGCTGTGGAGATGAATCCCCTTCTGTTCACTTGTGGAAAGCTAGAAGATTTGAGAACTCAAAGCATCAGTCACGAAAAAGAACTTGAGACTGACCTCATTTTCACTATTGTCTACCTTTCTGATGATGACTGTTTGATGACAGTCAATAATGTCGATCCTATACCTAAAATCCATACAGACACCCAAGAATATGGCATTACTGATGTAACTGATGTGCCAGCTAATGTCCTTAAGTAGGAGAGAGGAGATCTTTCCCAAGGATATGACCACGAAAGACTTGTGACGTGTCTTAAACATGTAACATTTGTAATGTTTGTTAGTCTTTTTGTATTTAGCATATCATGCATGTTTGCATTATACTTTTGGTTTCTTCGATTTTCATCGGTATTTTTTTAGGGATTTTCCCTCTGTTACATTTCGTAGGAACCATGAGTCAGCGAGTCAGCGATTCTACGAATGTTTTGCTCATACTCTGAAACCCGAAGCGATATATAAAGGAAGCTACGAGCATGACATGTCACTCAAGGAATCCTGATGGCGCTAGACAAAGAAAAGTACAACAGCGAAAAGCCGTCCAATCGCGAGACAAGCGTCTTCGATCAATTTTCAAGGGGAACTTTTGCTCCGGCATTAATGCCTTTCGATCTATTGAGACCACCAAATTCTTTACTCTCTCAATTTTTCAGATATTTTCTTAAAGAAGAATCGTTACCTCGAGATGAACTGTTGGAAGGAATGAAACTTTCAGCCTGTCAGATAGCTGCTTTAAAAAGAGTGAAATTTATTGCTACCACGGTCACCAATATCACTATGAAATCAGCAACCAAAGTAGTAGAGGAGAGACTGTCTAATTTAGGCTTCTCTGAAAAGGAAAGAACAAGGTTTGTCGCGTCAAAATGTATAATATATGTATAATGTTTGTCGCATTAACACGCGGAATAATGAATGTCTATATATTCGTTTCATTTTATCTAATCACAAATTATATTTTCGGTTACACAAATAATTATAATAGAATAATTTTTATAGAGCTATAGAGTATGTTCAGAAGGAAGCCCCCATTATTCTACACTTCAAGCCAGTAGCGTCGCTTAATGGACTAGCTGAAGATGGAAAGTACAAGAATTTCATGGAGACTGGATTCACCAATGGCTCTTCAGATAAGGATTGGCGTACATTTTGGGAGGTAATCAATATAGTTCAAACATGTGTAGAACTTGGAAATAAGCTTAGCTCCATCCAAATCTTTATAACCATCAGCAGTAATGCATTATGATGCATCAATGAAAATCAACCTTTGAGTATAATGTATATGTAGTCAAATTGAATAATTACTGAATTTTGAAAACTTCCCTAGAATAAACCTGACATTGCTTGCTAAAGAGACAGTTATTAAGTTAACTCATATTTCCAGTTGTATATGTATTATACATAATTCAATTTATAATATATATAATTTCAGAATATTTGTTTCTATGGAAGCTACACCTCTGAACATGTAAAAGCGGAAGAGAAACCAAAGTATGGTGTCCTTAATATAAGTGAGACATTAAAAATATATAGCTAAATAAATGGTATACTTGACAAATATCTTGACATTGTAATATAGCTAATGATAAAAGAGGAAGTTTTCATTGCTGGGATCGATATGGCAGGGCATATATTAAGGTATTATAGAGAATATACACGCATACATGATGAAGACCTCCGGGTCAAAACATTCAATTTGTTTTAAATACAATTGTTGCTGAGTCTCAATAAATTAGTATACTCATTATGAACACAACAAAAAACCCTTATCACTTCACGCATACATATATACATGTAGAATGCATACATACATAGCAATGGTGATTTGCTGTGAAAGAATGTAGACAAGGAAAAATATATATAGTGAGCTCAAAAGAGTGATCATGGGGGAGTTATATACATGTAATTTTACATTAAATGTTATACCTTTACTTATATTATATACATGGGCCTATCCTAAATCTTTCCTGTTCCTCCGGCCCATCACACTTATGTAAGTATGAGAATCTCTTGTATATCTATACATATATATATATAGCGGTATAGGACATGCCCTTGTATTATGCAGCTGCATACTCAGGTACGTCGTAGATCAACCCTTTCTTCTCAAGACAGTTCCTACATGCATCCAGTGACAGACTTTAGCAGCTCAGACCATGTTGCTCTAATAATGCAGAGCTTCAATGACAAAGAACTAAGAGAAGTATGATTTTTGTATATAAGTTTGTATTGCTATATTTGTGATACAATTACAATATATAAAAAATCTAAGATACCATTTTCCTACATGCTATGCCTATTCTGTAAAGAGCCTATAGGGGAACTAAACCTGAAGAGAGCTTTGGATGAAGATACAGGAGTCTTTTCTTCCTTCTTTTCCCTTCTTTCATCTTCTTCTCCACTGGATCAGACAGCCGTTTCTGGGAATTCCACCCTTCATCAATGATCCTGGGAGTCTTTGTCTTTTCTTTATCTTGATCTTCTGTGAATCCTTGGTATATACGTATGTAACTGTCATGCAATATAGCATTAAGTATAGTATACAGTGTTTAAGTGACATGTTAAAACATGGGTAAATCTAAATTGGCCACTCTATAACTATACATTTTTCTTTAATTAGGTCACAAAAGTAGCCAATGGATATAAGGATCATGGGAATTCAGAGTGTATCAGTCCTTATAAGGAGGTTCATACACACATACATGACAATTCTTTTCTATGGTGTTGTGTAATGTATATATACTGGGTGCATGGAATGTTCTATATACTGTCTCTTTTAATTACCTAGGTACAGATACATGGATCCATTGATCTACAACAAGATGTTGAGAAAATGGTGCTACACAATCATTTTAAGGACAATGAAGATATTATGAAGAAACTGGAAGAAATTCAAAGGAAGTATCATATCTCACATGAGTGGGTGGATGACTAAATTGGAATTAAAATTATAATTATATTACTAACATTTCTGTGAATATTGACATATAGAGAGTTTAATTTTCGTATCTCTCCATTTGACAGAGTTACAGCCCTAAATGTACATCTAATTCTGGCATACCAAGTTAATGTATGGTGGGCAAATTTTGACATACTTTATATAAAATTTTGAAAACTCATTGGTCATGCTTTATAGTTGTCTGTAAATGCTGACACCAAGTATTAGCTTCATATCGTTCCATTTGTCAGAGTTACAGCCCTAAATGTACATTTAATTCTGGCAAACCAAGTTAATGTATGGTGAGAGATAGAGCAAATTTTGAAATTTCCAAAATTCATTGGCCATGCTTTATAGTTGCCTGTAAATGCTGACACCAAGTATTAGCTTCATATACTTCTATTTGATAGAGTGGCAGCACAAACATGTTCAATATATCATACGAACAATTGCGTAATAATATAAATGGCCTACCGTAAGAAGGTCGAATAATTATTTTTTAATATATCTCAAAAATTATAAAATTTTCAAAGATTGTTTCAGCGTGTACACGCATAGTATATAGTACTTGATTGTTGTTGAAGTAGTATCTATCCATATAAAATATATGGGTGTCGTTAAAGTGAAATTTCGTCAATCGACAGCCAACGAAACTCCAAAGAAAAAAAGTTGGGCCATACCGAACGCTACCATCCACGACGCTCATAGGCCGGGATCGTTGGTAACGTTCAATCGAATCTGCCGAAGCAAATTACTGCCGAGTTGAGCATTGGGTGTCACTTGCGTGAGAAGAACCAGCTCTTCTCGATATGGCCGACTCATATGAATCCTAAGATTGATATCAGATGCCAATCCCACATTACGTGGAACCCCCCCGAAATCCGGATTATTGGTGAGCACGTCTCTATGGCACCAACCGATTAGGAGACAGCTTCAGAGTCTAAGCGCTACCAACCTCTATGGGAACCGCAACCACCATAGAGATGTGTCCAGGTAGGCCTACTATATAAGGTTTTTCGCTTCTATTTATATGAAGTTTTGTCCAAAGAAAACGGTTGTGGTTGGGACCTTTTTTAATACATTTCTCGTTATTTCCAGATCAGTGAATTGTTTCAAGCAAGTTTAAAGACATAGGCAGTATTAGTGGTTCACCTGAAAACTGGGAAAAGCGAAATAAATCCTGTAAGTGTCTTGATGGGCCGAGGAGAACGACTTTTCTGATCCCAATTATTTTCGAGAAATCGTCAATTTATTCCACTTTAATTCCAGACCAGTGAATCGTTCCAAGCAATTTTACACACATACGTAGTATTTCCAATACATCTCAAAACTGTGGCAAATGGATAAAAGCCGGTATGTGGCTTGGTGGAGGGAGGAGAGCGACTTTTCATGATACAGAAAACTAGAGATAGTGAGAGGTCCGATATTTATCGCCTGTACGATATTAATGTCTATGATCGATATTTCAACTAGACCGGTTTTATTAGATGTCTGTGAATGCTGACACAAAGCTTTAACTGCATATCTCTCAATTTGATAGAGTGACAGCCCTCAATGAACATTAAATTCTGGTATACAAAGTTAATGTATGGTGAGAGATGGGGCAAATTTTAAGTTTCACCAAAATTTCAAAAACACATTAGACATGTTCTATAGATGTCTGTGAATGCTGACACAAAGATTTAGCTTCATATCTCTCCGTTTGATGGAGTGACAGCCCTCAATGTACATTAAATTCTGGTATACCAAGTTAATGTATGGTGAGAGATAGGGCAAATTTTAAGTTTCACCAAAATATCAAAAACCCATTGGACATGTTCTATAGATGTCTGTGAATGCTGACACAAAGATTTAGCTTCATATCTCTCCATTTGATGGAGTGACAGCCCTCAATGTACATTAAATTCTGGTATACAAAGTTAATGTATTGTGAGAGATGGGGCAAATTTTAAGTTTCACCAAAATTTCAAAAACACATTAGACATGTTCTATAGATGCCTGTGAATGCTGACACAAAGTTACAGCTTCATATCTCTCCATTTGATGGAGTGACAGCCCTCAATGAACATTAAATTCTGGTATACAAAATTAATGTATGGTGAGAGATAGGGCAAATTTTAAGTTTCACCAAAATTTCAAAAACACATTAGACATGTTCTATAGATGTCTGTGAATGCTGACACAAAGATTTAGCTTCATATCTCTCCATTTGATGGAGTGACAGCCCTCAATGTACATTAAATTCTGGTATACAAAGTTAATGTATTTTGAGAGATGGGGCAAATTTTAAGTTTCACCAAAATTTCAAAAAACCATTGGACATGCTCTATAGATGTTTGTGAATGCTGACACAAAGATTTAGCTTCATATCTCTCCATTTGATGGAGTTACAGAACTACAGTTAATGTACTGCTTTGTTAGAGAAAGTTGCGTAATACTATATATGGCCGACCGTTAGAAGGTATATAATAAAGACAAAAGTCCATACTATATCTGAAAATCTAGAATACTTTCCAATTTTTTATACATAGGGATATGCACTGTGTAGTACTTGATTGTTATTGAAGTACTATCTATCCATATATTTTATATGGATCTCGTTAAAGTGAAATTTCGTCAATCGACAGCCAACGAAACTCCAAAGAAAAAAAGTTGGACCATACCGAACGCTACCATCCACGACGCTCATAGGCCGGGATCGTTGGTAACGTTCAACTTATCGAATCTGCCGAAGCAAATTACTGCCGAGTTGAGCATTGGGTGTCACTTGCGTGAGAAGAACCAGCTCTTCTCGATATGGCCGACTCATATGAATCCTAAGATATCAGATGCCAATCCCACATTACGTGGAACCCCCCCGAAATCCGGATTATTGGTGAGCACGTCTCTATGGCACCAACCGATTAGGAGACAGCTTCAGAGTCTAAGCGCTACCAACCTCTATGGGAACCGCAACCACCATAGAGATGTGTCCAGGTAGGCCTACTATATAAGGTTTTTCGCTTCTATTTATATGAAGTTTTGTCCAAAGAAAACGGTTGTGGTTGGGACCTTTTTTAATACATTTCTCGTTATTTCCAGATCAGTGAATTGTTTCAAGCAAGTTTAAAGACATAGGCAGTATTAGTGGTTCACCTGAAAACTGGGAAAAGCGAAATAAATCCTGTAAGTGTCTTGATGGGCCGAGGAGAACGACTTTTCTGATCCCAATTATTTTCGAGAAATCGTCAATTTATTCCACTTTAATTCCAGACCAGTGAATCGTTCCAAGCAATTTTACACACATACGTAGTATTTCCAATACATCTCAAAACTGTGGCAAATGGATAAAAGCCGGTATGTGGCTTGGTGGAGGGAGGAGAGCGACTTTTCATGATACAGAAAACTAGAGATAGTGAGAGGTCCGATATTTATCGCCTGTACGATATTAATGTCTATGATCGATATTTCAACTAGACCGGTTTTATTAGATGTCTGTGAATGCTGACACAAAGCTTTAACTTCATATCTCTCAATTTGATAGAGTGACAGCCCTCAATGAACATTAAATTCTGGTATACAAAGTTAATGTATGGTGAGAGATGGGGCAAATTTTAAGTTTCACCAAAATTTCAAAAACACATTAGACATGTTCTATAGATGTCTGTGAATGCTGACACAAAGAATTAACTTCATATCTCTCCGTTTGATGGAGTGACAGCCCTCAATGTACATTAAATTCTGGTATACCAAGTTAATGTATGGTGAGAGATAGGGCAAATTTTAAGTTTCACCAAAATATCAAAAACCCATTGGACATGTTCTATAGATGTCTGTGAATGCTGACACAAAGATTTAGCTTCATATGTCTCCATTTGATGGAGTGACAGCCCTCAATGTACATTAAATTCTGGTATACAAAGTTAATGTATTGTGAGAGATAGGGCAAATTTTAAGTTTCACCAAAATTTCAAAAACACATTAGACATGTTCTATAGATGCCTGTGAATGCTGACACAAAGTTACAGCTTCATATCTCTCCATTTGATGGAGTGACAGCCCTCAATGAACATTAAATTCTGGTATACAAAATTAATTTATGGTGAGAGATAGGGCAAATTTTAAGTTTCATCAAAATTTCAAAAATCCATTGGACATGTTCTATAGATGTCTGTTAATGCTGACACAAAGATTTAGCTTCATATCTCTCCATTTGATAGAGTGACAGCCCTCAATGTACATTAAATTCTGGTATATACAAAGTTAATGTATGGTGAGAGATAGTGCAAATTTGGGTGAATATCAAAATTTGCAAAATTTATTGGAAACATTTCATACATGTCTGTGAATGCTGACACAAAGTTACAGCTTCACATATATATCTCTCCGTTTGATGGAGTGACAGCCCTCAATGTACATTAAATTCTGGTATACCAAGTTAATGTATGGTGAGAGATAAGGCAAATTTTAAGTTTCACCAAAATTTCAAAAACACATTAGACATGTTCTATAGATGTCTGTGAATGCTGACACAAAGATTTAGCTTCATATCTCTCCATTTGATGGAGTGACAGCCCTCAATGTACATTAAATTCTGGTATACAAAATTAATTTATGGTGAGAGATAGGGCAAATTTTAAGTTTCATCAAAATTTCAAAAATCCATTGGACATGCTCTATAGATGTCTGTGAATGCTGACACAAAGATTTAGCTTCATATCTCTCCATTTGATAGAGTGACAGCCCTCAATGTACATTAAATTCTGGTATATATACAAAGTTAATGTATGGTGAGAGATAGTGCAATTTTGGGTGAATATCAAAATTTGCAAAATTTATTGGAAACATTTCATACATGTCTGTGAATGCTGACACAAAGTTACAGCTTCATATCTCTCCGTTTGATGGAGTGACAGCCCTCAATGTACATTAAATTCTGGTATACCAAGTTAATGTATGGTGAGAGATAGGGCAAATTTTAAGATTCATGAAAATTTCAAAAATCCATTGGACATGTTCTATAGATGTCTGTGAATGCTGACACAAAGATTTAGCTTCATATCTCTCCATTTGATGGAGTGACAGCCCTCAATGTACATTAAATTCTGGTATATATACAAAGTTAATGTATTGTGAGAGATGGGGCAAATTTTAGGTTTCACCAAGATTTCAAAAACACATTAGACATGCTCTATAGATGTCTGTGAATGCTGACACAAAGATTTAGCTTCATATCTCTCCATTTGATAGAGTGGCAGCCCTCAATGTACATTAAATTCTGGTATATATACTTACAAAGTTAATGTATGGTGAGAGATAGGGCAAATTTGGGTGAATATCAAAATTTGCAAAATTTATTGGAAACATTTCATACATGTCTGTTAATGCTGACACAAAGTTACAGCTTCATATCTCTCCATTTGATGGAGTGACAGCCCTCAATGTACATTAAATTCTGGTATACCAAGTTAATGGTGAGAGATGGGGCAAATTTTAAGTTTCACCAAAATTTCAAAAACACATTAGACATGTTCTATAGATGTCTGTGAATGCTGGCATAAAGATTTAACTTCATATCTCTCCGTTTGATGGAGTGACAGCCCTCAATGTACATTAAATTCTGGTATACAAAGTTAATGTATGGTGAGAGATAGGGCAAATTTTAAGTTTCACCAAAATATCAAAAATCCATTGGACATGTTCTATAGATGTCTGTGAATGCTGACACAAAGATTTAGCTTCATATCTCGCTATTTGATAGAGTTACAGAACTACAGTTAATATACGGAGAAAGTTGCGTAATACTATATATGGCCGACCGTTAGAAGGTATATAATAAAGACAAAAGTCCATACTATATCTGAAAATCTAGAATACTTTCCAATTTTTTATACATAGGGATATGCACTGTGTAGTACTTGATTGTTATAGAAGTACTATCTATCCATATATTTTATATGGATCTCGTTAAAGTGAAATTTCGTCAATCGACAGCCAACGAAACTCCAAAGAAAAAAAGTTGGACCATACCGAACGCTACCATCCACGACGCTCATAGGCCGGGATCGTTGGTAACGTTCAACTTATCGAATCTGCCGAAGCAAATTACTGCCGAGTTGAGCATTGGGTGTCACTTGCGTGAGAAGAACCAGCTCTTCTCGATATGGCCGACTCATATGAATCCTAAGATATCAGATGCCAATCCCACATTACGTGGAACCCCCCCGAAATCCGGATTATTGGTGAGCACGTCTCTATGGCACCAACCGATTAGGAGACAGCTTCAGAGTCTAAGCGCTACCAACCTCTATGGGAACCGCAACCACCATAGAGATGTGTCCAGGTAGGCCTACTATATAAGGTTTTTCGCTTCTATTTATATGAAGTTTTGTCCAAAGAAAACGGTTGTGGTTGGGACCTTTTTTAATACATTTCTCGTTATTTCCAGATCAGTGAATTGTTTCAAGCAAGTTTAAAGACATAGGCAGTATTAGTGGTTCCCCTGAAAACTGGGAAAAGCGAAATAAATCCTGTAAGTGTCTTGATGGGCCGAGGAGAACGACTTTTCTGATCCCAATTATTTTCGAGAAATCGTCAATTTATTCCACTTTAATTCCAGACCAGTGAATCGTTCCAAGCAATTTTACACACATACGTAGTATTTCCAATACATCTCAAAACTGTGGCAAATGGATAAAAGCCGGTATGTGTCTTGGTGGAGGGAGGAGAGCGACTTTTCATGATACAGAAAACTAGAGATAGTGAGAGGTCCGATATTTATCGCCTGTACGATATTAATGTCTATGATCGATATTTCAACTAGACCGGTTTTATTAGATGTCTGTGAATGCTGACACAAAGCTTTAACTTCATATCTCTCCATTTGATGGAGTGACAGCCCTCAATGTACATTAAATTCTGGTATACACAGTTAATGTATGGTGAGATATAAGGCAAATTTTAAGTTTCATCAAAATTTCAAAAACACATTGGACATGTTCTATAGATGTCTGTGAATGCTGGCACAAAGATTTAGCTTCATATCTCTCCATTTGATAGAGTGGCAGCCCTCAATGTACATTAAATTCTGGTATATATACTTACAAAGTTAATGTATGGTGAGAGATAGGGCAAATTTGGGTGAATATCAAAATTTGCAAAATTTATTGGAAACATTTCATACATGTCTGTTAATGCTGACACAAAGTTACAGCTTCATATCTCTCCGTTTGATGGAGTGACAGCCCTCAATGTACATTAAATTCTGGTATACCAAGTTAATGTATGGTAAGAGATTGGGCAAATTTTAAGTTTCACCAAAATTTCAAAAACACATTAGACATGTTCTATAGATGTCTGTGAATGCTGACACAAAGATTTAGCTTCATATCTCTCCATTTGATGGAGTGACAGCCCTCAATGAACATTAAATTCTGGTATACAAAATTAATTTATGGTGAGAGATAGGGCAAATTTTAAGTTTCATCAAAATTTCAAAAATCCATTGGACATGTTCTATAGATGTCTGTGAATGCTGACACAAAGATTTAGCTTCATATCTCTCCATTTGATAGAGTGACAGCCCTCAATGTACATTAAATTCTGGTATATATACAAAGTTAATGTATGGTGAGAGATAGTGCAAATTTGGGTGAATATCAAAATTTGCAAAATTTATTGGAAACATTTCATACATGTCTGTTAATGCTGACACAAAGTTACAGCTTCATATCTCTCCGTTTGATGGAGTGACAGCCCTCAATGTACATTAAATTCTGGTATACCAAGTTAATGTATGGTGAGAGATAGGGCAAATTTTAAGATTCATGAAAATTTCAAAAATCCATTGGACATGTTCTATAGATGTCTGTGAATGCTGACACAAAGATTTAGCTTCATATCTCTCCATTTGATGGAGTGGCAGCCCTCAATGTACATTAAATTCTGGTATATATACTTACAAAGTTAATGTATGGTGAGAGATAGGGCAAATTTGGGTGAATATCAAAATTTGCAAAATTTATTGGAAACATTTCATACATGTCTGTTAATGCTGACACAAAGTTACAGCTTCATATCTCTCCATTTGATGGAGTGACAGCCCTCAATGTACATTAAATTCTGGTATACCAAGTTAATGGTGAGAGATGGGGCAAATTTTAAGTTTCACCAAAATTTCAAAAACACATTAGACATGTTCTATAGATGTCTGTGAATGCTGGCACAAAGATTTAACTTCATATCTCTCCGTTTGATGGAGTGACAGCCCTCAATGTACATTAAATTCTGGTATACCAAGTTAATGTATGGTGAGATATAAGGCAAATTTTAAGTTTCATCAAAATTTCAAAAACACATTGGACATGTTCTATAGATGTCTGTGAATGCTGACACAAAGATTTAGCTTCATATCTCTCCATTTGATAGAGTGGCAGCCCTCAATGTACATTAAATTCTGGTATATATACTTACAAAGTTAATGTATGGTGAGAGATAGGGCAAATTTGGGTGAATATCAAAATTTGCAAAATTTATTGGAAACATTTCATACATGTCTGTGAATGCTGACAAAAAGATTTAGCTTCATGTCTCTCCATTTGATGGAGTGACAGCCCTCAATGTACATTAAATTCTGGTATACAAAGTTAATGTATGGTGAGAGATAGGGCAAATTTTAAGTTTCACCAAAATTTCAAAAACACATTAGACATGTTCTATAGATGTCTGTGAATGCTGACACAAAGATTTAGCTTCATATCTCTCCATTTGATGGAGTGACAGCCCTCAATGAATATTAAATTCTGGTATATAAAGTTAATGTATGGTGAGAGATAAGGCAAATTTTAAGTTTCATCAAAATTTCAAAAACACATTGGACATGTTCTATAGATGTTTGTGAATGCTGACACAAAGATTTAGCTTCATATCTCTCCATTTGATAGAGTGACAGCCCTCAATGTACATTAAATTCTGGTATACAAAGTTAATGTATGGTGAGAGATAGGGCAAATTTTAAGTTTCATCAAAATTTCAAAAATCCATTGGACATGTTCTATAGATGTCTGTGAATGCTGGCACAAAGATTTAGCTTCATATCGCTCCATTTGATAGAGTGACAGCCCTCAATGTACATTAAATTCTGGTATACCAAGTTAATGTATAGCGAGAGATAAGGCAAATTTTAAGTTTCATCAAAATTTCAAAAACACATTGGACATGTGCTATAGATGTTTGTGAATGCTGACACAAAGATTTAGCTTCATATCTCTCCATTTGATGGAGTGACAGCCCTCAATGTACATTAAATTCTGGTATATATACAAAGTTAATGTATGGTGAGAGATAGTGCAAATTTGGGTGAATATCAAAATTTGCAAAATTTATTGGAAACATTTCATACATGTCTGTTAATGCTGACACAAAGTTACAGCTTCATATCTCTCCGTTGGATGGAGTGACAGCCCTCAATGTACATTAAATTCTGGTATACAAAGGTAATGTATTGTGAGAGATAGGGCAAATTTTAAGTTTCACCAAAATATCAAAAACCCATTGGACATGTTCTATAGATGTCTGTGAATGCTGACACAAAGATTTAGCTTCATATCTCTCCATTTGATGGAGTGACAGCCCTCAATGTACATTAAATTCTGGTATACAAAGTTAATGTATGGTGAGAGATAGGGTAAATTTTAAGTTTCATCAAAATTTCAAAAATCCATTGGACATGCTCTATAGATGTTTGTGAATGCTGACACAAAGATTTAGCTTCATATCTCTCCATTTGATGGAGTGTACAGCCCTCAATGCACATTAAATTCTGGTATACCAAGTTAATGTATGGTGAGAGATAGGGCAAATTTTAAGTTTCACCAAAATTTCAAAAACACATTAGACATGTTCTATAGATGTCTGTGAATGCTGACACAAAGATTTAGCTTCATATCTCGCTATTTGATAGAGTTACAGAACTACAGTTAATGTACTGCTTTGTTAGAGAAAGTTGCGTAATACTATATATGGCCGACCGTTAGAAGGTATATTATTATTATTATTATTATTATTATTATTATTATTTAACGTGCCACATGCATAGCACTAGGACAGACTGTCCTATGAGGCACACACCAATACATCATGACAAATAAATCAGTTCAACAAAACATCAAGTCATCAATCAAAAAGGTCAACTAAATCTAGCAGTCCACATCTTCAAAATAATCTTAAGGATTGAGTGATGCTTGCATCCTTGATCCAGAATGGCAAATAGTTTATCATCATCAGTCATCAAATCAAACCCCAGTGCTACCCGTGACAAAGACTGAAAAAGGTCCACCCGCTCATCCTTCCATCTCTCGCACTCCAGCAGCCAATGTTGTACATCTTCCACCTTCCCCAAATCACACTCCCCACATGTTCTCTCCGCTCTCTCGAGACCCCTCCACCTTCCACATTCAATCCTAAGTGGGGCTGTCCCACCCCTGATCATCATCATCATCCGTCTCTTACCCTTATCTGCCACATCTAAACATCGAGATTCACCACCTTTCTCCTTCAAAAGTTTCAACAAGGCCAACTTGGGTTTTGTGACCAGTTCACCATCCCATTCATCTTCCACCTTCCTTCTCGCACAAGCCTGCAACATCATTGTGATTTCTCTAAATGACAGCCCTTTTACCTCCTTGGCACCGATTCCACCCCAACCAAAACATTCCAGGTATTTTTTCAGATTCTTCATCCAACCTCCACCACTCTTAGCTGCCTCCAACACTGCTGCCCTCAAAATCCTTCCTTCAAACAGTGGATTCGTCATAACCTTCAACCAGAATGTAACACATCTCACCCTTGCAAGCCAGACCACCGGGAAAGCATCAGCCTCCATCATCAGGGATACCTTTGGGTGGCGCACACCCACCCCAAAGAAGATTCTCAGGGCCCTTAACTGTAGCTGGTTCAACCCATCTAACTTCTGATTGCAACCCCAGATCTCTGCCCCATACAACAACACGGATTCCACCAGTGACTGCATCAACTGCATAAACGACCTGCCGTTCACCTCTCCAACTGTCTCCCGACACCTCCGCAGCCAAGCACCTAATGCCTGAGACCCCATTTCCACCCGATGCTCCACCATACTTGAGCAGCCCAAACTGTCATCCACCATACAGCCCAAGTACTTATAAGTAGACACCCATGGGAGCTCCTTCTCACCAATACTGAAATGATCAGCACACTTATTGACCCCTCTTTTCCTCATGTGCATTACCGCACTCTTTTCCACATTTATCTCAACGGACCATTCCTCACACCAACTTTCTAAGCACTGGAGACTCTTCCTCATATCATCTGCACTCTCAGCCAATAGAGCTGTGTCATCGGCAAACAGCAGACCAGGTACCATAATTTCGTCACACATCACGAAATTATGGTACCTGGTCTGCTGTTTGCTGGTATATAATAAAGACAAAAGTCCATACTATATCTGAAAATCTATACATAGGGATATGCACTGTGTAGTACTTGATTGTTATTGAAGTACTATCTATCCATATATTTTATATGGATCTCGTTAAAGTGAAATTTCGTCAATCGACAGCCAACGAAACTCCAAAGAAAAAAAGTTGGACCATACCGAACGCTACCATCCACGACGCTCATAGGCCGGGATCGTTGGTAACGTTCAACTTATCGAATCTGCCGAAGCAAATTACTGCCGAGTTGAGCATTGGGTGTCACTTGCGTGAGAAGAACCAGCTCTTCTCGATATGGCCGACTCATATGAATCCTAAGATATCAGATGCCAATCCCACATTACGTGGAACCCCCCCGAAATCCGGATTATTGGTGAGCACGTCTCTATGGCACCAACCGATTAGGAGACAGCTTCAGAGTCTAAGCGCTACCAACCTCTATGGGAACCGCAACCACCATAGAGATGTGTCCAGGTAGGCCTACTATATAAGGTTTTTCGCTTCTATTTATATGAAGTTTTGTCCAAAGAAAACGGTTGTGGTTGACGCTTTTTGTACTTAATTTTCGTTATTTCCAGATCAGTGAATTGTTTCAAGCAAGTTTAAACACATACGCAGTATTATTGATTCATTACGAAACTGGGGAAAGCGGAAAAAATCCTGTAAGTGTCTTGATAGGTCGAGGAGAACGACTTTTCTGGTCCCACGTATCTTCGAGAAATCGTCAAAATATTTCACTTCAATTCCAGACCAGTGAGTCGTTCCAAGCAATTTTACACTCGTGTGCAGTTTTAGTGGCCCATCTAAAAGCTGAGAAAAATGGATAAAAGCCTGTATGTGGCTTGATGGAAGGAGGAGAACGACTTTTCATGAAGCAGAAATTCGTTGATAGTGCGAGATCCGATATTTATCACCAGTACGATATTATTGTCTGTAATCGATTTTGTTAGGTGTCTACGCATAAATCTTAGCATGAATGTATAAATTTAGAGATAGGCTATGAATATAAATCAAACTTTCCAAAACTCATTGGGCATGCTTTATAGTTGTCTGTTAATACTGACACCAAGTATTAACTTCATTTGACAGAGTTACAACGCTTAATGTTACTTATATACGAACACCTAAAGTTAGTCTCGCGTAGGATCTCGCCGACCGTGTGACGTCATAATATAAATATGGAGGCGAGATAGCGGTCTGGGCTACGCGAGACTAACCTAAAGTATGGTGTGTGATAAGGCATGCATCGATCTAAAACGACGTCATCCCCCATAAGGGGACTCCTTTCGGACCCCTTGCGGAGAGAGGGTATATTATGTCGATTCACAGGAGAATGGGCAGTCTGTAGGCGCCTGATGTACCGCTACACGAAGATGAAGCTAGTTATATCTGTACTTTTGTTTGTTGGTTCCAGTAATTTAGGAAACGGACAAGACTGCAGTGGTATACCAAAAATAAAAATGTGAGTGGCTAAATCAGGGAGATTTAAAATCGGTATACAATTAATAGTTCGACCATATGGCCTCCTTTACCACGAATCGATTTACTGAGAAAGTTTGTTGTTAGAATAGACTTGACCAAAAGCCTACAAGTTCAGTATTCGATAGAGAGATAGAATTGGATATTGAGGATTATCCAGGTCCAATTTAATTCAAGCAGATACCAAAAGAATATAGATTACGCTAGGTCCAGTTTTCTTCCTTTCATGAATAATAAATTTGACACATTTTCTTTGCAGTAATGGAAGCAACACCTTCAATGAAGTAGCTGTGTTCGGTAACAGTTATCACATTATGTGTTCTATTGATGCAATCATCCAAATGAACGGGGAAAAAACAATCAATGGACAATCCCACACTATACACAATTTTAGTGAAAGTGACCAAGGAACTTATAAGTGTGTCTGTCATCAAGACATGGGAGATCTAGTAGAAAGCAAAGAATTGATTTTAGTTGGTAAGTTATAGTTAGACATGCACAGAAGTGACTTTATAATGACTAGACTACATGTAACTGAATAATCTTTTACTTATAGCGGAACCAACAAAGATAGAGCCACCTAAGGTGTGGCTTGTAAAGGAAGGTACTACTGCCGAGTTTTCCTGTGGGTTTAACTTTGTTCAATCTCTACAAACTTATTACCAAGTCACCTGGTACAATGTGCTAAATCATCAGAATCAGCAACTGTATTCAAATTTACTTTCTGATAATAGTTGCAGCAAATGTAATATAACTGTCGGCAAAAGTTTGGTAATTCCAAACATCTCCTCTGAGGATGCTCAGTGGGTGTACTGTTTAGTGCACTCTGTGAAAAGATATGATATCATGGTTGACTTTAAAGGCAATGTCTTCACAGATGTAATGTCTGTTCATATACTAAGTGAGTGTTCTCAAATAAGGTAACAAGGGGATTTACCAGGGAAAGTTTTGAATAGATGTTATTAAATATGGTAATTTATAAAAAGGTCACGTCCTAAGGTATTTCCCAAATAGTACCTTTAGCCCTATATGAATGATCTGTGTCTATATTATGTATGTACAAGTGCAATTATAAGAATAAACTACTTTGAATCAATTGGAGATCATGTGATAAGATCAATTATGCATCAATAGGCTAAAACATCATTAAAGGCCTATAGGGAACTAAACCTAGTGAGAGAATTGGATGAAGATACAAGAGTCTTCTCTTTATTCTTCTGCTCCACTGCATAGATCAAACACCACATATTCCATAAATGTTGGTCATCCAGTATAGTATCCTTTATTAAGTATTTCTACCGTTGAGCCATTTTTTCTCTGCCAAAGAGAATTACTTCTAAACATAACCATTAGTGTTTATATAGACATTGGTAGACTGTAGATTACCTCATTGAATGGATTGAAGCTCTGGCTTAGTTGGTGAATGGGTGGAATTCCCAGATTCTGTTTGGCCCATTGATGAAGAAGGAAGAGAAGAAATGATTATATCCTTACACAAAGCTTTACAGCTTGTTTGTATAATCATGGGCTTAGAAAAATGATGGATTGATAATTTAGACACTCATTTGTTCTTTGTAGGTGGATACATTCCTGACCTATATAATTAATGATCCTTGAAATACTTGACCTGGTTACTATGTTTGTGTAGACCAGACCTCCGTAGCTGTGATGGTCCAGACAGAGGATAAGAGCAACATTACTGGCCTTTCTGTAATAGGAGGAGGTCAAAATGTGACAGTCTCCTGTCATCTTCCTCCAAGTGAAAAGGATTTTCCAGCTGCTAATCCTATGTACACTTTTAACATTACAAACAGTATAATACCAGCTGCTAATGGTAGCAATGAAATCAATGTTAGAATTGGAGATACAGTTTCCTTCGTTGAGGTTTCCTGTAGTTTAACTCGTAAAACTACAGCCTCATCTCCAGAAGTAATCTTACTTAGCAGGAGTCAAAGTGTTGATTTTATTGTTTTAGGTAAGTGTATAAATAGAACAATCTTAAATGTTTTACACATTCTCAAATGATATGTTATGTGCACATTCTACTCTTAAGACATTTCTGAAAGTAGACATACTAAAAGTTAATATATATAAACATTCAAACACATCAACGTCTTTATTCCACATTGTTGGCATACAATATGTTAAAATGCAGGTCATTTTTAACTTCAATACATGACAAAATCATAATACCAAAAACAATTTCATTAATAAATTGAAATCTAAAATTTAGCTCTTTTGTTGTATGTACATCTCATTAACAGATACACCAAAGATTTTGCTTGAACCTTTTGATGAAGAAGACCCATGCAATCGTAAAGTGTTAGTTGAGTATCAGAGAAAGAATATCAATTTCACACTGCAATATTTTGACAGCAAACAGAATAACACCTTATGTACAGCTGTAGATGGGTCCAGCCATGAGAGCATGATCCCTGGTACTACTCAACATTTAGTAACTATAGACTTGACAAGAATAACATTCAATGTTAATGGAGTGAGCAAACTCTTCATGTACTTCTTTTTTGAGTCGTATGGGGTTACAGGAAATTGCCAAAAGGTGGAACTAACAGAATTACATAGTTAGTTATATGAACTACAACATATGGGTTTATATTTATTGTATATACATATTGCTTAAATGGATTTTGTTTGTTTGACTGTTTCTTAAGTCTCATAAAGTCTATCTTTAGAATCTTCTTGAGTATGTATGGATACTTGTAGGCTTTGCATCCTTCTACTGCAGGGCATAGAAGTTGTTTTATGTCTGAAATGCCACCTGCAACACAAGATAGCCAACTGGGATCCATCTTAGGTGGTGTGTTGGGAATGTTACTTTTGGTGATTGTGGCTGTAATTCTTGTGTGCGTGGTGTATCGTTGTTACCAGAGGAAGCGCTTTTACTGGAGAGCACCAAAGTATTATCTTGGTGAGTAAATATATTGCATGATTCTTAGTAAAGTCATTGTTTCTGTTCACTTATATTAAATTTGTTGTCAATTTCATCTTAATCCTTTAGGAACTCATCAATTAAATTTGAATACTTTACCTAAAAAGCCTCAAGTAACTAAAACATCTGAAGTGGAACTGAGTAACGAACATGCTGTTCCAAGAGTATCTTTTGATTTAGAATCTGCAAAAAATGATCTACCAGTTGTATCAGATTTTGAATATGAGAAAATATGTAAAGCCATAGCAACAACTGACAGGTTGGTACAGTAGTAACTTCCACTTGTTACATAACTTTATGCAAATACAATCGATCACAGAATTATTACATGTTTCTTTTGTAGAGTTGACAATCAGTACAGAAATACAGCATTTCTCGTGAATCTAAACAACAAACTCTATTTAATTGGTTCATATAATAATATGGTAACTGATCAAAACTTGGCAAGTAGCTCTACATTTTGGCTTAATTATGTTGCTGATGAAGACGGGAGAAAAGGAACTGAAGTAGCAATGGGAGATGTGCTGAAATCTGCGCCCACATTTAAAAAAGTGTGTGTAGGATAGATTTTGGTGTAAACTCAACTCCATTTGTAACTTTTCTGCTCTGTTTAGCAATGTAACACAACTCTCTTAGAAATAAATGAAGACATACTGAAAGAAAGACTTAATCCATCTGGCAATGGCGATGGAATTAAGATAGATTTCTTAGAATATAACACCCAACCAGAAATCAAGGACAAAACTGTGATGAAAGTGATTTATTACAACAGTAGCAAGACATATTCCAGAACTTCAGAAGAAGTGAAATGTAAACATGCTGATAGTGAGTACATATCAGAGACTGAATCACACATGTATGTATGTATATATATATTGGCATTTAGATATTCAATCACTGAAAACATGTATTGAGCTTTCATACACAGTACTTAATCTATAAAAAAACATTTTATAATCTGACATTATATTGTTTTCTTGGTATACGTAGTAATGCATAGCTCTAAATCTGTTGTTTTTAGATAATTTTATTTTACTTGACTCTGATTTTGATGTTGGGTCCCTGGGAGCACCCATATTTATGGCTAATCAAGGGGATCCAGAGCTAGGGGAACTGCAGGTTGTAGGATTGGTCATAGGACGATATATGGAGCGCAAGAAAGAATTCACTTTAGGTTTTCGATTAAAAGCCCTCTTTGCTCTGATTGATCAAAAAAAAGAGGAATTGAGTAAAGGTACCATCAACTATGCTATTATGTATTGCAGTATATATGGATATTCCTTGATTTATGTTCTAAATGTATTTCTATAAAATTGGAAATGTTTGTACTACTGTCCAGTCACATATAGACATAATGTCTAACACCGAGGATGTCTCAGGGATGGTGTATGTCATTTTATCAAGTTTTGTGAAAGATTTGGCACTAAACCATATACCTAGAGAGAAGATAAGGCAATCACTTCATGTTCATCTGAGACCACATGTCATGGCATGCTTGTACTGCCCTAGGCCTGACCAAGGAGTTTGCCCTAGTGAAAGTGTTTACATGAAAACTACAAAGCATAAATAGAAAATTGTCTGTAATTAGTCAAGGGTTTTAAATCGAAAAACATAAATCAATCAATGAACTCATTATTAATCACAAAATAATACCGACAATATCCCCTTTGCAGTCTTACACCTATAATTGTCAGTTATAAATGACAATTAATTATCATTCCATCCAAATGTAAAATGTAAATGTAAACAGAATGAATGTAAATCAAGGAATATACGTATACCAAGGAATGTAATTTATGCTATATGTGTGTACTCTGTTCTTTCAGACTATAGCCCTCACTTTTACGATGCTTAGGAGTTTATTGGAAAGACTCGTATGATTCATGTAAACTATTTAATTAATCTTGTACTGTATTATAATTTCTGATGTTAGTATTCTCATTATATGATATCACTTCAATATAGTGGAAATTATTAGACATAATGGTTTGTTGTTAAATTTGGTAAATTATTAGGACTTTTAATACACGTCTTTGAACAATTCACTTTAAATAATCAATACAACGTTTCAGAATCAATAAAAATCCTAATAATTTAATGATATCACTTCCTTGCGGCGCAAAGACCGGAAGACCAACTAACGAGGCTGACCTCGATTATAATGCTCGAGGACTAAGATTAGTAGCTCCCTTCTACGGCACCTGGACGAAATAAGGAATTACAAGATGAGACTATTGTTCTTTGTTCTTTTGTTTGCTATTTCCACGAATGTAGGAAGTGGACAGGTTTGTAATGGCATACCAGAAATAGAAATGTAAGTTTGAACAGATGCTCCTCCAAATACAATGTACGTAGTAGGTAGATAATCTATGCTAATATAGTTCGGCCGCTATTGTAGTCATAAGCTAAAATAATAAAACAACCAACAAAGTCTTTATTTGTAGGTCTAGCGACTTAGCAGACTTGACTAAAGACCCGAGATAACTTCTATTGTTGAAGTGTGCTAGGAAAAGTAGCGGAAAATCGACCACTTTGATTTGATAATGCGGGTATGCTTTTCAATTTAGCTAGCTTTATCCTAATCTACTAAATAAAGTAGTCGCGAACAAGTAGAGAGCATATATGATATCCCCCGACCAAAGAATGGTATGCCAGCATGCCAGGACCTTGAGGCATAAGAAATGGGCGCCAATTTTTACAGAGAAACCTGTTTGAATTGCTACAGCATAGCCATAGACTTGTAGCACTACAGTAATACAGGCACATATACTCTATTAAATATCCCTGAATGAAGACATTTATCTTCAAAACAGTGTCTAGTCGAACCGTAGGTCTTCATCAGTTAGAATGCTGACAAGAATAATAGAGTGTAGATTTTTGGTAGAGATAGAGCAGGTCACTGTAGGCCCCTTTTTCTTTATTGATAATTTTCTATACATTAATTGATCTTCTTGTACATGTTCAAGAGTACAAAATTATTGGAGTGAATTATTTGCAACTTGGCAAGGCTATCTACCATAACTGCAAAGCGATTATGTTAAGACTTACATATCCATATTAATGAATATCAAATTATTTAAAGATTACCCTAGGTGCAGTTTATATGCTAATTCATTATTTCAAGACTAATAATTTATTACACCACTTTCTTTGCAGTAATGGAAGCAACAACTTTGATGAAGTAGCTGTGTTCGGTAACAGTTATCACATTATGTGTTCTCTTGATGCAATCATCCAACTTAACGGGGAAACAATCAGTGGACAATCACACACTATAAACAATTTTAGTGAAAGTGACCAAGGAACTTATAAGTGTGTCTGTCATCAAGGCATGGGAGATCCAGTAGAAAGCAAAGAATTGATTTTAGTTGGTAAGTTATAGTTAGACATACACGGAAGTGACTTCATAATGACTAGACTACATGTAACTGAATAATCATTTACTAATAGCGGAACCAACAAGGATGGAACTACCTATGGAGTGGCTTGTAAAGGAAGGTACTACTGCCGAGTTTTCCTGTGGGTTTAACTTTGTTCAATCTCTACAATCTTATTACCAAGTCATCTGGTACAATGTGAATCCTCAGGATCAGCGACTGTATTCAAATTTCCTTCCTGAAGCCGGTAATAGTTGCAGCAAATGTAATATAACTGTCAGCAAAAGTTTGATAATTCCAAACATCTCCTCTGAGGATGCTCAGTGGGTGTACTGTTTAGTGCACTCTGTGAAAAGAAATGACATCACCATTAACTTTGACGGCTTAGCCTACAGTGACAATATACCTGTTCATGTGCTAAGTGAGTGTACCTATTGGGGCTTCACCTGGGAAGTTTAGTAAAAATTCTTTAACAAATAAGGTAACATGTAAAGGTGTTTGGGTATTTCCCAGGCAGTCCCTTGTTCCCCTATTTTAAGTCTGGATTGCTTACATCATGTAATAAACACATGATTAACTTATTAAATGATTCAATAGGCATTATCCAAAGTGTATATAGCATTGGTGTATGTGCAATGGAATGGAATATCCATCAGCTAGCCACTGACAATTTTACAACTCTTATTGTTTGAGTTTGCTGATCTGCATGAAACATTGATATTCCACCTATTGTAGTAACTAATATTTTCTTGGTCTTTTGGTTTCAGTATTGTACAATCTAGTACAATGTTTTGTATATGTTCATTACACACTCTCTTGTGGATACACTAGTGAGTATATGGTCTGATCTCTTTAGATCAGACAGATGCTTCAATATCTATTCAAACCTTAAATGGTGTCAGTGTTGGCATGGTGCTTGGAAGTGGCCAGATGTACAATATAGTTTGCCTTCTTCCAGAGAATGAGAGATTTACAGCAGGAAATTACACTTATTTTGTAAACAACGACAACCCGATTCTTAGTACCTCCAACTCTACTAAATATGGACTTGAAGCTAATGCTAAGATTCTAAAGATTTCTTGTGAAATTGAGAGAACAGCCTTTGCTTCTTTGGAAGACTCAAAGGTCACAAGTGTCAGCCAGCCGAAAACCTTTGTAGTATTAGGTAAGACTGATAATTGTATTCATAGTTTGTGGTTCATACAATGGCTATTATGAAATCCGAAACCAGCCATATACATATGTATATACTTAACTTTAACAGTTGTGGTTTTATTATCACTTTAAGTAGTTTGTCATTATAAAATTCTCCTAATTACCTGAATCTGAAGGACAATTGAATTTTTATAATCTAAACCATTTTGCAGACCGGCCAAGAGACATCTTAATGTTACCTGAGGATACGAAGAAGCCCTGCAATCGGACCTTTCGGGTGAATTTTAGCTCAAAAAATATAACCACACAACTTTTCTATATAGTTAGCAATGATGAAGACTTGTCAGAATGTGAAGAAGTGATGGACAGCAAACAGTCTGTGACTGTCAATCCAAACATAGGCTCTATCAACATATCTGTTGACTTTAACACAGTAGCAGGTGTTAACCCAAGAAATAATGAAAAATTATTCGTGTACTTTATGTTGTCTTCTCATAATACCTCAGGGAGCTGCAGTAATGCATTTGAAGTGTCAGGCATAGCAGGTATGTACAATGAATATTCATAGAGGGTTATAAGAATCTTGTTTATAATAAAAGTATCGATTATCTACTGAGACTATTCATGTTTGGTAAACTATGTTATATTGATACCATTGAAAAAGATGATATATTAATGATATATCGGTGTGCTTGGCACCACTGGCCAGTTAACCTCATTTGACTTATTTATTAATTATATATATTTATTGTTTATTTTTTCTAGCTAACCAAAACTGCATCAAGAAACTTTCTGATCCAAGTTCTGCAATTATTGGTGGTGTTGTTGGAAGTTTAGTTACGCTAGCTGTTGTTGTTATTGTGGTAATAGTTGTTGGATTGCTTATATGGAAGTATAGGGGCAATTATTGTAGACGTGGAAATGATGATATTACATTGGTGAGTTGTATATAGTGAATCACTCAGTGATTAGGTTGACTGTTAAAGTTTTTTAATGACTGTCTCAAGCATTGTATTTATCTTTTGAAACGTTCTTTACTGCCTTTGTAGGAAAATGGCAAGGAAAAATGAAAACAATAATATCTGATTCAGAAGTACACATGTCATTCCTTTAGATCTTTCATAGTAAGTTCTGTTTTGATCTGTTTTGTTCAGAGAGGAGACTGAACTGACATTTATACTTTGTAGTGTGTGTTGATATAGTGAGTACTACTTGTACATATATGCAATTTTATGTAGAACAAATCTATATAAATAGATTCATAAGAGCTCTTTCCGAATGCAGGGAGATATTTATTTTCTGGCTCTGTTGCTGAATTTCATGAATGTTAAAATTCTCTGTAAACTATTTCTTCATGTCTACCTTCCAGTATAAATTCATATTTTAATGTACATTTAATTATGTTTCATTTTTGTAGATTTTTGTTGTGTTGTAATCATAACTTTTTAACATGGAAATTGAAACTTTGAAATGCTAGACCATATGTTTGAATGTATAAATGCATGTATAATTATATGCAGCAAAAAATATGAACGCATTCATTCTGGAAAATCTAAATGTATGCATATACGTATACTAGAGCGCAAAGGTTGGCACGTGACTAAGCTATGTCTATGAATATCATTATATCCGATAGTCTGCCTCAGAGATGTATTCGAGTGGAAGGAGGAATGATGGAATTCTTAGGGAGGGATATCTGGATAAAGTGAAATGGTCTAAAGTGAACAAAATAGTCAGCAGTGGAAAAATGAAAGTAAGAATAATGATACGCTTTTCTATTTTTGGAGATTCGTTACGAGGTAGCTGATGGATTATGACCATTATCTTGGCAACGGCTGAACAGAGTAAAATTTCGTCCTGATAGCAATACTCTGTACTGTTCAGAGATAATATGGGGGCGATAGAATTAAACTGTAGCTACCTAAATCTTGAGAATACAGCACTTGACCTCATTACCAGCACACAACGGTGCGGAAGTAATCGTATCGCTTCAGTTCCTCACAATGCACCACCTCTTCAGTATAATTTAATGCTGGACGACCACTAATATTAAAGAAGCTTCTCGATCTTAATTTTGAAAGTACTTTAGTATTACACTACGTCCTTCGGATACCGCCTGTCGCGGCTCTTAACGGTCGGCAGGCCCGTATGTGGAATTCCTATTAATGGAAGCTTGTTCTATGTAATATACCAATTAGCTAGAGCTGGAGTTTTAGTAGGGAAATATGGAATGACTGTATAAACCTTTAATGCTATTGGTCAGTAAAAGTAGAGATTTTTATTAGTTACTGTGTCACCTTTCTAACCTTTTTCCGTTGCAGGATTATTCTTTATTGTGGAAGCGTTATTTTTGGGTCCTGCGTGACTCTCTATTATTGGAGGCCTATAAGAGTGACTCGAAAGTCAGCAAGGAGGTGGTGAAGACTATAAACCTTCACCACTGTGATAATGTGAGTGTCTGTGACATGGATGTGTCTCTGAGACATCGTTATGCCTTTGAGCTGGAAGTTCATGATGGAGGGACAGTTAAACACATAGTGTTCAATGCTGATAGTGAAAGACTTCGAGATAAATGGGTCTCAGATATTGTAGAGTCTTGTGGACTTATTTTAGGTAAGTCCTGACATGTGTACTCCTGATAAGCGATTTCTATTTCCACATTCCTTCACCTCCCACAGACCTTATAAATGTTAAATTACTCCTAATGTATTCTATTAAGCTATTCCTATGTAACAAATTGAGAAAGTGTTACACGGCTGATTTCTCCCTATCAATGCACCAATTTTCATATGCTTTAAGCAACCTCATGGTTTTTGAGTTTAGTTTACCTTTCAGTCTAAAGCTGAAAATGAAGGAACTATTCTAGTATATTATAGAGATTTCATTTAACTTAATATCCAAACTTGGGAAGATTAGGAATTGCTTATTGACCATGTAAAAGTTAACAAGGTAATTCCAGCAATGGAGTGAGACCTAATTCCAGTTTCCTCCTATGCCACCAACTAATAATATAATCAGTAAGACTTATGTTGATTGAACAAACTATTTAATTTCATTACCTCTCTCTGCATCCACAATCCTAACTGGTTTTGACTGCTGTTTCTTTTGTTTTATTATACTCACTAATGGAATAGTTAGATATGTCTTTAATCATCTAATTACCTGTTGATCTATTATCCTAGTACAAATAATATGGTATGTTATTATTTTTCAAATTCAATTTGCTTTTTGTAAATTTAGACAATATAAGTATTTGATAACAACAATAAAGCAAATGTATAACAAGCTCTTTAAGTGGAAAAGAGATATTTAGTTGAAAAGCTTGTAGAAGCATCATCACTTGCACATATAGCACACCTGGCCAAAACCACTTTTATTTGCATAGCTATAGTTACACTTATCTTACACTTGTCATAAGCTCTTAGACTATCAAATATCAGATATTTAAACCATATTACATCATGAGATATATGAAATAGTTTGACTTCTGATTAAATAAAGTATAAGTCCAAATATCTTTTTTCTCTTAATAGATAGAGCTGAGTTACATTATTATGATATCTAAGTCTTATTAGTATGATTACAATCAGTATTTTGTAGTGTATAAAGCTGATTCCTGAGTACCTTGAAAATAGTTACTGTTTCAAGATGCCATAAAGGAAACAAAACAGAGGAACTTGTATGAGTGATCCACTTCTCTAAGACCATCAGTTGTGTAAACAATTAAGTCCCAAAAATTCACACTCTGTAATTTTATATACTTTTAAACCGTTCCCTTCTTAATGCAGCAGATAAATAACATCACCTAGATAACAGGCAGCTCAGAAATATAGTTCTAATTATTTTCTAAAGCACACACTATTTGCACAGTGTCCAGTCGGTTATATACATACTGCATGTGTATTTCATGGTAATCACCATATATATTACAGATGATGGTGAAACTTATGAAACTTTGGATAATCCTATGACTCCTAATGATCGTCGGCAGATAGCCAATACTATTCAGCCCAGTGAAGATACTCCTCCTCTGCTCCCCTCTCATCCTCCACCTAAACGACCTAGTGGACAACAGAGTTTTAATACACCTCCTACAAGGCCAGTAGTAGGCCTAGCTGTCCAGACACAGCACCAATTTGGGGGTAGCCTTGAAGATGTGAGAATGTCACCAGGAGGATATGGGTTCTTGCATACTATTGCTCGCAGTCAAACCACTGGAAATATGGCACATCAATTGCTCTTTGATAATGATGATGATGAAGAGCCTGAAAATGAAGATAGTGATATCTTTGGCTTAGTAGATTTCCCTGGACAAGGAGGGGCAACAAGTGTGATACAGAAGGCAGAGTACAGAGCACTGTATCGCAAGGCACCACAGATACCGCCAAAACTGCCAACTCGTCATCCTGCAGACAGACCACCAATGCCACTGCCTACAGGCGTACCAATAGCTACTAAGTCACCTTCATCTGCTAAGAAAACAGTGCCTAAACATCCACATACCGAATCTAAATCTTCTACAAAACCACCTACTCTGACAGGAAATACCCAGAGAGATGCAATCACATCTTCCACAGCACTTCGACCAGCCAAGCATCACCCACCTTCTAATCCACCACCACCAACCCTTCCAAAGAAAGACCATCTAACTGGCTTCTCTTCTGAGCTTTCTAATGCCCTAAGGAAGAAGAATGAAGGAAATCCTGAAGGGAACCTTGACACAAGGACCTCCCAGCCTGTCCCTAAAAATCGTCCTAAAAAGTCTCCAATCATCCCACCACAACCTCCAGCCAAGCCAAAGGTGATAGCTACTTAATTACTATCTACTGACTTAATTAGGCTGCCACCACAAGATTGTTAGGATTGTTCATTGTGTTTGACTCCTATATGTAGATACTGATAGTTGCATGCTGTAGCCCACATTATTAACGAGTGTTTGGTTAGTGGCTGTGTGGAGTGGCTATGTAATTATACTTGCCAATGTCAGCCTACAATCCCATTAAGCAACATTTTGTATTTTTGTTAATCTGTGTATTTTGATAACAGATTGTTACAGTAAGATTATGCATTTCTCTTTAGAAACAACCTGCTCACCTTCCACCAAGTAGCCACCAATCCCCTGACACCCACCGACTGGGCCCTCCACGAGACACTCACCAACAGCCAAACACCCACCGACCTCCCCAAGTGTTACCGAGGGATAAAGTCCCATCTAAGCCATCAGAGGAAGAAGAGGTTGGTTCATTATAACATTCCATTATGTGCATGCTTGTAAGCATAGACAGTGTTTGAACAAATATGTACTATAGTAGTCTTGTTCATCACTTCTGCAGAGTGACGAGGAACCTAACAAATATTACAATGACAGCCCTTGGAACTTGGTAAGTCATGTTGCAAGTGATAGCTGTTTGATGACCAGTCCTGCAATAACATAATGTAAATCAGTTCTATATGAATTACTTTATGGAAACATACTTTGAAATGAGGATTTGAAAAATATGTACACCTTGCTAATTAATTATAGTTTGGCCACACTCGTGTATAATAAAGATTGCTTCTAACTGTGTTAGACTTATCTTTTGGATGGTATATCCTTCCACTCTATGAGTGTTTAAAAGTTTGTGTTGTTTGATTGAGCATTTCAACACTGAAGGATTTAATCAGTCAGATGTACACTGGTGAATTATGTTGTACCTGTGTTGTTATCCAAACTTTCTAGCACTATAAAAATTAATAAATAAATTATTTTTGATAGTGATTGTCACATTTTTCAGTTATTAAGTTGAACATGCATTTTTAAAAAAAAGGTATTTCTTGTGTTTTGGGTATTCAGACAACAATGTTATTGTTTTCTTCAATATGTTTAAGGAACCATTTTCAATTTTAAAATGGTTTTATTCACTATGTATACGAGTATGTATGCAGAGCACATTCAAAAATAACAACAATGAGTTTGTATAGTAAATTATGTTCTAGAACAGAAGGTTGTTGCATAGCAGTGCAGTACTTTATATTCATTTTTCTCCAGGGTTATTTTCAAATTAAACTGCAGGAATGATTGCGCTGTGTATTTTGTGTACTTATTAGGTGGCCGAGGATCATACTAGATCTCCGATTGGACACACCCCTTCCAGTGGTAATGCTACCAAAAGGATGTCTTACGACGAAGTATTCTCTCCAACCCCACCCTCACCAGCCCCTCCCTTTCCAAACTCTCCCTTATCCACTTACAGTACATCGAGCGAAAGTAGTTCAGTTGTATCTAGTGAGGCGGTGACTGTCATCAGCAGCAAGCAATCCCCAAAGAGACATGACACATTGGATGGGAAATCCTTAAGCAGAGTGAAAAACTGTGATAGGCAAGGTCAACCTGAAAATACCAATAGCAGATCAAGGTCAACAGAGCATGGTGAAAGTCATATGGTTTCCAAGCTTGCATCCACAAGAGAACCCATATATGTGAACTGGCCACTTCCTGATGATATCAGAGCAGAACTATCTGCAAAGCCTTTGGATGGGAGGCCTGATGATCCTACCTCTGCTACACCACCCATCCCCTCAAGGGAAAGGCGAAACCTACGAAACCAACCTTCATCCCCCTCCAACCAAAAAGACCAGACAAAGCACACTCTTCAGAACTATTCCAAGCCTTCTGTCCCCAATCAGAAAGGTGACTTGGACAGTGTAGCAAGAGGTACAACTGCACTAAATATTCATCACTGTATATACATTGTAGGTCGTAGCATAAGCTACCACCCTACTTAACTGTTACCTGACAAATAGTCAAAGTGATAGAAAGGAAAACATGAAATACTGGGATGGATCATTAGTGGACTGGGATGATCCATCCCAGTTATAAGATCAACTTTTGATCTTAAGGTCCCCTATTTTTCTAATATTGAGAATTGAACCCAGGACAGCTGGTTTTGACCACCAGTGCTCTGCCATTACAATTGCCATAGCAATGCTCCATTCTCATGATTCCCTATTTTATCAACAACTTGCAAGTAATTAGTTTCTCTATTCATATATTTTTGATCACACGAATGCATTACCTATCACCCCCACTTCTATTCTTTAACACCCTTGCAGAAGGGTCTGTAAACAAACCACAAATCTTATTTAAAGCACAAATCCCTTAGCTAATTATTTTTACCATGGATCTTTATTGAGTATGCACCCCACCCTTCACCACCCCACCCTTCACCACCCCACCCTTCACCACCCCACCCTTCACCACCCCACCCTTCACCACCCCACCCTATATACATTCCAAGTACTATATTATAGCTAAATATATTATATACAGTTGGTACAAGTCATACCATTTTGTACTTGACTCTTCATTATATAGTTTCAGCTGATCCTAAACAACAAGGCAAAAACAATTTTAAAAATCTTGTTGCTAAGTTTGATAATTAATTTGCTAAGTTTTGTGAATATTTGTCTAATATGATTCGTCAAACGCATATTTTTATTTTATAAATATATTTCTGGTACTTTTTCATATATACACTGTTTTGGTGATTTCATTTTTTCTATTGAATATTTATTCTGAAAGTTATACTCCTCTGACAACCGGATGGAAGTACATACACGTGACGACATCTCTGGCAGACTCGAATTTCCTCTGTTCCATGGCACATAACCCTGTAAGTGTTCCTAAAGGACGTATATATTAAGGACTGTCCACTTTGGCAAGGTGTGAAATAGCACTGTGTCGATCCTCATCATATAGACATCGGGTACTGCTCGCAATAGAATATGGCCGAGGCGTTAGGAGAGCGATTTCATAAGCTGCGTCTATATGAAGAAAGTTTTGATCTTGAATCTGATGGTATGTACATATATATTTATATAGAGGATTCAATCTTGAAAAAATATATCTCTATCTGATCATGAGAGGTTTTACAACCTTTTACAGTACGTGGTTACTATGCCAACGTATTAGAGACCTATACGTATGTGGTGTCCGAGAGTCAGGCACTATGAGATCTGACAATGCTATATAGATATAAACCTCAGCAACACAAATGTCAACAAGATTGAACGACTTCAGTTCGACTAGCCAAAGGCCTTCTTCAGCGTGATGTACAGTTTTAGCTAGCTCATTAATTAATTAAATATTGTCCGTCTCTCTGTATGTATGCTGTCGTGCAGACGAAGATACTGCGGAACGAGCTCCTTTCACAGGAATAAATTTAGAAAGTGCCAGAAGTGTAGGAAGTCTCCCCATACCTGATTCAGCTTATGAAAAAGTGAAATCTTCAATTGTGTTACTAGAAAGGTTAGGAAATAATGATATTGAAAGCTTGGCAGTTTCAGGTGCTGTTAGTGTATATGCAACATAATATGCACCTCTCTATCTCTCTCTGTCTATAATTTATCTATCTCTGTATATAGCTATCTGCATAATTCATTTACCCTGAACGTAAAATTTCATTTGACAAACATTCCTTTCATAAAATTTTATTTCAAACTTTTGTCACCAAAATTGTGCATATAAGACCCCTAGTTTTAGCATAGAGAGCCAAGGATTCACAAAAAATCAAGATCAAGTAAAAAGATAAAGATTCCTAGTGTCACTGATAAAGGGTGGAATTCCCAGAAACAGTTGTCTGGCCAAGTGTAGCAGAAGAAAGAAAAAAGAATTCTGTATCTTCATCTAAAACTCTCTCATGCAGGTTTAGTTCCCTATAGGCTTTCTTACAGAGTATAGACATAGCATGAAGGAAAATGATATATTAGATTTTTCGTGCATGCATACATACATACATACATACATACATGCATACATATATATTATGTATTATATGTGTGTTGTAATGCAGCATTGCCAAAGGAAAGACACTTCGTAGCACTGGTTTCTTCTATGCCAGAAATAAAAAACTCTACCTAATGAGTGTATACTACGTGCTACCTAGTGAGGTAGCCATTAGCAGTGCGACATTCTACTTTGATTACAAGGGAGAGGATGACAGGGGGACTCCAGTAAAGGTAACTGAAGTAATGAAGGCATGTGGAGAAGAATACTGTATTCACACCAATGAGGTATATTTGCATACATGTATGTATACGAATAGATCAGATATATATTGCATTGGTTCGGCTAAAATGATTTGAATATATATAAATTACGCAGTGGCTAGAGTGCCAGTCTACCGGTAACGGAGCGTATTGCGTTAAAGTGCCGGTACTAGTAAGACTGATTACGTTCGATACCGGCATCGTTACCTTTTTGGTTAAAGCGCCGGTACCGTATTTTAAGAATTGACACGTTCGTTACGGGTACTGGCATTTGGATTAGTGTACCGGTAAGGTTTGTTATTGTAAAATAAAGTAAGACTAAAAAATAGTCTACATCGGGGATGATCCTGTAAAAAGTTTTTTTTGAATTCTCTTCAATATTAATTTTACATATCACAACGAGAAAAAAGAAGAAAAAACGACCCAAGCGTGTTTGGAACTCAATGGGTTCCCAGACCCTTCAACAAATATCGCGATATGCTAACGATAAGGAAAAAAGAGAAAAACGTCCATTCTCAGTGGGTTACAACAAATATCGCGATATACTGACGATAAGAAAAAAGAAAAACCAGTCACGTTAGCCAGCAGAGACTGCTGTTACCGTCGAGCACCACGAGGAGGTGTGACTTGGATTTTGCTCGACGCAGGGAGTTCACGTTACCATCCACAATGCGAGCCGTCCTTCCATCGCTGGTCGTCTGGGGCCAGGATCGTTGGTAACGCCTAACTGGTGCAGTTTCGGCTTTGGTAGTCACAGAGTGACAGAACCAGCCTTATCCCTCCCCGGGTTCCGTTGTATCGATAAATCGATAATTGGTGAGCACATCCCCATGGCACCAACCGATACAGGGCAGCTACGGAACCTAGACACTACCAAGCCAACGAGTAAGGACTTACTCCCTTACCCGAGGCTCCATGCTGGCAGGCCTGAATGGTCATGTTAAAATGGACTATTTATATGCAACTACGTTGTAAAATGATAAAGAAAAAAAGGAAAAAAAGTGATTACCGTTGTAATTGATCCAATTCCAGAAGCTTCCTTTTATTCTATATGCTTCTCGCTCGCATCACTCTGCCACCAGCGCGGTGGTGATGGAAGTGGAAATATACTAGTTATAAATATGCACTATATTCAGTTCCTAAGTATGGCTGGTGCTTAACATTTATACAATAATAGAGTTATAGTTAATTATATTAATTTAAGCACCAGCTATACTTCCTGTACTAATGCTAACGGTGCTTAACCACTTTTGCTATTGAAAAGTGGTTAAGCACCGTCAAATATAGTACACATTTAGTACACAGACTGCAACTATATAATAGTATAAATTTAAGCACCAGCTATACTTACCGGTACTCTAGCCACTGCATATAATTATTACTCATTGTATATTGTGTACAGAACTTTAACTACACTTTGCTTGAAATGGATGAGAAGAAACTTAGGGAAAAGATCAAATATGCAGTGTTATCTCCATTTCAAGCCTTTGCCTATGGAAAAGAGCTGATCATGGTATGGCATCCAGCAATGTTGGGATATACCCTTTCTCACCAGAGTGTTGAATGCCCTGATTCGGAAGGTATATTACTGAATCTTCAATATATATGTGAATACTTATATAGCTATACAATCCTCACTGGTAAATGCATTTCATATACATATATAGGTCATTATCTAAGACTAAGCAAGGAGTATGATACCAGTACGCTTGGGGCTCCACTGTTTAGCTACAATATTGAAGAGAACAGGCTGGACCTTGTTGGGTGTGTTGTGGGAACTTGGAGGAAAAAGTGGACAGCTGGCATCAAAATGACTTCTTTTCTTGAAATTTTTGATACAAGAAAGCTCAGTGAAGGTGCTGATATATACATACAGCATATACATGATTTGTATTTGACGATGTTCATAACAAAATTTGAGTTGAAAGGACTCATGGGACTGCACTCAAATTAATTGACTGCTTTGTTGGGCCTATATATAGTCATAATAGTAACAGTTTTGATCATTCAAAACTCCGTCGCTTGGATATATATATATAGAAACTATAATATATAATTATAATATGCCATACAATGCCAAATAATATTTTAGTCTATATTTTCTTGTCTGTTTCTGTATAATACTGCAGATTTTTTTGCCCTATCATAAGTTTAAAATTAATATGATGCATGATCAAGACATAATATGTATGCATACATATACATTTTTGCTCCTACAGATAACAGCTTTAAAGTTACATGCAATTTGGTGTGAACCTGGATTGGGATCCACTTAATATACCTGACAGTTGTGTATTTTAATATGTAATTAAAACCATTTCTAGTATTTGAATCATCCATTCCATAATTATACTAGAGCAAAACTATTATCCACATTAGATCCTTCTGTGGCCAGACGCCCCCGTTAATATAATAATGTGTCGATGCATGTGAGAAAATCAAAGTGGACGGACACCTAAATGCTATAATAAGAGATTGAGCACCCTAACAGTCTATAGGACATTCCGGTATTCGGAAATGACTGCTCGAGATGATTTGAACGATGCGAAGGAACAACTAATTTTGGAAGAAGATGATACCTTTTACCTAAATGTACCATCTGAAGCAGACGAAGGTAAGTCGCGGTGGTAATCTAAAGAAATAATAGCTAAGGGAACTTTAAACTCTCACCGCGGTGCGTGTAGGTAAGTTTGCGTATTAGTTAGTTTACCTATCTGCACCGCGGTGCGTAAAAGTCAGCAACCCCCATAAAGCAACTTAGCGATAAATAAGTATACTCGTGTATGCATGGAGTGCCCTGAAGCGCGGCCTCATCGATAAACTGGTGTGGTCAACACTATAGTGTCGCTATGGGGATCCAAATTAACTTGTACTTTTTACAACCTCCTGACTGTATACAATACATGCTTAAAATTATCTTTTAAGGTATACGTTACATTAAACGCGTTGCGTTGTATACCTATATAAAAAAATGTATTGTAGAGCGACTCTTTCGATCGCTTGCCTTGTACCTATATATAGAGGCATGCATTCTTGATTCATTGTATATCTGACTGCAAGTTAGGCTGATCGAATACTGGTTTTATTCAAGGTCTCCTAAATAAATGGAACCATCTCAACTCGTCGTGACGAAAGCGAATTAATAAACTAATAATAATATTAGGTAGCTTACACAGTCTATTATTCGCTTGTCCTCCTACTGCACTCACAAAGTGATGAATAGATTACATCCTTCACAAATTTTGATTACTGCACCCTAGGCCCTAGAAGTATCATACCTATAGACACATGCATTCATACATGCAGACAAGAACTCACGCCCCCAGGTACATGTATATGTGACATGCACTAATCATATTCTAAACTATCTTAGTTCAATGTGGTGTGCCAGATTTGGTGTGTGATTTGTATATATGCTGCTGTTTGTTTTAAACTTATTATCATGGTTTAAGTGTTGCTTTATATGTGTTTCTGTCATGTGCTAGTGTTACATTGGACCGGTACCCTTTTTTCTATGTCCTATAGCTAACGCCTTATGCATGGTGTTGTTGTGCACTGTAATATATATAATGATTGATTGATATATAGGTCAGCCCGACAGATGTATATTTTGTCCAACATTTTAGTTAGTCTCTTGGACGCCCTATTGAATAACACCCTACAAATTGAAGATAAAGGCTGATTTGACATTAAAGTAATTATATTAATAATAATATATAGATGACCCTACAATGGCTACTGGAGGTTCTGGACTTGTTCCTAATGCTGGATTTGGAAGTCTAGGGGTTACAATTGGTCTTGAATCAAGTAGGGTTCAAGGAGGTGTGAAACAATCGGTCCAGGCTCAGATTGATCGAGCTCTAGTTACCATAAAGAGGCGAGTATTATATAGAGTGTTTCTATATTGAATTCAGAATATGTGCTAATGATAATCAGTATATCTTGCATATGTGTGTGTTTATGGTCTCGTATGTTGAAATGCACAGTCGCTATGGTGAAGGAACTGCATTCTTTTTTGAAAAAGATGGAAAGATAGTGTTGTTGAGTCCTTATAAAGTCTTTCCTAAGAAACTTGACAAGGAGGCAGTATTGACTTACTATGAGAAAGGAAGAAAAAACAGCGTACCCATTGGAGATGTGCTGGAAGATGCTCCTCTAGTTATGAAGCTAGTTAATGGTAGAACTACAGCAGGTAGGATTAACAATCCAGCATTGTTTGTAAATAAGAAAAAAATGATGAAGAAATGGAAAGACTTTAAACCCCTGCAGTTATCAAATCATCCTGATAATAGTCTTCCTAAAGAGTTACTTATTGGTGAAACTGGATTTACTGCACAGCTGGAGCGTTGCAATTCAAGAGGTAAATTGTAAACTATTACTATAAACCCAAAAATAAAGTTTGTTTATTTGCATGTATAAAATAGCATGAAGGTAATAAAAGTCATTATCATCATGTATAATACTCCAGACCTCTGATAAACTGATAATTTGCCCTTTTCTTCACACTATTTATAATACTATAGGTGAATTTCTACGATTTAAGAAGAGATATGAGTCCACATTACTTGGGTCTCCAATATTTGTCACAGAGGATGAATGCTTAATCCTGATTGGTTATGTATTAGGGAAATGGACTGGTGGTAAGTAATGCAATATGATGATCAATTAATTACAAATACACGAAACTAAAATAAATGTTACGAAATTTTATTATGCAAAAATTAATTCTATAGACAGAGTTGCTGGAATCAAGATGAGTTCATTTCTTCTGGTTTATGAAGGTATGATTGTATAAAAGTAGTAGTATATATACATATATTATGTAACTATGTATAATATTTACTTTTGACTGTAGGAACATGACCCATGCATGCAGTCTTGATTATAGATCCCGATATATATCACATGAATCATCAGAGTTATATTTAGACTATTCTAGTTGCAGCTTCTGATATGGCTGTAAACCCTTTCTCCTATATAGTTCAGCCAAACTATATATACTTATAGTTTATTGTCAATCACAGTAATTTGGTTAAAGTATATTCCTATAGTAGTACACAGAACATCCATACATGCCATCAATGATCATAAGTGGGAAGTGAGTTGAATGCAGTGATTCAGAAGTAGACATATTATGCGTATATAGCAAGGGTATAAAGGAATAAGGAGTGCTTGTTGCGAGCATTATGAGAATAAAGTCTATTGAACGTCAGCAACATGAATTTACTAATTCTGGACATTTTCAACCTGGATGTCTTCATCAGCAATATATGCTGACACTCAATAAGACCTTATTCTCATAGCAAGGGTATGAATGATTATACATTGAAAATGGTTTGCTCATGCATTATCATGTGACTACAGAAGTGATGTATATAATACATACACATGCATTGCTTCCATGCTTATAAGGCATATATATCATCCCTACATCAGCAGCTGTTTCTATGACCAAGGATCAGAAAGCAAGCGGTGGTCTCTCTGCTATAGAGTTCAGCACTATAAAATGTACTGACATTTTAGCTAGCACGTAATATCGATTAATTTTAATGCGAGAGCTATATAGCCCGATAGTATTGTAATACAGGGAGGGCAAATGCACACTAGGTTTAACTTCATTTCTCTGCAAAATGTTATATAGTTAGAGATATGTATTGCTTTCATGTATATGTAGCAAAAAATCTTTAATAGGGTCTACTTTAATATTTAAGACCTCCGCCCAGATCGACACTTCCAATCAATAACTCTATAGCGGATTCTCAGTTTCATACATCAACGAAGATGGCTGCTCAGGATTGCTCGAAAGAACAACTGGTTTTGAAAGAAGACAATACCTTTTATCTAAATGTACCAGGTGAAGGTTAGTTGATGGTAATCTACCTTTGGTAGATCATTACTAAGGAAACGTACACTGAGCTGCCTGACGCTATAGAAGTGTACCGTTGCTAGGTACATTTTACTAAGGCCACGCCAACCGCGTGTAGCACTATACAGAAAAGTAAATTAGAGAGAAAATAAAAATATTATTATCCATAATCGTAGGTGCAAGTGGCCCGGTGGCTGAAGCGCTTGTCTTCGGTTTTGAAGGAAGCGGTGTGAAAATATCGGTTCAGGCTCAGATTAATCGAGCTCTAGTTACCATAAAGAGGCGAGTATTAGAGTGTTTCTATATTGAATTCAGAATATGTGCTATTGATAATCAGTATATCTTGCATATGTGTGTGTTTATGTTGAAATGCACAGTGGCTATGGTGAAGGAACTGCATTCTTTTTTGAAAAAGATGGAAAGATAGTGTTGTTGAGTCCTTATAAAGTCTTTCCTGAGAAACTTGACAAGGAGGCAGTATTGACTTACTATGAGAAAGGGAATAAAATCAGTGTACCCATTAGAGATGTGCTGGAAGATGATCCTCTGAAGCTTGTTGCTGCTAAAACTACAGCTGGTACTCTTATGATTCCAGCATTGTTTGTAAATAAGGAAATTATGATGAAGAATTGGAAAGACTTTAAACCCCTGCAGCTATCAAGTTATCCTGATAATAGTCTTCCTAATTATTTACTTATTGCTGAAGGTGGATATGCTCCACAGTGGGAGCGTTGCAATTCAAAAGGTGAATTATGAAACTTATACTAACGCGTGATGTCCATTCATTTAAAAGGATTATGAAAATAAAGCCTTTTTCACCATACTAATAATAATAATTTAATTATACATACCTCATGCTCTGATAAGACAAGTAGTTCAAATACAATCATTGACCAACTTTTCCATTCCTTAAATTAAAATTCTTCATTCCCTTAGGTGAATTTCTACGATTTAAGAAGAGGTATGAGTCCTCAATAATTGGGTCTCCAATATTTGTCACAGAGGATGAACGTTTAATCCTGATTGGTTTTGTAATAGGGCAATGGACTGGCGGTAAGTAATCTGTACAATTTCTATATTATTATTATTATATTATTATTATTATATTATTATTATTATTATTATTAGAGTGCCCATGCATACAATGAATGTATAAAATGCAAACCAAAAGTGGTTAAAGGGCACAGGGCTATACCTGGACACGTATAAACCATCGCCACTTAAGGCTACCAGGCCGTCCGCCCAGGTACATAGCCTGACCTATATTGAATGTGTTGTGTGAAGTACAAAATATATAATTGTCCTGATATGTTACCATATACCATATTTAACTGTACACACCACAAACATGAATGCTGTTAATTCTGATCTTTAGCATAATATATGAACTGCTTGATGATTAAACTGAAATAAATGTATTTCATTCTAGACAAAGTTGCTGGAATCAAGATGAGTTCATTTCTAGAGGTTTATGAATTTGGAAGAATGGATGAAGGTATGGTATACGAAACTGTATGAAATCTGAGTAGCAGTTTGTACGTCAATCATAAATTACTCATTCACTTCCATTGAGTTTAATAACTAATCAGGTTTTACAATGTACACACTCTCCTCGACCCCAAATGGCATGTTTGTATACACCTAGCTGCCAGTGACCTTCAAACCTTCATGCACATGTGTTGGGCTATTCTTTTTCAGTCATTGTTAATACTTTACGTTTTTGTTATTATCATTATTTTGTATATATATTTTTACTTTTTGACCCCAGACAAAGGAATCCATGTATTCAAGCTGTGAAGATGTAGAATTATTCACTTTAGAATCTTTAATTAAATGTTATTTCCATTTTGTTTGTAGTTTCTACCTTTCCTCATAGTTTAACAAAACTATTGTTTAGTTTACTGTTTTTCTAAAATTTAGTAAAAACTTTTATCCTATAGTACTTAGACAGTAGGACAGAAAACACCCACGCAATCAATGAAGTGAACGGAAGCGAGTCACGTGTTTGGAAAACGCAGTAGAGTAAACGTGAGTGTACGAACCATACAAAGAGGAGATCGAATTTTAGAGTGAAGTCTCGTTTTGCGAATTCTTTGATTGGTATTAGCCGTTCAGTATGGGAGGAGGGAAAATGGTTAAAGAAGGCGCTCTTATCAAGTCCCCTCCGCTGCAAAGCAAAGGAGTCAAGGTAGGCGTGTGCGAATGAATGTTATCGGCAGTGACTAGATATTATTCGACCAGAAGAGATCATGAGCGCCTTTGATTTGTCCATCATTCCTACACTCGTAGACAAAATGCATTTCGAGACGTAACTTAGTCTCTCTGAGTGTGCTATATTTCTTTGATTTACTTGGTACGGAGACCCGTCTCTTCAGCAGCATCGTCTAGCAATTTCGTAATGACCCCAACTGGTGGTGCCGAATCATGGGGCGCTGCTTGCGTTCGAATGGTGGGGGATGGGGAACATACAACGGTCTACGGTTGGTTAGCTATATCTTTGCGTAGTAAAGCCGTTGTTTCAACTGGACCAGCGGTACATGTCCTTACTGCTCTAATGAGCATAATATTAGAGGTTAACTGATGGCGCATGTATTCGGAAATTTATAAGTCAAAGCTAAATATTACCAATCTGTTAACGATCATATCGTCAATGATTCCGAATTTGTCCTTTGTAGCCCATGCCTGTCATGTAAGGTAATCTAAATTATTTAACATATATACACAAACCTGCTAATGGAGGAGTTGTTTATTCAATCTCTGACTATATTTGTTACCTGGACACCAGTGGTCAACCTTGAAAATGAAGACTTCAATCGCGCATATTCACTTTTGATTTGTCTGTTTATGGTGTTCAACAAATGCTTTGTCTCTGTTAGTTGGCCAACTATAAATACGTGTGCTAAAAGAGGAAAGTCTGTAATATAAACATGTACAGCAAGCATCTCCAATGCATTATACCACACATGTTGCAAGGGATAGGTGGATGGATGGATTGATATCATTCTTATGCATAACAACTACTATATAGTTAGTATAATATATTTGTTTCTCTTCTAGGAAATTGTAATTATGTATAGCTCTTTAACTCTACTATTCAACCATTAGGAGTAGTTCTGTGTAATATTATGTAATATTATGTAGTAGTTTTCTTTGTTTTTTTGTTAAATTCAAGCTAGTCTTTATAAAAAGCTATAACTTTTTTAGCTTCTACTGTCACAGGTCTGAAGAGTATTAGTACATTGTGCTTCTTATGCAAGGGTACTTGGCATGTCTGCCAGCCAATCATCAATGCTGCCACAATGGGTCATTGTCCATGTGTTTGGGGAGCCAAACTCAAGTGATTGGCTCTTCTGTATAATGAGCTCCTGTGAAGTTGTCACATGCTTAAAGAAGCCAAGGGTAGTTTTGTAATCAGAGGTTATCTTATTTTTGTTGATACAAGCCTTGGAGCTGTAGCACAGACAAGCCTTGGAGCTGTGGCACAGACGATATTTTCCCTGGACATTCAGAGTTAGCCCATCAAGGTCCTGGGATGGCCACTTACTGAATGTATTTGGAACAGATAACCCTATGTATTGGTAGTGTTATATGAACAGAAAGAACCCCTTTCATATCAGTTTCTGTTATGACCTCATCAACTGACTGTCTGTGTCAGTTTACCTGGTCAGGCCAGGGACTCCTTTGCTCTGTACTGTATGTGGGAGAAGGGAAAATATGAATGGATTTATATTTCCCTACCTAGTAATAGTGAAAGGTGAACCTTTATATATTATGTATACCAAGGAATTGGATTACAGGGATTCCCTGTAATTATATTAAAATTGAGTTTATATAGTGATTAAAGTTTCCTCCTTATTGTGATATATTCCAGATAACCACT
The DNA here is from genome assembly GCA_947172415.1 of Chondrosia reniformis. Taxonomy (NCBI): domain Eukaryota; kingdom Metazoa; phylum Porifera; class Demospongiae; order Chondrillida; family Chondrillidae; genus Chondrosia; species Chondrosia reniformis. Next base: position 7,299,763 of record OX359196.1, read on the forward strand.
ATTCAATCTTTGTCAGTTAAGATTGTTAGAGATTTCCTGAAGGTGTATTAGTTGCTAATCAATCCTTAGGCTATCTCTCTAATCAATCTCTTTATATTGCCTTGCTCTTTATATTGCCATCACATTAAATTTCCCAAATTTATTTTATAATGAGAAAACATGCATCAAAGGATAGGCAAATGATGAATAAAGTACATTTTAAATAGGAAACATTACAATTTCAATCTATATACACTAAGACCAATTTGCCTGATAAGTGGAGGAGGCTCCTTGAAATATCTATTGCACAGTCGTTCCTTGTTTGAGTTTTAATGGTTTTAGTTCTTGTTGTTTACACCCTATATGGATGTGATATGTAATTCTTGCTAAATGGAGTGCGGTTCAATGTTTTCAATTTCAGTCAAGCTGATGCAGATGATATGCGCTATGGAGTTTGTTTATTACTTTGCAGCTATAACTTCTCTTTTCTATTTCATCACTGTTGTGTATTTGTTGTGTCAGTTAGTTGAATGTAGCATGAATGTGAATGTAGGAAATTGACCTATACTGTGTTTGCAATTATATGGTATATATACAATGCCTTGTATATAATACGTACAATGGTATGCATGTACATATATATGTACTTGAAGGAAATCAATTGTATACTTTCTTCACCTAATTGACAGAATTCCCATTTTATAAGGATTTCTTCTCACTGTAGTATTAGAGAGGTACTTTGGTACGGGGTGCTTTGGTACTGAAGCATTTCTTCTCGCTGTAGTATTAGAGAGGTACTTTGGTACTGAAGCATTTCTTCTCACTGTAGTATTAGAGAGGTACTTTGGTGTTGAAGCATTTCTTCTTGCTGTAGTATTAGAGAGGTACTTTGGTACTGAAGCATTTCTTCTAGCTGTAGAATTAGAGAGGTACTTTGGTACTGAAGCATTTCTTCTAGCTGTAGAATTAGAGAGGTACTTTGGTACTGAAGCATTTCCCTTTGAGTTTGACTTTGTGTTAGCCGTACTATATTCTTTCTGGGGAAACCCCTAATTATCATCTGTTTATAACATTGTGTGCCTCCCCATAGTTACACTTGGTTGATCCATGCTGTTTCTACTGCAAACAGACAAGTTCCTATATAATTATTGCATAATTTCAGGCCATCATCAATGCAATGTTACACATATGACCAGCCCAATTTGGTAGATATTTCCTAGCATGTTACTATCAGTGTACCATTGACTCAGAGTTGATTTACCATTAATATAATAATATTGTCCTGCAATACTATAACAACCATTGGCCAACCTGTATTTGAATACCAGAAATTCTTTCACTATTGTGTGAATGAGTTAATAAATATTAAAATAGCTATGTGCTCTCAGGTAGTGTGTTTGGGTTGTTTAAATGCATTTTTTTTGTTTCATTTTCTTCCTTTGGTGTGTGGGAACCTGAGGATGATGAATATACTACAAAAGGTATATTTTGGTTTCATTTTGTCTGCAACCCTTAGTTACAAAGGGGAGTTAATGGATTCCTAGCTACTCATTGCCAGCAAAGCAAGATAAGAAACATTGTCTAGTTTGTTGTAGAATGATTGGTTGCTAGGAACACCCTCTGGAGACTTCCCCAAGGAGTGTGATCTGTTTGCCAGCTCAGATCTTCAAGTGGCTTCTAGCTATGTTTCCACTCTCTTTCTTGAAATCAAGTCTATGATATCATCTCTGGTCATTTAGTGGATAAATCCCTATTTGTACTCTTTTCTGTACAAGATATATTGAAAGATTCTAATTGCCAAGTGTGCATTCCTTGTTGGTCTACCTGTGTATACATACATGTACCTGTATGTTGTTTGTAGTTCTTGTTTACACAACAACAAACAGCTGGTGTGAATTGTCTGGTACATGAGGTTGATTGTAGGTATTTAATTGCTATTTGTTTATGTATTCCCAACTTGCCTCTCTTTGCAGAAGTGGCACAAGAGATACTTCATTCTGAGATCCACAAAGATGCTGGACTACTACAAGTCAGAGAAAGAGAAGGATGGACTACCAAAGGGACAGATAAACCTGGAGGATTGCATCTCTGTCAATGCAGGTCTCTCCCACAAGAAATATGATTTTGTGTTCAACATTGAACTGAAGGAGAGAAATTACTATCTAGTGGCGGAGAACAAAAAGGATATGGATGACTGGGTTAAGACATTATGCGAACTATGTGTCTTCTCCCACGGAGGCCAAGCTAAAGGTGAGCCTGTAGCAGCTGTCCTGTGATATAGTCTGTCAGTAGTCATATCTTTACGCTGTTGTCACTATCTCTTCCAGATCAGCACTTGGATGGAACAAGGACACTACCAGCACGAATGTCACACCGGGATCGCTATGAGGGATCCAGAGAGGCCGCTGAGAACCTGTACATTGCACAACAAATGCAAAAGAATGTCAAGCAGCAGCTTCGTCAAGAGAAGGTGGAGGTCAAGTCTGGCACACCGCTGAGTCAGGCCTTCATCCAGAAAGGAATTGGTGGCTCACCCAGTGACCTGTATGACGCCAGTCAAATTAGGAAGCGATCTCAATCTAATATAGTGTCTTCAAGTGAAGGTGTAGAGAGAAGCTCCCTTCAACACACTATGAGTGATGTTATTCAAAAAGGGTCCTTATCCTCAGCTACACCCATCTTACCTGGGTTAGCCCCTAGCGAAGCTGTAGCTGCCAATCCTGTGTACACTACATCGCAATCTTTCAACCCTCTTTATACTTCACCACCATCTCCTAATCCTCTGTACAGGACCCCGCCTTCCATGAATCCACTGTACAATACACCACTGCCCCAACCTTCACCTGGAGCCAATCCGTTCTACAATACACCACCGCCCCAACCTTCACCTGGAGCCAATCCGCTCTACAATACACCACCTCCCCAACCTTCACTTGGAGCCAATCCGCTCTACAATACACCACTGCCCCAACCTTCGCTTGGAGCCAATCCGCTGTACAATACACCACCTCCCCAACCTTCACTTGGAGCCAATCCGCTCTACAATACACCACTGCCCCAACCTTCGCTTGGAGCCAATCCGCTGTACAACACGCCTGCCAGACCTCAGCCCCTCCCTGGTCCCCTTTGTAACACTCCCCCAACACACGGGCGGGATGACCATTACAAGCACCCATCCTCACTGCCCTCCACTGCAGCCTCTCCTACCTATAAGACCCCACCCCTTGGGAATCACGAGGGGCAGCCCCCTGGAAGGTATAGCCATCCTAGACCTCAAGCAGGGGTCAGCAGTGGGGAATCCCCCAGTGGAAAGATACTTAAAAGGAAGGCCTCACACAGGAGTGCCTTGTTACAAGATAACCCACCAGAAACAGAATTTTCTGTCAGTAGCGTGCCACAGGTCCCTCCTCGTCCTACTCTCTCTTCCAGTGGATCTGAAGAACATGTAAGGACAGCCTCTGAGACAAGCGACCCACCCAGTACACCTCCAGTTCCAAAGCCAAGGCCAGAGCAACAAAGACAAGTGACTCCTTTAGAAGAGGAAGAAGAAGACGATGTACCTCCACCTATTGACAGGTCAACTAAGCCTCCCTTGACAACTACACAAGTATCTATGACTGATAGTAGCGATGAAGAAGTGGATGGTGAAGAAGTAGATGATGAAGTAGACGATTTTTCTATTCCTACAGATTCTGGAGAATCTGTTCATTATGTAAAACTGGTTCACCGTGACAGTCCACTTGATGAGGCACCTAAGCCTGTGCCAAAACCAAGAAAAAACATTTTAAAATCAGCTTCCGAAGTGCCCACTGAATACACCATGATTGACAAGGAGAAAACAAAGGAGCTTCATAGGAAGCTGAGCCATCCAACGCAAGGGACAGCCTCCGAAGGATCGGAGGAGGAGGGGCCTAAGGTGGGTGACATTGGGCAAGACAAGGTCCGATATGCCAACATCACCAAAGACGGAGAACCAGATGATGAGGCTGAACCTCATCAGTATGTCCTCATGAAGGTAAGTCTACAAGTGAATTGGATACCTCAAATCCATGCTGGAGTTAAGTGATATCTCTAACATAGGGGTATAATTATCTATATCTCCAGCGGCCATTTTATAATGCTCAACAAATCTGCAGTGGTAGGCTAAATGAAAGTGTCAGTACTCTAATTGAGTAACTCAATAATGTTGTTTTGAAGTGGGAGTAGCTGTAGAACATCCTCCATAAACCTTTCCCTCAAATATACATGCCAATGGCTAGTATTATTAATTACACATTATTTCTTTTGTATGAATAATCTAAAGCACTGTATTCCTGTAGATGTGGTTGACATGCATATGAGGTTAAGGTAACATATAGACTTGTTAGCTATAGGGAGAGTCCCCTGGCCATTAGTTTATGCATTTCTGATTGTGGTATCCCTTTCACAGCACCCGAGCATTGAAGCCTCTTCTATGAGTGAAGGCAGTCAGGAGGCACCTTCCTACATCACCCTGATCCCTCCAGGAGCACCTCAGCTGACAGTGAGTGCTTAATTTATTGTCCCATCAACTGTGATATGGTTTATAAGTGCCCGACCATAGCTCTGTCTGATAACTGTATGTTTAGGCAGCTTAATAAGTATGTGTGTAATACTTATGTATTGACTTGATGAAACTGTGGATATTAAAATGTTCTGCATTTTCTATCCCTTTATAGATGATCGAAGATGAAGATGTTAGTAGGTGTTATTCATCTGATGTTAATTATGTTTGTTGTAACTTGTGATATAAAAAGTGTTCAGCTGTTAGGACATTAGTCCTTTCAACAACAAATACCAGACACAACAGACTGTTGGCTAGCCTCTGAAACCTGATAACTGCCTCTTGTAATAAGTTGAAGGCAGTCATCCCAACTCACCACAGAAGTAGTACCACACTGAAGGAGTACAAAATATCCAAAATAAGACTGTCACTGAACGTTTTTTTTTGGGGTGGGGGGTGGGGTGGGGAGCATAATTTGCAGTGATTATTTGCATTTCAGACATGAATGTAACTAGCACAGATAGACCTTAAGCTTTTTTTGAGGTGATCTGATCAAATACTCTCTCCCTGTAGGGGCCCCAGGGGTCATCCTAGGGGGTGGGGGTGGGTAGACTGTAGTTGATATGTATGTATATAGGACTAGGACCTCGAGTGTGTCTGTTTATATATAGCATCTTGTAGTGAAGTGTGTCAAATACCCCCAGCTGCTTGTTTATATTATTAATGATATTCATAGGCTAAGGAAGGAATTTTACCACCCTGTGTGCCATACTCGATGAATATCATTAGTGTGTACTTGTGGATTATGATACCTTCATCTTGTGTCATTTCTGTAGCCGTATACCATCACAAGAGTATAGTAGTTACGAGTTAAAAATATTATTTGTATTTTCAGGTGAGCACATTCAGTATGTGATGATATGTAACAGCTGTGATTTGCTAGCTAGTATAATGGACTTGTTCATATATATGTGTATATACTTACAGTCATTAGTCAAGTACCAGACAGTATATGCTACTACATATGACCACAACAATGACCAGTGTGGAGATTGAATTTCCTATATAGGTGTTACTAATATGAAATATATCCATATCATGTCGTTATTGTGTGCGTTTATTAAGGTATATGAATACTGCATACTCCTTTCCCATGTAGTAAATTCCTATTGGCTTGCTGATGCTTGCAAACTATTGGTGTAAATCATTTGTGAACATTACAGTATAGTAATTAACTACATATATATATTTGTATATTAATTTAGTTTGATATTTATAATGTACATATTCAGTTATTGAGTAGTGAGAAGCCAGCTGGTTGTAAAGTTAAATGTATGCTCAAATAATCATACAAGAGTAGTACTCTCTAAGTGAAGATGTATTTAATGTGCTTAGTCACATATTTTATACATAAAATTGTCTAAATGTGGTCAACATTAAGGAGTGCTTGGTGCATTGTTCTTGCACCTGGCTTGTTAGAATACAGTAGAATCTGTATGAATGGTTACCTCTAGGATGGGGGCAATTGCTTGGAGTGGGTACTTCAATCATGTCCCAAAATTGGAACCATTATTATTAAATCTTCATATTATTATTAATCCAGTCACCAATAAATACAGATAAATTAGAAAATGGTAAATGATGCATATAAATGAAGGTACATCCTTAATCACAGTTCGTTAACGTTATAAAATTACCATAAAATTAAATATTGAGTTTGGTTGAATAAAATACAGTATTATATACTGCATGACAAACACATAGTAATACATCAATAATGTTAGCTATCAATATTGGGGGACATTGGACAGATTGGGTCAGTCTGGCTGAACAGACTAGTGTTCAGCTGACAGGGGTTGCTAACCAGGTGCAGCACAGAAGCAGGGCCAAGGGGAGGGACTGCACCAAACAGCGGGATAGGTAGGGCTGATATAAGCCGATTAGGTAAGAAGACTGGAATCGGAATGTGAGGAGATAATACTCCACTAGAAGGAGCGGCCACTTGTTGAAGGTATGCAGGCAGGAGCGGTGACTGCAGTATGGTACCAACTAAAGTGCTACTATTGTGAGAGCTTGGTGCTTCAGGGTTCACAGAGGGTGAGGGAGAAGAGACAGTACTAGTTTCAACAGAACTATTCGAAATGTAACGGTTTCTCTGCAGACCTCCAAAGCGAACCGAAGGACTGCGCTTATTAGAATGATAGCTTCGATAATGCTTTCTCATTGAGCTGGGGTCTGTATATCTTTTAGTGCACCCTGGGTGCTTGCACCTGTACGGTTTCTCTTCAAAGTGTGTCTTCATATGTTTGGCTCTGTCGCTGGTGTTGTTGAAGCGCTTTGTGCAGCCCGAATAGGAGCAAGGATATGGCTTTTCTCCCGTGTGTGTGCGGACATGCAACTTCATATTCTCCACTCGTGAGAAGCTTCGGTTACATCCTAAAATCTCACATTGGTAAGGACGTTCTCCTGTGTGGCATCGCAAATGAATGGAAAGTTTATAGCGAGCATCGAACAACTTTCCTTTTCTGGAACAATCTTTCCAGTAACACACAAGTCTAGAGAAGTCGTGATGCTGGTCTAAGTGTTGCGAGAGCAATTTAGCACTGGAAAATTCGGCATCACACCATCGTCCATTGGTTAATTTCCAACGACAAGTTCTTTTTTCTTCTTCGCCAGAAGACTGAATGTCTTCACTTGCTTCTTCTGCAGTCAAGCTACTGAGTTCCTCTCCCGATACCTCTGAAGTGGTATATCCTGATGATTCGCCTTCACTGTTCATCGTCTACACAAAGGCAACACGGATTACATTCAAAATTGTTCCTAAACTATTTTCGAAAATGCGTGTGGCAAAATGAGCTGGAACATTAGGATTTAAAAGTTAGGTCCTTCCTCAGCAAAACATCTAAATTACCCGGGATCTAGTTCTAAACCTTCCCCCTCCCTTAAACAATCTCCGCTTCTCCGTACTTAGTGTACTCTATCGGAACGTACAGCTCTGTGTCACCGTTGACCGTGGTCTCGTGTAGTTATGAGCACTCACCCCCGATCTTGACTGTGTTCTAGTCCTAGTAATGGCAGCGCCACCAGTTGAAGAACTTCTCGACATGCGTTTTGAACTCATAGTAGACACAGAACGTCAACACACACATTCGTACTAGAACTAGAAACAACAAAAATAGCCAGATGGCGAAAGATGCAATAAACTTGTCAAATTTTCCGGGAAAACCGCCCACATGACAATAGGATATCCTGGTTATACGGGATCTCTGTGGAATTCAATTAGCGACCCGGAAATAGTGCAGGAAAATTGTGGGAGCACTTCATAAATTTATAATTTATAATTATATTATTGCAATATATAGATTTTCATATACTCTTATATGCCATCGAAAAGAGAGGTGACCTGTGCAATGTTAACGTTGCAGTTTTACAAATCAGAAAAGAAAGCTGTGTTACCCTTCTCAGAGCTGGTGTGTTTATTTCGTTTTCTCTTAATTTTAGTACTTATTTTCTTTGTTTTCTTCTTTTTTGTTCTTTTCTTCTCTTCCTCTTCCGAACTATCACTGCTATGTGAGTCAAGAGATAGTCTCTTGAGACTTTTCCTTAATGCATCATTCAGAGACCAAAGCCTAACGCCATGCTCTGCACTGCTGACCAGTCTGACATTATTCTCATCTCCACTGAATATAGCTACATTAGATACAGGTAGGCCATCGCCATGGGAACCAATCTCAGTCAAAATCCTGTTGGGAAGTATCTGGCATGCTCTAAAATAAGAAGGAAGAATATGTATTTCACTGGTACAGCAACAGACAAACAAGGAAACAAGTTGTTTAGAGTAAACTTGTTTGGTAACAAGGCTGAGTTTCAAAGCAAGCATGACAGTTATATAGTTACTAAAGTGAAGTGTAATATTACATATCTCAAAAAGTCAGATGTCAAAATTGAAATAAGATAACTACAAGTTATGTAATCTTTAACTATATATTATTTGTCCAATAATATTACTAGTACTTGTACTAAATCCTTTAAATTTGATACATACACTACGTATGTGTACAGCTTGTTCTGTTGGGCTAAAAACTGGTAAATCAGGTAGGCTTTGACATAATTTTTTATAGCAAATATGATTAATATGGTCAAACAGGCAATATACAGACATGTAGACTTGCATTGAATGAAATAAAATTTGTCTTTGGCATGAATAAGTTCAGTAACAGTTTTACCTATACATAAATAGGCTTTGACATAATGGAAAATACTGTATAGTTTGATTTCAAATATTTGGAATATTCTTACAACCCTAAAGGTTTACCAGGAAGGAAAGAGGTACGTTGTAAATATTAGGCTGGCTACTGGAGAATACCCCAAGTGACCACTTCTACAGGCGGCCATGTTTATTGGGCTGGCTACTGGAGAATACCCCAAGTTCTACAGGTGGCCATGTTTATTTCTCCCAAGTGAACCAACACCACAAACCTTACAGAGCCGTCCATGCACCCAGTGCACACAACGCTGGGGGAGACCTTGACCATGCAGTCGACAGACTGTGGGTGGCCTGTAAAGCGATCAGTGACATCTCCCCAGAGATTCCAAGTGTATAGTCCAATCACTCCTTCTCCATCGCCAACAACAACTTTTGTTTCACCCTACAAAGGTTCCAAATCAGCACTATTAACAGCATTAAGTGAAATACAGCGTAAAAGTGTATACAATATAGACATCTCTTCAAAAGTCATAGCTCAAAACTTCCAGACTCCTCTATAGATCAGTGCAGTAACTGGAGAGATACATTTCAATAATTATACTTGTTGTCACACAAATGTACTGCATTGCCACTAATACAAGTACAGTACACCACATATCTTTCAGTTATGGTTAAGGGTATGTACACATAGAATAACTTATACCAAGTGACAACTGACCTTCACAATCTCAACACATAACAATTCACTTTCACACTGATCTGATTTTTCTAGTAAACTTTTCTTTCGAAGATCACAACAAGAGAGTGTGCCATCTCCACTGAAAACAGGAAACAATTACATCTGATCACATGCTATAAAACAATATCTATCAATCTGATGTATACAAAGACAACAATATCTTTGACTTGATCACATCAGAGAGACCACTATTTAGTAACTTGTGTAATACAATATATGCCTTGCTAATCTGCTAATCTTGACAAATATTATATCAGGAACCTATTTTAGATGCTAAAGTATAATATGTGTGATATTACAGAGAAACTTTGTGAATATATTAGAAGAAAATGTATCTTCTGTCGCACATAATTAATTCAAAGTTATATTTCTACTGCATATCACAACATCTTGCTATTATAAGAGAAGCATCTGTAACAAATACAAGTAAGTATATTGTATTTTCTGATTGTGTTGTTTACACACATTGGAAAGTGACTCATCCTAAAACTAGTTTCAACATATACTTCTAAAATTATACTAATAAAAGTGTCAAAGATATTCAAGCTCTACACTAGAGTATGTTCTGTACACCAACCTTGTGAAGAGGAGGATGGACCTATCACTGCTGGTGGCAAAGTCAGAGATAAAGTCGCTATTCTCTTTCAGCTCAGAGACACACTTATCTTGTCTCATGTCCCAAAACTGTGAAAGAGGGAAGTAACAACAGGGTAGCTAAGCAACAGTAACTTAGCAACAGTAGCTTAGCAACGATACTAAAAAATGTAGGAGAAAGCTAAAGTATTGACCTTATTTCTCAAAATTCAAAAACTTAAGTTACTGGACCAGCATATTCATTGAATTTGCTGCTATTATGTGCTAAATTTATATTCCTAAATTTCTAACAACCTAGAACAGAAGCCATTTTATTTACAATGATACATTGCCAATTTTCTGTATATACCACGTATCTACTCATTTTATAATGTGATAAATAATTAGCTGCATATTTTGTTCATACAATGGGAAATGCCATCGTACATTGCATGTATACCTTAACATGTCCTCCATCATCTCCTGTCACCACCTTGTGGTTAGCAGTGACATGCATGCTGTAGACGGGGGAGGCATGGACCCCATGGATCCTCCTTACCACTCTCTGACTCTCCACGTCCAGCACAGAGAGGCTCCTGTCCCTTGAACTTGAATAGATACCTCGACACCAAGAGAAACAGACTGTTTGTTAATACCAAGAATATATATCACAAACAACTATTTGTACACCATCATTTTAGGATCCTAGCAACAGTGCTAACTCCAGCCAAAATAAGACCTTGGTCACTTGGCTGGTTTAGTGTAGTGTAATTCCAGTGATTAACCATAGCATACTCTACTAACTTTGTCCATCTTTTGAAAACCTGGTGACCCTGCACGATCCACTGTGGGCTGGGAGCTCTGTCTTGTTCCAGGGCACGTCCTCCCTGCTATTGCCACTTTCTGATTGCGACACATCCACAGAGCAGCGCTTACATCTAAAGTTGTCAACCATAATAATAATAATAATAATAATGATAATGATAATGATAAGAGCAGGAAGGCCTGTATCATACAAAGCAACGGACAGGAATTGGTATTTATTAAACCAATTTGTGTTAGGATGACTGCCATCATTTCATGTATGCAGGCTTTACAGAAACATTTCCCCGTTAATCAGACCAGATACGAATATCTCTTCAGAAGGATGACAGTCCAACGACGTCACCCAGTCTGAAAACTCGAGTTCTCCCAACAAATTAACTTCGGCCGCCATATTATCGATCGGGGAAATCCCAAACCCAGTAGAGAATGGGCGTGCCCTATAATTCGCTTCAGATTTAAGATTTACAATCACCAAGGTAAAGTCTAAGATTTACAATAATGTTGTGCTAACGTGAGGTCACTTCTCCTATTTAAAGAGATTATGGGATACTTTAGGTTTGAGACTAGATCATAAGAGGTCGTTCGTCGGTGAGTGCCGACAAAATTTGTAATATGGCCGATTATTAACATAATGTAATTGAAAATTGTAGGCTAGTTTACCTAATCCAACACGGCGTTACAGTGCACCACCATCTGCCTCTATTTCTCTAACCTTAAACTGCGTTAATTTGTAAGACTCCTTAAAGCTTTGGCTTGATAATTGATTGTAGTCAGTTTCCTTATATCTTAAACGAATTTTACCTACAACTCTTGATTCACTCGAAATGTGCATATACAGCATCTATATTTAATGGTGTAAAATACATTATATTTTGTAGGATCATGTCATCTGATGAGGATATCGGAGCATCACATAGCCAACCTGAGCAAGAGAGTGAAGAGAGCCAAAAGTTAGAAGAAACTCAATCTCAATGCGTAGTTTCAAATCCTTTTCCAATTACCACCGATGAATCAGATACTAAACATTCTGCACCTCTCAGAAATGTTCCTACTACCAGTATCTCGTGTAAGCAATATGTCGCAGTCTATGGGAATTGTATTGACAAAGATGGTAAAGTGAATATTATTACCAGTACCGAACCACCTGTGCCAGTTCCCAGACCCCCTTCTAATTCTCAGGGAACGGTTTGCAACTTTAGTGTCAAGTTTGCCAACACCATATCACAAATACAGAAAAAGATGGAAACCTGTGAGCAGTTCTTAAACATAGCAAGTTACATTAGTGGGCCCAATCCTGAAGATTGTATCTTTCCTGAAGCTGCAGAGGCAGAGAGCGTGAAAGGTTTTTTTCAACTTGCTTGCAGAAAAAAATGGTGGCACTGGTTGGACTACCAACGATTGCAGCTACTGTTAACTGCAATTCAATGCCCAGAAGCTCAGAATATTCTTGATTCTTACAGTAATGATTTATATGCGCATATCTGTGAACGGCTAGGAGCAGTTGATAAAGAGATTGCTCCTGCTACTGAAAATGAGGTTATACTGGAGATGAAATGTAAATGTGATCCTGAGAATCTTAGCCTCCAATTTGTCATGCAACACAAGGCCTTTCTGAAGAAATGCCTAAATATCCCGTTTGAATCCTTCTCATTTATACAACAGTGCTCAGGATGCACTCTCACGCGGTGGAGGATCCACTCACCCATTCAAGCTGAGGTTGCCAAGAAGAACCTCCAACAGCTGGGTAGACCCTTGGAGGAACAAGTGGAGGAAGGAGGATTCATCATTTACTCCACCAGAGTCTCTCTAGACATCAAATGTGTTATGAAACCTGTGGAAATGCAAAGTATGGATTCTTATGTACATCTAGAATTTTGTGGTTTTCATGTATTGGTATTTGCCTAGTTTCTTAAAATGCAAATGACTTGAAAAATTAAGTTACACACAAAATATGGATTTAATAAAAGCTGTAAGATTTTGTCTCAGTTTATGACAATATTTATGTTTTTCATTCAAAGCATATCCAGTGGAATGTCTAGCCAAGTTGTGTGTCCCAAATATATGTAAGGAAGATTTTAAGGCTCTCATGAAAAATGCAGTCAAGAAAAATGACAAGAAATTGCTTAAGAAGCTTCTAACAGGATGGCCATCCCACTTGAGTCCAAGTCACAAAGATGAGGATTATACAGTAGTAGAGGTTAATCTGAATCCTTTCATAGTTACATAATATGTCATGTGCAATTAGGTGTTCATATAAAGTGTTAGGTTTAGCTCTAAGAGAATAGTCCATTGAGCTACAAGTAAGAATAATCAAAAATATAAAGGCTTGTTGCAAAAAACTTGAATTGATTCAATCATTCATGCTACTATACGATTTACATATATTCAGAAACTTTGGTATGACTACTTTCTTCAATTTGATTGACTGCTCTTGATTGCTATCGACATACCAACTAATATTAGAGTATGGAGTTTTTTGTAGCAATTAAGTATGCATGTGTCTTTACAAAGGAACCGTTCTCATCTTGTGGTGTAGGAAGGTGTTGAATTTACCATGGTGGCATTGGCTGCTAAAGAAGACTTTTGTGAATGCCTGGAGTTGTTGCTCAAGTAGGTTACCTTGCAAGTGAGTGTAGACAAATTTGACCAATTGACTTTTCCTTCCCACAGACATGGATTTCATCCTGCTATAGCCACAAGTGCTGGACCATTACCCCTACATTTTGCCTGTGCTAAACAATGCATAAAGTGTGTACAAGAGTTGACTGCAAGCAACCTTGGCTTGACTGTTAGTGTTATGCACTGCACGGTATTATTGTGCAGCAACAGTAGTGACTTCTTAATTATGAATAATCAAACTTGACTTCTAATAATTGAACTTAATAATAGTGGAATAAATTTATTAGCCATGTGTTCATCTTATCACATGCAGGGACTTCAGTGGGCCAAGGAATTTCTGGAAGGTTGCAAAGACCTCACCAGTGACACTGCCTTAGCTGTCAGTAAAGCATTTAAAAGGTAATTCTAATAGACTCCTGTTTCATACAATTGTTAAGGGATTCAGATGAATAGATATTTGTTGCTAAGACTAGAGTGTTCAAGTCAAGAAAGCTGTAGTGATTCATAATATACTGTTATCTATTCAACTGGCTTGAACAGCTTAGTGATAAATTGGTAATTAAATGTTTTCTTTAGGCGCCAAAAGGAGATAGTAAGGCCTGCACTCAGCGAGATGACTGAAACTGGAATATTTGTAGCAGACAAATTTGAAAAAGGAGATTTACTGAATTCAAAAGTCAGTCTAGCTTGCATGACATTATCTGGCATATGGACTGATTTTTAAAACTAACATTCCTTTATAAAGGAAAATAGTGGAAGGACCCCGATGCTAACAGCAGTACATAATGATCATGTTTCAGTTATTAAAGGCCTACAGGAAGTAAGATTCACATACTGTATGTATCAGAATTCTTACATATAAATTTGTATCTAATGGATACTTGCAAATTAGTACGTACTTCATTTTTTTCTAATGTTGGCATGCACATATACTTCTACAGGAATTCATGCAATGTAGAGAAATTAGAGCTAAGATGTGATGTGGCAGAGATGGCCATTTCAATTACATTTGTTCTTGTTTCTATAGCAAGGAGTTGAGCTGATCCAAAGGAACCAGTTAACAGGAGAAACTACTTTGCACATAGCGGCTGCTTCTACAGCACCAGACACGTCAATATTGGAAGTGGTGATCAGTGAAATGATGAACAAGAAGCCTAACATTGGTGAAGGAGGAGAGCCATCATCTCCTCTTGAGAGAGCACTTTGGGATATAAACTGCAAGGATAGAAAAAATCAGACTGCACTTGAAATTGCAGCTAAGAGACGTACGTATGTTCTACTTGTAGCAATCTGATGTATATACAAATGTATGTATATATGACCAGCATAGAGATATGGATGTTCAAATTTGTACAGCAAGTAATTGAATAAAATGGTCGATACCTCTTTAGGTAATTTGCCATTTGTGAAGCTGCTTCTTGCAAAGGGTGCCCATACTTGTGTACCAGACTCTAAAGGACAGCTCTTGTCTAATTTACAGTATGAAGTGAACCACTACATTGAAGAAGCAAGAAAAAGTCAAATAAAGAAGTACTTATGCTATTTGATAAATCTGAATGTCTCATAGCTTACCATTATGTAATATATTACAGACTTGTTTGTGCTTTAAAGTTCAAGAAGTCTCTAAAAGAATTCAGGATGGTGTGGCAGGTATAGTTTTAAGTAATTTTCAGTGCATGTTCATGCATTTGTGATCCAATGTTTTGCAGTTTCTACACACCCTGTGTCTATAGGATTGCTTGGTGTTCCATCTCATCATCTATGCAGGACCCGTATGACCACAACTTGAGGGACAGTAATGGAGACAGTATGATCATGATAGCAGCTGGTTATGCAAGGACTGATGTCTTCCAGTTTCTGTTGGAATCTCTAGCAAACTGTCCTGAAGATGCATTAGTGTCTCCAAATCAGCACAGTTCTCATATACAAGCTATTTGTTCACCATTAGAAAGTATTAGTTTTGAGGTCTCAGACGAAAGAGCATTCAAAGGTAAATTGTACTTGCAATCATATCTTAATTATTTATATGTTTATGTCTTATAATTAGGGGCTGAAAAACTTGATAGCAAATCAACTGAGACAAAGAGAAGTCTTGCAGAAGAAGGAGCCATTGAAACCTATCTTTGTTACATCACAGCTAACAGTATTACTGGACAGACGGCTGCTCATTTAGCAGCTGAAAAGAACATGTAGGTAGAATTATAACTTGATAGTGTGATAGGAATTCTAGGGAGATCAGCCATTAAATAACATTACATTTTACTAGCCAACATGTAGTGCAATCTTTTAGTAAGACCTGCTATGAAACAGCTGGTTGGACATTAAAGTGTAGACCTACTATATAGCTAGCTGTTACAAGTATCACTATATCATTATATGACAACAATAAAGAGGAACTAGTTAAAATCATGAGTTAATAGAATTGATTTTGTTAAAGGAGGAGACATCTATTCCTCTTTACTTATTTATATTTTGTTTAACAGGCATACCAATTTTGCTCAGATCATCAAGAAAGCTCCTGCATGCATGAACGCCCTAGATAATGATACAAGTACACCTGCTCATATAGCTGCAAAATTGACTCACAAGAAGATACTGCAACTTCTAATTGTAAGTAAATCAGTTCTTGTTTTACAAATACGCACATTAAACGAATATATACAGTAACTGATTCTACACACAAACTGACGTGGCTTATCATATTGTGCAATAGGAACACTCTGCAAACTTTTCTATTAAGGATAGGAGTGGTGAATTCCCAGATCAACTTCTGTCTTCAAGTCTAAATTTACGTTATATCAAACGAAAAGTAAGTAAGATGTACGTATGTACGTATATATGCATAAACATTTGATGCCATTAAACACTATTCATCATCTTATAGATGACAGCCAAGAGGATTCAAAACTGTAAGAAGTAAGTTAAGTATGCATACATTTCTTTCAACCAAATACTTTTCATGGATAGTTGATAGTTGCTTGGTTATAGAATATACCACATACTCTATGGTTGATTTTTACTGTATACAATATGTGTGTATGGTAGCCAGTGGATCAATATACTCTTGTGTTTTCTCACTCTGGTGTGATATTACAATCCTCTCATTTGGTAGGAGGGAACGAACAGAACAAGTGGTGTGCTCTTCTGTCACAAGTCATGCCAGTGATTACATTCCTTTATACACTTCACCTTTACCGTTGCCTGCTCCTCATTTTGATAAGTGTAAGTTTGCATTACCAGTCGAGTTGACACTGTACAATGTCCTCTAAATGTATTTAATATATTGAAGTTGTCTATTGTAGTTCTCTTTTACTTTTTTAAAGTATCTAACATTGTAGACACAGTCAATTAGGACCTTGCAGTGTACCTATGAAGATGCCATTTGATCAGTTCTAGACTGATTAAATCTGCTACTTTTCTACCAATGAGTACTTTATGGCTTGTGTCAGTAAAATGTACATGTAAATACATCACTTAATTCCTTTTTAGGCCCTACTACTGATACAACTGAATGTCCTAGCAGTATGAGGAAATACCAACCTAGTACATCAAAACTACAAAGAAGAACTGGCTAGATTTAACTCATTTTTTTTAAGTTATATATCACATTAATAGACAGTGGATATATGAAAATTTAATACACCATTTTCCTACATGCCTACTTTGTAAAAATCATTCTTGCTCTTAATTATTATTATTATACTGAACTAGTCCAGAATAAAGAACATGTATTAACCTTATCTTGGATCATGAGTATACAAACCTGTTAAGAGCATTTGTTTGTTTATGTCTAAGCAGATGCCATGATCCCTTCTTTTTATTTGCAAATATATAAGACTTGGACTATATTATTATTATTAGAGTGCCCATGCATGTGGTTAAGGGGCACAGGACTATACCTGGACACATATATATAAACCATCACCACTTAAGGCTACCAGGCCGTCCACCCAGCTACATAGCCTGACTGTCAGGGCACATTAAGTCATCAGGCTACTATATATACCAGATTAATTATAATGATTTGTGTATTGTCTGAACTTAAAAGATAGTGTAATTGATAGAATGGGGCACACATGCAAAGTTAGGATTAGACAATTCCTTTTATTGTAATCACCTCATCACTAGTACTACTTGGTACTAATAAGCCAACCTGCACTGGCTGGTCAGTATATACATAATGTTGTTAGTTATGGTCCGTCTAGCCTACATATTTGCATGGACAGTCAGCTGGTTATATTATGCACATGTTAGTTCACCATTGGATGTATGCGCCATTTTGTATTGTTGCATATTGTATTACGAGATTTTATATAGCTATGCGTACATAATGATCAAGTGTTATTGATCAGTTTTTAGTTTTTATCAGCAACTCCCTGTCTCTCAGTCAGACATTGTGATCTTCGCTGCGATATCTTAATAGTTTAGCTTCAGGTTCGACCCGAAATGTCGTGGTCCAGACTGTACGAAAGTGGGTTGACAGATAACGAATTCCGCATTTCTGCTCGACAAGTCTTGGAGATCGTTCTTCGAAGACTCGAATGTGACGGAGACGTGGAGAAGAGATCGTTTTACAAAAGAAAGTTTATCGAAACGCTTAAACTTAAAACTATCCCAATTGCTTTGCACACCGACAAAGCCAAGGAGCAGCACTACGAAGTACCTACGGACTTCTTTCTGAAAGTGAGACGCGAACGTACACCTCTAATCGTGATAAGAAAGTATATAGCTTTATTAAGCTGCTATTATTTACATGCCATGGTGTAGTACATTAATTTTAATAGGGTACACCATGTACTACTAATAATAATAGTAATACAGTATGTGTATTGGGTAATCTTCATAGATCATGGGGCCATGGATGAAGTATAGCAGCTGCTATTGGAATGATGACATTCACAGCATCAAAGAAGGTGTGTGCACTTAATACAGTTATACATTATTACACTTTTCTAGTGAATCTTAATGATACATAATATGGATAACCCATCCACCCATCCACCCATCCACCCATCCACCCATCCACCCATCCACCCATACACCCATCCACCCATCCATACACCAGTCTACACACCCATCCATACACCAGTCTACACACCCATCCATACACCAGTCTACACACCCATCCATACACCAGTCTACACACCCATCCATACACCAGTCTACACACCCATCCATACACCAGTCTACACACCCATCCATACACCAGTCTACACACCCATCCATACACCAGTCTACACACCCATCCATACACCAGTCTACACACCCATCCATACACCAGTCTACACACCCATCCATACGCCAGTCTACACACCCATCTATACGCCAGTCTACACACCCATCTATACACCAGTCTACACACCCATCCATACGCCAGTCTACACACCCATCCATCCTATCCGTGATGATGCATATAAAATAAAAATATGTTTTATTAATTAAAGTGACATGCTAACTATAATATATGTACATTTGTATAACCCAACCAGTGGTCACTCCATACTGTATAGAGTATATACAAGCCAGTGTACCTAACTCCATACTGTATAGAGTATATACAAGCCAGTGTACCTAACTCCATACTGTATAGAGTATATACAAGCCAGTGTACCTAACTCCATACTGTATAGAGTAGATACAAGCCAGTGTACCTAACTCCATACTGTATAGGGCACATTTATTTTATATATAATCATCAGTTTTCAAACAGCACATGTGTAATTGATCATGAGAGTAAGAGAAATCCAACATACACAGCTGACTATAGAACTACAGAACTGGAAAAGTACTAAATTATCAACACTCAGCGATCATCTTTTACTACTATCTGGGAATTAAATTTAGAGACCTTTAGATTTTCCACTATTTCCATTTTGAATGTGTTGTATGTTTGAGATTAAAATACATTTTTGAAATGCTAATATTTCTTGATTTGTTGGGATTATAACTTTCATTTCTTTCCTTATCATGGACTCTTCTCTTTGGAGGACCCATTTGTCTTATCTCTCACGTGATAACTACTTTAGCTAGAAATTGAAATAGAAAAATATTAAAATCTCTAACGTTATGAATTTTTTTTTTAAAAAGCGTCCCAAGTGTGTCGGGATACGCAATGGGTTCCCAGACTCTAGTTCAACTATCGCGATATGCTGACGATAAAGAAAAAAAGATAAAACAGTTCCAAGGTGTGTCTGGAACCCTCTTGCAAATATCGAATGATAAAGAAAGACGAGAAAAAGACCAGTCACGTTAGCCAGCAGAGACTGCTGTTACCGTCGAGCACCACGAGGAGGTGTGACTTGGATTTTGCTCGACGCAGGGAGTTCACGTTACCATCCACAATGCGAGCCGTCCTTCCATCGCTGGTCGTCTGGGGCCAGGATCGTTGATAACGCCTAACTGGTGCAGTTTCGGCTTTGGTAGTCACGGAGTGACAGAACCGGCCTTATCCCTCCCCGGGTTCCGTTGTATCGATAAATCGATAATTGGTGAGCACATCCCCATGGCACCAACCGATACAGGGCAGCTACGGAACCTAGACACTACCAAGCCAACGAGTAAGGACTTACTCCCTTACCCGAGGCTCCACGCTGGCAGGCCTGAATGGTCATGTTAAAATGGACTATTTATATTCAACTCTGTGTGCAGAAAGAGAAAAAAGAGAGAAAAACGATTACTCGTGTAATCGATCCAACTGCTTCCTTCTTCGGTGGTAGTGTAAGCTTGCTTCTTGCATTGCTGCATTACCAGGGCAGCTCTGAACGACTGTAGAAATACGCTGCTCATAAATAGCTGAAACTACGTTGGTATATTTTTTCAGCATAGTTTTAAATTACAGCTACATAGCAATCCTGTAGAGTTGTTTAAACAGTGTCTGCTAATTTATTCATGGCTAAATTGAATGACCCAAACCAGTATTTACAACTAATTAGATCACATGACTAAAGTACATTTTCACACCTACTATACTGTATATCTGTTACATAAATAACCAGTCACTTTAAGGGGTCTCGGTTAACAACAACAGCAAATAAAGCTTGAGAGGAAGCCAAGACCTTTATATTTTATCACATTCTCATGTGCACTAGGAGTATAGACCATATTGTAACTTGCAATACAATAGTACAGACAACTAAAGGCGTGTGATGGGTTTGTCTAAGAGGCGTGTGATGGGTTTGTCTAAGAGGCGTGTGATGGGTTTGTCTAAGAGGCGTGTGATGGGTTTGTCTAAGAGGCGTGTGATGGGTTTGTCTAAGAGGTGTGTGATGGGTTTGTCTAAGAGGTGTGTGAAGGGTTTGTCTAAGAGGTGTGTGATGGGTTTGTCTAAGAGGTGTGTGATGGGTTTGTCTAAGAGGCGTGTGATGGGTTTGTCTAAGAGGCGTGTGATGGGTTTGTCTAAGAGGTGTGTTCTCATTCTTGCTATTGGCTTTTTTGGTTTTTGGTGGTTTCGTGCACTGTAGATATTATAATGGTAACTGTTATTATATCTAAATGTACCTGCAGCTGAAGAAGCAATGTTGAGGTTGACATGTGAGAGAGCTCAAGTTGAAGATGGTCATCACATTATGGTGAGTCTCCTGCATACCCAAGGACAAGTGCACTGTGACCTTTGGGGAGGGGAGATGGGAGGTCTAGCTAGAAAGGACACTTGTATGATGTACTGTTGCCCATTGCTATATTCTCCAGTGTATGTGTTTGTATATATTGCTATAAGCTTAAGCTTGGCATGAGTTGGCTCATATAGCACCATGCTTTTCCTGTAGATTGGTTGATATGCGTATGTGGCTAAGGAAGCATATGAATAGAATAGACCATTTCCTATACTCATTAGTGAGGGAAACTATAGAGATTTGGAAGAGGATGCAGCTTCATATCAACTTTTCTTCCTTTTTTCCACTAGGCCAAATAGTTAGTGTTGTTTCCCTGAGTAACTGTTATATAGTAGAACGTCTTTCATATTGCAGTCACTATTTAATTTTTGTCTATGATGATAGGACCTTGGCTGTGGGTGGGGCTCCGTAGGCCTGTGGGTCTTGGAACATTATCCAAATTGCCGTGTGACAGCACTTAGCAACTCAGACACACAGCAAGCCTACATCCAGGAAGCAGGGAGAAAGAGAGGATTCTCTGATCGGCTGCAAGTAATCTCAGCTGATATAAACTACTTTGACACTCATCAAGTCTTTGACAGGATTATTTCAATTGAAATGTTTGAGGTAAACAATGCATAATTAGTTGGTACCTAGGGTTTATGAGAAATTACAAGTAATCACAGATTAACACTAAACTTTCAATGTTTGGTGAAAAAATTGGTGTTATGGATAAATAAATGTATCTTCAATTTTGTATTTAACAGCCTTTTTAATAGGCTTAATTATAATTGTTTCAAATATAGAAATACAGTACAGAGTATATATTTCAAGCCTGCTTCCAGAATGTGACCTTCCATACCAGCTGGATATTCACTTGTAGTGTGTATGGGTTAATATGTTGACATTTTAAGTACCTTTTGTGATATTGTATATAATACTTATGGGTCTAGTGGAATTTAAATTATTTCATTAAAAAGTTGAAATCCAAGTTAAAAATAGTAGCAGTCTAACTATTCCATATTTGGTATGAAGCCTTAGTAGTAGGTGTAGTGTTTTGAATTCCTATTACATAAAGCCCAAATGTGTCAGGTGACCTCTTGCATCAGCAAATACAGCTACCCTGTACCAATGAGTTTACTTACTGTATTGTTGTAGCACATGAAGAATTATCAAGAGCTTTTTCAAAAAGTAGCTTCCTGGTTAAAGAGAAATGGCAAACTTTTTCTTCAAATCCTTAGCCACAAAGAATTTGTATATTCTTTAAATTTGATAATTAACGGACAACATGACTGGATGGCAGAGAACTTCTTCACTGGTGGCACCATACCATCCTCTGACTTGTACCTGTACTTTCAGGAGCATGTTCTTGTTAGCAAAATGTGGCAGATAAATGGACAGCACTATCAAAAGACCTTGGACACCTGGCTGAGGAACCAGGATAAAGAGAAACATAGTATCATACCTATCTTCGAAAGGCATTATGGAACAGCAGAAGCTGAAAAAATGTTTGAAAACTGGAGAAAGTTCTTCATGTACTGCAGTGAACTATTTGGTTTTCGTGAAGGGAATGAATGGATATTAACTCATATCCTATTTGAGAAGCAAAAGCATTTCAAAAGTAATCTCTAACTGTTGATAAGCATAGATGACTTATTAGAAACTTTTTGAGAACTATACAGAATTTATGGTTGAACACGTGTTAATTAGGAATTACGTTTTACTCAAGTTTACACATTTATGGCTACCACTCAGCTGTTTCGTGCGTGGCGCCAACAGTGATGTAATCACATTCTAATGATCACGCGATGGCCAGCGCTTCAACCCGATTGGTCCATTATAAGCGGGTTGTACAGTGGCACACCCACATTAACCGCAAACTTACAACTTCAGCTGTTGTGAATCGGGTTGTAGAAGAATTTAGTCAGAAAAGAAGGCTTGTTAGGCTTTTTAAGCTTTATTTTCCTTCAAGTGATCATAAAACTGAATCCGATTAGAAAATTGGACCAAGATATAGACGAAGAGGAGAAAAGAAGTCTGTTTCCGCCCTTCAAATCTCCCGTCTTTCTAATGGATCAATCAGCTGTTTTGAGTATACCATTTCAAACGCCCTTCTCCTTTCAAGGTCCTTTAGGGCTACCCGGTGGGCTTGTCTATTGCCCTCCGATGATGACCGCCGCGACCAAGCCTCAAATCGCTTCGGATCAGTCCGACCTGCCGGACGAAGGAAACAGGTTAGTTTCTAGCGCTTCCGTACATAAATAATTCTATCGTTTTCACTAATCGTAAAACTACTATTTTCACTTTGCCTGTAGTTCTAAACAGAAGAGAGCCCCGATGGACAAGCACCTAAAGAGACAAATCGCAAACTCTAATGAAAGGAAAAGAATGCAAAACATTAATGCCGGTTTCCACGCCTTGAGATCCCAAATGCCTCATATACAAGGAGAAAAGCTCAGTAAAGTAAGTTGTATTTTTAACATTGAGATTCTTTGTAGTCATTTAAGTACTTTCTATAGGCTGCCATCCTTCAACATGCGGTCGAATACATCTATCGTCTACATCAGGAAAAGGCCAAGTTATTAAACGAGAACACTGCGTTGAAGATGGTAGCTACCAATAATGGATTTCTGGATCAAGCAGGCCAACTAGAGCCAAGTCTTATCGATAACAAAGTCACCAAATCCAGTAGTCCAATTGTTCCCGATGAACCAATGGATGATGATGACTTTGATGATGAAAAGCAGGCAGCTGAAGAATTGGAGCAGATTTATACAACCCAGGATGAAATACAAGAACTAAGACAACAACTGGAATTGGAAAGGAAAGCGAGAATGTGTCTGGATCATCAAAATCAGTGGTTACAAAAGCAGCTTGACACTCTTGCTCAAGACAACAGTGAACCATCACAAGATGTAAGCAGGAAAAATTTGGATGTAATGCTCAAAGCAATAAGGCAAATTGAAGGAGATGCTTTTAGTCGACCAGCGACGCCACGAGATGCAGTTACCCCAGTTAAATCTGGTTTTACAAGTCCAAGAAGCATTATTCGCTGATCTTGGACTACTTTTCACTTTTCTTATCCCTTTCATGATCCACAGGCTAAATGTATATATGACTCATACCCTAACCTTACTAGTTTTTACGCAGCAAAGCTACCTTACCGTGAACATGAAGCTATTTATTACCCTACCCCACCTTATTTCCCAGTAGACACTCTCTCCCAGTCTATTTTCATTGGAAATTGTATTCCCTCTTTTCCTTGTCTAATGTAATGTTATTAGTATGAATATACTACTGGTAAAGAAATACTTCTGAATTCACACGACACGTAGCGCTTGTTTATAGCTTAGCGGTTTTTCTGGCTTATTCGTTCACGTGAGAAGCCACGCCCCCGGCGCATTACCTTTAACGGCTGAGGAAAATGGCGTCTCTTCAGGATGCCTTGACGAATGTGCGTTGCCTTCAGGATTTCAGTTTACCCAATGAACAGCCAACAATTGAACCTGAAACGACATCCATAGTTTATGAAGTGTCATTTGATACAAATTTTGCTGATAGAACAGCTTTTATTACTGGTAGCGGACGTTACAACGAGGAGGCCACGATATGTTCAGCTCTGGTGAGTGAAACCCGTTCTTAGCAATTTACAGGGTACGCACCGGTGCCTTATCTGTATGTCAAGTTGTGTGTGCTACTTGCAACGCTTTGCTCGTTTTATGTGTTGCATGGGTGACGGTAATATTTGTTATCTAAAACAAGTACCCAAAGTTTAGTCCTTAAATGATGAGTTATGATTCGTTTTGCTAATATTGCATATTCTAAAAAGAAAGAGGACGAAATGAAGAGTCATGTAGTTAGTCCATTAGTCTCTGAAATGAAGAGATATTATAAATTGTGCTGTCAATACCTACTGTTTCAGCAACATTCAGAGAAATGTGTTGAAAAAGTGCAAATTCGTATCTTTAAATTTCATATAGTGGCTATTTAATTCTAATCTTATATGTGTGAGTATATATACATTAGCAGTGTATGTAAGTGTCTTTTTAAAATGAATATTTGTGGTTGCAAATATATAGAACAATATTCCACATCACCCTAGTGTGTTCCAATATGTAATAGGCCAATTTACCTGATTAATATAACTAGTAGTTAACTCTATGCATTTTGAAACCTTTATTTACAAATTGAGTTAACAATGGCAGAATTTTGTTTTGTACAATCAAATGGTTGTTTTGTTTAAAGTCTGTTTTCACTGTAATTAAGCCGCAGTAATGTTACCAAGCAACTAAAGACTTTCAATGGTTGCATTGTGTGAACATACATTCAGAGAATTCAAGTGAAATGAAAATTTTATTTTACAGATTCCTCTTAGTCATATGTTATTGGTTAACTCCAGATTAGTTTCAATTCCAGATTCATGCAGGCCTTTTCTGTACATGGATTGTTTATCTATATTTGGTCAATAAAAGTGTTACTATTTATAGAATGTGTGACATCAGTAATCAAAGCAAATAATAATGCATAGCAACACTGATATCATGTTTACACCAGCTGAATACTCTTATGGATTGTGTGTCTTAAGTCACTTCCAGTACAGTAGCCCATGGTAGATTCAATTACACCTTTGTTTATATTACGTACTATGTAGTAACATGCTGCTCTTATTAAGTGTGGCTTGTACATTATATAATCCCTTCAATGTACAAATTGTTTATTTGTCTATGTACGTATGCACTATTTGGTGAACTTTCTAAAGCGGTTGTATTAATATGCTGATGATGGTACTTCTTTCAAAGCACATGGTACAGTACGTAAAAATGCATACACAATTGATAGGCATACACATCGCAAGCCCACAAATGACGTACTTTGTAAAGCACAATTGTGGTGAGCTATAACTGGAAATTCTTGATCCAATAATCTAGTAGCTAATCCATTCACTCATTTGAAGACCCTATGGTTGTGCTCAATATTGAATAAGTGAAACTGAAGTTGTTTTCAGGAAACACTGAAAACACCAGCTATGTATGTGCCTTCTCCACATTGTATAGTTTCTCAACAAATAAGTTTTGATTATTCTTGACTGTTTTGTTTAAGTTCCAGTGTTGATTGTTAATGTAATGTACACATTGTCTAATACATGGCAAAGGTAGTTGATTCGTTTCATCCGTACTTCATACGTAGATTTAATGAGCCTTTTATTCATTCATATTGGTATAGCTAAAACACCATTTCTTAGGCTAATGACTTAGGGCAAACCTATAGAGCTTTGGGTGAGGATACAGTTAGGATTCTTTTCTTCCTTTCCACTGAGCCTGACAGCTGTTTCTAGAATTTCACCCTTCATCAGTGACCCTGGGAGTCTTTTTATTCTCAGTCTTGTGAGTCCCTGGCTTATGTACACATGGGTTTACTATCGTGTTCTGTAAGCAAGTTATTGCTATAATATTCATCAGCTCTTTGTGTTTCAGCACTAAAGGGTCATTCCTCTCAATCCTACAGAATGTGATCCTTGAGGAGGGTGAGACCTACGCTGGCATGCTGTACACGTGGAGGTGCCTCTCCAGGGCAGTACCTGCGGTAAGTGACACAGTCATGTACTTATCTTCTGGTTAGCGTCTGTACATATGTATGTACGTGGGGACAATATTAAGGATGCTCAGAACTTCAAAGAATTGTTGACTTGCCCTGCCTGAGAGTGGAATGAAGCCAAGTAGACTGGCATGACCATGTGTTTAGTTGTTGTTAATAGAAGCCAATTGGGGAAGTTTATGTGACCTTGATGATCATGCAGGCGGCACTTGTAAATATCAGCATCATGTGTGATTGGACATCCTGTAAAAGCTATTAGGAGTCGATGTATACATTCATAATTGATTATTTCACAATTCCTGTACAAACGCTATGATTTAAAAAGATAATTACTGAAATTATTGTGCAAAATCAGCCTGATGACCAAAGTCTACGTAGTTCATCTTTATTACTCTTTATTCTGTTTCAGATTAAAAACAATGAGCAGGCTAATCGATTGGAAATATATGAGAAGACAATTGAGGTTCTTGGACCAGAAGTGGAGAAGGCAAAGCTCTTTTTAAGATTTATGCAAGATGCTGCCTCAAGATTCACAGATGAAGTGAAAATGTTGTCCCATCCAGAAAGAAGAAAGGATTTCATCTCAGAATACTATCTTCTGACTCTGGCTCGTCTAATCAACATGTTTTCAACCCTTGATGCCTTGAAGAACATGAAGGCATGCATCAATAATGACCTTGCATGTTATCGAAGGTACATAGCTACATACACATGAGCAATGTACGTACGTATGTATGCGTGGTAGTATCACCTTTCATTAAGGCCCAGGTAGTACACATGTGGAGCACCTGAAATATGCACTGTTATCAATATCTACAGCTTAGCTTCCTTATTGCTCTCCAAGATAGCCCCTTTCTTGTGAAATGACTGCATACGTAGGTATATCCTTTCAGTAATCACTTGTTCTTGTTCCAACTTCTGTCTTTAGTGTAAATATACATACGTACGTAGAGGTGTGTGCTCGTGTACATGATACCTACGTACCTACCTACGTACGTATGTACCGTAGATCTAGTACATCTGTCTTAAGTCTTTCTCTTTTATAGCCACTAGTCATATGTTGTCTGAAAAGTCCAGACATCATGTAACGGTTGATGGCATACTTTTTGGATAATGGGTATTGCAATTTGTATCTTGTAATGTGGCATTGTGTATGTTTGAGTACTAATTTATGTATCCTCATCCAAAGCTCTCACAAGTTTTAGTTCCCTATACGTAGGTCTTTACTGGTGAATAGACATATGTAGTATGTAGGAAAATGGTCTTTAGTGTTACCTGCTACGTATATATATATCTATGTATGTATGTATATGCCTATGTACATATAATGCTGAGTCAGTTGTGTATTTGGGGGCGTGTCACTCTGTGTTTATGTAGTAATTCCTCATGATCAATGAATTCACTAAACTCTGAAGCAGTTGTTAGTGTAGGAGTTGAGCAGTGCTGGCCTGCCTTGTGGGTTTGTACTGGCCCCTGGTCAGCTTAATTTAGAAGTTCTAAGAGTACAGATCTTCCTAAATCTGATTAGCCTAGGGTGTGCTGATCTAATCAGTTGAATATTATTAAGTTGACCCTTCCCACCTTAATCAGTAAAACCCTCATTAACAGCTGTTTACAAATGTATAAATGTTACCTCTTTAATTTCCTGATAACCTGATATATTATAGGTACGTATATTAATCAGTTTTTTATCACAAGGGGAATAATAGGATTTGAGAGGCCGACCTACAGTAGTTCAATGTTTGCTATTAAAAAATTCTGATTAATATTTTTCAAAGGGGAGCAAACCCCTCCCACTACCCCTAAAAGAAGCCCTCTTGAGGAATGAAGATGACAGATACTTATTCCTGTTACTTAGAGCTGAGAATATCCTGAGACGTGGAGCAATGGATGCCTTTGCTATAGAAGAATCACAGAACCTCTCCCTCTTCTTTGCCACTAATAACAGCATTACCAACCTGATTAAGAAGAACCTTGAAGAGGTAATCAACTGTTCTCTTGACCACTTGCACTATGTGTTGATTGAATGGTCCTGATGGTTACATTTTGGATAATTCACGTCCTTATATGTATGTATGTTCCTCAATTCTGTGGCAACTCACTTGTAGCTCTGCAGTGATGATGTAGTATGAATTGAATACTTGAAATAATGTACATAATTATGATCTAACTTTGTAAGTATTCAAAGTGATGTAATGTTACTATATATGAGATCTACCCACCTATCCTGATTGTGCAAGGTCCCTGGCTATGAGGAGGTGCTGGTGGAGACTATTAACCTGTGTTGCACGCACTACGAGAACCAGATGTACACTGTTCCAGAGGAGAAGTACCAACTACTCAAGGTGAGCCAACACAGAGAAATCTTGTAATACCGCATAGCTGGAAATATTGGCATGGAATTTATTAGTCTTCCTGGCAACATTTCCGGCTCTTGGGTGCTGCAAATACGTAGGTATACTGCACCATGTTCACACACCATTTGATTGATGGACACACTATAGGTAGGACTATCCATTATGAGATGAAGATAATATAGAAATAATTTAGAGATAATTATTCACCCTCTCTTACCAGGTATGTATGTATGTATGTGTATGTGGATGTAGGCTATGGGTTATGGACTGGTGCTCTTGGATGGGAACGTTGTCAACATTAACAAACTGAAGAAATTAAATGTTCAGAAAATAGACAGATATTTTAGAGTAAGTCTACTCATTAAATCTCTTTGCGTTCTCAAGCTCATATGGTGCAAACAGCTGTACGTATCAGTGAAAGTAAGGCTGTATTCTGGAGTATACAGTATCTGCTATTAATGGTTCACAGCTCGAATACCTTTGGGAATTTTGTAAGCACTAAAGGGCCATCTTTTTGTGATGGAGATGCATTTTTTCTGCTCAATTACTTTCATTACTTATGAATATTTTGACTGAGATGAAGACTGTGATAGCAGCATTCATTTGGGGTTTCTCCTCTTCTCCGACAGCTCCTTCCGGTGGCTCCACTGTATGGTGATGTTCAGATCAAGTTGCCTCAGCTGGTGAAGAGCCTGCCGCACCACGACTCCTCCCGGTGGACCTGTACCAGTGACAGTATGGACGACAAGGTCACCATCTCCATTGTGGATAGGATAGACCAGATCCGACAAGAACACATCCAGATCATATCTAGACTGGCCAGATACAATAATGAGGTACACACGTATGTTGTACTTGCTATTGTACATGCAGTAGAAATCCCAGAAAATGGTACAAACTGCTGCCAAAATCAAGATCTTTTCATCATCTTTTCATTAAACATAGCCTACGTACTTCCTGTTGTACATACGTAGGTATAGTCTTTATATTTATCTGCCCTGTTCTCGTGTGGGGAATGTACATGTCCTCCTCTGCCCCTCCCACCTGTGGCTGCCCCTCCCACCTGTGGCTGCCCCTCCCACCTGTGGCTGCCCCTCCCATCTGTGGCTGCCCCTCCCACCTGTGGCTGCCCCTCCCACCTGTGGCTGCCCCTCCCATCTGTGACTGCCCCTCCCACCTGTGGCTGCCCCTCCCACCTGTGGCTGCCCCTCCCACCTGTGGCTGCCCCTCCCACCTGTGGGTTGTTCCCTCCTCCTCCTCCTCCTGCTGCTGCTGCATGTCAGTAGTCATGTGCTAAATACCTTGCTATAGGTTTAGGGTTATAATGTTGTTGGCAGTCGCAGTGTCTGTGAAAGCATTAGCAGTATGTTATCTTTTATGGCTATTAAAAGTTGATTTGCTTGCTCCAGCCCTGCTAATGGAGGTTACCATGGTTACTAATTAGTGTGTACCACAGATGGCTACCTTATTTACTTTACCACTCTTATTTATTTTGGCAGATAATTACCAGCAGTCAGTTCACCCTGAATGATGGCACCTCCAGGGAGATGTACGACATGGCATTAAAGGCTATACAGCACCTCACATCATGGACAACAGTTGTCATGGAAATGGTAAGCCATTGTATAGATGTCTTTTTGAACCACTAAAATTATTAGAGTTGTTCAATTAAATTTGCTGTACCTAATAGTCATAATTTGATAATGGTATGTCAGATGAGTTATTATAAGAAGCCAGATAATGGTATTAATCACCTGGTATTTAGAGAGCAAGTGTGGACATGTGGTACCTTTAGTTTCTATTGTCACCAATTTAAATTTTATTTACCACCTGCTCCCTCCTTCTGCCTCTCCTTCCCTCCCATCCTATCACCTTCCCTACCACCTGCTACCTCACTCTGCCTCTCTTTCTCTCCCATTCCATCACCTTCCCTACCATCTGCTACCTCACTCTGCCTCTCTTTCTCTCCCATCCCATCACCTTCCCTACCACCTGCTACCTCACTCTGCCTCTCTTTCTCTCCCATTCCATCACCTTCCCTACCACCTGCTACCTCACTCTGCCTCTCTTTCTCTCCCATTCCATCACCTTCCCTACCACCTGCTTCCTCACTCTGCCTCTCCTTCCCTCCCATCCCATCACCTTCCCTACCACCTGCTACCTCACTCTGCCTCTCTTTCTCTCCCATTCCATCACCTTCCCTACCATCTGCTACCTCACTCTGCCTCTCTTTCTCTCCCATTCCATCACCTTCCCTACCACCTGCTACCTCACTCTGCCTCTCTTTCTCTCCCATTCCATCACCTTCCCTACCATCTGCTACCTCACTCTGCCTCTCTTTCTCTCCCATTCCATCACCTTCCCTACCACCTGCTACCTCACTCTGCCTCTCTTTCTCTCCCATCCCATCACCTTCCCTACCACCTGCTACCTCACTCTGCCTCTCTTTCTCTCCCATTCCATCACCTTCCCTACCACCTGCTACCTCACTCTGCCTCTCTTTCTCTCCCATTCCATCACCTTCCCTACCACCTGCTACCTCACTCTGCCTCTCTTTCTCTCCCATTCCATCACCTTCCCTACCATCTGCTACCTCACTCTGCCTCTCTTTCTCTCCCATCCCATCACCTTCCCTACCACCTGCTACCTCACTCTGCCTCTCTTTCTCTCCCATTCCATCACCTTCCCTACCACCTGCTACCTCACTCTGCCTCTCTTTCTCTCCCATTCCATCACCTTCCCTACCACCTGCTACCTCACTCTGCCTCTCTTTCTCTCCCATTCCATCACCTTCCCTACCATCTGCTACCTCACTCTGCCTCTCTTTCTCTCCCATTCCATCACCTTCCCTACCACCTGCTACCTCACTCTGCCTCTCTTTCTCTCCCATCCCATCACCTTCCCTACCACCTGCTACCTCACTCTGCCTCTCTTTCTCTCCCATTCCATCACCTTCCCTACCACCTGCTACCTCACTCTGCCTCTCTTTCTCTCCCATTCCATCACCTTCCCTACCACCTGCTACCTCACTCTGCCTCTCTTTCTCTCCCATTCCATCACCTTCCCTACCATCTGCTACCTCACTCTGCCTCTCTTTCTCTCCCATCCCATCACCTTCCCTACCACCTGCTACCTCACTCTGCCTCTCTTTCTCTCCCATTCCATCACCTTCCCTACCACCTGCTACCTCACTCTGCCTCTCTTTCTCTCCCATTCCATCACCTTCCCTACCACCTGCTTCCTCACTCTGCCTCTCCTTCCCTCCCATCCCATCACCTTCCCTACCACCTGCTACCTCACTCTGCCTCTCTTTCTCTCCCATTCCATCACCTTCCCTACCATCTGCTACCTCACTCTGCCTCTCTTTCTCTCCCATTCCATCACCTTCCCTACCACCTGCTACCTCACTCTGCCTCTCTTTCTCTCCCATTCCATCACCTTCCCTACCATCTGCTACCTCACTCTGCCTCTCTTTCTCTCCCATCCCATCACCTTCCCTACCACCTGCTACCTCACTCTGCCTCTCTTTCTCTCCCATCCCATCACCTTCCCTACCACCTGCTACCTCACTCTGCCTCTCTTTCTCTCCCATTCCATCACCTTCCCTACCACCTGCTACCTCACTCTGCCTCTCTTTCTCTCCCATCCCATCA
The DNA here is from genome assembly GCA_947172415.1 of Chondrosia reniformis. Classification (NCBI taxonomy): domain Eukaryota; kingdom Metazoa; phylum Porifera; class Demospongiae; order Chondrillida; family Chondrillidae; genus Chondrosia; species Chondrosia reniformis. The sequence goes on from OX359196.1 coordinate 7,332,421, forward strand.
CCTTCCCTACCACCTGCTACCTCACTCTGCCTCTCTTTCTCTCCCATTCCATCACCTTCCCTACCACCTGCTACCTCACTATGCCTCTCTTTCTCTCCCATCCCACCTTTCCTGTCTGCCCAGTACTCTTGGAAGTTGCTCCATCCAACCAACCATTATGATAACAAGTACTGTCCCCCAGAAGCAGAGGACTATGAGAAGGTACACAAGTAGACACACCTATCTGTGGATACAATGTAGCATCATTAGTATTAGGCACTTTCTCAAGTTTGGTACGATGATTACTTTAGACAAGTACACGTGTTCACACTGGTACACTGTCGCTATATAAATATTACTTGAAGACGCATGAATGTATACACATAAACAGGTTAACCTATAATTTTATTAGTTATACCTGCATGTTTACATATCTACATTCTCTTCTACATAGGCAATTCGCTACAATTACTCTAGTGATGAAAAATATGCATTTGTGGAGGTAAGTGATATTCTTCAAACCACAAGTATTTCATTAGCAAATCAAAAATGGACTTTATGAATGTATTTCCTACACATTTTCTGTTTCATCTACTTCCTGTCATGTGATGTAGGTGATTGGCATGATTAAGGGCCTTGCCCTGCTGATGCAGAGAATGGAGAAGCACTTCTCTCAAGCCATACGGAGACACATTTATGTCAAAGTACAAGAGTTTGTTCAGCGTCAGATCAGAGACACAATTAGACACACAGTAAAGAAGAAGAAACACAAACCAAAGACGTAAGATAGCATTCTGTTTTCCTCTAATTCCAGTCTCAATAAAGTAATGGGGGATATGTCGCAATCTCATCTCAAGATGGGTGATCCTGGATCTTCCATGTAAAGGCAGTGTAGGGCTGAATCTTATGCACACTTCCTTATGTACTCTTTCTTTAGCATTCTCCTTGGTATGCGTGATGTGTGTGTGAACTGGCTGAATGGTGAGCCAACGGACGATCCAGCACTCAAGGGAGACAAGGACCCTAAGACAGGCTACAAGATTGATGTACCGAGGAAGGCAGTCAGACCATCCAGCACACAGGTACACTTCAGAGGTTGTGTCTGCTTTACATACGTATGTGACTACCCATTGGAAATGAACAGAATAATAGAATAAGGATTTCTTCTAACTGCGCCAAACTTATCTTTAAGATGGTACATCTTTCGACTCTTTGAGCGTCTAAAAACGACTGACCCTCAGGGTCGAAACGTCTGACCAGAAGATTTACCAAGACAAACTGTGTTTTTAGATACTCAAAGAGTCGAAAGATGAATGAACAAAAGAACCTCAATTTATGTGCTACTACGTATGCATGCATACTTACATACTAGCAATACCTATTACAATATCCATATACGTATATGTAACTACTTGAATAATCATTTTTCTTTCATGCTACATCTACTTGAGAGTAAAGACCTATAGGGAACTAAACTTAGTAAGAGCTTTGATACATAATATACTAGTATTAGTACATGTACCTGTGCATGCCTGCAGTTGTACATGATGCGTACTATGCTGGAGTCACTGATCTCGGAGAAGACTGGTGCTGAAAAGAAGTCACTTCGACATGACTTGAAGGAGAGCAGCATACCAGAGTTTGAGGCTTTTCACAGAGCAAGTTTCTTCTATGCCAAACTGTTAGATTTTACTAGTAAGTGATCTCCTATGAAGTCACATTCAAATATTATTAGGAAGGGACTATTGGGAGGGACTGATGGATGGAGGAGTTGCATACATACGTACATGTTCCATGTACTTTCCTCCAGGTTAAGTTCCCTATATGCTTTTTTACAGAATAGGCATAGCATGTAGGAAAATGGTATATTACATTTTTAGTGTCTAATATGGGGAGATGGCATGCATATACATATGTACGTATATGTATATCTGTATGTATATATACGTACATCCACATCTGATCACGTGCAAGCCCAACATACAGTCCTTTCTGATATATGCATAATGTACATACATACGTATGTCCATGTTATGTATGCTGTGTTTTGCAATTGAGCTGTGGTTAAGTTACATTCTCTTTTTAGCTACTGTACGTGAATCTAGTTGTCTGACCCAGCTTTGGTTCAGAGAGTTCTTTTTAGAGTTGACTATGGGAGAGAGAATTCAGGTACACCTTCATGGTATTCTTACTAAGACATTATTCTCAACTTGTGCATTCACAGCTCGTACCAACAGAGCTTTGTACTTTACAAGACTACAACCTCCCTCACACTAGTTTCCAATTGAAATGTCATTGCCATGGATACTAACTGATCACATCCTAGAGAATAAAGCAGCCCACATGATGGAGTAAGTTTATAAGTGCAAGATTGAGAGCTTGGGTATTACTCTCTCCCTCTCTCCTCTCCCTCTCTCCTCTCTCCCTCTCTCCATCCTCTCTCCTCTCTCCCTCTCTCCATCCTCTCTCCTCTCCCTCTCTCCTCTCTCCTCTCTCCCTCTCTCCCTCTCTCCCTCTCTCCCCCTCTCTCCTCTCTCCCTCTCTCTCCCTCTCTCCTCTCTCCTCTCTCCCTCTTTCCTCTCCCTCCCACCTGACCTCTTGCCTCAGGTACATTCTCTATCCCCTGGACCTGTACAGCGACAGTGCTCACTATGCATTGCACCACTTTAAGAAGCAGTTCTTGTATGATGAGATTGAGGCTGAAGTCAACCTCTGCTTTGACCAGCTAGTTTACAAACTCAGTGAACAAATATTTTCTCATTTTAAGCAAATGGCAGCTCAGTGAGTTATCTTCCTGTCACCTAACTCCACTCCCCTGTCACCTAACACCACTCCCCTCTCACCTAACTCCACTCCCCTCTCACCTAACACCACTCTTGTAGTATTTACATGGACAAGCGTTTTAGAGCTGAAACAACTGCTAAAATCCCATACCCAAATCCAAATCGTTATGAGACAATCCTTAAACAGAGACATGTACAGGTCAGTCAACTGCAGAACAAGTAGCTAATACACTGAGGTACCATTACCCGTATGTACCTCACTGAGGTACCATTACCCGTATGTACCTCACTGAGGTACCATTACCCGTATATACCTCACTGAGGTACCATTACCCGTATACCTCACTGAGGTACCATTACCCGTATATACCTCACTGAGGTACCATTACCCGTATACCTCACTGAGGTACCATTACCCGTATATACCTCACTGAGGTACCATTACCCGTATACCTCACTGAGGTACCATTACCCGTATATACCTCACTGAGGTACCATTACCCGTATACCTCACTGAGGTACCATTACCCGTATACCTCACTGAGGTACCATTACCCGTATACCTCACTGAGGTACCATTACCCGTATACCTCACTGAGGTACCGATGTTATTCACATATTTGTATTTGTCTCCTACATGCAGCTGCTTGGTAGGGCTATTGATTTAAATCGCTTGCTTGCACAGCGACTTGGTGGCAACTTATTGAAGGCAATTGACAGCGTCATCCAGAAGTTTGAAAGTAGTGACATCACTGCTATAGTTGTGAGTTGATAAACAACTGCATCTTACTAAAATGGCTGCTAACATGACAACTATCTTGTTGGATGGCAGGAACTGGAGACTCTAATGGAGATCAACAGGTTGACACACAGTCTGCTCTCGGAGCACATTACCCTGGATCCCTACACTGCCATGTACCAGGAGGCTAACCAGGCTATTAGCTCGCCTCATGGGCGCATCTCACTGCACATCTTTTGGGAGCTCCACTATGACTTTCTGCCCAACTTTTGCTACAACTCCACCACTGATAGGTGAGGTAACTTGTTCCCTTGTTCCTGTACATAATTGTGCATGTACGTACACTCTGTCCTAAAGCTGTCCAAAATGTAGAATATACATGTGTGTGTACATAAAGTTAGAGTGAATATGCTTTCTTGTTTAAGGTTCATACGCTCCAAGTTGCCTCACGAAAGCCAAGAAAGGGAGCCCCCACCCCGGGGGCCTGGGACCACAACCACCCTGTATGGATCTAAGGTACATACGTATGTACACACATTATGTGAATATACGTATAATATCTATAACCAGATAGAACAGCTACGTATGTATGTACGTATGTCTACATTCCGAGGTCCTATGGAGCTGTATTGTGTGTGTATCTACGTATATATGTTGATGAGCGTCTTGGGCAGTGATGCATAGTTATCATGTGTGGCTGTGTAGGCCTGTAGGGAAGCCTATCAGTCCATACTTACACTATATGAGAACATTGTGGGCCAGGAGCACTTTGCCTGCATCTCAAGAATGCTCGGCTACCAGGGGACATCCATGATCATTCAACAGCTCCTCAACATCATGCATACTTCAGTGAGTAGATACATATGTGTCATGTACATTTTCTTTTATACGTACCTGTATGCATATGTTATGCAGTAGTACCTATATACATACATATGTCCCATGAGTTCCTGTTTCATTGAGAATTTGTAATAAATAAGATAAACTAAAATTTCTCACAGAATATGATCTACTTTTTTAGTTGTGTGTCTCATCGCTCTGTGTCCACAGCTTCAGAACACCGTCCAGCCCTACCTGAATGCCATCAGTGCTGGCATGCCCCAAAAGTGCAAGCTTCCCCTGTATGACTATGGGTCTAAGGGAGTCCTGGGCTTCTACTATGCCCAGCTGACCCCAGTTATCCAGTATGGGGAACTGAGAACAGAAGTGCTGCAAGTGTTTAAGGAACTCGGTAACACAGTCTTGTTCTGTCTACTTCTTGAAAAGGCAATGGTAAGTGTTTGTGTATTTATATTTTGTTTCATACTTACAGATAGTACTGAAATATTGAAATACTATTTAGTAAAGTAGTGAAATACATATGTACATATGTACATACCACCAAGCCATGTATAGTTAGTTCTGCATAGACAATGGACTGGGTCTTTGTCGTCCACTAGTTGTAGCCCGAGTGACAGTCAGTTAATAAATACATTCTTGCATACTGAAAGGGATGGTCTATCTAAACATCTTTGAATATTCATACAGAAACTGAATAATCTCACCATTCTCTCACCTTATTCTCGGTATGCAGTCCCAGGAGGAAATATTTGATGTCTTACAAGGTTCTCCTTTTCTTGGTACCTACCCGAAGCCGCATGTAAGAGGTCAGCCTACCATTATACCAGCAAACCTATTGCTTCTAGTGGACCTAGTGTGTCACTGTCCTGAATAGTAATCTCTATCATTCTGCAGAGGACCAGAGTGCTGAGATGGTGAAGCAACAGTTGGAGCAGCAGTATGCTACCATACAACTTCAGCCTTTGGTGACAAAATTTGGGAACCAAACTGTTAGTTTCAGTTTCAACCCAATTCTGACAACTACATACTGAATATCTACGTATGTTTCACTTTTTACTGCAGCAAAAGTTTATATCCGATGAAAGTGTACTTTTGACTCGGGAGCGTTTGTGCATAGGCTTGACTCTCTTTGAGGTGGTGATGAAGAAAGTTAAGGGCTTCCTGAGTGATCAAATGTGGACTGGCCCTCTCCCCTCCAATGGTGTCATGAACGTGGATGAGTGTCAAGAGTTCCACAGAATCTGGAGTGCCATTCAGTTTGTGTATTGCATTCCACTTCACTCCGGCCAGCTGACTGTGGAGTAAGTTGTGAATATTATGCAATCACCTTCTCCTTGTAGCTGTTGTTATGTCATACCCAATGTCTGCAAAGCTCTCACTAGGTTTAGTTTCTATAGGTCTTTTACTATGAAGTAGATGTAGCATATTGAAAAATGGTGTATTGATTATTCATGTGTGTGATTTGTATTTCTTTCCACAGAGAGTGTTTTGGTGAAGGGTTACAGTGGGCAGGTTGTGTTTTCATAATGCTGCTGGGACAGCGAAGGAGGTTTGAAGCTCTCGACTTCTGCTACCATCTCATGCGTGTACATGAAGTGGACAAGCAGGATGATGTTGTATCCGGAGTCGTAAGTGCTATGCAAACACAGACAATATTCTGTGCCACTGTTTATGCTTTCTCTGTTTGATGGTTTAGAATGTGAAGAAAATGGTGGAACGCATTAAGGCATTCAATCAATTGAACAATCAAATCTTTTCTACTCTGAGCAAGTATCTCTCAAATAGTGATGTACTGGCCCAGCAAGTCAGAGAATACCAGCCACCAATTTTCCAGTCCAGCAGTAGTGTGTAACATTGAGACAGTGACGTCGGATTAGAAACTCTAGTTTTTTTGAATTGAGATTTCCATATATTTGAATTCTGAGTTTGAGATATTGTTCTAGACTATATGATCATGTGTTATTATGTTAATGGTTCTCTTTATTAAAGTTTTATATGAAAATGTGATTAATGCATCATAAATTCTAAATCACTATGAATATAGATGCATGTTTACATATGGTATCAATCAAGTCAAATATATAGTAACATAAAACATTTTCCAACAGATATGGCTACATCATGATTTATTACTTAGAGAACACCAATGTATATATATACATGCAACAATCCTTTATTGGACAATGCAAGAAATATCGTCTATTATAAGCATTATAAAATATTTTGCATTTGAGAAAATGAATCAATCAGCTGCAGTTCATTGTTCATCCTATATATTCATATATGCCTGTGCTTTTGAAGAACTTTGTTACCCTGGGGCACTCCTCTGGACCAGGGCACTGGCTCACCACTGCTGCTCCCACTATTAGCAGGACCCCCAAAATGAAGAAGAGTGCCACAAGGGAGCCTAGACCTGCATCAATGAAGAGAGATATCACTTGAGACAATCCACATTCAGTGGTAAACAGACATGCAAACCAGTATATGACAGACCAAGAAGGTCTGGTCTGTCAACTCACAGCATCCAAGTGGTTTTCGCTCATGAACAACACTTTCCTCTTCAACAGAACTATCAGATTCTGACTGTTCCTCTAGCAAAGAAAGTATCATGTGAACCTGGCAATTCTGTGTGTATATGAATCATATCTATGTACAGTATGTGCATATTATGTGTACAAACAAATTGTGTGAAAAGAAGAAACTAGCGGAATATGACAATTAGGCGGCCACTTTGGGCAGCATGATTGTACCTCGTTTCTTTTCTTCAGCTTCAGCCTTTCTCTTCTCTTCTTCTTCAGCTTTTCGCCTCAGCTCTTCTTTTCTCTTTTGTTTCTCATCTTTCTTCCTTTGCCTCAGCTCTTGCTGAACCTTCTCTTCTTCAAGAGCTCTCTGTTGTTCTAATTCTATAATTTTGTTGGACATGCAGAACTAATTCTATAATTTCATTGGACATGCAGAACTATAACTAGTGTATTCAGTAAGGTGTTCAACTAGGGAAGCTGTATGAAGAACTACAGTGGAGAGGAGTACTTCACAAATGGACTCTGATTACCTCTCTTCCTTTTTAACTCCTTCTGTTTCTCCCTCTCATGGTCAGCTGCCTTCTCCTTCATATACTTCACCACCTACAAACATCAATACATCTCTAAACATACAGGACCAAAATGTGGTGTTTTCTAGAGACAGACTGGGAAATTTGACTAACACTTAGCCATTCACTTTCCATTGGTTATTATATTTGCAACTTGCTTAAAAAAGACTAGCCTTAATATAAATTGACCATATAGGGTATATATTTAGAAGTTTTAAATATAACATTTGATAGCATGCATATTTGTACGCAAGGAGGAAAATGGATTGAAGACACTAACAATACTATAACTCACCTTTCTAGCACATTCCTTACACTCCTTCTCATTTGTACATGTGCCCGCAACTTCTGCAAGTTCCTCTTTGAGGGGATTACCTTTTAAATCTAAAAATTCCAGTTCTTTCAATTGAGAAAAGCTTAATGGCAGAGCCTTAATTTGGTTTCCATAGAGATCCAGCTTCTTCAGATTTACAAGACGTCCAAAGGAGCTAGGAAGGTCTTTCAGTTTGTTTTTGCTCAAATCGAGACTTGTGACATGTTTAATACTGTCAATGGAGTCCTAAAATAATCATAACAATTACTCTGTGCATTCTACAAAACGTTTGCTATCACAGAACAAGACTAGATTCAATTCCTCCGATCTTAACGGATACTGTATGTAAACACAGCAGGAGGACAGGATCTAGTACATAAATTCTCTGTTCTTCCAAGTGACACTGCAGCTACTAGGACCTATCAAGATGCATATAGCACGGTGCTTTATGCCTAAGTGTGACTTACTGGCAATGATTCTATTTGGTTCCTTGAAACCTCCACTGAAGTAGCTCTTGGTAATTCAGCCTGTACCAGTGAAAGCAGGAATACAGCCTGTACTCACTTGTAACAACACAATTGTTATTCTTATTACCGAAGTGTGCACTAGGAACTAATGGGATTGGTATATACACTTAATTTACAAATATCTTTTCGCTGCAAACACAGCGCGCAAACCATACACAATCGACTGATTTAGTATTCTTCGCTTACAATTTCTTTAACGGGAAATTCTATGAGCTCACAAAGACTTAGATCTAAGGTGTTTTCGTCGAGATGGTCTGTTAGAAATTGTTTCGTCAATTTCACATTTTTATTTGCCTGCGCCATTTTGGAAACTTTCCCGGAATATATTTAACGCAGAAAAACGCATCCAGGTGGTTGAATGGTTGAACATTTTTGATGGATCTATTCTCTAGCTGGTTGCACATAATCACAGGATCGAGATGAAGAGGATATTCCTATGGACCTGCCCTAGGAGCCTGTCCACTGCCTTCTACACCTCCATCTCGACACTAGCTAGGACTAAGTGTATCTTTGAACCGCTTACCCTTGTGGCCATATTCGGGCCGGACGAAGAAAGAAAGTGGTCGTGGTACGAACCAGGGTTTCTCCCTGAAGAAATCTCCGTCCAGCCAACCTATGAATCCACGAAAGAGGCCATTCTTCAAAACTATCCGGACACCGACCTGTTATTTGTGAAGGAGTTTCCCTTTTCATTGCATGACAAGCAGATTCATGAGATATTAACTTTACCTGATTTTGATGACTTTACACATACCTTTTTAATTCGAGATCCCAAAAGATCTGTTTTTTCACATTACAAAGTGAAAGAAGCTAATGGTGACTTTGAAAACAATAAAGAAATTGACACTACAGAGTTTGGATATCAGGAGCTGTACAGGTTGTATTGCAAGGTTAAAGAGAAGCTGTGCAGCCCTCCAGTTGTGATTGATGCTGCCGACTTACAGACACAGCCTGATATGACTATGAAGGCTTACTGTGAAGCTGTTGGTATCCAGTTTGAGTTGCATATGACTAGTTGGGAACCAAAATCATTCTTTCATAGCCGGTTTTGGACAGCATGGTTCGCAGGTTATTCAAAATCAACAGGTTTTGTCAAAAAGCTAAAAGAGGTTCCATTGCCCTTGGAAGAACTACCCCAGAGAGTGGTCAATTATATTGATAAATGCTGTCCATTGTATGAAGAAATGAGGGCCAATAGACTCATTATGAGCTCTGAGCAAGAGGGATTGAATAAATTATTAATTTAACACAACACAACTGTTACTAATTGTGTTCCATACAAGAGACACTGGATAACTGACACAACTGTTATATGCAACATGTATTAACACAATGTCAGATTGAATGCAAATGAAAGTCCAAATGTAAAAAATCAAATTTCCTCCGAGTCGCGTGGCTCATTGGATTTCTGGTTTTTCTGTTCAATATCCAACCTCTCCTTAGCTCTATACACCTACATATGTACATATATACATTTAGTATATCTAACATACATATACGTATGTACATTTAGTATATCTAACATACATATACGTATGTACATATAGTATATCTAGCATACGTATGTACATTTAGTATATCTAACATACGTATACGTATACAACATATAGTACATGTACGTACATATACTGAATAGGAAAAGGAAAGTGCTTACTTTTGACTGCAGATAAAATGACCCTCCGGAGGTTTTGTTGTTGACTTTAAATAAATGGTCGTAGCTCTATAAAATGGAGTACATATTAACATGTGAACATATGTCCCTGATGTGTTAACAAAGTAATTCAACTGTTTAATCTAGTTATGAACAAGCCCATCAATGTCAGCAACCAAAGTCATCCCATAACTGACTATACTAGCTTTGTCGTACTTTCTGTATAGCTTCTGCATCTTCAATATCTTTAACATTTAAAATCTGCTTAGCTTCCTAAGGATAGATATACATGTAAGGGAACTTTGGATTATAATAAGACAACATATTATATGAAAAATCTAAGATACCATTTTCCTACATGCTATGCCTATTCTGTAAAAGATCCTATAGGGGAACTAAAACCTGAAGAGAGCTTTGGATGAATATGTACAATTGATGTATATGAAGCTTTAGTCCCGAGAGCTAGTGTTGCATATGCATCACATCGCATATTAAGGAGTCTATATCACCTCTTGTACTATAGCTCCTCAAATGCTCACTTCAGGTAGAAATACTTGGATTGCTACCGAGATTAGCTCTGTGGAGACTTGCTTTTTACCTGTGTGTAGGCGATTTTGTGGACTGCAGTTACCTAGAGGTTAGCAAGTGCTTGAAATGTCGCAGTGACTGTCGCTGTCAAGATGGAGCCTCCAAAGGGAAAGAAAGAGTGCTTGAGACTTAGTGATATTGGAAATTACAGGTCTTTATAATACAACCTTTCTTTAAGCTGGCAAAACTGTACCTCAGTTAAATTTCCAGTTCAAAGATAATCATAATTTTTTACGTGGTTTAACCTGAGCTCTTATCTGAGATGTGGTTGCCCCCTTACCCTGGTAACAGGTGATACTATTTGATAGATTGGTCTACAGTATAACATGGGTCTGCAATGCATGAGCATGGAATACTGTAAACACATGAGCATGCTTTGATGACATCTAAAAATAACAAACAGTAATATACACCCAACACACAGCGGATGGTGGGCAATAAATAGAATACCTCTATATTCATTCCGCTGAATGTCTTTGGCTTTACTGTTTCTGCTGCACTTTTCCCTGCCTCGGTAGCAGCTGCCCTTGCTGCAGCACTGGCCGCCGCTAGGAAACACAAGAATGACCAGTAACATTGCATTGCTAGGTCAATCAAAGTTAACACGAATAATGTACACATTTCGAGAACGAATAAATCTTCTTTTATGACAGTGGCAGTGGTCAGTGTAAGAACAGATCTTTTAGAATCAAGAGACATATACAGTTGTGTCCCTGTAAATCACACACAGTTGTTAACATTCGATAAAAGGGTGTCATTACAACTTTCGAGAGAAAAACAGTTCTTCAAACAACCTTTGACTAATAGACTCCCCCTGGTCGAGACTCCTTCACTTACCTCCTACTTCTTCTTTGAGCGCCCTTACAAAAGCTCTTCCGATTATTTGAGCACCAACAACAACGATTTGTGCAATAAATTTCGCCTAAGTAGGTTAAAACCGTCTACAATAAAGCTCAGATACACGTATTTTGCACTATAGCCTACACCTCACCATTTTCAAAATTTCGTCATCACCAGTGGACAGCACGTGGGTAACACGTGTTGCAGTTGGATGGGCCGTGCATGCATGGCCGACTTGTGGCGCGAGATTACAGATTACACAACTTAAGTGTAGTTGATTTTATCAGGCGGTCGTTTGCTTTTTCACTTGAAGTGCTACGCCTCAATCATTGGATAATTTCTAATAGCCGTTTATTGAGGCCGACTGGTAATGGGAGATGATATGAAATACATTTTAGTTAGTGGCGGTGTTATCAGTGGAATCGGTAAAGGCGTCTTTACTAGCAGCGTGGGGACGCTGCTAAAGGCGAGTGGACTGTCTGTCAGCGCTATCAAGATAGATCCGTACCTGAACATTGACGCGGGGACTTTTTCGCCCTACGAGCATGGTGAGTTGGTAAGAGAAACGCACACTTTTCCTCGTACTTTTCTTACAGTGTATATTACACGCAAAAGAGCAATAGTTTGAGCTATATGGTCTAGTACATTGTGTTTGGTCGAGGACCGCATGTACTATTGCTGATGTACGATAGTCGGAAGATGTACTCTTTGATGTGGTGTGATGACCTTTAAGGGCAAATTGTAATTTGTAGGCATTAGGTAAATTGAATTTTTTCACTGCCATATATGGTATATATACATGTAATAACTTATTTTGGCCTACTGTCAGCTGATGAGTTGTGTTGTTGATTTATTTCCTAAGTGAACTACTGAATGCTACATAGTTAACTACAGCCCTTGAAAGGTGGTACGTTTCTTAGTGATTGAGAATTTTGCACATTTCGGCTCAGTTGAGTGTATCAATTGCTCAAACTGATATAAACAATGTGCTATAGTGGGGATCCTCATTGCGACCCATACGTCCTTTATTGTGGGAATGCATGGTACTTCTATTGAGACACACTTACATATCAGTAAGACTACTAATGTCAGTTGGTTTTTATACTGTAAGCAATGCACAGTATATTATATAATCATAATCTATGGTCTCGTGTCAATATGCTTTACTTACTTTCTTGCTTGATAATTTATCTTTTTTCTACCAATGTTTAAAATATTCCTGGGGTACAGTTTCTGCTCACGTGTTAACTTTACTCCTGGTTCACCTGCAGGCGAAGTGTTTGTGTTGGACGATGGAGGAGAGGTGGACCTGGATTTGGGGAACTATGAGCGCTTCCTGGATATCACTCTTCACAGAGATAACAACATAACCACTGGAAAGATTTATTCACATGTCATCCAGAAGGAGAGGAAAGGAGATTATTTGGGGAAGACGGTACAAGGTAGGGTCTGAGGGAACAGACAGTGAAAGTGCATCTCTTTATCATCAATAACTCAATCACTAATGATAATATGGCTGTACAACTTGTGTAGTCCATTCATTGTAAATTCATTTATTAAATAAACCGATAAACATTTTGACCCTCCCCTTCCCTGGTACCTGCTATCATATTATTCTAGTGTCACAATGCTCATTTTTCAGAAGATAACAGTTTAAATGTGGCTTCTTTAGTTATGCACCTGATAACCTTTATCATCAGATCTCTCTTTGACCAATGAATTAGTGACCTGGTATACAATTGTAATGTAGTTATGCCCTTATATGGAGAGCAGTGTACTATGGAAATAAGTGTCGAGGTCTTGTTTTTAAGATGTCACATGAAATGCTGAAGTTACTGGTGTACATGTTTCTTTTCCAGTTGTTCCTCATGTGACCGATGCCATCATTGAGTGGGTGCAACAGGTGGCTAGAAAACCAGTTGATGACTCGGGAAGAACGCCACAAGTCTGCGTAATAGAAGTAAGTTATTTTAAATAAGAAAGTGAGCAATTACAATTTACTGTTCTGTGACCACCAATTCTCGTGGGAGCTCTTATTATGTACGTTTCAGTGTAGGTTGTGTTTATTGTGGTTGTATTCCACATCCTAACTGAAGCACACATCTTCTCATCCCTCTCAGTTAGGAGGTACCATTGGTGACATTGAAGGAATGCCTTTTATAGAAGCGTTTCGCCAGTTCCAGTTTAGGATTGGAGCGAGTAACTTTTGCAATATTCACCTTAGTCTTGTTCCAGAGGTAAGAAAAGGAAAACGATTTGCATGTGACCTACGTCGTAGAGAAGGGAGTACACATAACACACACCACACGCATGCTACTACTGTGACAAGGCAATTTTGAACTGCAAATGAACCTTATATATTATCTCATTCTACACCCTATTATTGCCTTTCTGTACTTCCACTGACCTTTCCAAACAGCCACAGAACATTGGAGAGCAGAAAACAAAGCCGACACAGAACAGCGTCCGACAGCTGAGAAGTCAGGGACTGACACCAGATTTGGTAAGACACATATATCGCCACCCCCTACACAGTCCTACATCCTTCTCCTTTGTGACACATCTCCAGTTCTTCTCCTTTGAGATGGTTCATCTGTGATCTATTGAGCATCTAGAGACATACGTAGTTTTTCTTCTGGAAAACGAAAATGAACATTTCTCTTGTCAAGTGTATCACAATTTTCTTTCTCGTGTTTGTGACTGCAGATTGTTTGTAGAAGTAAAAATAAGCTGACAGAGTCAAGTAAAGAGAAGTTGTCCAACTTTTGTCATGTGCCAAAGGAGTTGGTAATCTCTGTTCCAGACTGCCCATCCATCTATCAAGTACCACTACTCCTCCATAAGCAGAAAGTGCTGGATCACCTGTCAAAGAAGCTGCAGCTACCCTCTCCAGCCTCTCCCTCCATGTCCATGCTAAAGAAGTGGAAGCATCTCTCAGCTAGGTACGTACGTCTGCTTGAGATTGAAGGATCACATAATTATATAACAATTGTTCCTTTAATATTTTATATTCCTATAGATATGACACTGTTACGCAGGGGGTAAAGATAGTTCTTGTTGGTAAGTACACCAGATTGGAGGATGCCTATATTTCAGTAACTAAGGCACTCAGACACGCAGCTCTTGGAATCAGAAAAAAACTTATTTTATCTGTAAGTATTGAAGACCTCCTGGTAGTACCAGAGTATACATGCAGTACATTCAAAATGTTTGGATCCTCGTTAGAGAGGCCTACATGTTAACATAGCAGTGAGACGCGAGATTGGCAAGCCTTGCTCACAGACATGAGATAGTCGAGCCTTACTCACAGACATGAGATTGGCAAGCCTTGCTCACAGACATGAGATAGTCGAGCCTTGCTCACAGACATGAGATAGTCGAGCCTTGCTCACAGACACGAGATAGTCGAGCCTTGTTGTTTATAGAAGCCTGAACAAGAAGCTGTATAATGTGTTCTGTTACGTATGTATAATATATTAAATATTCATGTGGGTATTCTATTGTATTTGTTAGTATGTTGAGGCAGAGAATCTCGAGGAAAGTAAGTTGGCTGAGGAGCCTGTTGAGTATCATAAAGCTTGGCAAACCTTGGCAGAGGCTGAGTAAGTTATTAAAATTAGGTTATAGATGAGAATATGACCTCTGTACCCTGTGCCCCACAGAGGGGTCCTGATACCGGGAGGGTTTGGTAACCGTGGCATTGAGGGGAAGGTGGCGGCTGCTAGATACTGCAGGGAGCGGAAGGTCCCAATGCTGGGGGTGTGTCTAGGAATGCAGGTGGCCGTTATTGAGTTTGCAAGGAACGTACTCGGATGGGAAGGTATGTGCAGTCACTCTTCTGTGTGACCTAAATATTTAATATAGCACCTGTTTCAACTACCATATCAGAGACCTACATTCTAAGTGGGAGAATGGTACAAAATGGCCGCCCTATTCAATATGAATTATTAAAATGGTGAAGTTGTGAAAATATCTCTTTTCTCCAATGTATTTAGATGCAAATTCCACTGAATTCAACCCAGACACAAAACATCCAGTTGTGAGTGATATTGGTCTCACTTGCTGCAGACAAGTTGACCAGACTAGTGGAACATTAATTCAGTTCATGTGCCAGTGTATTATATGCAGATTACATGTGTGCTATGTCTGCTTTGTGTCAGGTGATTGACATGCCAGAGCATCACCCGGGAGACATGGGAGGGACCATGAGACTGGGGAAGAGGAGAACAGTCTTCAAGGATAAAGACTGCCTTACCAGTAAGTGTTCCTATACTAGTTTATCCTTTATCAGCAATTTAGCAACCACAACTAATTTTTTATCGGAAATGGTATCCTAAATTATGTTGTGATCCACGTTTGCAGGAAAATTGTACAAAAATGTTGATTATGTGGAGGAACGCCACAGACATCGCTACGAGATCAACCCTGATATTGTACAGGAGCTTGAGAAATATGGTCTGAAGTTTGTAGGACATGATGAGTCCCAAGTTAGAATGGAAATAATGGAATTACAAGGTTTGTATGTCCATGAATATATGAGTGTACCCTGGAGGTGTTTCCATTTACCACTTGTATTGTACCCATTAACTTGTACTCTTTAGTTGTCCTCCATTTTTAATTAGCTCATTTGTGACAGTTCCACTTCATCTTGATGCAGACCATCCCTACTTCATTGCAACACAGTTCCATCCAGAGTACCTCACCCGTCCGCTTCACCACTCTCCACCCTATATGGGACTCATTCTGGCTGCTTCAGGGAAGCTCCAGCAGTACCTGGACAGGGGCTGCCAGGTCTCACCGAACAGCGTCTACCAGACTGCAGAAGAGGAAGATGACTATGATGACGAGGTCACCCAAGCTATGATGCCCGAAGCCTTGTTTGAAGAGAAGTTGAAGCAAGTGAAAGTGTCTGCACCGGATGAATCTATCTAATCAGAACCGCTGAACATTCTAAGTTTTGGATTCCAAAACTTGACTGAAACAATAAGATTTGAACTCTCTATTTTCAAAGCTGACAATCACAATCTGCTTTATTCAAACAAGTTTACAGGACTGTTCAAGCATTTTAAATTGGTTTACCAGTCTGTATTTATCAACTCATGTCATTTGTTTTAAATGTTCTCAGTATTAATGAATATTGTAAGCCGGCTACACACACCAATATATACAGTATGGCTGTAAACCATTAATAAACTCTAGACATGCTGAAATGGTTCATAAGAGGTGTTCTACTAATTGGCTGCCAAAGCAATCATATTAAAGTTGACTTCTTCGGGGTCTCTCTCCATGTACCTCTTACAGATTGCAGCTGCATCCTACACAGAATAAGAAAGACTATTTATAAGCTCAAAGATTTCCATTAGACTTAACTAAACCAGGAAATGAACCTCTATGATAAAGCCTATTTTATCTCTGCTACATAATAATGTTTACTGACATTAAATGTAATCTTACATTGAGGAAGGTTTCAGCTGTTGTTGGTCCATGGTTAATGGGAAATGGTCTTCTGCCATCTAACAAGAAAGAAAGAAAGACAAATTGTAAGTAACCTCATTTGAATGATCTAAAAGGAGAAAGCAATGCTCGTGGATTCTTCTTAGAACTGTGCTACTGCTCCAGTGGCTCACCTAACTCGTAAAGGTGTCCCTCCCGATGAACCAGACTGACAAAATGAAGGTTGACTTTGGTATTGGGTGGAGGAGCCTGGAGTTGGAAGAGCAGTTGGGTGTGTCACTCAGTGGGTATGGGGTGGGGTTAATGTAGCACACCATGGGTATGGGGTGGGGTTAATGTAGCACACCATGGGTATGGGGTGGGGTTAATGTAGCACACCATGGGTATGGGGTGGGGTTAATGTAGCACACCATGGGTATGGGGTGGGGTTAATGTAGCACACCATGGGTATGGGGTGGGGTTAATGTAGCACACAGTGGGTATGGGGTGGGGTTAATGTAGCACACCATGGGTATGGGGTGGGGTTAATGTAGCACACCATGGGTATGGGGTGGGGTTAATGTAGCACACCATGGGTATGGGGTGGGGTTAATGTAGCACACAGTGGGTATGGGGTGGGGTTAATGTAGCACACCATGGGTATGGGGTGGGGTTAATGTAGCAACGTAAAAGTGCCTACTTCAGTGTCTCCTTCTTTTGCACTGGTCTCATGGGCTTCAGAAATTTCCTGCAAAAGCCATAAATAATATGTTCTATACTAAAGTCACTTTTACATAGCTCACATCCGTAGTGTGTGTATGAGCATGATTTAATGTACAAATTATGACATACATACAATATAATGTACCTCAAACTCGCCCAAGAAAATGGCTCTCTCCATAGGAGACATGCTGGCAGTCTTTTCCAGAAAGGTTTTCAGATAGCCATCACCTACTCGTAGACACAGAAATATAACACTATATACAAAACATAGAAATAGCTTACAATATAAATTACTAATAGGATGGGTCAAATACTCCATAGTACATCAATATCATGAATGGTACACTTATGTGGACGTACATATACAGACATACATATACAGACGTATATATACAGTACAAGTTACAATATACTAAGGTAATATATAGATATACATATACAGACGTACATAATAGATGTACATATATAGATGTACATATACAGATATACATATACAGATATACATATACAGACGTACATACTGACCAAGGTACAGTGTTTCAGCATTGTTAGCCAGGGAGTGAAGGATGCCCACTGTACCACAAGCATTACCAACTATCTGTTTCATAAAATACACTTTATCAGAAACAACCTACAAAGGACAGTCATCACCATGGTGATTGTACAACCACAAAATGGACATCAATCATTGTATAAATCTTATTATCTGCAATCAGTGTGATCTACGTATCAGGACTCTAAAGGAACATAAATACATGTGTGATACACTCGCCTGTCCTTCTGACTGAATCTTCTCATTCTCCATCTTTGTATGCTCTTCACTCTAGTGAGGGGATCAGCAGATCCATCCACTCAACCAGATGTACACAGCACATTGCTGTTCAAGGCTCACCTTGTCAGTGATTGGAAAAAGCAGGAGAAGGGACACCACAGGCTGGGGCAGCATGGCCAGGAGCTCCGGGTCCAGACCATACACGTCACAGAAGACGTAGCTCTCTCCAACTCCCATTCCTCTGACGTACTAGGAACGCAAATGAAAGTAACTCACTATTTCCATTCTCCACTATCCAAAGTACTTCTTAAATTACAGCTGGAAAATGCTTCTGAAGAATCTCGCATCCCCTATCTTTAGATTACTTTTGCTATACGAACTTTGAACATATTTTTACCCACTCTCATCATAGACCGCTGGTGATGCAGCACAGAAACAAGAGATTGTCACTCACCTTATTCATCACCTGCAAGAGGAGCAGAGGTAATCGGTAAAACAATGCCTACACGTCTATAGTTGAAGAGTATGATCAAACCGAACTCACATCAGGATTGGCTTCCAAAGGTAGCCATCGCGGGGCTTTCTTTTCTTCTGCCATGTTTCATCAGCTGAGTCAGTACAGTATTGCGCAATTGTAACTAAAATGGCGACGATTTTTCATTTACAACTTAGACAAATAAGGAATCTTCGCCGTGGAGAATGCTTGGCATTCACTTTTGTTGCAAATGGTAGAGCATCGACGCATAGCACAGTTAGAGGTTGGCAAGCCGCGCGACCCCTTTCAGTGCACGATAACATCTCAAGCTCAGCAGCAGAATTACAAAAACAGGATCGAATGATGCCCTTTGAGGAATACAAAAAGATAAAGAAACGTTTAAAGTGGAGCTCTCGTTTGGCTGGCTTGCCAGGCTTTATGGTTGGAAGTGGTATCAGCGCAGCAGTTAATGTACACTACTTTCCTCAAATAATGGATTTTGAGAGCCCTGATGTACAACCCATCTAGTGAGTTACCGACCCATCTAGTGAGTTACCGGCCCATCTAGTGAGTTACCGACCCATCTAGTGAGTTACCGACCCATCTAGTGAGTTACCGACCCATCTAGTGAGTTACCTACCCATCTAGTGAGTTAACGGCCCATCTAGTGAGTTACCGACCCATCTAGTGAGTTACCGGCCCATCTAGTGAGTTACCGACCCATCTAGTGAGTTACCGACCCATCTAGTGAGTTACTGGCCCATCTAGTGAGTTACCGGCCCATCTAGTGAGTTACCGACCCATCTAGTGAGTTACCGACCCATCTAGTGAGTTACCGACCCATCTAGTGAGTTACCAACCGACCAAAGGTTTACAGATCACAAGAAAATTTTCATTTCATCATTGTCATCCGTTGATGTTCATGTGGTAGTAATGTATCTTAATATAACCACTGTTGTGATTGTCTGTGATGTACTGTTTCCACTCTTTATCCCATCAGTGGCCTGGATCCTATAGTGTTTGCTGGGCTGTGTGGAGTAGGAGCTGGATCAGTTGGCCTCTTTGTAGGAGCAGCCATGTTTAATGGCCTTTGGAGTGTGATGTTTCGGGATAAGTATAAGAAGATGGTTGAAGTTAGTTAGCACAGGTTGTATCATACTCCCAACACTTGATGGACCTTTAGAGGTTGCTCTTATACAGTTAAGAGTATCTCTCTCTATATATCTATATGTATCTATCATTGATGTTCTGTAGAACTATTGGTATACATTATCATTGTGTATTAGCTACTGCAATATTTAACTTTGTTGTCCCACCTCTGACCTCTGACCTCCGACCTGCAATAACCTGTAATATATTTATGTAGAGAGACAAAGATTTTTTCAAAAGAATCCAACAGTACAGATTTACAGCATTTGGCACCTATGAAGATGATTACTATGGTGACAAGATAATGACAGTGAGTGATTATCGCCAATGGAGACGTCAACAACAGAAGAAGCGTTCCTCGGCTGAGCAGTTTGAAAAGGAGGAGAAGGAAAATGACACTGTGTCAACTTAGCAACATTTTACTTTAAACTTTATATGTATATGAATAATCTGTGTCATGCAACTAAAATTTATAGTGTAAGTTAGGTTTTCGATGCCTCCATCATGTTGTTACCTCATAAAACTCCAATAAATATTAATACATTAGAGCAAGAGTACTTGATAAGAGCAACCAGAAATACCATACTGTCCATCGCATATTCATTATTTCTGTATTTGCTGTAAATGAAATCCCCTATACCACACTGGTACATTTCAACTGTTAGATACCAGGTGGTTGATAATAAAAGGTAAACTATACATCTCTGTTAGTGTAAAATATATGTGATGCATGAAGAAGACAACAATGAAAGGGTGTGAGGGTCATAGGGTTATCTTCTTCGGTGTCTCTGTTGCCTTCTTCGAGCTTGTCTTGCACTTTCACTACTGGAATCACTACTTGATCTTGAAGAAGAGCTGATTTCACTACTGGAATCACTACTGGATCTTGAAGAAGAGCTGATTTCACTACTGGAATCACTACTGGATCTTGAAGAAGAGCTGATTTCACTACTGGATCTTGAAGAAGAGCTGATTTCACTACTGGATTCAGAAGAGGAGCTGGTTGTAGTTGAATCGGAAGACACATTGTCACTGTCAGATTCACTGGTACTACTGCTAGAGTTGGAAGAGGATCGCCGCCTCCTACAACAACAACATCACAACACACTAACTAATACTACTATGTATTATTTATTTATTAATATATATTATATAAACTTCCATGCAATATTATTTTATGTATACACGAAAATAACTCAGCTAATATAATTGATAACATTCATATTCTGGAAGACTAGCTTAACAGTGGTTGAGTAAACAATGAAATGATATAAATTCTGACTTACATGCCTTAATTGTAATGTGTACTACGTATTTACATGTTATATAGCTGCAAACAAATTTCTGTCAAATTGTATAGCTGTAATCAGTCAAAGACTAAGCAGGACAATGTTACTTTCAATCTGCACTTACCTTCTCTTTGGGTGATGTACTGGTCGTTTGTATTCCTTTGGTCTTCTCTTCATCAACTTGGTCCTAGAGGGTCTCTTGAGGTATTTCCTCTTTCCCGTGCACTCATAAGTGAAGTGACCAATCCGAAGACACTTCTGACACTTGTAACTCCTAGCATCCTGTTGCCTGTGTGGGTGGAGGAGGGAATGGTAGTCTGAACACGTGATCAGCTCATCCCACCACACCCACCATTACAGGGGGGCGGGGCTAATAAGCCTTTATTGTCGTTTACATTCAGTATCATAATTAATAGGTCAATCGCCAAATGATTCTCTTCCATCCCCAGCATAGGGCATTTGCAGGCAAACACAATTTATTATGCCACTGCATAAATCGATCGTACATTAGCTGCACTTGAGCATTGACACTTGATACCGTATTTTATACACAATGCAATTTGTAATGCATCATGTGTATGGAGCTAAAAATATAATTTGAATCACAAACTAACAACTTAGTCAATAAATCGCCCTAAAAGTAGTTCTTACATGTTGCATACCTCTTCTTTGACGTGAGATAGTGTCTTGCTGCTGCGGATTGAACAGATGAATACGGCAAAGATGCCATTTTTAAAAATGCGTTAAAATAGTGCCCGTTTTCGATTTTTTGTTGCCGCAATATGAGTGGCTGGAAAGCTACTTCTGCCAAGAGTACTGCTGTAATAGGCGTTCTGGTGGGATTAATAGGCCTCGCACTTTATCCAGTTATTATAGATCCTAAGCTTCATCCTGAAAAGTACAGTGAGTGGTATTCTATACATATTATGTATCATGGGTGGATTTGGTAGTATGATCATAGATCTTATATACTTACGTAACCGGTTACGGAAGTATATAAGATCTATGGTATGATAATGCATTGGATGAAAGACTACATCTAACTGTTCATCGTATAAATGTGCTTTATCACTTGTATCAAAGTTCTACATGACTCATCATTCCACAAATATTTACAGGTACAGTAGATAGACTCAGTGTATTATATCATTAATAATACACTGTATATATTGACATACATATTCTAACATGGAAACAAAATTAATTTAGTGTGACACACGAGAGAATAGATAATTTATATTTTGAGATATGAGAGTGTGATAATTGTCAGGTGACCTCAATTGGCATAGGTACCTTTTCGATCATATTGATAATGACCCACTCCAAAATACATTATCCTTATCCTATATGTATCTGTAGGAGAGAAACAAAAGTCAATACGTGACAGAGTGCCGCCAGAATCCGCTCAACCTGGAGGTATGATGTAGGTTGCAATATATAATGAAAGGGTTTTACCCATGCGGCAGCATATATTATCCTTTGTGTCAACTGGTCACAACTTTGTATTTGTATGTACTTTAGAACTATACTTGATATATCATTTTACACAAGGGAACATTTTCAAAGGAAAACAAGAAACTGTGTCATTTCCTTTTTTTTTTAATTTCTCTTTTAAGGAATGAAGATTTGGAGTGATCCTTTTGACAGGCAGCAGGAGAAAAAAAGGAAAAATTGAATATTGAAATATTCTATCTATTGTTCTGTAGAATCATTTGTTTCACTGTTTTAATAATAGTGTGGAATTGTATTTATTATGTAACTGAAAACTATGCTATGTGTACTGTTAAGATTAATATTTTCAATATATCCACATATAATTTTTAATTTTTCGTTTTTCTTCCTTTTTTCCTCTCACATATATAATTTCAATTAACTGTCTACTTCTCAATGATTCATTAGCGATGATTGAACATCTAATTGTTTTAAACAGCACAAGCCTTTCCATATAACTCAAACTGCATGTAGATGTCTATACGTAAAAGAGAATTTATAGCTGAAACTCTATCTACCAAGAGATATGTAGCTAATTATGTCAGTACTAACAGACAGACACCCCTAATACAGCCAAAAGAAATTTTGATATAGAAAGGAATTTTGTCCTCTCTCTCTCTCTCATCATGCCATGCTGCTGAAAGTCTAGCACATGGAGAAACATGAAATTGGTATCAGTACTTGGCAGCTTGAAGAAAAATAAGATTGTGACAATCTCTCATCATGCATTAAGTTCTGTAACAATGAACAGGACTTGTTGTCGAAATTTACAATTTATTTTCATAACGCATATACAATGAGCTGTGTAATGTTCGCCTAACAGCTTAAGTGCAGTCCTGCATGGTTTGTAGTTGATTAAGAATTTCATCAAATACACAAACTCGCTTAATAGGATGGTAAAATTGTGATCTAAGAATATAAGCTACATTGTAAGTTAGTAAAACTAGGATTAGATTACTGCTTGATTCCTACATATGAGCATTCCCTCCCAGTCTTCTTCAAAGTAGCAAGTAATTCTTCCGAGGTAAGGGTCGATGTAATAAACACTTTTTGTTGCTCCATCTGAATATCCACATTGCTTACGTCTGATAGAGACAGAAATTATACAACAACTGATAGGTTTTAGAATTTGCATACGTAACATAGGTTATTATACGTATGTATCTACCTTTCAGTCGTCCCAAAACCCTCTCGACGGCTCCCGAACACCCAGAACATGTCATTGTGACACTGAATTCGTGTACCTATCGTTAGAAAACATCCAATCAAGCACGGATCAACTACATTCTACCAAGATGACTAGTCACTACAATTGTATCAGATACTTACTGTGGCCATTTTTATTTCCTAGCCCAAACACACAGTAGTCCAACATAAGCAATTATCTATAGCTAACTGTTCAATTTAAATCACTGTTAATATTCTCAACAGCCTAGAAAGAACTAAGGGAAGCATATGTTCATATTAGGTTGTGTACACGTGTTGCTATATATCTGGCAATGTAGAGCCTCATTTTACTAAGTTTCAATTAAAACAAGCAATTTGAACAAAGATAGTAAAAAGGGACGTAAACATGGCTGACAAGTTTCAGTTAGTTGGCCTAAGAATTTTCGTACAAAAGAAGTGCCTCTTGTTCCTCTTTGTGGGCTTTTGAGGACATGTGCATCTTGTACGGTATGGGACCATTGAACTTCTTCTTACAAATGCCACAGTAGTTGTCCTCTGAAGATTGTTTCTTGATTGCGTTAACAGCTTGGCAAAAGTTCTTTGGTGGAGGTCCAAATCCTCTACTGTCCAATGCAGCTCTCTCCTGCTCAAGTCTCTGCACTCGAGTCCTCCTCTCTTCCTCTGCATTCTCCAAGACCTTGTGCTCCAACCAGGGAAGAGCTGTATCCTCTTTGACAGTGAGATAGGAGGCAGGTACATAGCCTTGCTCTCCGCTCTCTGTTCTCACCTCCCACCAGTGCTCATTGTCTGGGTGTTCACATATAACACTCAAATACACATCTACAGAAAACCACAAACGTTCAAAATTAAGTCTCAAGAATTCAACTCAAAGCTCAGTCATAGGTCAGTCTGTTGTATATTTAATAATTATGTATGTATATATGCATATATAGGCATAAGGTATTTATAATTAAATAAATAATAAATAAAATTTATAAATATGTGAATTCTGATACATATTGTTACCTTTTCTAACTGATAGCTCTTTAAAACCACCCGGACTGTCAGGTTGTGCCACGTAAGAATGTCGAACAACAGCAACTTTCAGAGAGGCCGGAGGTCCTTCATTATCTAAACAAGACCAACAGAGTACTAAACACACCCTTGACGATAACTGGTCTTAAATCTAATGTACACAAACCCGTACTACAACTGTTGTTGGTGCTTCTGTCGCGAGTGCTCAGACTCGCGAGGCAGTAAGGTCGTCTACAGGGAACGTATTCGGTCATTGAAAGGATGCCTCTTCCGCGTCCTTTTGACATGTAGCGAAAACTGTCTGCAGACATGCTAGCGTTCTAAAGGAAGATACGCAAGGTCGATCAACCGCGCTACCCTCCAAAAGGGACTGGAATAATTTTATACAGAATAGCTCACTGTTGTATCTGTACTAATGAAGGGCTTGTGTAATGGCAGGTCAGTCATTCAACTGTGTGTGTTTATTTTGTTCTTTTATCACTTAGAAGGTGCAGATTAAACACAGGATGTAACCTCTAATGACAATCAGGTTTCTCTACCATTTTTAATTAGAGGCAAGTAAAGTAGTCGCGAAGAATAAGAAGAAACGAGCTGCGAGGAAAGGAAAGGAGAGCTCCTCTGCTCCTCATGACACCACTCCGGATAAACCACATCAAGATCCTTTGAGTCTTCTAAAGCAAGAAATAGAAGATGCCAAATCTGCCAAGGTACACAGTCACTCAATTGTAAGGGAGTGTCATGGTTTGGTTACGTATACATGAGAGAAGATTTACAGTATGTAAATAGTATATGAAAAACACATGTACTTCACAATTGGATTAGTGTTGTACATTGCACAATATATAGCTCATTGGTAACCTATAAATAGATGTTAGTTAGTTGATTTCTTTTTATTTACTGAGTGAGTGGAGTAAACAGGAAATACCTCTAATTCAATCCACACTTCCAGGACCACAAGAAAGCTCAAGAATTAAGAGCACAATTGTGGAAGCTACAAGACACCATGTCACTAGGGACAGTGGGGTACATGGCAGAGCTGTATAGTGCATACAGTTCACATCACATTTTGTTATATACTGTGATATTATGTGTAGAGAGAATGCACCAGAGACTGATACTGAATTGGTGGGGAAATTACTGGATCAGCAAAATCCTTCACAATCACCTTCTCATCTTCCTTCATCATGCGAACCCGACTTGACAAGGAAAAGGTTAAAGACACTCTCTAAAAAGCTAAAGCAAATTGAAGATTTGAAGGAAAAACAAGTGAAAGGAATTCACTTGGAAGCTAATCAGGTTGTTATCATGCGTATGATATTGAAATCAGTTTGTGAGATGGAGAGGAGGGATTGATTTAGTATTTGTATACTGTGGTAAGGTATCATATCTAGCACATATACTGGCTGTAAATCATCAAAAGTTGCCAACCTGTTGTGGATTACCATGGAATTGACAAGGATGAGATTGCAGACATTTTCAATCAGATTCATAGCTAAGATTAAGTTCGTGGTTTTATCTGGTCAATTGTGAGAAATCAGGATGTTTCAGTAATCCCTTTGGGACATGTTATCCCCAAAAATCCATGAATGTCCTATAGATGATCTGGGACAGTTGGCAACTATGTATGTGTATATTAAATACCTATTCAGTTTAATGTACTCATTTTGTCTCTTTTCTAGTTGGAAAAGCTAACTCGTGAAAGTGAGATTAGACAAGAAATTTTAGAATGTGAAGACATTTTAGGAACAACATAACTCTAACATACATAGATAGATTAACTGCACAGTCATTTCAATTATTAAAATGTAATGGATTAATAATAGTATTGTTATATAAACCTTTAAACCTTATAAGTTATTAATCTATTCCAATAATGTAGTACCTATGCCTTGGATTATTGGAGTAGTCCCAGTAAGCCTATTATCAAAAGTAAAACTGCTGAGGGTCAACCAGGCACATCTGTTGACGAACATCTGTAGTTGCTGGAGCAGCTGAAATTGTAATAAAACATAGCTCAGCAAGTGTAATATTACTAGATGAGATTAGCTTACAGAGCAAGAAGAAGGCTTCATCACCAATCTCCTTCCTTGCTGATTCTATTGCTCTCTTAAGGGCCAGCAAGATACCACAGCTCAAACACTGAGGAGGTTCTCC
This sequence comes from Chondrosia reniformis, assembly GCA_947172415.1. Taxonomy (NCBI): domain Eukaryota; kingdom Metazoa; phylum Porifera; class Demospongiae; order Chondrillida; family Chondrillidae; genus Chondrosia; species Chondrosia reniformis. The sequence goes on from OX359196.1 coordinate 7,359,460, forward strand.
AACAGCTAACAGACAAAGAACAGTACAAGTAAAAACCATTTTCCTAAATGCTATAGTAAAAGACCCATAGGGAACTAAACCTAGTGAGAGCTTTGGATGAGGATACAAGAGTCTTCTCTTTATTCTTCTGCTCCACTAATGTCTCCATAAGTTGTAGACAGTAGGTAACACAGAAGTGGTGACAATGGATCAGCACTCCATGAATACAAATTGATTGTCAACACACCTTTTGATCTCAATACCCCAACTGGATTGGGTGCATTCTTCAAAAGGGCCACCCTCAAGTCAATTGGAATGTCCTTTGAAGAAGGAGGCTTGTATTCCTACATGTAGAACAATTATTACTGAAAAGTGTGTCTATGAGAACAGTTATACACACAGGACACGGTAGATGGCACATACGTACTAGATCAAGCAATGCCACTTAAAATATAATATCCTTATCTGTAAAGTGGCTTATTTAATTAAGCAACCTCTTTGCCAGTAGGTATTGATATTCAAGTCAGATCTGCATGAGATCATGTTAATTGCTGCTCACCCAAGTGTTATGAGTGAGAAGCTCTCCCGTGTCTGCATCATACTTTACATCTTCTGTCAGCCAATATCCCAGCCCCATCACCAGTGCTCCCTCTGCCTGACCAATATCTACCTCAGGATTAATACTACATAAGCAACAAATACCGATTAATGACAACAATAACATCCAAACACACTGAGAATCACCCCTCAGTTACCTTTGGCCACAGTCATAGAGGATGTCCATTCTGAGGACTTCCATTTGGCCTGTCAACACGTCCAGTTCAACCTCTGTACAACTGGACCCATAGCAAAAGTACTGATACAGTTCGGGAGTCTTCACATTGACACTGAGAAAGAAACACTCATAATAAAAGTGGTGGGAGGAGTAATAAGGGAGTGGTTGGAATGGTGGGGGAGTGTAGGGGGAGTGTAGGGGGAGTGGTTGAAGGTGTGGCTGGGAGGGCAGAGGATGGTTAGAATAGGGTGTGTACGTGTTCACATCATACAATGCTTTAGCTGATAGATCCACTCTTTCTTCAAAACATTTAGCAATCACTTCCTTCCAAGTAGGTTCCCCACTCATTGAACGCCTTACTGGATCAATGCGATCATTGAGTTCATTGCAAGCATTGATCACTGCCATCACATTAAGTTCACTGGTCATGCTTCCTCCAGTAGTTTCACTGTTTGGACTGGACAACACATTGGTGGGCTTAATCTTTATGATGTTGAGGGGAATCCCCAGTATCCTAGCAGCTGCCTGAGCCACCTGTACACACATTAGCACATTCACAACTAACTTACCAATATAATACATTGAAAGAGCAAAATGGATATTAAACACATATATGGTTCAGCCCTGTATAATGGTACAATGCTGCAGCAGTTGTAACTCAGTGGTAGAGAACTGGTTGTCAATTCCCAGTATTTTCTTCTTTCACACCTTTCCCCTTTTGTGATATTTGCTAATAATTACTTGTGGTTTGATTATCACTTCAATTATCCATAATGTGTGTGTGCTACATTTGTGTGAAACTGACCTTTGTGTTGATGCCCTGTCCAACCTCCACTCCTCCATGTGTGATGGCTACAGAACCATCCAGAGAGTATATATCTACCATCACTGTGTAAGGAGCATTACTCCACCCTATGGGGAACTTGAGAGGAACGACAGACAAACCACGCTTCCTCCAGCGGTTGGCCTGCAGGCGGAATAGATTGATTAAACTGAGATAGTGCCATCACTGCTACAAGAGTATTCAAATGACAGCAATCACTTCCTCTACTACACTGTTAAGTACAAATACTCAGTAGCAATGTCAGTGACTTTATGGCCACAAACTACCAATAACATACACACTTTATCATTATCATTTATTTTTTCAGAGGAAGTACAGTAATACTTTACTGAGTGCACTTACAGCATTATACTCTGCCACTGCAGCCTCCCTCTCTTTCACTTCAGCACTGGTCAACAGACTCTCCCAGATGTCCTTGATGATGCAATATGGTAGGGGAACCCCCTGAGGAGTGACATCATCCTTTACATACATGTTCTCATAGCGGACAAGTTGGAATGGATTATCCAAAGTGAGAGATCTGGCAACATGGTCCATCACAGACTCAATGATAAACACAGCCGGAAGTGATGCTGGTGCACGGCAAGCAGTTGAGCAGGGAAGATTGGTTTTGCACATTTTACCAACAATCAGCCAGTTGGGAATATTATAAGCTGAGAGAGGGAGAGAGGGGGAAGAGGAAAAGGGTAGATAATACATTGTGATAGCACTAAGCCTCTAATAATAAATGTGTACCATTATCAATGAAGCCGTAGAAAAAGCCACCTTCAAGCTCTGCATCATTGGGGCTGTACCCAGAGTCTACGTATACAGTCATCTTGATGCCGTTAATCTTCCCATCATCATCAAACCCAACCTACACGACAGGGTGCAGCTACGTATACAGTGTTCACTTGATGCACGTCCCAACAAGTCACTTGCCTCATAATTGACATAATACGGCATTCTCTTCCCAATCATCCTCATATTGGTATCTAAGTCCATATGCATTCTAACAGCTCTGTAGGCATACCATATACCATACCAGTCAAAATAATAGTAAGTATACCATTCTCAGTATACCATTCAGTATACTAACCAGTATATTACTCAGTATACTAACCAGTATATTACTCAGTATACTAACCAGTATATTACTCAGTATACCCTTTAGTGTAAGGTTACCTCCTAGTGACATGTGCTCCCAGGGCACAAGCAGCTGTGATCTGATGACAACGAGTAATCTTTGAACCATACGCACCCCCAACACGCTTCACCTCAGCATTGACACTACACAAGTATGCACAGAACAAGTCAAAGACCATCACACGGAAAGTAATGAACAAGACAAGTACAAGACTCTTTTGTCTAGATGTACTTATGTGTATTGCCCAATAGCAGGCCTCCCAAACTGTTATATGTAGTGCTTGTTATTGGATGAGCTATTTCTAAGATACACTGTGCTAACTGGAGTATTCTTCAATTAATGAGTCATCTATGATGCAACATGAGTGGGTATTATGCAACTGATACACAGCCCAGTATACCTGTTATTCTGTAGTCCAAGGATGGTGGCAACTGCACTCTGTGACATCTGAAGCCACTGAGATGAAGCATACACTGAGTATCCATCATCCTCAGGGACCACCAAACTTGTCTAATAGAACAACAAGGACACACAAATACAGTGCTTCTTAACGAGGTACTTGCTAAAGTGAGTCTTATGTTGAATATACAGCATGTGCATGCTCTAACTACATCTTCTGAGCTGATCAGTCAACAGCAAAACTATGTTTGTCATAGCTTCGTGCTTCAGCCAGTATAAACCACCACACAGGTGTGCCTACCTGTGTTTCCATGGTGAAGTGGTACTGGGTACCACATGACACCTCCCCAGAGACCTTGTGCTTCGATTTGGAAATGGCACCTAAAGAGAGGGTTATGGGAAGGAAACACTTGAACATGCTTTGCTTTCAATAGTAAGTGCCTGTGTACGCATACCATCAGCATCTCCAACTTTTAGTTCAGCTGGATCAGGGAAAAACAAGCCAGCTTTTATAGCTTCCTTCTGGGTGAGGATTGGTGTTCCTATTGGCTCATAGGTTACCTTGACAACCCTTGCTGCCCTGTCAGCAAGCTCCTGACTCTCTGTACCAAGATAAGAGGATAGATTGTCTTCATATCAACTTGGGTGCAGCCACAATGTTCAGTAGAATATGTATATAATCACACATTCCTAGTCACATGACTGTCACATGGTACCTGCTACAATCATTCCAATAGACTGTCCTGCATATTCTGATACATCAGTTGCAAAAACCTATTTATATGCATTACATAATATACATACAATATTAATACTGCATATAAAACATACAGGTTCAGCCTCAAATACTGGAGTAGGCAAAAAGGTATTCTGCCCGCCTTCTGGGATGTCCTTAGCTGACACATATGCTACTACACCTGCCATAGCCTGAAGGAACAGAGAGACAACTCTACACATTGTGATAAGGCAACCACAAGTACTATGCTATAGTGACAAGGCTACAAAATGTATAGTCAATAACTAAATTCTAAATTAATTCTGGCTACTTTTGGCCTTTCCAATTTACTGCAATAGTTAGGAGACAATTCATAGCTAACTGCATCCCTAAAGTGTGAAGATCGTCGTACCAGGGCTTGGGATGGATCAACAGAAACAATTTTGGCATTCCCTCGGGTAGAGACGACAAAGGCTGCGTGTAGCTCATCAGCAGGGCCTGGGATGTCAGTGGTGTACTGAGCCTCTCCAGAGGTTTGCTGCAGAGCTGTCAGTTTAGGCATCGGTTCAGTGACTGGGTATTCTGAAGGGTCAGTGCCATAGCTCTGTTGGCCGGACGAGATAGGGCGAACATAAGGTATACCGGCTGATGCTACTCTGGGATCAATCTCATTGGGAATGCAGGAGAGATAGAACTGAGAAGAGAGAGAAGAGTGACTGAGCTGCCTTTACTTGTAACATATTAAGACTTTTCAATAAACTAGTTATTAAAGAATTGTATTCTCACTTTATAGAAGAGAGCCATGGCGAGGCTTTTCCTATAATTAGCACTTGCTTCTGTTGGAGAACTACTTGGCACCAAATCTTTGTCAAGAACACTCAAAGCATCTATGAAGAGAGTAATAAATCCTCTGTCACAACAGAGGTAGTGAAGTGGAGGAATGAGAGCTAACTCTGAAGTGTAGTCCTATCTGTCATGCTCAACCCAACCATGAAGCTCTCAGTCAACTTGGCGTGCACCTGAGTTATATGAAGGAATGTCATACATTACTAAATGTATCTTCCATTTGACAAATTACAGTTTGGATACTGAGCTGTAATGATGCAATAGTAGTTATAGCATTTATTGAATGGTACAAAAGTGATTCTTAAACAATGAATATCATTAACAAAAGACAATAACTTCTGTTGCACAATTATTTGAATTACACAACTCACTCCATGAGTGGTGATTCCCCCAAACACAAAGGAGGGTACTCCTGTCACTGTGAGAGTAGAAGGGTCAACTCTCATTCGGAATGCAGCATTCACATATGCATGGGCATTCTAGAGGCAGACCACAGGAGGTAAGAGAATATGGTATAGCACCACAATCATGGTTCACATGTTCAGTAGAAATGTCGAGTGAGTACACATGTAAGCAGCCATCTGTATCATTCTGTTATGTATACTACAAGTATGTATATAGCTTGAAAGTTCCTCTGAAGACAATTTAAAAGTGATTCTTGCGGTATATTAAGGGAATTCCCAATTATTCTTTTGGTATATACTCACTTGTGCCCGTGGCATGACCTTGAAAGTCATGATCTGCTCATTGCTCTGAGAAAATGGAATGGACAGCCCCACAATTATGCTTGCCTCCATGGAAACACTCAGAAACTGGCTGAGAGAGTAAGTTTTAGGGCCTTCACTGGTTGTTATGGTAACCAGAGCCCCCACGGCCTCCATGATGGTGTACACATCAGATGGAAAGTAGTCGTGATTGTGGGTGAGCATTAGGTTGCCAGCCCACGTTCCCACCTACACACAAAGGAGGTATTCAAGAGGTGACCCTGCCATTGTTAGCATTCATCTGTGTCAGCATGTTAACAGTACAGAGGTCAGTTGTAATGTATGGACATGACATTAGTTGATGCATATGACTGTATTCATTTTATCAATTAATTCCCTCAAAAACACCTCAATCCCTCTAAACACCCTTCATCAAAACACCTAAATCCCTCCAAGAGTCCTTCCCTCTACTCACATTTCTGACTGGAACATTAGCAATCTTTGCCAAGTGATCTGCCAAATGTTCAAAGGAAGTGGATTTAGTTGAATTCTCTTGGAGGAAAGTTATCAGTTGTGAGAGAGTCACACAAGAGCCAACAAACACAGAGTTACCAATGACCTATCATAAATAGATGGAAACAATCTTAGTTCAACAAAACTAACTATTGTTACTTAAAGTTTGCTCTCAATTAGGCAAGTGCTCTTTTGGATGTAAACCCAGGAACCTCTTTTGAATAAATAGCTTTTATTATGAAGCTAGGTATACAAAGTAGTTATCACCTTAACAAATTGCCACATGAGATCTACGTATTAAGCTGACTAAGCGTCTTATGACTAACTTCTCTCTTCCAGAGATCTGGAATAGTTTTCAAATTAACTATAACATCTGGAATGGCTTCAAACTTGTAAATTCCTATAAACACAAAACAAAACATACAGTACAACTTTACAACAGTACCACAAGACTGTCACAGCCAGAGACACCATTAACAAGAAGCATACAATGAAGGTGTAGACTTACCTCTCCCTGTATCTCCTGCAATCAGCTTGACTGACTTCCCTTTGGTCTGTTCAAATATTTCAAGGACCTCTTGCAGAGTAGTTGGATTGTACCATTGCGTATTTGAAGTGGAAGGCAGGTTCTTAAATGAACAAGCATGTCCACACTTCCCTTTGCATTGCTCCTTTTTGGGAACTCCCAGATCTTCAATGTCACACTGGTTAATAATTTCAAATCTATCCTTGGAGAAAGTCTTCATTGCATCCAATATAGATCTGTAGCCTGTAGCATCAAGGAAAGAGCATATTATGTAACTAATAGTTTTAGTGATTGATTATATAATCCTGAGTCTTACGTACCTGTACATCTACAAATATTGCCATCAAAAACATTTTCTATCTCTTGTTCAGAAGGTGCTGGGTTGTCCTGAAGTAAACTGGAATACCAGAGAACACAGGTACACAGGCCATTAATATAAGTTGCACAATAGAGAATCAGCTGGCACAATTAAGCCATTATGTATGTGGGTGGTTAATAATAACCTGATGATGTCATAGTAGGATGGTACCATCCAAAGCATAGTAGCTGCGCTGGTGGTTTAATGTAATTCCATAAGTGGCATTATCTCTAAAATATTACTATTAGTGCTATTATGGCTGCAGTATATCAATATAAACTTGCAAGGTGTACCTGTACATGTTCATCACGAAACCAGGAGAACAGTAGCCACATTGGGTGCCATTGAACTGAGCTAGCTTCTGCTGAATGGGGTTGTACCCCGTGTATGTGCTGCATTAGTGAGAATATATGCATGCTAACAGCTGAACAATAATATAATTACAATAATTAATAATTATATACTGTCTAGGACATCATGCAACTATAATGTACTAAATATAAAGAGTTAAGTCATCTAGCAATTATCAGCTGGTAGTCCAGTTAAAAGTTTACAAGATTAAGCACTAAAATGTCAATCTACATATAATGTCAGTCAATCAATCTACATATTACTACTAACCTTCCAATGCCTTCTATGGTAGTAACCTCCCATCCATTGACAGAATATAAAGGACACATACACTAAATGAATACAGGACGAATACTATTCATTAGCGCAGAGCTTGAATAGGAGGTCATATATATACACCTGTTATAGCATAGTATGCACTTATATTTACCCTTCTAACACACACACTGATCGGTAGTATAATTATCTCCACTCACTGAGTTTATCGCTGAAATGAGCTTCTTCTTTGAGAAGGGATCGACACAGGACACGGTCAATACGCAACAACCACACCCACCTTCTCCGCACATTCTTTTCGTTCCTTTGTACCCGCCCTGCCCTCTTAACCATTCGCTTAGAGTCAGGTTAGGGTCAAGGTTGTTCAGAGTGACATCTTGCCCGTTTAGCTTGAAGGAAATCGTTCCTACAGGCATAGCCATTTTGGAGCAATGACCTTTGAACTCCGAGTTGCATTGGCACATTAGATTTTCATGGGGTTTGCAATGACCACTGAATAAATAGTGATTGAATTAGCAAACCACAAACCATCTCTTTGGCGCAATTATAAAGATCATGTAGTTATATTAAATATTAAATCTTATTTATAAGCAATATTGCTCTTTGTGTAACTGTGATGATCAATGTCATATAGCAGGAGTGCAATTTAATGGGGTACTGGATCGTGCACTTCCAAGTGTTATACAGTGACTAATTTAACTTGAACTGTACAAAGAAAATAACTTTATCATACTATATATGTGCTGAATATTATGTGATAATTGAAGAACAAAAAATGTTAAATTTGTGCGATAGTACTTATGAAGGCGCTTATTCTTCTTAGGGATATGTCTGTATTCCTACTAGTTATGAGGGTTTCAAATTGGTCATTTCATGATATTCCAAGCAGGTGTCAGTAGTTGCGTTCATAGGACTATACGTAACTGCTCTACTGCGTGACACTAACTCACTACTCCTTTCATTTTGACCCTGATTCAATGGCTTTTGGGACTCCTAAACAGAATGACCTTTAAATAGGAACTTGTTACCATTATAAATGTAGCAATAAGACAGAAGGCAATTGGAATTAGTAGAGTATGACATTCATATATGCTACCTGAGCATGATTCATTCCAAAGACCTGTTTGATGCACTTACCTGACATGTACATTTGCCAGCCATTTTAGTTTTAAAGTCCTTTACTTGAACTTGTAGTTCATCTATCTCTTGTTGCAGTGAGAAGATGGTTGTTCTATGGAGCGATGTCAAGTCTTCCTCCTGTGTCCATGTTGAACCAATATCATCATCCTTCTTTACCCACAAGTAGTAGATCTGTGTACAGGATTTGATTGTATAATGCATGTACAAAGGCTGTGATATGTAAAGCAGATAAAGGAGTCAAAATGTTCCAGTGATTATCCACAATGCATGTACATATGTGCATAGCAGCAATGTATCTAACTACACATAATATATGTCTATAGCAACTAAATTGCATATTTATACTATAAAGTATACCAGATTATAGTATGCTATATAGTTTGTATGTATCAGAGTTCAGAAAACTCAAATCATAAGGACTTTGTACATGTAGGTACAGTCTGCCAAGATATAAACATATTACAGGGACTATTTTAGCCATGGACATTGCAGTTTACTAATTAGTAGGGGCTTACCTTTGGTATAAAAAGGATGCATATGGAAATTAATGTACTCAGTGTCAGACCAAATCCAACAAATGCAGTGATGCCAATAATGGACACAGTGACAAACAGGTATAGCGACCAAATTAGAACACCACTGAGTGTTAGCAAGAGAAAGACAGCTGCTATCTGCCTTGACTCCTTAAAAGCTTTAATATGTGTATTTCTTGTTTGAAATGAGAGGGCAATTCCAATAAAAAAGACAATTGCATGGAAGACAAAGATCACAATGACTATTGGTAGATTAAATCCTCCTTCACAAAAAACTCTTAACTCGTTAAACTATGAAAAGATAAAAAGCACAATTGTACATGCAGAAATCAAAGGATCAGCCATAAACCACAGAGTCAACCTGCCTGCCCATGCATAGATACCTACCCACCTACCCACCTACCCACCTACCTACTTACACTTATGTATATACATATAGATATTATGTAATTCCATAACTTACTACAAAGGCCTCCTTGGGTACTGATTTAACACCTGGAATAGTTGTGGAAATTATTGAAAGTAATGACACAAAAGCAAGTCCTAATAAAAACACTAGTAGCAACTTCCAGTCTTTAATAGCCTATATAAAATCACATACAAAATATAATAGCTACAAATTATGCATAAAATGAGCACATGGATAAATAAATAAATAAATAAATAAATAAATAAATAAATAAATGCCTCTTGTACACATCAGAACAGAGGCTAGTCCTATAGTTGTCTTATATACTACCAAATGTCCCAAAGGCCCATGTACACAACAGATGTTCCAGTAGCAGACATTTTGATGTTCACCTTTGCTTGTACTGAAGGGTAATGAAAGATGTAATATACTCTAGCGGTCTTCAGCATGAGAGGAAATGAGATCAGAAAATAGCCAACACTAGGGCACCAAATATTGAGCTAAGGTGGAGATAGGAGAATGTCAAGGAGAGTTGGTTTTGGTGTACAGTAACTTACTTGGCATCTCAAGTCGTGTTGTTCAGGTGTATCATAGGGGGCAAACATGATTGGCACAGCGACATAAAACACAATGCTACCAACTGCAACAATAATATTAAACAGTGGACTACTAGCTCGAATCCTCCTAAGTGAAGAAATGAGGCACGACTGATGGGCAACCTACTGATTATAATACATACACACTTGTCAACAATTATCCACAATCATATAGTGCAGGGAATTAACTCCCCAATTACATATTTATTAAATTAATAATATATACACTTAGTAATCATGCAGAGTAATATATAAATAGGCATACTTCTTTCTTCTGTTGAATAATGTGAAAAAGATGAAAAAGAGGGATAGGATGGTGGAAATTGCTGCAACAGCCACTAAAAATCCATACACAACTGGGTGGGCTGTAGTCAGTTGTAACCGAGGTATCCCAGCTGTTAAGAACGAAGAAAATCTCAGATGAAGATTGTTTAGTCTGTGTTAGTAGAATACAATGATGCAATATACAACTACGTAGGTACGTACCTGGGAAAATAGTGCTTAGTTCTTCAACCAACAAAACATTGCCATCTTCAACAGAGGCAATATCAGAAACATAGATCTGCCCTTAAAATATGATTCAAAACAGCATAGTTATTTATGTTACAACACATTGTGTTCATGAATCTGCCAGGTTGAAATCCTATACTTTTTACTAACCACTTGAACTTCTCCGGTGGACAGAGAGGATGGCTGGTATTCTAATTCTCTCTCCAGTACCATTTTGGAAAGCTATACGACCCTTTAAAGGAGGACAATTAAAAGTAAATAGCCTGTATGTACGTCAGGCAAGAATATTCATTAATACATACTGACATCTGAATTCCTACCGATATGCCTGTAAAATTTATCTGCTGAAGTTGTTCTTTCAAAATAGTCAAAATTATACTTCCTTGTTCAAAGTAATCAAAATCTTCAAGTTTCAATTTTCTTTCTTGAAGAGGATTCAAAGACTGATTTAATGCTTTAGCCATTGCCCACACAGCATCGTAAGCATATCTGTTATATGTGACGTATCTCATTGGGTTTATGGCATCATTGTTAACATATGAAGAGTTTGAAAAGTATTCTTTAAATTTGGAGGAAAACTGTGCAGGTGTCTAATAAAGATATAAATAAAAAATACATTTGTTTAATGTATGGAAGACTAAAGGGATATCCCTTCAAGTGAATATATATGTATATGTCTGTGCGTATACGTACGTGTATACACACATAACATTTATTAAACAGGACCCTATCATAGTCTTTGGTTAATTATCCATTTAGGTATACTCATTGCTGTACATACTTATGGACCTAACACAGTTACCATGACAGTGTACATAATTATGAATGCATTTATTTGCACTCTATCGTTGCCATATCCTCAAAAAATTACCAGCTTAACATCAGTTGTCTTGTTTGCGTCATCCTGTCTCGTAACTACAGATACAACTACAGTATTGCCAATAAACCTATCTATGACACTGTTGACACAGGATTCCTCATATAATCGGCTCTTCCACCACTCCTCACCAAACCAACCAGGGAATATCCAGCCATATTTTGGATAGACAAGGCCTCGAGCAACAGCCTACAATTGAAAGATCAAGTCAAATTCAAAGTTGTTAAATGTGTGTAGGGGTATATATGAGTCATGTGAATTTGATGATATTCATGGCTTTAAAATCACTTGTTAGTTACTCCTGGTTACTCCTACATAAACTATATATACAGTACAGCAATACCAATGACACTTCAGTCTCTTAGCTATAACTCACATACAGCACCTTGCAATTGGCTATTAGCTCACTTGCTGACTTACATTTATACATATTTATATTTGTTAAAGTAGTTAAACTTGCCTTACAAAATATACGTCTAGCAGGTTCCTCAAAAGCATTTAACACAAACATAGCTGGAGGATCTGTCTGTAAAGTAAGCAATAATAGTCAGTTTTAAGTTAATTCCTTTAGCAGGCACAGTATATTCCACTAACAAACAGTGTTTCTACTTGCTCATCTAGAGTTTGGTCTGAAAAGCGGACTACTGTTATACGAATACCAGCTGTCACATAAACTCTCTCCACCTCCTTCCATCTCTACATCATACAGAATATTATATACATATATACAAATTAATATCTAAAACGTTGATTACAATAAATGTCACTACACTTAATTTAGATCACCAGAATACATATCCACATTCCTTACTTCTGTAAAGAGTCCTTCATCCTGCAGAATGATACCCACTCTTTGATTTGCATAATTGAGATGTCTAATGAAGTAAGCCTGAGCTAAGTGATTGGCTGTTTCCACATATTCAATGCGAAAGAAATTTGGAAAAAGAGTCCGATTAGACAGAGCTGCACTAGATGCAACATATTCCACCTATACATTAAGCACATGAAGAGACAAAAGGACACAACAGCTAGAGATTAACTACATATATTCATCCAATATTCGTAGCTAGTTAAAGAAAGTAACATTTTACTTTCATATTCATGAGCTAGCCCGGTCAGTTAGGACTAACCATTAACATGTTCATGAATGGCATTAGAAGATTAACACCTTCACTACGAGGTGAACATCCTGCGCCGATAATAAACATGAAAGGGTTGTATGAAGAATTCTTCCTTGAATCTCTCGTCAAGTTAAAAAAGTCTATTGTTGCGTCCAAGCCAGTGCACTGTAGAGCAAAAGTAAAAAAGGAACACAGAAAAGATAGCGCTCAATAGGAATATAAAGACGAGCAGTATATAGTCTATAGGTAGTCTGTTCTATGAGTATAATAACGTTCTTGCATACCTGAGATGTCAATACTTGAAGGTCCAAATGGTAGTCTTTCAAGATGGTATCATCGTCGTTGATTATATCGACAGCAAGTTCCAGTGCAGGAATTTGGTCTGAGAAATCCGCAATCTGGCCTCTACTGGACAATGCACCCACAGGAAGAACAGTTGTACTATTTCCAGGACGAATTACAGCAGAACAATAATGGGAAGATAGGACGAACCAAAAAAGTAAAGTTGCTACTAGCATTTGTCTGACACTCTGATAGGATATATGGTCTGACCGTCATGTGACATAGACCTGCTACATCTGCAATAATTCTTACAGCAGATGAAAACGAGTGGAACAGAGAGATGAAGAAGAGGTACCACATGGTTGTTGTCAATGTAATGATCATACATGAAACTTGCAGTTGCATAACAGTGCACACCTACATACATACGTACAAATGTACCTGTCAATTATATATTACACTATTCAAAAGCAGAACTTGTTGCTAAATGGAATGTACTTGTTTCTTTACCTATTTTATTTCCTATATATTTCCACTTATTCCATTCTATTCCCATTCTATTCCCATCCTATTTCCTATATTTGTCAAGTCTCGGTACACCTTTTATATATATATTTGATTGTTAGGATGAACTTTTGATTTCAAGTAAGTGTATACATAGATTGAAATATATAAACAAATTTTGTGTATTATCATAACATATTGCAATTGGATTTTAAATATTTAATATATAAAGTCATGCCTATGGCCTATGTATGTATATATGTGTAGTGGATTCAAAAAAAATAAAAAATTATAATACATATTTACACATACGTATATAACAGAGTCTATGTGCGCATACTATGTTTAGGATTGCATTTAATTATTAATATACATTATTTAATGTATATTAATAATTAAATGCAAATACAATAATGCATACAATCAAGCAATAATAGTTGAATATATTATGACAGTCAAATGTACAATGCAAAGGAGGAATTCATGTTTACAGATTCAAATTGTGTTACTATTTGCTGTGGTTGTTACTGAATACATTATCAGTTCTGATTTGCAGCAAAGTATGCCTTTCATTGTTCTTCGTATTGGCTTATACAGTACAATTATCAAAATGGGAGGAACCAATATTGGTAAACGAATAGTAACAAATATGTTGAAATAGTTGAAAGCGACAACTCCAGTGCACCTAACAGGGAGCCACCAGCAATACCTACAGCTCCCAGAAGTACCAGAAGAAACCTTACAAAATTTTCAAGCAGCAATAATCCTGTAAATTTCACCATAGCTTTCTTTAGTCTAAAATCACTACTGAATGTGTTCCTCCACACATACACTAATAATGCAATAACCATTATTACTGAGACTATACGAGCTAATATATCCGTTAATAAAGTGCTGGTAATCAAGTGAGCATAAGATCCTGGTTGGAAGATTGGGATACAAATGGCTCCATCAAAGGGTTGACTGAAATCATAGAGAGGTGTAAAATAAGGAATGGGTAGAATTGCCATTATAATCCAAATAATAATAATGGTTACATTAAGATGCACTATCTTTACTTTCTCAACACCACATCTAATTACGATATAAAGTGTTACTGCTAGAGTCACCAACAGAATGTTATTCATCCCAAATCCAAGATAGGATAAGTAATAGAAAATAGCACAGAGAATACCTCCAGTAGAAGAATGTCCTGTTACAATAACTGCATAAGATGCAGCAATAAAGATAACTGCTACAGATGAGACCAGTCCAGCTACTAGAATGTTCAAATGAATAGTTCTCTGTGGAGCAGATCTCTTGAATTCCTTGTTGAGTGAAAAGGCCACTAGTACTAGAGTGTTGAGTATCAGTTCCAGAGGAGAAATTAGTACCAAACTGATCAGATCTAAAGTCAGGTATCCCTCCACACTGAGAACTGAGGGACGAGGCAATCCAGTAGTAGAATCAGTGCTATTGTCCATTCCTTAATTAAATGTGGGCTATAAAGTTTCAGTTCTAGGTCAGTTGTAAATATATGTGTGAATGCATTTGTATTTATAATGTTTCCTACTGTATATAGCAGCACTGACAATACATTTCATAACGGGAGTAATTTCATGCTTGCTTGAGACCAATAATCACATTCCAGACTGGGGTGCTCAACAATTAAGAAACTTAATTAGGTTTAACGAAACCTCATGAAATTTGGTCCTGTGGATCTGTTATTTATAAACCTATATATCCATGGCTAACCATATAAGGATAGCTGATTATGACTTTCAGTGATCTTCCTACACCCTATATACGTACTTATAGTTTTCCATTAGACAAAGTCACAGCACTAAATGGATATAATATGTATTAAAATCTCGCATACAAACTTAATGTATGATGAGAGATATATAGGGCATGCAATGCAAACATTGATATACTTCAAAATTTCTAGAACTCATTGGCCATACTTTATAGTTGTCTGTAAATGTTGATACCAAGTATTAGCTTCTTATCTTCCATTTGACAGAGTTACAATGCTAAATGTACATTAAATTACTGGTATACGAAGTTAATGGTGAGAGATAGGGCAAATATGAATGTACTTCTAAAACTCATTGGGCATATACCTACTTTATAGATGTCTGTGAATGCTGACATGAAGTATTAGGTTTGTTATACAACATATAGATCGAACAAAGCATTAACACAGATAATTATAAATGTTTCAAGCCATAAAAATTCTGTTTATTTCACCATAACCCCTCTTTTCTATTTAATTATATTAGTCAAGGATAATATATTTGTACCTGAACATGAACGAATAGTTATGATTTCAGACATATATAATTCTTCATTTATCTTACATGGAATATATATGTATCACAATATGTTATATAGTAAACATAATATACTTTAATAAAAAAAATGTTCAAATAATTATATACGTATAAGTTAATGTTTACTTAGTTACACTTAATTTGCTAGTTGCTGTGGTTGTCGGACGCCTTATTAATTCAGATTTGCAGCAAAGTATGCCTTTCATGGTTCTTCGTATTGGCTTATACAGTACAATTATCAAAATGGGAGGTATCAATATTGGTAAACGGCCGGTAACAAATAGGTTGAAGTAGTTGAAAATGACAATTCCTTTTATTCCTAAGAGGGACTCACCAGCTATACCTAGGATTCCAAGAAGCGACAAAAGAAACCTCAAAAAGTTTTCAAGCAGCAATAATCCTGTAAATTTTACCATAGCTTTCTTTAGTCTAAAATCACTACTGAAAGTGTTCTTCCGTATATACACTAATAGTGCGATTATTACTATAACTGATATTATACGTGATAACATATCTGCTATTAAAGTAATGATTATCATATGAGCATAAGATCCTGGTTGGAAGATTGGGATACAAATGGCTCCATCAAAGGGTTGACTGAAATCATAGAGAGGTGTAACATATGGAATGGGTAGAAAGACCATTATAATCCAAATAATTATAATAGATACATTAAAATGCATTGTCTTTACTTTCTCAACACCACATCTAATTACGATATAAAGTGTTACTGCTAGAGATGCCAAAAGAATGTTATTCATCCCAAATCCAAGATAGGACAAGTAAAAGAAAATAGCACAGAGAATACCTCCAGTGGAAGAATTTCCTGTTACCATAACTGCATAAGATAAAGCAATAAAGATAACAGACACAGATGAGACCAGTCCAGCTATTAGAATGTTCAAGTGAATAGTTCTCTGTGGAGCAGATCTATTGAATTCCTTGTTGAGTGAAAAGGCCACTAGTACTAGAGTGTTGAGTATCAGTTCCAGAGGAGAAATTAGTACCAAACTGATCAGATCTAAAGTCAGGTATCCCTCCACACTGAGAACTGAAGGACGAGGCAACCCAGTAATGTTGTCCATTTTGTATGTGTGGAGTACTTAAACTGATTCAGAAATGACTATTCCAATTTAGCTTCAAGGATATATGAGCATAATTAACTATGTAATGGAAACTTGGATTCTTTTTACTTGTTCTACCTACAGCACATACAATTAAATTTGCATGTATGCGTCAGCAGTCATGCTATTTATGTTAGCAAACATTGCTACACAAAGGTATAATTATACAGGACACATCTAATTGTTGCACATCGATTCAGACCAGTTCATGTTGTACATACACAGTTACCATAAAAGATAGAGTACTATATCCTAAACTCAGTTACATAACTGAAAGTAACAACAACTTAATTCCTAGCCCCTCCCTCTTATCCTAGCCCCTCTCTCTTATCCTAGCCCCTCCCTCTTATCATAGCCCCTCCCTCTTATCCTAGCCCCTCTCTCTTATCCTAGCCCCTCCCTCTTATCCTAGCCCCTCTCTCTTATCCTAGCCCATCCCTCTTATCCTAGCCCCTCTCTCTTATCCTAGCCCATCCCTCTTATCCTAGCCCCTCTCTCTTATTCTAGCCCCTCTCTCTTATCCTAGCCCCTCCCTCTTATCCTAGCCCCTCCCTCTTATCCTAGCCCCTCCCTCTTATCCTAGCCCCTCCCTCTTATTCTAGCCCCTCCCTCTTATCCTAGTCTATCCATCCTATCCTAGCCCCTCTCTCTTATCCTAGCCCATCCCTCTTATCCTAGCCCCTCTCTCTTATCCTAGCCCCTCCCTCTTATCCTAGCCCCTCCCTCTTATCCTAGCCCCTCCCTCTTATCCTAGCCCCTCCCTCTTATCCTAGCCCCTCCCTCTTATTCTAGCCCCTCCCTCTTATCCTAGCCCCTCCCTCTTATCCTAGCCCCTCCCTCTTATTCTAGCCCCTCTCTCTTATCCTAGCCCCTCCCTCTTATCCTAGCCCCTCCCTCTTATCCTAGCCCCTCCCTCTTATCCTAGCCCCTCTCTCTTATCCTAGCCCCTCCCTCTTATCCTAGCCCATCCCTCTTATCCTAGCCCCTCCCTCTTATCCTAGACCCTCCTTCTTATCCTAGTCTATCCATCCTATCCTAGCCCCTCCATCCTATACGTACAACTCCCACCATCCTATTATATACATCAAAATTTCTAAAATTCATTGAACATGCTCTAGAGATGACTGTGAATGTTGACATCAAGTATTAGCTTATATACGTAATTTATCCTTCCATTTGAAGCACTAAATGAACATTAAATTGTGGTATACGAACCTAATGTATAGGGAGATATACGTGTATAAGGCAAGTATACTATACATCAAAATTTCAAAAACTTATAAAGACTTATTCAAATTACCTTATAGATGTCTGTGAATGTTGACACCATATAATTTATGATAAAATGTATGTATGGAATGAAACTACAATGAACTGCTTGACCAAGTTGAAACTGAAAGTTAATGTTATACATACAGATATATGTACATTCCATAGTATAGTAGCTAATTAAAGCTCAGGATTACTAACATCTGTCCAGTATATATATACTGATAAGAAGTTGTTTACTGTAACTAAGGAACTTGTTAGGAAACAAAGTTTCCTAATACACTGTATATGAACACTCCAAAACTTATTCAATATATACATATAGACCCTCCATCCTATACTAGCCCCTTCATCCTATACTAGCCCCTCCATCCTATCAATCCTAGCCCCTCCATCCTATCAATCCTGGCCCCTCCATCCTATACTAGCCCCTTCATCCTATACTAGCCCCTCCATCCTATACTAGCCCCTCCATCCTATACTAGCCCCTCCATCCTATACTAGCCCCTCCATCCTATACTAGCCCCTCCATCCTATCAATCCTAGCCCCTCCATCCTATACTAGCCCCTCCATCCTATACTAGCCCCTCCATCCTATACTAGCCCCTCCATCCTATACTAGCCCCTCCATCCTATACTAGCCCCTCCATCCTATACTAGCCCCTCCACCCTATACTAGCCCCTCCATCCTATACTAGCCCCTCCATCCTATACTAGCCCCTCCATCCTATATTAGCCCCTCCACCCTATACTAGCCCCTCCATCCTATACTAGCCCCTCCATCCTATACTAGCCCCTCCATCCTATACTAGCCCCTCCATCCTATACTAGCCCCTCCATCCTATACTAGCCCCTCCATCCTATACTAGCCCCTCCATCCTATACTAGCCCCTCCATCCTATACTAGCCCCTCCATCCTAAAATGTATCCGGAGCTATATATATACGTATATATATATATGATCCTAAACACAAAGATAGATATGGATGCCATGGATTGATTGTACAGGGAGAAGAAGATACCATATAGTGAGGATCACATGTTGATCACATGATTCAAAAGAAACTTCACTAATTTAGAAGATGAAGAATTCCAATATCTGAAATATATACATGTATACATACAATATGTTCCTGATCAAGCCAGATTATAAACTCACAACTGTAATATTTAATAGACATAGTAACTCATGGGCCCCTGCTTGGTCTTGTGCTCTTTTTATGTGCATGTGTCACTTTAATAAATGATAAAGAAAAGATAATAATAATAATATATATAGGTCCTTTCTTGGAACTATATATTATATTACGTATATTAGATTAGATTAGATTACCTTAGTATATTGTAACTTGTACTGTACATATATATGGAGGGGATAGTATATATAGAATAAGTTTTGGAATGTTGCAGTTACAGAATATTAAGATAGAAACAACTTCTTATCAGTATATATATACTAGACAGATGTTAGTAATCCTGAGCTTTAATTAGCTACTATATATAGAATTCTATACTATGGAATGTATATCTGTACGCATAACAATTCTTTTCAGTTTCAACTTGGTCAAGCAATTAGTATATCCATGTAAAAATACATATATACGTACATTCCTACTGTGAACCTTATCATTCCTTCCCACCTGTACCTCCCACTCTTCCCATTTGATTAATGCATCTGCCTAGTACATATTTGTATGAACACTGTGGTCACATATATAGTAGTAGCTGCAGGGGATGGTATATATATATAAGCAGTTTTAGAGTGACGATCATTCCAGGTATCTTACAGAGCTACTAATTATGGCTGAGATTAATGGAGGAGATACCACTGACCTGACATCTGCTAATTCAGGGTCTAAAGCAGAAGAGGGGAATTCAGAAGAATTCAATGGTAAACCTTTGATGACAGCTATAGGTAGATAGTCCAGCCATCGAGTGCCCATAATTATACCAATATACAGGTGGTCTTATTCCAGTTTTTAATCGATTGAGCATCAGAAGAAAACCCTACTCAAAACATGGTGCTGATTCTGAGCTTGACGAAGACTTGATATACATGCAAGTCTTTCAATTAAGTGATCCAAGCAGGAATAATGATGCTGAGCAGAAGTTCAAAACTTATGTTGATACTATGCTTAATAAGCTTGGAGTGGTGTTTTGGAAAGCCACACTCTACCGATCCTACTTTGAGGGAAGGGGAGCTGAGACAACTTTCACATTGAACTTGCATCTCTTTTGTCGAGAGTATCTAGATGATCGGTGTGAACAGCACATCTTACAAGAGAGGACCAAATTTACAGAGCAGTTTAATGGATCAATGTCACATCTTGACACAGCTGTTACAGTGGAAAAGGGATCAAACTTAAGAAAGCCCGCTTATGTGTATGTTGACTCTCCTTATCATGTTACTGTGGCACATGCAGATACATAACATGCTGTATATATTTACAGGCCTCAGGAAGCCCCGGATGGACCACCAGACAAAAGAAACTGTTGTGAAAAGGTATATACACTGCTACACTTTTGCTACCTCATAATTATATATGTACTGTACAATCAACCACATGCACCCTGTAATTATATCTGCATGTCTGATGGGTTTGCTATAATGCATGCAATTTATACATTTATGCTTGCAGTTTATTGATTTCTGGCTGATAGTACCAAGGGTCCAGTGGGACTTCTTTGATCTCATCTATCAAATGTATACATTTGACATTGTTCACCAAGGTTTCATGTAAGTATATATATATATATAGAAAGAGTAAGGTATATATGCTGCAGGATGTATATATATATAGAAGTGATTGTTATCTGCAACTATTAATCTAAGACTTTCTTTCTTCTTTTTCTCTTTGCAGACCCAAAATTGTTCATTTCTTCACCATTCCAATTAATATCATCCTCTTTTTTGTTTTCCTGGCTCAATTTTCATTTTGGCCAAGTCTAACAGACAGCTTTGTGTATGCCAGTGAATTTGTCTTTGATGTCAACTATGCAGCTGTTGCTTTGGCTATTCTTGTCAGTGCTTATATTCTGATGGGGTTTCTCAGGAATAGTCCAGTCTGGGGAATTACCACAGCATTCTGCTTAGTTCTCTGTTACCTCATAGTAAGTCACTATAATGATATAGCTAAAATTTTATAATTAGTTAATTCATTTGACATTAACGTTTTTAGCTAGTCATGTCCATAAATTGAAACTATTTAGTTAATAGATTTAGAATGCTCAATTCAAATGATATGAACATGTATATATATATTACAGGCCAATGCACTGTATTCCCATTGGAGATACAGTCCACCCTATCTGGATGATCCACTGTATAACGGAACCAGGAGACCATGGTATAACCCTGTGAGGACTCCCTACAATCCAATATTATGGAGTTACGTGACCAGTCTCATTCAAGCTGGGTCACATATGTTTGTGCCTCAGCTTCCACCATACATCACAGGAGTCAACCACTGGGAAGCAATTTCAGTTTTTTTGTTTAGAAAAGGAGGAAGAGCATGCTGTTACAGGATTCTTAGTTTTGCTCTATTTCCCATTCTCTCTGTGTCTGTTGCCTACTTCTCCTGGCCTCACCTCATTGGAACAGAAGTCTTCTACATAATGGCTGGAATAGGTTATAGGCATAAATATTTTAAAAAGTATAAATTGGTCACTCTAAAAGCTGAACTAACTGGTGATCCTAAGTTATCCAGATATCCTAAGACAGCAGAGGAATTGATGCAGGTAACCTACACATAGTTATAGGAAATGTTGATTAATATACCTTGTTTATTCTATATATAAGGTATTAACTCTATGCACATGCATGTATATGTATACAATATATGACAACAATTCATGCACAAAGCTTATGTATACATACTGTATGTGAAATATATCTTCCATGTACGTAATTGTATTTTATAGAACCCTCCACAACATTTGACTGACAAATTACACAACTTAGGATTAGTTGATAAGACAAAGGCCACACCGAGACAAATAACTAGAGAGTTGGCAAGCCTTCACATTTATCAACACTATTTCTCAAAGAATGACAACATTCATGTGGATGAAGAAAAATACCATGAGCATGTGTATCATCACCAGTAAGCTATATAACTAGGTATATAAATACACACAGACACACAGATATATACACATGCAATGTCATAAGACATCTGCAAGGAATATACAATAAATTAATAAAATCCACATGCATGTATAATTCAAACATCAAGAAGAGAGGAAAACACAAAGTAAGCAATTACTGATAATTAATTTACAGCCTAACACAGTTGTGTACAGATTAGTTCTTTAATATTGTAAATTTGATATAGTGAGTATGTGGCAGCTGCAGGCCATTGAACAGATTGTCAACAGATTTTGTTTAGGCCTCAATTCTGTTATTGAATTTCACATGATATTGTATTGTGTGGATCATTAAAACTGAATCTTCCCTGCAACTGATGTCTGAAAATTGTTTGTCTTTATACACCATTGCATGCTATTCTACTACTATAGGGCAATCAAGGATACACATCGCTTCTCTGAATGGAGGAAAGAAAGGTCAAACAGAAGAATTCAAAATTAAAGAACTTGAACACATTGCCCTCTCCATTCTAATCCTAACTCATGCATTATTACACGTATATGGAACATTTAGTATACTGAACAAGCTCATTCCATTTAGAACGACTAATATTAGATGATGTAGTCAGTATTGAGTATTTGTATTTTGGATACTTGGCGGCATATGCATGTGATTGGGAAATCTGACGGTAAAATATTGAAAATTGGGTTAAACAAACACAATTATTGCAATTGCCACATGTAGATGTAGATGCGGTGTATCAATTATATACATGCCCGAGACTATATATATTGTAGAGAATTTAACCAAATACAAGTGTATATATATATGGCAGTCTTCACTATATAGTACGTATATTGGAGTGCAATATATAATGGAAACTGTAATATTTGTAACCCTGAGGCAAGGACTAAATAGCTGAGTAATGGACACATTCGGACAGCCCGGGATTGAAATGGCTAAAACGTGGTGTGAAGGTATATGAGAATTAGAAACTATTGATATAATAATAGTTACTTTTATACTGAACAGAATTTATCAAATATTTAAGCGAAATGAGTCAAGTTATTTGAGTTAGGCCACTCCAGATTTAATATAACTTGAACTACTTGTTCTATATAGTTTATGCAACATGCACTATATAACTGTATAATACGGTATTATAAATATTAGTCTTTATATATACGTATGTATATATAAGCAATACATGTATGTATATATAATGCATGAATAATCAAATTAATAATCTAATCATTCTTATTAAACACTAAGTACAGAGGGAAAACGCAAAAGAAGAATTAGTTTAAAGGTGTACATGTATATACGTATTTCAAAGATTGTTAGCACATGTATTTGGACTGTAAGAGACTTTTAACAGCAGCAAATAATTAATTATTATTAGCCAGCCTGTACATGTATCCAGCAATGAGTACAAACAGTGCAAGACCCTATATAATTGTGGACATATTAAGAGTTTTAGATAATACACTGCTACACCCTATAGCTTTATATAGCCCAGAGGTAAGAACTAAATATAATATCTGAAATATAATATGAGACTGATCATGAGAAATTATATATATTTCAGCGGAAGTCTGTAGCGTAGGCTATAACTGATTAATACCCATTGGCATGGTATTTAGGCAGCCTGGGACCCCAAATGGTTAAAAAGTGAAATAATGCATGAAATTTGCTTCAGGGATAAAAATTGCCAGTAACTAAGGAAATGAATGTGGAAGATTTACTCTCTGTATTAAACCTGTTTATACGCTGTATATCCTATTAATTAACAATTCACCCTGTTTACAGGAGACAATGCCCCCATTATCAGACATTACCATGGTGATGGGGCATATAATATGTACTATATATACTCACATGTAACAATAACAATATGCATACATATATTCTTAATATATATATTAATTTGGCGTGTGGGGACTCACCAGAGAGACTACCTCAATAATTGCACCAGCTAAGGCTACATTTAAGTTATGAGCTGGATTTTGTAACAGACTAATTTGAAATGCCAAGTTCTGCATGACTGCTCCTAAAACTGCAACCACAAATGTGAGCAGCAAAGCTGTCTATGTAAAGTTAAGAATAACTTACAAAATTCAAAAAATACACAAGTTAATAGGCTATAACTGTCGGATACTTTATCTAATATAATCGGGGGTGAAAAAACTAAAAAAGGATTCATAACTCACTCATTTTACTCTAATAAGTGCACATCCTGTGCAAATGTACAGTAACACTATTATATATTTAACCACATGTATGCAACAGGGTTACTTATATACATACATATATATCTCACATTCGTTTCAATTCATCAGAGAGTACAGTGGTAGTATTCTCTAAGTAGGAATGGCTGAATTATAAGTATATTTAACACAAATGATTAAAAGATACAAGTGCTCCCATTATAAGATTTGCTACTGTGCTCTTAGAAGCCAGTAACAGCACCAGTGCAGTTGCTATTAGGACAAGGAAAAGAAATGGAGAGCCCACTGCTGCACCATAAAACGGAAATGATGAATGACCATCCTTTGGCAAGCTGTTTGCTTCAGTATTTCTAATTAAAATAATCATTACAAATTTAATGATGAACTGTGAATACAACATGCATATATACATATATATAATGCTTATATACTTCCATACTATACATCACAGTATTGCAGTAAATTAATATCATAAAATACCCAATATTTTGAGCAGTGTAACCATATCCTCCCACAAAGAGTATCCATCCAATTGCTGCCAGTACAGTTAAAGCCATAGTGATCTATTGTATATATATAATACAGGAACTGCATGTCACCATTAAAATCACTTAACAAAAATGAAGTTACATAGAAGTATATAGGGGATGTCAGCGCTGCAACAATCACTAGCACTATAGGAGAAGTGATGAAACAAGAGGGGATTATGTGGTAAGGTTAACCATACAGAAGTGCCATACTGAAATTTAAGTGACTTAACTATACACATCACTTCTATATATGTTTGCATCATGATAGCCTAAGTAGTGATAACATACGTATACAATAATTTTCACTTATATATATACTCTATACTAGACTTACTGAAGAATGATTAATGTTGAATATAGTAGGTTTTGGACACTTTGTTGGCATTTTGATATTCAGCTTTAAGTAAAAGTTTCAATGTAACACAAAGTTGGTCACAGTTACTACGTAATCAAAGTACAAAAGCAAGTTTGTATATACACTCAATAGATTAGCCCATATATACCTTTCCCTACAGGATATCCAAAAATAGTAACCAAATTATGGGGATCAGAATTTATTATACAGTGACAAATATAGTAACAACACCGTACACTCAAGCTCTAAGAATTTCCCATGTATTGAAACTGAAAGTATAATATCTTGTATAGTGTGTAGGTTGTAACCCCCTAATGTACAGATCAGTCTACATATACATGCATCTGATGAGTTCTTTTGCAGTTTATATATATATATACAGTATGTGTAACTGTTCTGAAAATACTATAGCTGTTGTATATAGATCAATTTGCTCGTCAGGGTATGGATCCAAAGCTCATAGTACAAAACTTTAAACGGCTAAGTAAAAATTTAAAGTACTTCACGTTGTATTATATATGGATATCATTTATACGAATATGTATATTTTTTCATGCATGATAAAGCACCTGTACATGGTTCAGTTGTATGGGTGATTATACATATCTGTTGATTTAGAAAAAGCTATATATAGATCGATGTCTATTACAGCATGAGCTGTATATATATATAGCATGTGATCACTCAGCTATAAACCACTAGTGCTATGCTATGTATAGAATGTACTTCTATAATGTTTTCAGTTTCAGTATAGAAATAAGTTCTTTGTAGTTGCATTCCATACATACATTTTATCATAAGTTTGTATAGTTAAAAGAGGGATATTCAAATACACTCACACACATATGTATAATAATAGCATAATTATCCTGTCTTTTTTAGGAAGTAGGATATTTAGATGGAACTTGAAGGATTAAGATAGGAGGAAAAGGATTGGTTAAGAGGGGGGTGACTCGGGATAGGAATAAGAGGCTCTAGCAGTCTTCAGCATGTGAGGAAAGAAAATAATTGACTGCTAAAACTTATTAAGTATGTACAGTATATTCATGCATGTTTGTACAAACCTGCATGGATAATGAAAATTACTCTATATATGTCCTGTTTGTGGAGGTCACTCTATAACTCAAAGGGCATGCATATTTATACTTAGCCATTTCTCTTCCTATTTAAATTCCTTTTCCTATATACGTACAAGTATTCGAATTCATCGAATTCATCTAAGAGTATTTTTCTTTGAAAACAGTATAAATTATAATGTAATAATACATGGATACCAGAAGTTATAAATGCATATATATATATATATATAGGTCACATTTCATAACTTTTTAACAAGCATATACCTACACTATATGTATATATACATCCTATTACACATTTTAGTTTGTTTTACTATTTCTTGTCACAATGGTTGTTGTTGAATTCGTTATATATTCCAATTTGCAGCAAAGTATGCCTTTCATTGTTCTTCGTATTGGCTTATACAGTACAATTATCAAAATGGGAGGTATCAATATTGGTAAACGACTGGTAACAAATAGGTTGAAGTAATTGAGAATGACAATTCCTGTCACTCCTAAGAGGGACTCACCAGCTATACCTAGGATTCCCAGAAGCGACAAAAGAAACCTCAAAAAGTTTTCAAGCAGCAATAATCCTGTAAATTTTACCATAGCCTTCTTTAGTCTAAAATCACTACTGAAAGTGTTCTTCCGTATATACACTAATAGTGCAATAACCACTATTACTGATATTATACGTGAGAATATATCTGTTACCACAGCACTGATTATTACATGAGCATAAGATCCTGGTTGGAAGATTGGGATACAAATGGCTCCATCAAAGGGTTGACTGAAATCATAGAGAGGTGTAACATACGGAATGGGTAGAAAGACCATTATAATCCAAATAATAATAATGGATACATTAAGATGCATTGTCTTTACTTTCTCAATACCACATCTAATTACGATATAAAGTGTTACTGCTAGAGTCACCAACAGAATGTTATTCATTCCATATCCAAGATAGGACAAGTAATAGAAAATAGCACAGAGAATACCTCCAGTAGAAGAATGTCCTGTTACAATAACTGCATAAGATGCAGCAATAAAGATAACCGCTACAGATGAGACCAGTCCAGCTATTAGAATGTTCAAGTGAATAGTTCTCTGTGGAGCAGATCTCTTGAATTCCTTGTTGAGTGAAAAGGCCACTAGTACTAGAGTGTTGAGTATCAGTTCCAGAGGAGAAATTAGTACCAAACTGATCAGATCTAAAGTCAGGTATCCCTCCACACTGAGAGCTGAGGGACGAGGCAATCCATTAGTGCTATTATCCATTCTCACTGTGGGGTTCTATATACAAACTCAGTATTTCACTCTCCTGCTCTCACTGTAATTACCGGATCGGTAGAGCGAGGTAATCGTTTCCGTCGCGTATACATTGGCCGGAAGTCGCATGCATACGTGTGGCAAAGAAATTTAAGGACCCGTACAGCCACGTGTATATTGCGTCAAATGTAGCTAACATACGGAACGACATTAATGGGGGCAACGGTGAGGCATGCATCGAACGATTAGTTGTGTTTTTTCAATGTAGATCATGTAACTTATAGTATACAACAAATTAAATCTTAATATACATGTAGCTAGTGTATAATCGTAAATAATAAACTCTATTGAGATTTTTAGTAGATACAAATAATCAATAGTTGGCCAGTCTGTACATGTATCCAGCAATGAGTACACCCAGTGCAAGACCCTATATAATTGTAGACATATAAAATATATATATAGCTACTCGCATGCAACAATAACAATATGCATACATATATACTTAATATATATATATATTAATTTGGCATGTGGGGACTCACCAGAGAGACTACCTCAATAATTGCACCAGCTAAGGCTACATTTAAGTTATGAGCTGGATTTTGTAACAAACTAATTTGAAATGCCAAGTTCTGCATGACTGCTCCTAATACTGCAACCACAAATGTGAGCAGCAAAGCTGTCTATGTAAAGTTAAGAATAACTTACAAAATACAAAAATATACAAGTTAATACGTATATAAGCTAAAATATATAATTCAAAAATAGGACTCATGCACTCATTGTACTGCACATCATGCATACTAACACTATTATATAGCCACATAGGGTTACTAATATTTTACATTTTATAATATGGAATATAAACAATGTCACATTCATTTCAATTCATTATCAATATAACATGAGCCACACAAACATAAGAAAAAGACAAAAGATTCCCAGGGTCATTAATGAAGGGTGGATATATATCGATCCCAGAAACAACTGTCTGGCCCAGTGGAGCAAAAGAAGAAAGTAAAAGATTCCAGTATCTTTAGGTATATATACATACTTAGGCCTGATATTTTAATTTATTACAGAGTAGGTATAGCATGGTGTATTAGATAATTCATAATTAAAAGATACAAGTGCTCCCATTATAAAATTTGCTACTGTGCTCTTAGAAGCCAGTAACAGCACCAGTGCAGTTGCTATTAGGATAAGAAAAAGAAATGGAGAGCCCACTGCTGCACCATAAAACGGAAATGATGAATGACCATCGTTTGGCAAGCTGTTTGCTTCAGTATTTCTAATTAAAATAATTATTACAAATTTAATGATGAACTGTGAATACAACATGCATATATACGTATATATAATACTTATATACTTCCATACTATACATCACAGTATTGCAGTAAATTAATATCATAAAATACCCAATATTTTGAGCAGTGTAACCATATCCTCCCACAAAGAGTATCCATCCAATTGCTGCCAATACAGTGAAAGCCATAGTAATCTACGTATTGTATATAATATAATGTAGGAACTGCATGTCACCATTAACATAATAAAAATATTCTGGTAGTTATATATTCACACCTTATATGCATATAGTATAATAATAATAATAATAATATACTAGACTTACTGAAGAATGAACAATGTTGGACATAGTATATTTTGAAGAATCTGTACACATTTTGATATTCAGGTTTAAGTAAAAATTTAATGTACTACAAAGTTGCTCAGAGATCCAGTGCAATGCAAGATTGTATATATACGTATACACTCAATAGATTAGCTTATATGTACACACATATTTATACCCTTCCCTACAGGATATCCAAAAATAGTAACCAAATGGGTTTATTATACAGTGACGAATATAGTAACAACAATGTGTAATCCCTTAACAACAGTCCAAGGAAACCATCTGGTGATTCGATCACCTCTTACCAATAGTAGCAAGCTTACAGGAGTGATGTTATACATACGTAGAAAAACCCTGGACCCTGGATCAGTCTGACCATCATGTGGCTTGATCTGACCAACTTACAACCTTTGAACCAAAAGAACTCTTGCAGGAGAAATCCTAAAAAGATATATAAATATATATTGCACCAGTCCTCTCAGAGTGCCATGGTGCTGACAAGTGAGCAATGCATCTGGGCAATGCCTAAGAAGAAAAGTAAGGAAAAAATGGCAGAGAAAGAAATGCACAGGGGGCAGTCACATTTGATGATGTTTGTCCTGAGAGGTGCATGAGTGGAAGGCATTGTTAATGCGTATGTACTGTACATACAGGCTGGAAGGGAGGGTCTATATAGAATAAGTTTTGGAGATACTGCATGTGTGTGCACATACGTACAGTTTATCATGAGTCTGTTATAGGAAACTTTGTTTCTTAACAGTTCCTCAGTTGTAGAATATTCTTTGCAGTAATATTAGATGGATATACAATAATCTTGAGTCATAATTAGCTAGAGGTCTACCAAGGAATGTACATCTGTACTGTATATGTATATAAGAATTGTTTTCAGTTTCAACATGGTCATGTACAAAGGCATTCCATGCATACATTTTATCAAAAGCTTTTATAGATACAAAGTCTATCATGAAATTTACATTAGTGTAGGGGTTATAGGGTACAGAATTTTGTTTCAGTTTCAGCATGCAGTTGGATTCCATGCATGTTTTTCATACCACAGCATTTTGCGTGGTACTCTAGCTATTACCTCTTAGTATGTCACTTATATTGATGTAGATAATATATATTAATGTATAAAACATACGTACGTAGTTAATTCATTTGACATAATGGTGCAGTTTGTCAGGATCTATTTAGTTAACCTTTCTAGATGAATTTGCATCATATAGGAATCTGTATTTTTGTCTTATGTAATTGTAGCTTAATTCTTTGCTCAATCACCCTATGCTGGACATTCCAAATATATTAGTTGTCTTTTTATTCACAAATCAACATTTCCACTTCTTTTATCTATTTGATAAAACCACATTTAATTTATTGAGTCATTCCTTACAGTAGCTCCATTGAATCTTCATTAAAATAGGCTTAACATCAGGTCAACAGTATCTAGAATTTCCAAAAATTAATCTCTTCACATTACACATATGTATTAGTAGTATACAAATAGAAGTATACGTTTAATACTGCATCGTCTTTAGGATAGAAAGTGCATGTTCTCATTTATAAATATTTATTCCTGAATTCCTCATTAAGTTGAAGTTTGGATATCTGAGCTGAGCACCAAATTGCCAGTTCCAATTTATGTGGAGTCCACAGATCACTATCTCCTTTGAGCTTACCTAGCAGGACACAGAGAGGTAACACCTAAGTCAGTGTATACAGTCTACGTAGGAAGATTTAGAGCTCTCCTCCCTACTTGGGTGATATATATAGGTCTTTTCTAAGAAGAGAGGATGGTTAGGATGGCAGTAAAGGACTAGAATGAGAAAGAGGGGCTAGAACAAGAGGGAGATCCAGCTAGGATAGGAGGGAGGGGTTATAATGACATTTTGAATATTACTGCATGTAATGTATAGATAGCTAGGTACTGCACATACTATTACAGTAGATATAGAAATACCACACAAGTATGCAAATTAATAATAGTTCATATCACCTTGATTAAGTTTCCTCGCTAAGGAGATCATAGTGTCTGAATATTCAAGATAGGCTTTCAGTGTATACTCCACTCTGCCCATACTAGCTTGTACCACCTCATCAGCCATGAATGGGGCTACCTCAGGTGCCCCTGCTGCTAAAATGGCTGAATTTAATTAAAAAAAGTAATTCATAAGTAGCATATACAAAGAGCACATATAAGAAACATATATAAGGAGCACATATAATACCATATAAGAAGTATATATAATATCATATAAACTAACCAGATGCTGTTGCAGGACCAACTCCATTTAATGTAGTTAGATCATTAATGGCCTGTTTCAGATCCTTTGTTTGGGAGAATGCCTTTCTAGATGATGCAGTTACATTTTCTTCTGAATTTGATTCAACTAAACTTTGCAATTTTGGTCTAAATTTACCTCTCTACGAAATGTAGAGATGATCAAATAGTCCACCAGATACATTAAACTACACATTATCTGTAGGTGCTATTATGACAACTACTTATATTCAACTCACACTCAGCTTCCATTTCATGAGAGTCGAGAGTTCCTTGTGTGTGATGGACGGAGGATTACGGGAAGCAATTTTACTGGGTAATTCATTTTGGTACCTGACAGGAAAAAAATAGCTAGATTAGATTTAAAAATAATTTATGAAACTCAAATCACGAATAATCAAATAGTACACGTTTGCAACAGGATAGCTCAGTCTCATAATTTTAGTCAGCAAGATTTTTCATATGCTTACTTCTAACCATTTATCTAATCCCTGCTTCTTTTTCTTCTTGGAAGAAACTGCTTCGATAATTTCTTTATACCTTTCCAGATCTTTCTGCAAGCTCGCTTCGTCAAATTGCAGTGCTACTCTGTGCCATTTTTCAGCTTTCGAGTCTAATGGAAAAGATGGAGGATAATTCGGATCCCGATTTTGAAACTAGCTCAGTTCGTTTCTCGAAGAAAACACGTTTTTCAAAGCAAGTCTCTTGTAGATATGCAAAAAAATCAAAATCACTGGACAAGAAAATCAAGCCAAGGAGCGTTAAATCATCGAAAAATAAGGCAGCAATTACGAAGAGTCGTTACGAAAATGATATTATTGATCTGACCGCTGAAGCGGATCCATCAGGTCCCACAATCAGTGATGTGCCGTGATGTGTCTGACGGTGACGCAACTCCGGCAGACCGGACCGAGGTATTCGATCATTCAATAGCAGAAGTAGGTGCAAGCACTAGGACGGTCATGTCGAAACAAGACTCACCTGAAACTTGGGAGCGCAACCTCAAGGAATCTGATGCTTCTGAGCCTCCTTTAGATGAGATTGAACCTGAGGTGGTGGAGGCGTGTGAAGGTGTGTGAAGGGGGTGTGTCATCAGACTGCAGCAGTAAGGAGCTATTTGGTGGAACTGTGAGCTGGAGTTTCATCTGCAGTACATAGAGAATACTACAGGTAATATTCCCAGCAGTTGTGGCACTGTAGCCATGCTATGCAGCAATGAAGGAGCTTCCCTCAAGCGTCATCAGGTAGCTGGACCACCAGTTTCATCCTTCTCCTTATATCCTCCACCCACTTCATATGGCACTCCTCCGAACACTGCAAGTACATCCACTGGTAGCACTCAAAATGGTTGTGCTAAAGGGAAATTCCCTTCACCCAAGAAACAAACCTCACTTCTTTACTTTATGAAGGGTTCGTCCTCCAAATTTGTTGGTAGCTCTGCCCAGCAGCCTATCTCATCGCACAAAATGGCTGTTCAGGAGGGCCAAGTGGTCAATATAGGACCACCTCAGTACAAGTCTAGACAGTGTCCGTTTTACAAGAAGATTCCTGGTACCAAGTTTACAGTCGATGCCTTTTCTTACGGCAGTATACCTGACTGTGAGGCATATTTCCTTAGTCACTTTCACTATGATCATTATATGGGACTGAAGTCCACATTCAGCCATCCAATCTATTGTAGCAAGGTATACAATCCATACATCTGTCTCAATAATGCATGAGTGTTGAGTTATATCTAAAATTCGACTTTTCTTCCATTATGATAATATTTAATATAATTAATATTATATTATACTAACTGCTGCTATTCTTTGTTTTTATGTAAAACCCTTGTACTTTTATATTGCAAGAATCTATTTGTTTTTATGTAAAACCCTTGAACTTTTATATTGCAAGAAATAAATCTATTTGTTCTGGAGAAAGCCTTTTCTAATGGTTGTCTCTCCTTCTAGACAAAATATTACTCTTTCAACTAACAGCACATGCATTAAGCTAATTCATTGCTGTATTGCTTTGTGGTTGATGTAAAATTATTAAATATATGATTTTATTTATTTCTGTACGTAGGCCACTGGTAATCTGATAGTTCACAAGTTGAGAATACGTAGAGAGTTAGTCCATTCTCTGGAGGTAGGGACTGTTAAAGTAATCAATGGCACTAGAGTGATTCTAATAGATGCCAATCAGTAAGTCTCTACAATATAAATGTATTAATCAATATTGCAGTAGTCATCCCCTTAGTGCTCTCTTTAAGAATCTAAGCTTTCTATAAGGAGGATTGAATTAGTTTGAGTTGTCAGCCATTTTCTCCATTTGTAGTTGCCCGGGGGCTGTTATGTTCCTCTTCCAGCTGCCCAATAAGAAGGCAGTGCTTCATACTGGTAGGTCCCTCCTCCAGCTTTTAAGGAACAACATATGTACATATACGTATACTGCACAACTTCCATATTTGGTGTGTCAGGTGACTTCAGAGCACACACGTCTATGTTGAGCTGTCCTCACTTGCAAGGTGTTGCCATAGATGCAGTCTATCTGGACACTACCTACTGTGATGAGCAGTATGACTTCCCATTGCAAGAGGAGGTTGTTCAGTTTGTGATTGACGAGGTGAAGTTGAGGAGAGGCAAGTCTAAGAAGCTGCTGGTGGCATGTGGATCCTATACCATTGGGAAGGAACGCATCTTTTTAGGTATGTCAGCTCATTAGCATTGAAATACATTTATGTTAAGCACTGTTAAGTGAATGATGAAGGTGTAGTTAGTTTAGAATCTTAATAGGGTGTATTAGCAAATGGTATAGTATAGGCAGTTGTTAGCTCTCAATGGTCCCATAATAGCCTGTACCCTACAGTACATTACTACATATATATCTTTACCTCCTGTGTTGTGTATAGGACTAGCTGAAGCACTCGGATGTAAGGTTGCTGTCAATAAACAGAAGAAAGCAATTCTAGATTGTATTGATGATGTAAACATTAGTTCCTCCCTAACAACAGACACTAAAAGTACCTTCCTACACGTCTTACCAATGGGGAAGTTGACCATTCAGGTGAGCTGGCTAGCACCATATATACCACTAGATATGTATATCCATTATACCACTAGATATGTATATCCATTATACCTCAATAATTGCACCAGCTAAGGCTACATTTAAGTTATGAGCTGGATTTTGTAACAGACTAATTTGAAATGCCAAGTTCTGCATGACTGCTCCTAATACTTCAACCACAAATGTGAGCAGCAAAGCTGTCTATGTAAAGTTAAGAATAACTTACAAAATACAGAAATACACAAGTTAATAAGCTATAACTGTCGGATACTTTATCTAATACAATCAGTGGTGAAAAAACTAAAAAAGGATTCATAACTCACTCATTTTACTCTAATAAGTGTACATTCTGTGCAAAAGTACAGTAACATTATTTTATATTTAGCCACATGTATGCAACAGGGTTACTTATATACATACATATATATCTCACATTCGTTTCAATTCATCAGAGAGTACAGTGGTAGTATTCTCTAAGTAGGAATGGCTGAAGAATGATTAATGTTGAATATAGTAGGTTTTGGACACTTTGTTGGCATTTTGATATTCAGCTTTAAGTAAAAGTTTCAATGTAACATAAAGTTGGTCACAGTTACTACGTAATCAAAGTACAAAAGCAACTTGTATATACACTCAATAGATTAGCCCATATATACATATTTATACCTTTCCCTACAGGATATCCAAAAATAGTAACCAAATTATGGGGATCAGAATTTATTATACAGTGACAAATATATATAGTTGTAACTGTAACAACATCGTACACTCTAAGAATTTCCCATATATTGAACTGAAAAGTATAATATCTTGTACAGTGTGTAGGTTGTATTTCTACTTACTTCACGTTGTATTATATATGGATATCATTTATACGTGTATGTATATTTTTTCATGCATGATAAAGCACCTGTACATGGTTCAGTTGTATGGGTGATTATACATGTCTGTGGATTTAGAGAAAGCTATATATAGATCGATGTCTATTACAGCACGAGCTGTATATATATATAGCATGTGACCACTCAGCTATAAACCACTAGTGCTATGCTATGTATAGAATGTACTTCTTCAGTTTCAGTATAGAAATAAGTTCTTTGTACCTTCCATACATACATTTTATCATAAGTTTGTATAGTTGTATAGTTGTATAGCAGCATTGCCTCTTTGCATGGCCACTGAAATTTGTTGTGACAAGTAGCTTCGGGAGAGTGGATCTCCAGTGACCCATAATAGCATAGCATAATTATCCTGTCTTTTTGGGTATTTAGATGGAATTTGAAGGATTAAGATAGGAAGAAAAGGATAGGTTAAGAGGGGGGTGACTCGGAATAGGAATAAGAGGCTCTAGCAGTCTTCAGCATGTGAGGAAAGAAAATAATTGACTGCTAAAACTTATTAAGTATGTACAGTATATTCATGCATGTTTGTACAAACCTGCATGGATAATGGAAATTACTCTATATATGTCCTGTTTGTGAAGGTCACTCTATAACTCAAAGGGCATGCATATTCATGCTTAGCCATTTCTCTTCCTATTTAAATTCATTTTCCTATATACGTGCAAGTATTCAAATTCATCGAATTCATCTAATATAATATAATAATATAATACATGGATACCAGAAGTTATAAATGCATATGTCACATTTCATAACTTATTTAAACCCTTAGCAGTTGCGTAACTCGTATATTTTTCACTGCCTTATTTTACAGAATATACACATTCTTTTCGTATAATATTTAATACACACAATACTACAAACATACACTTTGTAATAATATAAAAAAATAATCACGCAAATTGTTTGATCCGTGGGCGCCTGTTAATAACACACTAAAGTGGCGTTAAGGGGTTAACAAATACATACGTAAGCATATACCTACAATATACGTATATACATATACATCCTATTACACATTTTATGCTTACACATGCATGCAGTTTAGTTTGTTTTACTACTTCTTGTCACAATGGTTGTTGTTGAATTCGTTGTATATTCCAATTTGCAGCAAAGTATGCCTTTCATTGTTCTTCGTATTGGCTTATACAGTACAATTATCAAAATGGGAGGTATCAATATTGGTAAACGAATAGTAACAAATAGGTTGAAGTAATTGAGAATGACAATTCCTGTCACTCCTAAGAGGGACTCACCAGCTATACCTAGAATTCCAAGAAGTGACAAAAGAAACCTCAAAAAGTTTTCAAGCAGCAATAATCCTGTAAATTTTACCATAGCTTTCTTTAGTCTAAAATCACTACTGAAAGTGTTCTTCCTTATATACACTAATAGTGCAATTATTGCTATAACTGATATCATACGTAAGAATATATCTGTTACCACAAGAGTGATTATTACATGAGCATAAGATCCTGGTTGGAAGATTGGGATACAAATGGCTCCATCAAAGTGTTGACTGAAATCATAGATAGGTGTAAAATAAGGAATTGGTAGAATTGCCATTATAATCCAAATAATAATAATGGTTACATTAAGATGCATTGTCTTTACTTTCTCAACACCATATCTAATTACGATATAAAGTGTTACTGCTAGAGATGCCAAAAGAATGTTATTCATCCCAAATCCAAGATAGGATAAGTAATAGAAAATAGCACAGAGAATACCTCCAGTAGAAGAATGTCCTGTTACAATAACTGCATAAGATGCAGCAATAAAGATAACTGCTACAGATGAGACCAGTCCAGCTACTAGAATGTTCAAGTGAATAGTTCTCTGTGGAGCAGATCTCTTAAATTCCTTGTTAAGTGAAAAGGCCACTAGTACTAGAGTGTTGAGTACCAGTTCCAGAGGAGAAATTAGTACCAAACTGATCAGA
Organism: Chondrosia reniformis; assembly: GCA_947172415.1. Taxonomy (NCBI): domain Eukaryota; kingdom Metazoa; phylum Porifera; class Demospongiae; order Chondrillida; family Chondrillidae; genus Chondrosia; species Chondrosia reniformis. The sequence goes on from OX359196.1 coordinate 7,396,900, forward strand.
TCTAAAGTCAGATATCCCTCCACACTGAGAGCTGAGGGACGAGGTAACCCAGTAGTAGAATTAGTGCTGTTATCCATTCTCTCTGTGGGGTTCTATATACAAACTCAGTATTTTACTCTCACTGCTCTCACTGCATGTAATTTCCGTCGCGTATACATTGGCCGGAAGTCGCATGCATCGTACGTGTGGCAAAGAAATTTAAGGACCCGTACAGCCACGTAGCTAAAGTTACTAACATACGAAACGACATTAATGGGGGCAACGGTGAGGCATGCATCGAACGATAGTTGTTTTTTTCAATGTAGATCATGTAACGTATGGTATACAACAAATTAAATCTTAATACATATAGCTAGTGCATAATCGTGAATAATATGACATCAGAAACTCTATTGAGATTATTAGTAGATACAAATAATCAATAGTTGGCCAGTCTGTACATGTATCCAGCAATGAGTACACCCAGTGCAAGACCCTATATAATTGTAGACATATAAAATATATATATAGCTACTCACATGCAACAATAACAATATGCATACATACTTAATATAATAAATTTGGCGTGTGGGACTCACCAGAGAGACTACCTCAATAATTGCACCAGCTAAGGCTACATTTAAGTTATGAGCTGGATTTTGTAACAGACTAATTTGAAATGCCAAGTTCTGCATGACTGCTCCTAATACTGCAACCACAAATGTGAGCAGCAAAGCTGTCTATGTAAAGTTAAGAATAACTTACAAAACAATACACAAATTAATATGTATATATACTATAACTACCAGATATATAAAAAATAGGATTCACAACTCACTCATTGTACTGTGTACTGCACTTCATGTACAAATGTATACACTATTAGTCACATGTAGTCATTATAGGGTTACTTATATACGCTATAAAGTGTCACAGTCATTATCAATATAACATCACATTCATTATCAATATAACATGAGCCAAGGATTCGATCCCCAGTGAAGCAAAAGAAGAAAGTAAAAGATTCCAGTATCTTTATCCATGAATTATCTAATACACCATTTTCCTACATGCTATGCCTACTCTGTAATAAATTAAAAAATCCTATACCTGGAGATAGCTACGAATGATTAAAAGATACAAGTGCTCCCATTATAAGATTTGCTACTGTGCTCTTAGAAGCCAGTAACAGCACCAGTGCAGTTGCTATTAGGATAAGAAAAAGAAATGGAGAGCCCACTGCTGCACCATAAAACGGAAATGATGAATGACCATCCTTTGGCAAACTGTTTGCTTCAGTATTTCTAATTAAAATAATTTAATGATGAACTGTGAATACATGTGCATATATATATAATGTTTACTTCCATACTATACATCACAGTATTGCAGTAAATTAATATCATAAAATACCCAATATTTTGAGCAGTGAAACCATATCCTCCCACAAAGAGTATCCATCCAATTGCTGCCAATACAGTGAAAGCCATAGTGATCTACGTATTGTAATGTAGGAACTGTCACCATTAACATATATACTATAAAAATATTCATATAGTTATATATTTACACCTTATATACATATAGTATATAATGCTAGACTTACTGAAGAATGAACAATGTTGGACATAGTATATTTTGAAGAATTTGTAGACATTTTGATATTCAGGTTTAAGTAAAAGTTGTAATGTACTACAAAGTTGCTCTGAGATCCAAGTAATCCAAGTGCAATGTAAGATTGTATATATACACTCAATAGATTAGCTTATATATACCCTTCCCTAGAGGATATCCAAAAATAGTAACCAAATGGGTTTATTTTATAGTGACAAATATAGTAACAACCATGTGTAATTCCTTAACAACAGTCCAAGGGAAACCATCTGGTCTACCTCTTACCAATAGTAGCAAGCTTACAGGAGTGATGTTATACATAGAAAAACCCAGATCAGTCCAACCATCTGGGAAGGTCTATATAGAATATATAAGTTTTGGAGATACTGTATGTGTGTGCACATATACATACAGTACAGTTTATCATGAGTCTGTTATAGGAAACATTGCTTCTTAACAATTTCCTCAATTGTAGAATATTAAGTAGCTTCTTTGCAGTAATATTAGATGGATGTATAATAATCTTGAGCCATAATTAGCTAGAGGTCTACCAAGGAATGTACATCTGTACTGTATATATAAGAATTGTTTTCAGTTTCAACATGGTCATGTATAAAGTTGCATTCCATGCATACATTTTATCAAATGCTTATATAGATACAAAGTCTATCTGATTGATGAAATTTACATTAGTGTAGGAGTTATAGAATTTTGTTTTCACTTTCAACTTGTAATTGGATTCCACGTATGTTTTTCATACCACAGCATTTTGCCTGGTACTCTGATACCTCTTAGTATGTCACTTATATTGATGTAGATAATATATATTAATGTGTATTTGACATAATGGTGCAGTTTGTCAGGATCTGTTTAGTTAACCTTTCCAGATGAATTTGCATCATATATATACGTAGGAATCTGTATTTTGTCTTATGTAATTGTAGCTTAATTCTTTGCTCATTCACCCTATGTTGGACATTCCAAATATATTAGTTGTCTTTTTATTCACAAGTCAACATTTCCACTTCTTTTATCTATATGATAAAACCACATTTAATTTATTGAGTCATTCCTCGCAGTAGCTCCATTGTATAATGTATTGAATCTTTATTAAACTAGGCTTAACATCAAGTCAATAGTATCTAGAATTTCCAAAAATTAATATCTTCATATTACACATATGTATTAGTAGTATACAAATAGAAGTATACGTTTAATACTGCATTGTCTTTAGGATAGTAAGTGCACATTCTCATTTATAAATATTTCTTTCTTTTATTCTTAAATTCCTCATTAAGTTGAAGTTTGGATATCTGAACTGAGCACCAAATTGCCAGTTCCAATGTATGTGGAGTCCACAGATCACTATCTTCTTTGAGCTTACCTAGCAGGACACAGAGAGGTAACACCTAAGTCAGTGTATACAGTCTAAGTAGGAAGATTTAGAGCTCTCCTCCCTACTTGGGTGATATATATAGGTCTTTTCTAAGAAGAGAGGATGGTTAGGATGGCAGTAAAGGACTAGAATGAGAAAGAGGGGCTAGAACAAGAGGGAGATCCAGCTAGGATAGGAGGGAGGGGTTATAATGATATTTTGAATATTACTGCATGTAATGTATATCCAGTACAGGATATTAAAGATAGCTAGGTACTGCACATACTATTACAGTAGATATAGAAATACCACACAAGTATGCAAATTAATAATAGTTCGTATCACCTTGATTAAGTTTCCTCGCTAAGGAGATCATTGTGGCTGAATATTCAAGGTAGGCTTTCAGTGTATACTCCACTCTGCCCATAGTAGCTTGTACCACCTCATCAGCCATGAATGGGGCTACCTCAGGTGCCCCTGCTGCTAAAATGGCTGAATTTGATAAAAAAAAGTAATTCATAAGTAGCATATACAAAGAGCACATATAAGAAACATATACAAAGAGCACATATAAGAAACATATACAAAGAGCACATATAAGAAACATATACAAAGAGCACATATAAGAAACATATATAAGGAGCACATATAATACCATATAAGGAGCACATATAATACCATATAAGGAGCACATATAATACCATATAAGGAGCACATATAATACCATATAAGGAGCACATATAATACCATATAAGGAGCACATATAATACCATATAAGAAGTATATATAATATCATATAAACTAACCAGATGCTGTTGCAGGACCAACTCCATTTAATGTAGTTAGATCATTAATGGCCTGTTTCAGATCCTTTGTTTGGGAGAATGCCTTTCTAGATGATGCAGTTACATTTTCTTCTGAATTTGATTCAACTAAACTTTGCAATTTTGGTCTAAATTTACCTCTCTATGAAATGCAGAGATGATCAAATAGTCCACCAGATACATTAAGCTACACATTATCTGTAGGTGCTATTATGACAACTACTTATATTCAACTCACACTCAGCTTCCATTTCATGAGAGTCGAGAGTTCCTTGTGTGTGATGGACGGAGGATTACGGGAAGCAATTTTACTGGGTAATTCATTTTGGTACCTGACAGGAAAAAAATATAATTTATGAAACTCAAATCACGAATAATCAAATAGTACACGTTTGCAACAGGATAGCTCAGTCTCGAGTTTAGTTAGCAAGATTTATCATATGCTTACTTCTAACCATTTATCTAATTCTAATAAAGACTTTTCTCCCTGCTTCTTTTTCTTCTTGGAAGAAACTGCTTCGATAATTTCTTCATACCTTTCCAGATCTTTCTGCAAGCTCGCTTCGTCAAATTGCAGTGCAGTACTCTGCGCCATTTTTCAGCTTTCGAGTCTAATGGAAAAGATGGAGGATGATTCGGATCCCGATTTTGAAACTAGCTCAGTTCGTTTCTCGAAGAAAACACGTTTTTCAAAGCAAGTCTCTTGTAGATATGCAAAAAAATCAAAATCACTGAACAAGAAGATCAAGCCAAGGAACGTTAAATCATCGAAAAATAAGGCAGCAATTACGAAGAGTCGTTACGAAAATGATATTATTGATCTGACCATTGAAGCGGATCCATCAGGTCCTACAATCAGTGATGTACCGAGCCGTGATGTGTCTGACGGTGACGCAACTCCGGCAGACCGGACCGAGATATTCGATCATTCACTAGCAGAAGTAGGTGCAAACGTTAGCACGGTCATGTCGAAACAAGACTCACCTGAAGCTGGGGAGCGCCATCTCAAGGAATCTGATGCTTCTGAACCTCCTTTAGATGAGATTGAACCTGCTTCATGTGAGGTGGTGGAGGCATGTGAAGGGGGTGTGTCATCAGACTGCAGCAGTGAGGAGCTATTTGAGTGGAACTGTGAGCTGGAGTTTCACCTGCAGTACATAGAGAACACTACAGGTAATATTCCCAGCAGTTATGGCACTGTAGCCATGCTATGCAGCAATGAGGGAGCTTCACTCAAGCGTCATCAGGTAGCTGGACCACCAGTTTCATCCTTCTCCTCATATCCTCCACCCACTTCATATGGCACTCCTCCAAACACTGCAAGTACATCCACTGGTAGCACTCAAAATGGTTGTGCTAAAGGGAAATTCCCTTCACCCAAGAAACAAACCTCACTTCTTTACTTTATGAAGGGTTCGTCCTCCAAATTTGTTGGTAGCTCTGCCCAGCAGCCTATCTCATCGCACAAAATGGCTGTTCAGGAGGGCCAAGTGGTCAATATAGGACCACCTCAGTACAAGTCTAGACAGTGTCCGTTTTACAAGAAGATTCCTGGTACCAAGTTTACAGTCGATGCCTTTTCTTACGGCAGTATACCTGACTGTGAGGCATATTTCCTTAGTCACTTTCACTATGATCATTATATGGGACTGAAGTCCACATTCAGCCATCCAATCTATTGTAGCAAGGTATACAATCCATACATCTGTCTCAATAATGCATGAGTGTTGAGTTATATCTAAAATTTGACTTTCTTTCATTATGGTAATATTTAATATAATTAATATTATATTATACTAACTGCTGCTATTCTTTGTTTTTATGTAAAACCCTTGTACTTTTATATTGCAAGAATCTATTTGTTCTGGAGAAAGCCTTTTTTAATGGTTGTCTCTCCTTCTAGACAAAATATTACTCTTCAACTAACAGCTCATGCATTAAGCTAATTCATTGCTGTATTGCTTTGTGGTTGATGTAAAATTATTAAATATGCAATTTTATTTATTTCTGTACGTAGGCCACTGGTAATCTGATAGTTCACAAGTTGAGAATACGTAGAGAGTTAGTCCATTCTCTGGAGGTAGGGACTGTTAAAGTAATCAATGGCACTAGAGTGATTCTAATAGATGCCAATCAGTAAGTCTCTACAATATAAATGTATTAATCAATATTTCAGTAGTCATCCCCTTAGTGCTCTCTTTAAGAATCTAAGCTTTCTATAAGGAGGATTGAATTAGTTTGAGTTGTCAGCCATTTTCTCCATTTGTAGTTGCCCGGGGGCTTGTATGTTCCTCTTCCAGCTGCCCAATAAGAAGGCAGTGCTTCATACTGGTAGGTCCCTCCTCCACCTTATAAGGAACAACGTATGTACGTATGTATACTGCACAACTTCCATATTTGGTGTGTCAGGTGACTTCAGAGCACACACGTCTATGTTGAGCTGTCCTCACTTGCAAGGTGTTGCCATAGATACAGTCTATTTGGACACTACCTACTGTGATGAGCAGTATGACTTCCCATTGCAAGAGGAGGTTGTCCAGTTTGTGATAGACGAGGTGAAGTTGAGGAGAGGCAAGTCTAAGAAGCTGCTGGTGGCATGTGGATCCTATACCATTGGGAAGGAACGCATCTTTTTAGGTATGTCAGCTCATTAGCATTGAAATACATTTATGTTAAGCACTGTTAAGTGAATGATGAAGGTGTAGTTAGTTTAGAATCTTAATAGGGTGTATTAGCAAATGGTATAGTATAGGCAGTTGTTAGCTCTCAATGGTCCCATAATAGCCTGTACCCTACAGTACATTACTACATATATATCTTTGCCTCCTGTGTTGTGTATAGGACTAGCTGAAGCACTTGGATGTAAGGTTGCTGTCAATAAACAGAAGAAAGCAATTTTAGATTGTATTGATGATGTAAACATTAGTTCCTTCCTAACAACAGACACTAAAAGTACCTTCCTACACGTCTTACCAATGGGGAAGTTGACCATTCAGGTGAACTGGCTAACACCATATATACTACCATGTATATCCATTTCTCCCACCAGATATATCCAATGTTTGTAGTTACATGTCATAATACATTGTGTTATCTTAGTTGACAAGTATTCACCATCAGTGACCCATAAGGATGTCACTCTTGAACTGTATAGGGACTTGAAGGGTACTTGCAGTCGTGTTCTGTTGGCTATGATTCTGTGGTTGGCATTAAGCCCACTGGTTGGGCCTTTACTGTGAAGCAAAGCAATTGGAGGAGGCCTACCACTGCAGGAAATGTTACCATATATGGTATGCAATCATTATCTACACTATACACACAAAACGCTTGGATGCATGTAAGTGTTGTAGTTGTTGTGTCAGATCTAGTGAATTCATGTTATACATTCCACCAAGGCATCCATGTCATTCAGGTTTTCCATAACTTTCAATTTCTATTTCAATGTGTCCAATGTATTGTACCCAATCATGTCATTAATGTGTTGCAGGTGTTCCATACAGTGAGCACAGCTCTGTGAGGGAAATGAAGATGTTTGTACAGCACCTGAAGCCAAGGAGGGTGATCCCAACTGTAAGTGTTGGCTCTGAAGTGAAGAGAAAGGCCATGAACACACTAATACACAGCTGGATGAACTGAGCTGTCCTTCCCATCAAATATATAGGTTTATTTATTGGACTATGCATGTTTGTTTTATTTATTTATAATTTCATGCATTAAACAATGTTGTCAGAGTGTCTAATCACACGACTTGCGGGGGAATTTTTTGTTTTGACCGGATTCAACAAGACCGTGCCCCCTCAGACACGCCCAGTTTTGACTGCGACGATGGCGACACAGGAGAAAAGCGGGACTCAGTCCTCCCAACCAGATCCTCCTGTAGAGATGATTGATCTTATAGATTATGTCAAGGATATGACTCCAAAGTGGATGGCGATTGGTATTAAACTTGGGCAAATGGGAATTGTACGGCTTGTTCAAAATGACTCCTCAATATCAGATAAATGTCTCGAATTTTTGATGAAGTGGCACGACAAAGGAGAAGGCGTATCTTGGAGTAATCTCGTAGATGTTCTCTCCGATGATAAAATCCAACTTGGCAGGGTGGCCACTAAAATCAAGAAGGTTCGTTCGTGTATTGATATTTTTTAAGAATATGATATTTATTTATTTATTCCTTAAGAAATTCTTTGGTACTGGAGATTTCGCAAGTGATAATGTATCAGAAGCAGAAAAAAGTCATTTAGATGGAGGTACTTTATAGAATTATAGTTCTACATATATAGCCCATCCAATCCATTATTAATATTATTATGGACTATACACATGCTAATTATGAATGTGCAATTAGACAAATGTTCATTTACAGATTACTGTTGTTCAGGGATGTCGTTTTTTTGTATAGGCAACCCCCCTGCTACCATAAATGATATGAGTGAATTGATTGACTTTGTTGAGGACATTGCTCCAAAATGGATCTATATTGGAATAAAGTTTGGACAAATTCAAAATGTCAAGGTGATTAAATCATATGCTAAAGGTTCTGAAGATAGCTGTTTGGATATGCTCTTTAACTGGTTTCATGCTGGTGTTGATGTAACTTGGCCCAAATTTTTGGGGGTGTTACGTCATGATGCTATTGGACTCGGAAGGGTAGCCAACAGCATTGAAAAGGTTAATATTAGAGAAAGTGATCTTCTTTTATGAATGCCATTAAATCCTGAGATTTTTGAAATTTTAGATTTGGGATCCAACCTTTCAGTGCAAGCTTGATGATATATCAGAAGGTAGATCTATGGCTTCATGATGTTTACTATAATAGGTCATGCATCTCAAGCTATAATGATATACATAGTGATTTACATACTGAAACTGAAGTGTATTTTCTCTTTGTTCAGTAGTAAAGGTTAGCAGCTCTGGGCATTCCTCAGCCTCTGCAAAGTACAGTATGCAGTTTTCAGAACTGAAAGAAGGCTTAAAGCACATACAAGGCACTCCTAATAATATTCTAAATGAAGTAGAAAAGGAAGAAAAGACGGAAAAAGTGATTGATGATTATATTAATAAGATGATAAGCTTATCACAAGAAGAAAAAGCCAAAGAAGAGTTATCAACCTTATTTATTGATCAAGATCAGTTCAATGAAGGCATTCGTGTGCCCCAAAAGCTACTGAAAAAGGCAATTGAATTACTGAATGAAAGTAAAAGGTCCTCGAGGGAATCTAGTTTGTCTGAAGAAATGACAGAACAGTCTCCAAAAGAAGAAGATGTGTTCTCAAAAGATAATGTTTATCACGCCTTATTGTGTTGTCAAGCACTAGAAAATGCTAATCCACAGAAATTCTTTATTGACAAAGGTACTCAGCATTCATTTGATGCTTTGTCAGTTAGTACAGATGACTGTACCACAAAGCATGACAGCTCAACCCATGGGCAGTTCTTGCTTGCAAGGAAAGAAAATGTTATCTTTGTTGCTTTCCATGAATTGGATAGCCTACAAGAATGGAAGAACCAGTGCTCACTAGATGAAAGTACGTAGGTCTAGCTACATAAGCAAGATATTGCATTACAAAGACATATACCTAGTTTAATTCCTGCATACATGTATAAAATAGTATGTACCTTGTATTTTAGTTTATATATTCTTGTTGATATAGGAGTTTCAAGTGTGGTCAGGAATTTACCCATTAATTACTTCTCTCAACTATTTAGAGATGGAATGCAGCTTGTATTCACAGGTATAACATATCCAATATGACAGTATAGTACATCCACTTTTATATGCGTGATGTTATGCTGCAACCATGCAGGCTTTTCTTTAGGTGGTTCATTAGCTACAGCCCTATTTGCTAATGTGTTTCAAAACAATCATTTCAATCAGGAGTCTCTGTTGAAGAAAGCAGCATGTATCACCTTTGGACAAGTTCCAATCACCCTGAGCTCCGTTGATACCTTCCTGTCTACCAAAGGTAATCAGCTAAAGGATTGCTTTCATTATTTCTACATTGAGGAGGACCTTAGTCCCCTTTTACTGAAATATGGTTTTGTGGAAACTGAACAAAGACTGGCTAGTCAAAAAGAGTCAAGTGATGTGAGTTTATGTACTTGCTAGCTTTCTACGTACGTACATAAGTTTTTGAGATAATATATGATGCATAATTATTAGTCTGTCAAACTTTTCCTGTAAAACTTTCTTCTCTATAGGGGCAGATAGACCTTTCTTCTACCCTTTTGGATATTTTCTGTAGAATTAGGGAATCTTGCAAGCTTGTAAGTTCTTTTAGTAGACTTTTATTTTTAATTCAGCTAATGAATAATAGTAATGTGTGAATTTAAAGTGTGAAAGGTAAAGGTCTATTTATTATATATATATTACAGGCTACTGCTGGGAGTAGAAGTAATCTAAGCCAGCGCAAAAAAGATGTGAAATCTTTATCAAGTATTATTCAAGCTATGAATCAGAATGAAGATGTTAAGGAAGGACCTCGTGTCCTCCGAGGACAATTCCACATGTGTTTATTGCACAAGATACAAGATGAAAATGAGGAGAGTAGCTGTTTTGAGACATTGTCTTGGGAAAGAAGTATCTTAGAATTCTCTCAACTTTTGCCTCCAAAGATTAGTCAAATATCCTCCAGCACATTTGATAAGGTGGGATTTTATATGGATTGAATGAGTATGAAAATATAGTAAAACCTCAAACTACGTATGTACACATTTATGAACAACAGTATGCATTGTCACCAAGCTTCCCTTCAAATACACAAAACAGAAATCTGTTCAATACTCCTTATTGATAGTTACTAGTGTGATTAGTGAGGTTCCATTGTATATATATGTTCTGAAATCTTTTTATCTATTTGTAATTTATTTCTATTGTAGTATACTGCAACTGCATATGCTGCTAGAATCTTTGGTTCCTACCTGGATGAGTACAGTTTGCCATCATCAAAAGGACATATCTCTGAAAGTGTCTGTGAAGGTGTTCCAACAATTGATTCCATAGAGCTACACCTTTATGAAACCATGGAAATGTGCATTATTGTAAAAGGGAATGAATTATGGTTTGCCCGTGATCTTCATTTAATGTGGGCACGATTTCCCATTCTCCATCCTACAGTAGAGAGTAATACCGGAAAGCAATTTCAAGTAAACGCCACTCTAGATGGACCCTGTAAGTTTGATCCATACCAAGAAGTCACTGTCAAATTAGGAAGCTGTTTCAAAACTTACCAAAAAAAGAAAATTAGGCCAACAGTAAAAGTAAGTTATTTATTTCAGTTAACACATTTGTATATAGTTTAATTCCATAGATCTATTCTATGGTGACTTTATTGATATTTCAATCATTAATTACTACAAACATTTATTTTACAGAGTATTCCCTTGTCTGTGAGACAGAAACAGTTAGCAGGGTTAACACCTGAGCAACTAATTCGGCTTAGTATGCTGTCAGTGGTGTTAGAAAGAAAGGCCCCCTCTGCTTCAAAGTTCTCTACTCTTTCTAAACGTTTTGAAGCGGTGAATACATTTTTAGAAAGAGCATTGGAAACTGTTTCTGCTGAAAGTGTCGTGTATGCCCTTGCAGCATCTCCTAAAATCAATTTGCATTTTGAGAGCTTTTGCTTAGATTTGCTTTGCAGTGGGCATGGTAAAAGTCCTCTTTCTAAAATGTTTTATGAAAAACTCAGGGAATATATTAAACTGCGAGATTCTAAAACATTTCCAGATGATCCAAGCTTATTTCGTTACAACTATTTTTTGCAAAAGATGGAGCAACGCCTTAGGGTTTCCCTTGAGCAGGCCAATTCACCACCACATATTTCTGAGGAAAGTTTAAATTTCTTTTTTGACAAAAGTGAGGATCTGCATCCAATTAAGAAACTTGCTGCAGCACGTAAATGGGTAGATGAGCTAATTGTAGGGAAGCAAGGTGTTATATATCCTCCAGGAGATGAGCTAAACTGTAGTTTATTAGAAATTACCAATTCAATTGGGCCTATTGCTTTTGCTTTCAGTAGCCTTGTAGATGCTTTCATGGGGGATCAAGTAAAGATTCCTCTAGTCCATGATCGTAGGGCAATTCTATGGGAAAAAGAAATGGCACAAGAATCAGTGGGAATTTGGTACCTGCTTGGCCTTAGCTTTATGGACATAAATCGAATTACTAAAAAAAGACGAATTGTTATAGAGATTGCAGAATACTTAAGTAAATTCCTCCCTTTTGGTTCAAGAAAACCCAGCGGCTATCAGGCCAAAGCTGAGTTTGTCAACAGAGCAATGAACAATACCACTAGCTGCAGCAGCACATTTGTCACCTACTCCTTGGAAATTCAGTTGAAAGAGGTATGTGACAGAAGCAACATAAAAGCTGCTACCAGCATTGGTGCAATCTGCAAAGGATGGGATGATACCTTCAAGGACATGATTCTGTCTTTGGTCCCAATTTCACATCGCCACTTAGTAGCCCGCTGGATAAAGTGGACTTTATCACTGCATGAACTGCGTGAGGCACTTGCAATACACACCACCATTGGAGTATTTGGACTGATGAATAGTGGAAAGTCAACCCTTATGAAGAAGATTTTTGGACAGGAAGTTAGTAATGCTTTTATGTTTGTTCAATGCTTTAAGTACTTCTATATATACATGCAGTTATATTTTTATAGTACTTATTTAATATTTGTATGTAGATTAATTACATATATAAAAATGTAATAAACTATGTAATCCTACATGCATTTGTCTATCTAAAGTGTATGACATTGTGTACTGAAGTTCTATATACAATGTACATACATACTTAGGTGTCTGCTGGAACAGGAAAGAGTAATCGTACCACTGTTCCCTTTCTCTACAACCTTGGACCAGAGGCTGAAGAGATTGATGTGATTGACTTTCCAGGGGTGGATGACAGTGATGAAAGTGTTCAACTCTATTGCAACATCATGAGGGCTTTAGCTCAGATTATAATTTTTGTGGTGGAATACAAGTGAGACACATACAGTCCATTGTTTAAGTTTTGTCATTAAATGGCAAAACCATTTAACAACTTAAGATTTACTCTCAGTAGTGACAGTGGATTTCAAATATATGCAAGCATAGGAAAATGGTGATTGTATTTTTGAATTAAAAGATACAATAAAGGAATTGTTGTTTGGGATGATTAAGTCAAACAATTAAAATCTTATGCACCCAGTATTGAATCAAATGGCATTTGTATGTACAATTTTCTTCTTATACTTTGACCAATAGGCGTTCATATTCAGAAGCTTCCATGCTGTGGTTACAAGAAATCTGTAAGATGAACATTCCAGTTTGTGTGTGTCTTACATTTGGAGACAGAATATATGCTGAAAACTTAGAGAAGAGTCCTAAAGAGATTACTTCATTAGTTCAAGAGCAGATTCAGGTTAATCAATGCTATTAGTCACAATTTATATACGTAGGTCTATGACCACAATGAATTTTAATTTTTAAAATGGAAGTTCTTTTTTCAATGGGTGAATGTTATGCACTATCAAATACTGATTATATTAAAGACTCAGCCACTAATAATGCTATAGATAATTATGTTACCTTTCTGCCTTATGTCGAAGTTCATATTTATGTACAGGTATCATGAAAAATCTAAGATACCATTTTCCTACATGCTATATGCCTATTCTGTAAAAAGAGCCTATAGGGGAACTAAACCTAAAGAGAGCTTTAGATGAAGATACAGGAGTCTTTTCTTCCTTCTTTTCCCTTCTTTCATCTTCTTCTCCACTGGGTCATGTATTAATATATATTTTTTAGATTTTTGAACATACTTTTAAGGAGAAAATTAGAAAGCCTCCCCCAAATAATATGGTCTGCTATCTAACTATTGAAAAAGATTCTGAACTCAGAGATGAAGAAGGCAGGCAAAAACTCAAGGATGTTGGAATAAAAAATCACAATGATATTCTTGCCATGATTGATGAAGCTTTTAAGCAGTTAGGCCAAGCTGAGTTGGCTGAAAAAATGAAAAGCTTCTGCCAAGCAGTATAAGACACCCTTTCAACTTTGCATGTATAGCCAGACATGAATAGTTCTTATAGGAGTATTGAAGTAAAGGTTATGTATGTAAATATTAGCCATTACCCGTCAATTCAAAAATTCATTTATAATTAAGCACGCAAATATAAAAATTCTATTCCTGTGTACGTATCTTGTGGTTTCTTCGCTAGCATTTAATATTAAAAATTTCCCCTTGACCACAGTAATGCGCAGGAGTATATAAACCTTAGCTCTGCTAGTTTTATAAGATGGCAACTTCTGTGGCAAAACGCATAGAAGGACAGTTCCACAATCGTTGCGGAAAGGAAGTTAAACTTAGTCAACCTGACAGAAAGAATGCAACAACAGATTGTCGATGGGTTCGCAATTACACTGATGTGATGGTATTCTCCAGGCATCCACTTTTTCTCGGAGGCAGTGAGAATATGTTTCGAGTGAAAGCGGAGCCAATTTGCGCCGATTCGAACGAAACAGTAAGACCTTTAATGATTTGTAATCGCGTTTCTAATTGATTATTCTTATTGGTATGGAGAGCCTCCTCGCTAACTCTCTTGCTTCCATACTTTCTATAGTATCCACACATTGGCGTAACAACAATTAGCCCTGACAGTCAACTGCCTAAGGACTATGGGGAGATGAAGAAGAGCCAGTTCTATTGGTACCTGATTGGCGGCATAGCGTTTCATAACAGAAAGGAGAAGAAGATGAGCAATGAGCTAATGGTCAGCAGTGGAGACTGCTATGGATGTTCTGTCAATGTTCAAGGCAAACTTTCTGTGTACAAGAATGAAGAGGAATTGGGTGTGGCATTGGAGGGGCTACCAACAGATCAACCTCTATGGGCTTTTACTGATGTGCTTGATAACAAACTCACTGTAGACTACCTTGTTATGGAAGGTGAGTTGAGTATTAGCTAAATTATTGCCCTCCATAGTGTACCCAGGCTTCAAATTATTCCACAGTTCTATTATATACAATACCTGTGTGTATATTAATGGAAGGATAACAATTTCTTGTTTCAATAGTTGATGGCCTTCTCTTAAGCCCCATCAGTTCATCTGCTTTTAACAGTTACTACTGTATTTTATGAAACAGAAATTGCTATAAAAAATTTGCCAATACTGAAACAAACACTTGGCAGTTGTTACTAGGTGTGTTTACTTTTTATATATGTATAGGTACCTTCTATAGTTGTGAGTACAAGAGGACACTACTCTACTTTTTATCAAATCCACCAGCGTGGCTCTTCTGTACCATCTGCCAGGAACTAGCTAGCAATCCTATGCAGGCCACATGCTGTGGAAATGCATGCTGTAATGGATGCATTCAAAAGTGGCAGGAGAGGTCAAACACCTGCCCTACCTGTGGAAGTACTCCAGATTCTCGGAGAAAATTTGTCTTTTTTGAAGATGTTAATATGGTTAGACAGATTAATTCACTCAGAGTCTGTTGCAAGAATGTTAAAGATGGTTGTAGAGCTGTAATGGACCTCTCAGAGCTCAAAAATCACCTGACATCCTGTCAATTTGAAAAGGTAATCTGCAAAAATAGAGGTTGCGGAAGGAAAATGATAAGCAAGATAATTTCAGACCATGAAACCAGTCAATGTTGCTATAGAATAGTCAGCTGTAAATACTGTCAATTTAGAGCAACCTTTAGAGAGATAGAAGATGAACACATGAAGGTGTGTTTGGAGTATCCCAATGTGTGCTCAAATAATTGTGGTGCTCCAGGTCTTACAAGAGGCACTTCCAAGTCCCATCTCAGAGAGTGTCCTCTTGAAGTAGTGCAGTGCACAAATGAAGAATGTACCATAAAGCTACAGCGCCGTACGCTACCAAACCATCTTGCTGATGATTGCCCATATCGACCAATACACTGCAAGTACTGTGATTTTCAAGTTACATATGTTAAAAAAATATATTTAGAAGCTCACATGAAGGTTTGCCCAAAAAGCCCTTATGTTCTTGTAACTTGTACCAATGAAAAGTGTTCGAAGAAGTTGCAGCGGTGCTATCTAAACAATCATCTGGCTACCAGTTGTGCCTATCGTCTGGTCAACTGTACATATTGCAATTCTAAAGTTACTGCCATTGAATTAGATGAATATCACATGAAATACTGTTTAGGGTATCCAGTCCCTTGCCCAAACAACTGTAAAACAGCTGGTATCACCAGAGCCTCTTTACAGGATCATTGTAAGGAGTGTCCTTTTGAACTGACAAACTGTCCTAATGAGAAGTGTCAAGTCACAGTTCAGCGATGTATGCTTCAGTATCATGTTTCTAATGTGTGTGTCTACCGCCTGATCCATTGCCAGTACTGCCATATGAGAGTTGCCTTTTGTGAAGTGAATAAGGAGCACCAGAAAGTGTGTCTAAAGCACCCAATTCCATGCCCAAATAAATGTGAGACTACCGGCCTCACTAGAGATACATTAGAAGCACATTGTAAGGAATGCCCTTTGGAAGAGATAGATTGTGACTACAGAGGACTAGGCTGTGAGGTTAGGATAATCAGATCCAAAATGCATTCCCACCTACAAGACTCAATGGAATATCACCTAAGTCTGTCAGCTAAGGAGATACTTCGCCTCAGACAAGAGAACATGGAGTTGAAGCAAGATCTAAATTCCAAGTTTCATCTTCTTATGAGTAAACTTGATGAATTATCTTCTTCAAACTCCACTGATTATTAGATTTGCTATTGACACTATATTAGTTGAGAATGTTTTATTATGGCATGTATTAATTTATTGTTGTCACATAATCTTGGTATTTCGCAATCATGTACAAAAAGATGGCGCTTTCACACTGGAGGGAGCTTCCAAGGTTATATGCAAGAAGTATATATTTTGTAGTTAACCGGGCGTGCTCTGACTATAACGCAAATACTCATAAGGAAACTAAGGGCCTAGCTACCCACGAGTGTGAGGAGCTAACTGACTTCTCGACCTTCCTGCCGTAAGACTTGTGATGTTATGCATTTCGGCCAATAAATATAAAATTGCTTGTTCGGTTTAATGGCCTGTTTGCGCCCCTGGTTTCATTTGTATTTAAGGTTGCTTATTAAGTCTCGTCATAATTTTGTAGCCTTTCTCTGCTAACTGCTGGCTATTAATGCACTTAGTATGATTATTTCTGCTGTTTAGAGAGGAAAAGGAAGCTGCCTCGCCAAAGGAGCTCGAGTTCACCTGGAAGACAGTGGGGAAGAGCAGAGTGCCAGTGTTAATGTTTTATACTGAAATATTAAATCAAAGTCAATTTGTCTCGTCTCTTGTCAAAGGTATGCAGTTCTATACTCAAGACACTCTGTATTAAATCATAATTGGTCTACAAGTGTTTTATGTAAGTGCTAACAATGTTATTGGATACAGAGTACTACGTCTAGTACAAAATGGTTGTCTGCTACTACGTATGTGTAGATGTCTACTTAGTGCAGACTGCACACATAATTTCCTTGTAATCGTTGTAAGGAGGACATGGTATAATATCACAGACTGCTTCCACACGAAATAGCTCCCCTGCAATAAGTGTGTGTGCAGCACTGCCTGGTAAGGAGTCGGGTTGTCCATCGACACAGATGAATTCAGATTTCTTATGTATATCCTTCCTCTGTGTCATTATGTACCCATAGTACTCCCTGGTCCACCCTGAGGGACATGTCGTGGTTCCAGGTATCATTAGCACCTTGTTCCTAGCGGTCTCACACACTGCACATGGAGCATTGTGATTATTAACTGCAGTCCCATCCTGATATTCCATTGGAGTCAACTGAGCATAGCCCTGCTTTCCTGGAGTGTAAGCAGCATATTGAGGGTTTTTCACTAGGCACAAGTGATTAGCTCCAGATCCTACATGTTCACGGTGGGAACTAGCTGCTATGCCATCATAAACTAGCTGAGTTCCAGATATACTTCTGCAGCTTGACTTTCCCCATCGAACATAAGTTGTACCAGGTTTAGATTGGCTTGGACCTGGTGGACCTGGTGGACCTGGTGAACCTGGTGGCCCAGTTGGTCCAGCTAGTCCAGTTGGTCCAGCTAGCCCAGTTGGCCCAGCAACTCCTGTATACATATACATGTAGGTAAATATTGTGAGCAGTTCCAAGCTGTATACTATCCTAAGTGCCAACCTTGGTCTCCCTTATGTCCATGTAAGCCTGGCACTCCAGGTATTCCTGGGACACCATTTTGTGGACAGTTGTTAGTGTCAGTGTCCTCCTGTGATACTGTATATGCAGACATACGTAATTATACAACTGTATACAGAACTGTATGATCATTGCACTTGTGTACTCACCAACAGACAGTGCTAGTCCTGTTAGGAGCAGCAGAATTGTTGAGCTGTGCAGCATCCTCCTAACCCAGTAAACTCAATCATTCACTTGTCTGGTAAAGTGTTACATATGAGTATTATATGTGGCCTCTTTTATGGTACTTCATGAAATCATAAAAAATGAAAAACATGCTACCTTATATAATTAGTGGGCTTATTGGGTACATAAAACCTCCACAGGGCTTCTAATTCAATTTCATATTTAGATGAATTTCAGCTCTCATACAAAATTGGAAAATCAGAAAGTAAAGTTCTCAACAGTATTCTCCAAAAGCATGGAATGGTGAAAGTGAGCCGGGCTGTTTTGCAATCACCGGTGACAATGTATATGCTATATAATTTGATTTCTGCACAATGTGTTCTTAGGTATCCGGTGCCAGCCCCTACTTTAACCTCTACTGGACTGGCGGCCATTTTAAGACTCAGGAGTTGCAGTCTCTCAAGCATTTTCAGAAAATTAATCACTTCTCCAGATCCTACGAGCTGACAAGGAAGGACAGACTGTCTCGCAACATAAAGAAGATCCAAGAACTGAAAGGAGCAAAGAACTTTAACATTCTCCCAAAGACGTTTCAGTTGCCTGACGAGTATTCCCAATTTGCCGCTTGCCACTCAAGAGAGAGGGGCACTTGGATAGTGAAGCCAGTGGCGTCATCACAAGGTAGAGGAATCTATCTAGTTAACAACGTAAGTCTGAGTATCTATACATCTATACAGATACAGAGTTACAGAGCCAGTTGTGGATATATGTATATACATAACCACTGTACATCCTTTGGCTAATACAGCAGGTTTGGTCTGTGTGGTTTGTTAACCTTGTAGCCCTTAAAGGTCCAATCTTCTATCACAAAATCTGTTGTTGTCTCAAGGTACATAGAAAGACCGCTGCTAATAGACAGTAAGTGTGTTGCCTAGCAACTATTAAACTATAATTTGTATAGTGCCCTCTTTGAACTGCTGTACATAATGTAACCGTTAGCTAAGGTTCTAGTGATATAAGAAATATAGCTAAGGTTCTAGTGATATAAGAAATATAGCCAAGGTTCTAGTGATATAAGAAATATAGCTAAGGTTCTAGTGATATAAGAAATATAGCTAAGGTTCTAGTGATATAAGTAATATAGCTAAGGTTCTAGTGATATAAGTAATATAGCTAAGGTTCTAGTGATATAAGAAATAAAATAAAATGTATAGTTGAGCAATATCTTTGTCACTACATATTAAAGGTTTAATGACCTTTTAATCTTATAGGCTGATAATTGTAGGTCTTAGGAAAATAATTGTGTCGCTGAGGCTCCTTTGAACTAATACTATTCTCAATATAGACAAAAATGGCTCCTATCATTTCAATATATACATGCAAACAGCTCCTATCAGGTTATAAGTGTAAGAAAGTGGTGTTTTATAAGGTTATACAGCTACAATCTTATTACCTATACGTAGGTTTTAAGTTTGATATTCGACTGTACGTGGCAGTAACCTCTTATGATCCTCTGAGGATATACCTGTACAAGGAAGGACTTACCCGATTTGCTACTGTTCCGTACGACCACTCACTGAGGGACCTCAGGGAACTGCATATGCATCTAACGAACTACAGCATCAACAAAGAAAGTCTTGACTATGTCAGGTTAGCGCCTGCCATGTATATGGATTAGTCATATTTGCACTAATGCAGTTGAGATTAGGAAATCCATTCATATTAGGTACAGTATATGTATATTACTAACACTATGTCTATGTAGTCCCAATCGACACCCAGAAGTTGGTGATTATAAATTTGCCACTTTGAAAGGAAATAATCCACAAATCAATATCTATAGTACCACAGGGCTTACCTACTGGTACCACTTTTGGAACCTGTGTTACATGTGTGTGTGATAAAAGCATGGTAACACACACATGCCTGTGTTACTGTGTGTAATAAAAGCATGGTAACACACACACATGCCTGTGTTACTGTGTGTAATAAAAGCATGGTAACACACACACATACCTGTGTTACTGTGTGTGATAAAAGCATGGTAACACACACACATGCCTGTGTTACTGTGTGTAATAAAAGCATGGTAAAACACACACATACCTGTGTTACTGTGTGTGATAAAAGCATGGTAACACACACACATACCTGTGTTACATGTGTGTGATAAAAGCATGGTAACACACACACATACCTGTGTTACTGTGTGTGATAAAAGCATGGTAACACACGCACATACCTGTGTTACATGTGTGTAATAAAAGCATGGTAACACACACATACCTGTGTTACATGTGTGTGATAAAAGCATGGTAACACACACATACCTGTGTTACTGTGTGTGATAAAAGCATGGTAACACACACATACCTGTGTTACATGTGTGTAATAAAAGCATGGTAACACACACATACCTGTGTTACATGTGTGTAATAAAAGCATGGTAACACACACATACCTGTGTTACATGTGTGTAATAAAAGCATGGTAACACACACATACCTGTGTTACATGTGTGTAATAAAAGCATGGTAACACACGCACATACCTGTGTTACATGTGTGTAATAAAAGCATGGTAACACACACATACCTGTGTTACATGTGTGTGATAAAAGCATGGTAACACACACATACCTGTGTTACTGTGTGTGATAAAAGCATGGTAACACACACATACCTGTGTTACTGTGTGTGATAAAAGCATGGTAACACACACACACATGCAAACTGAGTACTGTATCGCCTCTCGGGCACATGTGCACGGAGGTTTAATAATTCTGCACATTTATCTGTAGTGTGGGTATAGAATATGTATTAGTACACTGCAGTATGAATGTGTTAGTATCACATTGAAAATGACATTATAGTTGGCATGCCAATTCCTCTGAGTACTGCACATCCATACTGAACTACCTTCATAGGTGTGAAGATCCTGATGTTGAAGACTACGGCAACAAGTGGAGTATGAGTGCAATGTTGAGGCATTTGAAGAAGAGAGGAGTTGATACAGTGTCACTGATGCTGAACATCGAGGATGTCATAATCAAGTCTATAATTTCAGTGGCTCCAGCGGTAGCTCATGCATCTAATGTGTTTCAACCTAATGCACAGAGTTGCTTTGGTAAGTGGCTCAAAGCTGATGGAAGACTACTGTTTGTATCGCGTTATACTATAGTCAACCCTTGGTCCTCACAGCCAACTAACAGGAGATGGTATACTGACCTTCCTAGAACAGTGTTTGTATACAAGTAACACTGTCTGTATATTTTTACAATTACTTATTTTGTTATACTTTCATAGAATTGTATGGTTTTGACATTTTGGTGGACGAAGACTTGAAGCCGTGGCTTATTGAGGTCAACCTGTCTCCATCCTTGGGCTGGTATGTCTCCTGATGACACTGGCGTTCATGCTTACACACACACACACACACATACACACACACATAAATACACATGCATACACACATACACACACAGTTTGGTTGAATCACTTCAGTAGTATATATTACATAATGGGTACACTTGCATATTTACGTGTGGGTCCGGTTGTAAAGGTTGGGTTTATTATAGCGCATATAGAGTGAAGCTGTCGGATTACAGATTAAAGAGGTTCTGGTTTATTTGGGATGTTTTGTAGGAGAAAACTATCCGTCACTCGATTTTGTGTCAGTTTCATAATTACAGTTTATGCAATAGTTGGATTATGTAGGCTCCACTGTAATTCCCTTCACCCCATATATGGAACTTTGTGCACTCATCAACTCCTGAACATGCATACTATACAGTTTGGTTAATTATCTACATATTGCTTGCAGTGATGCTCCTCTTGATTACAAGATCAAGTCCAACTTGATATGTGACTTGTTAACTTTGGTCGGTGTCCAACTCCAAGATCCGTACTCAAGGGATGAAGGACTTCAGGAACTGAAAGCAAGGACCTTCAGCACACAAAGGAAATTGGTGAGTAAGTTATTTCACAATTTATGAAGAAAGCCAAACTTTACATGTATACTCCGGATGCTTGAGGCTATCTATGCCCTGTGGTTAGGTGCAGTCCCTCTATCCTAATCTAATGCGGCTATCTATGCCCTGTGGTTAGGTGCAGTCCCTCTATCCTAATCTAATGCGGCTCACTGCCTTCCCGTAGGTCTCTCATAATAAGCCCCATCACTCAAAGACTCACAAGAGTGTATTAACAGAAGCTAAAGAGGAGTATATCCGAAGGGGGAACTTTGTAAGGATATTCCCAACAGAGTCGACCTGGGACCTCTATGGGTTAGTTACCATGGTGACTACATATATCTGCCTGAGACCTCCTCAACCATTCTAGGCTTTTATATGATATGGGATATGTATAATATCTAGTATCTATAATATATATTCATGATGTGGGATATGTATAATATCTAGTATCTATAATATGTATTCATGATATGGGATATGTATATAATATCTAGTATCTATAATATGTATTCATGATGTGGGATATGTATATAATATCTTTATGTCCTCCGATTGATGTGTAGGACCTTTCTATCTTACAAGAGCACCTTCAATCAGGTACTGCATCAAGAGCTCTACGGAGATAGGTACAGCTAGTATGTATGTGTGCACCATTCCACTGGACCACGTACGTATAATAATAGAAGTAACCCAATATAGCTACACTTGTGAAACTGTATATATGCTGTGTAAATGTGTATATTCAGTAGCAAATATATATATTTTTTATATGTATATATATATATATGTGTAACTTGTACTGTATATATATATATTATATTATTTATATTAGATTACATTAGTATATTGTAACTTGCACTGTATATACGTACATTCATTACAAGATTGCTTAATTGTCTTGCTCTGCAGCAGCCAACCTTCCTGTACTCTTGGGAGAGACAATCCTAAAGGCTTTTCTGGTATGCATCGTGTGATGGTATATGAGAGGAAATTGACATCAAAGGAGTCTCCGACGGGTGCCTTACCACTGAGTACCTTGTTATCAACTGACAAGCCCACCACAACTGTTTACAGGGTTCTGGGGGACAGCCAGAGAAGCAAGGCTGTGACACACTCCAGAGTGGAGGTTGAACGAAAAGACAAGAGAGTGAAGGTTGAACGAAAAGACAAGAGAGTGGAGGTTGAACGAAAAGACAAAGGACTGGAGAGATTGACAACTCAGCTAGCGACACTTACAGCAGATGCTGATGTTTTGAGAGGACAAATGTCTAGTAGGGAAGATTCAAGCAATGTGGAAAGCATTTTAAGTAAAATTTCACTTTTAAGGTTAGCAAGTACATAATACTTTAAAACTCTGTTGTATTACCATGTATGCTTGTTAATATACTAAATACTGTTAATTGTTACTTCACTTCTACCATGCCTTATAGTCAAATCCAAGCTCGACAGGTGTTTACTGCTTATTTAAGTAAAGTACAAGACCGCTTGCTCACTGAAACAAAGTATGTGTGTACTGTGCTCTTACTATTCCCATTCCCACATCTATGTATTGTACTATTCCCATTCCCACATCTATGTATTGTACTATTCCCATTCCCACATCTATGTATTGTACTTTCCCATTCCCACATCTATGTATTGTACTATTCCCATTCCCACATCTATGTATTGTACTTTCCCATTCCCACATCTATGTATTGTACTATTCCCATTCCCACATCTATGTATTGTACTATTCCCATTCCCACATCTATGTATTGTACTATTCCCATTCCCACATCTATGTATTGTACTATTCCCATTCCCACATCTATGTATTGTACTTTCCCATTCCAATGCATGTATGTACTGGTTAACCCAATGGCGCAGACTGCACTTTTGTGTGATTTGTGTTCTCAGTTTGATGGATATCTATTTCTGTAGTCATCAACTCCACAATCCTGTTCTTCATGACTCCAAAAGGCAGCAGGTAAATACAATATCTACAACAAGTCTTATCTTGTGAATTATTTAGGACTGCATAGGATAATGGAATAACTATACATATGTCCATATTTTATACTGCCTACACCTTGTTAATGACGTGTGTACGTATGTCCATATTTTATACTGCCTACACCTTGTTAATGATGTGTGTATGTATGTCCATATTTTATACTGCCTACACCTTGTTAATGACGTGTGTATGTATGTCCATATTTTATACTGCCTACACCTTGTTAATGATGTGTGTACGTATGTCCATATTTTATACTGCCTACACCTTGTTAATGACGTGTGTACGTATGTCCATATTTTATACTGCCTACACCTTGTTAATGATGTGTGTATGTATGTCCATATTTTATACTACCTACACCTTGTTAATGATGTGTGTATGTATGTCCATATTTTATACTGCCTACACCTTGTTAATGACGTGTGTACGTATGTCCATATTTTATACTGCCTACACCTTGTTAATGATGTGTATACGTATGTTCACAAGTGACCTCTTTTGTGCTTAGGATCTTGATGTTGTTATGATGTTTCTGAAGCAGGCTGCACCTCAACTTCAAGACAGTTTTAAACTAACTTTTCCTGGTCCATCACTCTCCATAAATCAGAAGCAACATCTTTTAGCCAAGCAGTTGGTAGACTTTATCACACTTTATAAAAAGGTATATAGTATGTTACACTGTTAAAGTGTACATATGTACAATTCTGTTATTGCCTAATATATAGGACACATCAAAAATGGAGTTTAGGGAACAATTATATTCATCTTACTTCTTGAAAAGTGAAAACACATTCATTCCTGAAAGTAGTTTTAAGAAGTTTTTAATTTCCGCAAAGTAAGCGCCAAATGCTTATGACATTGTAATGAATGGGTTTTCTTCTACATCAGCTGTCACTGTTTCTTCTTTCCTTGTATGCAGTGAGACTGAGTTGGAGCAGGTCTTATTGTCTTACTCAAAGGCATCAAAAACTTCCTCTCTTTTATTTAAACTTCCACAAACACCACACTTTTAATAAGTATAATTTATTTATGTTAATATTCAGTATTATATATGTTCATGTATATTACAAATTATAAATGAATGAAGTTAGAATTTGGGATCAGGAGCCAATGTACGCCAACAGTGACTAACCAAGAAGAGAGGTATTACAAGATTGCTAATGATTGCTAATTATGTAGGGGGAGAGAATCCAAAGAATTGTCTGGTGTACAAAAATATGCTGCCATTTGAAGAGAGAGTCATGTTAAATGATAAGCACATTAAAAGGAGCAGGGTTGATCGATCTACCATTCAAGCAAGTCCTCATTCCGCCGTCCACCTCTAGAATAACGATCCTCATTCCACCATCCACCTCTAGAATAACGATCCTCATTCCACCGTCCAGTTTGATTGCATGACATGTGTATTTCAAGCTTTTAATCTGTCCCTGATTGACGTGTACAACAAAAAATCCATTGGTCCTATCAGTTCTTCTTAGTTTCTTTTGGCCATGCTTGAACATAATGTGCCAAGCACATATCTCGCATAGTTAAGGAATTATCTGAGCTCCTTGAAAAGTTTTTCACTGTCCTCTCTGAGTTCATGTTATCTTTCTGGGTTTTCCCGAATGAGATCGAGTGGCTTCAATCAACAATTAGACACTCCAAATATACATAACCTGACTTTTACCGAATGAGGCCGAGTCGACAATTAGCCACTCCAAATTCACAACCCGGGTTTCACCAAATGAAGTCGAGAAGTTTTGATTGACATTTAGTCACTCCAAATTCACAACCCGAATTTGACCCAATGAAGTCGAGAAGTCTCGACTGACATTTAGTCTAAACAAATTCACAACCCGGGTTTGAACAAATTCACAACCCCACTTTGACCCAATGAAGTCGAGAAGTCTCGATTGACATTTGGTCACTCCAAATTCACAACCCCAGTTTGACCCAATGAAGTCGAGAAGTCTCGACTGAAATTTAGTCACTCCGAATTGACAACCCCAGTTTGACCCAATAAAGTCGAGAAGTCTCGACTGACATTTGATCACTCTAAATTCACAACCCGGATATGACCAAATGAAATCGAGAATCTTCGACTGACATTTAGTCGAAACAAATTCACAACCCGAGTTTGACCCAATGAAGTCGAGAATCCTCGACTGACATTTAGTCGAAACAAATTCCCAACTCGAGTTTGACCCAATCAAGCCGAGAAGCCTCGACTGACATTTAGTCAAAACAAATTCACAACCCGAGTTTGACCCAATGAAGTCGAGAAGCCTCGACTGACATTTAGTCGAAACAAATTCACAACCCGAGTTTGACCCAATGAAATCGAGAAGCCTCGACTGACATTTAATCGAAACAAATTCACAACCCGAGTTTGACCCAATGAAGTCGAGAAGTCTCGACTGAAATTTAGTCACTCTAAATTCACAACCCGAGTTTGACCCAATGAAGTCGAGAAGTCTCGACTGACATTTAGTCACTCCAAATTCACAACCCGAGTTTGACCCAATGAAGTCGAGAATCCTCGACTGACATTTAGTCGAAACAAATTCACAACCCGAGTTTGACCCAATGAAATCGAGAAGCCTCGACTGACATTTAATCGAAACAAATTCACAACCCGAGTTTGACCCAATGAAATCGAGAAGCCTCGACTGACATTTAATCGAAACAAATTCACAACCCGAGTTTGACCCAATGAAGTCGAGAAGCCTCGACTGACATTTAGTCACTCCAAATTCACAACCCGAGTTTGACCCAATGAAGTCGAGAAGCCTCGATTACATTTAGTCGAAACAAATTCACAACCCGGGTTTGACCCAATCAAGCCGAGAAGCCTCGACTGACATTTAGTCGAAACAAATTCACAACCCGAGTTTGACCCTATCAAGTTGAGAAGTCTCGACTGACATTTAGTCACTCCAAATTCACAACCCGAGTTTGACCCAATGAAGTCGAGAAGCCTCGACTACATTTAGTCGAAACAAATTCACAACCCGGGTTTGACCCAATCAAGTTGAGAAGTCTCGACTGACATTTAGTCACTCCAAATTCACAACCCCCGTTTGACCCAATGAAGTCGAGAAGCCTCGACTGACATTTAGTCGAAACAAATTCACAACCCGAGTTTGACCCAATGAAATCGAGAAGCCTCGACTGACATTTAGTCACTCCAAATTCACAACCCGAGTTTGACCCAATGAAATCGAGAAGCCTCGACTGACATTTAGTCAAAACAAATTCACAACCCGGGTTTGGTCCAATGAAGTCGAGAAGTCCCGACTGACATTTAGTCAAAACAAATTCACAACCCGAGTTTGACCCAATGAAATCGAGAAGCCTCAACTGACATTTAGACACTCCAAATTTACAACCCGAGTTTGACCCAATGAAGTCGAGAAGCCTCGACTGACATTTAGTCGAAACAAATTCACAACCCGAGTTTGACCCAATGAAATCGAAAAGCCTCGACTGACATTTAGTCACTCCAAATTCACAACCCGAGTTTGACCCAATGAAATCGAGAAGCCTCGACTGACATTTAGTCAAAACAAATTCACAACCCGGGTTTGGTCCAATGAAGTCGAGAAGTCCCGACTGACATTTAGTCAAAACAAATTCACAACCCGAGTTTGACCCAATGAAATCGAGAAGCCTCGACTGACATTTAGCCACTCCAAATTCACAACCCGAGTTTGACCCAATGAAGTCGAGAAGCCTCGACTGACATTTAGTCGAAACAAATTCACAACCCGAGTTTGACCCAATGAAATCGAGAATCCTCGACTGACATTTAGTCAAAACAAATTCCCAACTCGAGTTTGACCCAATGAAGTCGAGAAGCCTCGACTGACATTTAGCCACTCCAAATTCACAACCCGAGTTTGA